>OV651822.1:39654585-40859585 GCA_927349885.1 Psylliodes chrysocephalus
AAAAAAATAAAAAAAAAATACCAAATAAAAATTTTGATCATAAAATATTTTGATAAAAAAAAATTTTGACGCACAAACGCACGCACGCACGCCCGCACGCACGCACGCACGAACGCACGCACGCACGCACGCTCGCACGCACGCACGCACGCACGCACGCACGCACGCACGCACGCACGCACCAAAAAAATTTTGAGCAAAAAAATTTGGACCAATAAAATTAAAAAAAAAATACAAAAAAAAAAAATTTGACAAAAAATATTTTGACCAAAAAAAATTTTGAACAAAAAAATTTTGACCAAAAAAATTTTGAATAAAAAAATTTTAAACAAATAAAATTTTGCCCAAAATAATTTTGACCAAAAAAAATTTTGACCAAAAAATATTTTGACCAAAAAATATTTTGACCAAGAAAATTTTTGATCAGAAAAAATTTTGACCAAAAAAAAATTTGGACCAAAAAAATTTGCACCAAAAAAATTACCAAATAAAAATTTTGATCATAAAATATTTGTTAAAAAAAAATTTTGACGCACGCACGCACGCACGCACGCACGCACGCACGCACGCACGCACGCACGCACGCACGCACGCACGCACGCACGCACGCACGCACGCACGCACGCACGCACGCACGCACGCACGCACGCACGCACGCACGCACGCACGCACGCACCAAAAAAATTTTGAGCAAAAAAATTTGGACCAATAAAAAAAAAAAAATACAAAAAAAAATTTGACAAAAAATATTTTGACCAAAAAATATTTTGACCAAAAAAAATTTTGACCAAAAAAAATTTTGACCAAAAAAATTTTGACCAAAAAAATTTTGACCAAAAAAATTTTGACCAAAAAAATTTTGAATAAAAAAATTTTAAACAAATAAAATTTTTACCAAAAAAAATTTTGACCAAAAAATATTTTGAACAAGAAAATTTTCGATCAGAAAAAATTTTGACCAAAAAAAAATTTGGACCAAAAAAACTTGGACCAAAAAAATTTGGAACAAAAAAATTTGGACCAATAAAATTTGGACCAAAAAAATTTGGACCAAAAAAATTTGGACCAAAAAAATTTGCACCAAAAAAATAAAAAAAAATTACCAAATAAAAATTTTGATCATAAAATATTTTGATAAAAAAAAATTTTGACGCACAAACGCACGCACGCACGCCCGCACGCACGCACGCACGCACGAACGCACGCACGCACGCACGCTCGCACGCACGCACGCACGCACGCACGCACGCACGCACGCACGCACGCACGCACGCACGCACGCACCAAAAAAATTTTGAGCAAAAAAATTTGGACCAATAAAATTAAAAAAAATACAAAAAAAAAAATTTGACAAAAAATATTTTGACCAAAAAATATTTTGACCAAAAAAAATTTGGACCAAAAAAATTTGAACCAAAAAAATTTTGAACAAAAAAAAATTTGGACCAGAAAAATTTGCACCAAAAAAATAAAAAAAAATTACCAAATAAAAATTTTGATCATAAAATATTTTGATAAAAAAAAAAATTGACGCACGAACGCACGCACGCACGCACGCACGCCTGCACGCACGCACGCACGCACGCACGCACGCACGCACGCACGCACGCACGCACGCACGCACGCACGCACGCACGCACGCACGCACCAAAAAAATTTTGAGCAAAAAAATTTGGACCAATAAAACTAAAAAAAAATACAAAAAAAAAAATTTGACAAAAAATATTTTGACCAAAAAATATTTTGACCAAAAAAAATTTTGACCAAAAAAAATTTGACCAAAAAAATTTTGAATAAAAAAATTTTAAACAAATAAAATTTTTACCAAAAAAAATTTTGACCAAAAAATATTTTGAACAAGAAAATTTTCGATCAGAAAAAATTTTGACCAAAAAAAAATTTGGACCAAAAAAAATTGGACCAAAAAAATTTGGAACAAAAAAATTTGGACCAATAAAATTTGGACCAAAAAAATTTGGACCAAAAAAATTTGGACCAAAAAAATTTGCACCAAAAAAATAAAAAAAAAATACCAAATAAAAATTTTGATCATAAAATATTTTGATAAAAAAAAATTTTGACGCACAAACGCACGCACGCACGCACGCCCGCACGCACGCACGCACGCACGCACGCACGCACGCACGCACGCACGCACGCACGCACGCACGCACGCACGCACGCACGCACGCACGCACGCACGCACGCACGCACGCACGCACGCACGCACGCACGCACGCACGCACGCACGCACGCACGCACGCACGCACGCACGCACGCACGCACGCACGCACGCACGCACGCACGCACGCACGCACGCACGCACGCACGCACGCACGCACGCACGCACGCACGCACGCACGCACGCACGCACGCACGCACGCACGCACGCACGCACGCACGCACGCACGCACGCACGCACGCACGCACGCACGCACGCACGCACGCACGCACGCACGCACGCACGCACGCACGCACGCACGCACGCACGCACGCACGCACGCACGCACGCACGCACGCACGCACGCACGCACGCACGCACGCACGCACGCACGCACGCACGCACGCACGCACGCACGCACGCACGCACGCACGCACGCACGCACGCACGCACGCACGCACGCACGCACGCACGCACGCACGCACGCACGCACGCACGCACGCACGCACGCACGCACGCACGCACGCACGCACGCACGCACGCACGCACGCACGCACGCACGCACGCACGCACGCACGCACGCACGCACGCACGCACGCACGCACGCACGCACGCACGCACGCACGCACGCACGCACGCACGCACGCACGCACGCACGCACGCACGCACGCACGCACGCACGCACGCACGCACGCACGCACGCACGCACGCACGCACGCACGCACGCACGCACGCACGCACGCACGCACGCACGCACGCACGCACGCACGCACGCACGCACGCACGCACGCACGCACGCACGCACGCAGGCACGCACGCACGCACGCACGCACGCACGCAGGCACGCACGCACGCACCAAAAAATTTTGAGCAAAAAAATTTGGACCAATAAAATTAAAAAAAAAATACAAAAAAAAAATTTGACAAAAAATATTTTGACCAAAAAATATTTTGACCAAAAAAAATTTTAAACAAAAAAGTTTTGACCAAAAAATTTTGAATAAAAAAATTTTAAACAAATAAAATTTTGACCAAAAAAAATTTTGACCAAAAAAAATTTTGAAGAAAATTTTCGATCAGAAAAAATTTTGACCAAAAAAAAATTTGGACCAAAAAAACTTGGACCAAAAAAATTTGGAACAAAAAAATTTGGACCAATAAAATTTGGACCAAAAAAATTTGGACCAAAAAAATTTGCACCAAAAAAATAAAAAAAAATTACCAAATAAAAATTTTGATCAAAATATTTTGATAAAAAAAAATTTTGACGCACAAACGCACGCACGCACGCCCGCACGCACGCACGCACGAACGCACGCACGCACGCACACACGCACGCACGCACCAAAAAAATTTTGAGCAAAAATTTTGGACCAATAAAATTAAAAAAAAATACAAAAAAAAAATTTGACAAAAAATATTTTGACCAAAAAATATTTTGACCAAAAAAAATTTGGACCAAAAAAATTTGAACCAAAAAAATTTTGAACAAAAAAAAATTTGGACCAAAAAAATTTGCACCAAAAAAATAAAAAAAAATTACCAAATAAAAATTTTGATCATAAAATATTTTTGTAATGTATGGTAAATGAATAGTTACAATTGTTACACCGCGCCCATCTCTAGTGCATTGTTTTGATATCTTGTGTATGTACGAATGCGACGGCCGATGCGCGCAGGAATTTTAGGCAGTCGCATTTGGCAAATTGTAATGAGTGACACGTGAATAAAAGGGTTATTTGGTTACCGGTGTTTTAGTATCCCCGATTTTTCAGTGGCGACGACAGAAAATATTAATAATTGTATTTATATCGGTTCGCGGGCGATAATAATTAAATCATAAAAACATTCAGTACCCGGGTACCTATAATAAACTTTTTGATAAGTTTTTTTTTAAGAGATTTCATAGACAAAATGCCGGACGTTCCGTCGAATATCGGTTTAAATTTATCATTCAATCCGAGGACGGGTGAGTGGACAGTGTTCATCAAAAGGCTCCAGCAATATTTTATAGCAACGCAAGTCACGGATAATAATGTTAAAAGGGCAGTATTGTTATACAGCCTAGAAGATGAGGCTTTCAAGCTCCTAAAAGACTTATGTGTTCCAAACGAACCCGAAGCGTGTTCATTTGCAGATCTAGTAAAGTGTCTAGATGAATATTACGACAAGACGTGTGTGGTTTGGGTAGAACGAGCAAAATTCTACTCTGCACAAAAGCTAGAGAACGAGTCAGTTCAGGAATGGAATGTCCGCTTGAAGAAGCTAGCCAACACATGTGAATTTAGTCAACAATTGGACTCGATACTCAGAGATATTTTTATCACTAAATATAACGAGGGTAAAGTACGAAACGCCTTGTTTGGATTGAAGAAAGACACAACTTTTAAGAAGGCGTTAGAGGTAGCTCAGATTGAGGAAGCAGCCAGAGCGGGCTTGAAAGAAGTGCCGGAAGTTTACATTAAAAAGGAACCAGGAATTTCGGAGTTGGATGTGCACCAGATTAGCAGGGGGAGGCAACAGCAGTTTGATAGTGCCGGTTCAGTTCGGCACCAATACCGCGCAAACTCGTCCTCTCAAGGATCTTCCAGACAACAAGTTCCCAGTTTCGGGGCTTTTTCGAGGCAATCAAGAGATGGAAAATGGATTGGAGGAAGAGAATCAGCACGTGCTAGTGAGAGTGTTAGTGCTAGTGCGCTTAAGTGTTTCCGTTGTGGAAAAAATCACGTGGCGGCAAGATGCCCATATAAGGAATATATTTGCAACCTTTGTGGAGGTAGGGGTCACCTGCAGGCGGTATGTAAACAATCAAATCATAAACAGCTTAATTTTTTAGTTGATGAAATTGAATCAGAGACCGAATCACCTGTTTTGTGTTTAAAGTCTAACAGTGACGTACCTATTTGCATAGATATTGATATTGAGGGTAAAATGTTTAAATTTGAGTTGGATTCAGGGTCAGCCGTTTCAGTCTTGCCATATAGTATTTATAATACACATTTTAAAAATTATTCTTTAGCAGGAACCAAAATTTCATTAGTGAACTTTTCAGGTGACAAGATTAAACCTCTAGGAAAAACTGAACTACCTATAAAATTCCACGATAAAGTCAATAATTTAGAATTTTATATCATGTCTAGGGACTGCCCATCCTTGCTAGGAAGAAATTTTATTAGACATTATAATCTGGGGTTTAAAGAATTAAATTACATAAACCAAGACTGGGTTGGCAAAATAACCCAAAATTACTCAAATGTTTTTTCGGAAAAACTCGGAACTTTCAATCGTTTACAATTAAAGCTTTATGTACGCGCCGACGCAGTACCAAAATTTGTTAAACCTCGGCCTTTGCCTTTTAGCTTGCGGGATAAAGTAGAAGGGGAGCTCGAACGATTACAGAAAGAAAAAATAATTTCACCAGTAGATTTTTCCGAATGGGCCTCAGCAATAGTTCCTGTGCAAAAAAAAGATGGGACTGTGCGTATATGCGGCGATTATAAAATCACGATAAATCCTTATATTTTAGCCGATAAATACCCCTTACCTCGCATTGACGATTTATTTGCTAAATTACAAGGGGGTCAAGAATTTTCGAAAATAGACCTGAGTCAGGCATATCAACAGATCGTGTTAGAACCCTCCTCGCGGAAGTTTACCGTTATTAGCACTCATAAGGGCCTTTTTCAGTATAATCGTTTATGTTTCGGAATATCGTCGGCACCGTCTCAATTCCAACGTATAATGGAACAAATTTTCTCAGAAATGCCGGGTATTGCAATTTTTCTAGATGACATCCTGGTGACGGGAAAAACCAGGACCGAACACATCGCAAACTTGTGCAAGGTTTTAGAGACGCTTCAATCGGTAGGGCTCACGGTAAGAAAAGATAAGTGCGTTTTTTTGTCGAATCAGTGGCCTATTTGGGTTTTGTGATTGATAGAGATGGGCTTCACCGGTGCCCAGAGAAAATCAAAGCTATTGAAAATATTCCAGAACCTACGAACGTGACTCAGTTAAAGTCATTCTTAGGCACAATAAATTACTACAATAGATTTATCCCAAATATCCCTGACGTACTCAACCCTTTGTATAAATTATTACAGAAGAGTACCACTTGGAAGTGGGACGATAGTTGTCGAGAAGCATTTAATAAAATAAAATTAATTTTGTCTTCTAAATCAATTTTAGTTCATTACGATCCAAATTTGAGGGTTACTTTGACATGTGATAGTTCTGATTACGGAATAGGAGCCGTTATTTCACATACTTTTGAAGATGGGACAGATAGGCCTATCTGTTTTGCTAGTCGAACACTAACGAAAGCTGAAAGGTCATATTCGGCATTGGATAAAGAAGCGACAGCTATCGTATGGGGAATTAAAAGATTTTATCAGTATTTATACGGGAACAAATTTACCTTAATCACAGATAACAAACCTTTAGTCTCCATTTTTGGACCAAAACGCGGGATTCCTATTCTCGCTGCAAACAGGCTGCAGCGTTATGCAGTTTTTCTAAGTGGTTTTGACTTCGACATTAAATATGTGCATACCACGCAAAATATTGCTGATTTTTTAAGCAGACTACCAGTAAATGATACCGAGAAAGATAACCAAATGTCTGATCTCGAAATTGACGAAATAGGCCTACACTATATAAGTGAAAATTCTGAAATTCCTATTGACGTTAAAAAGGTTCGGGACGAAACCCGATCAGATCCAATTTTGTCTAAAATTTGCCAGTATTTGAGAGAAGGCTGGCCTCATAATGTCAGTCCAGAAATTAAACCATATTTTTTAAAACGTTTCGAACTCACTATTGATGAGGATGTTATTATATGGGGTCAAAGGGTAGTCATTCCAAGTAAACTCCATTCTCTTATTTTGAGCGAATTGCATAGTGCACACTTCGGAATTGTCAAAATGAAACTTTTAGCACGATCTTATGTATGGTGGCCGTCCCTTAACCAGGACATTGAACATTTGAGCAAAACTTGCGAACAATGTCTAAAAGTTCAGTCAAACCCCCCTAAGGTCCCACTGCAAGGTTGGCCAGTACCCAAAGATGTGTGGTCTCGTATTCATATTGACTTTGCTGAACCAAAGAAAAATCAATTTTTTTTAATAATTCTTGATGCCTTTTCTAAATGGATTGAAGTATTTCATATGAACTCAATCACATCATCAGCTACTATAAGTAAATTAAGGGAAACCTTTGCTAGGTACGGGTTACCAGAAATTTTGGTTTCGGATAATGGAGCTCAACTCGAATCACAAGAATTTCAGCATTTTACCCAAGCTAATGGCATCAAACACATCACTTCGCCACCATATTCACCCCATTGTAACGGGGCCGCAGAAAACAGTGTAAAAACAATCAAACGTTTCTTATATAAAGAATTGGACCAGAAAAATGTAAATCTGTCTCTATCAAAATTTCTGCTAACCTACAGAAATACAATCCATTGTTCAGCTGGCGAAAGCCCAGCTAAAATATTTTTAAAACGCCCTTTAAGGACACGATTAGATTTAATTAAACCCTCGAACCTGCGAAGTCAAGGTCCAATACAAAATAGCATTGAAACAGTTCGTGGTAATTTACTAGAAGCCAATAAGCGCAATAAAAAATATTATAGAGGAAAAAGGAAAGCTGAATTTTTGATAGGTGACACAGTGTTAACAAAAGACTATAGAACTGCGAAAAGCACCTGGTGCAAAGCAAAAGTAGTTAAAATTTTGGGAAAAAATGTTTATATTGTCAAACCACTAGATGGTAACCGCACTTGGAAAAGACATAGCAACCAGCTTAAGTATAAACTTATGTCAGATTTATTTAATCATGAAGAGTTAGATGATAGCAGTTGCCAATTTTTTTCAAGTGATCCTAAAGATTTGTCAGGGGAGCATAGTAGAGAGGGTGAGAATGAGAATACTTTTTTTAATGCGGAGCAGATTTGTAAAGGTACAGATAATGTACTCAATAACTGGCAGACTCTAACACAATCGGAGATATTAGAAGAGCAATTTTCTCCTTCATCTATGCGCCCTATTAGAAATAGGAGAGAACCAGATCGATTAAGATTTTAATGTTTTTTTTTGTATATAAATCGGTCTTAGTTAAGTAGGATCTATTAAGGTGGAGGTGGTGTAATGTATGGTAAATGAATAGTTACAATTGTTACACCGCGCCCATCTCTAGTGCATTGTTTTGATATCTTGTGTATGTACGAATGCGACGGCCGATGCGCGCAGGAATTTTAGGCAGTCGCATTTGGCAAATTGTAATGAGTGACACGTGAATAAAAGGGTTATTTGGTTACCGGTGTTTTAGTATCCCCGATTTTTCAATTTTGATAAAAAAAAAATTTGACGCACGCACGCACGCACGCACGCACGCACGCACGCACGCACGCACGCACGCACGCACGCACGCACGCACGCACGCACGCACGCACGCACGCACGCACGCACGCACGCACGCACGCACGCATGCACGCACGCACGCATGCACGCACGCACGCACGCACGCACGCACCAAACAAATTTTGAGCAAAAAAATTTGGACCAATAAAATTAAAAAAAATACAAAAAAAAAAAATTTGACAAAAAATATTTTGACCAAAAAATATTTTGACCAAAAAAAATTTTGAACAAAAAAATTTTGACCAAAAAAATTTTGAATAAAAAAATTTTAAACAAATAAAATTTTGACCAAAAAAAATTTTGACCAAAAAAAATTTTGACCAAAAAATATTTTGACCAAGAAAATTTTTGATCAAAAAAAATTTTGACCAAAAAAAAATTTGGACCAAAAAAATTTGGACCAAAAAAATTTGCACCAAAAAAAATTTGCACCAAAAAAAATTTGCACCAAAAAAATAAAAAAAAATTACCAAATAAAAATTTTGATCATAAAATATTTTGTTAAAAAAAAATTTGACGTACGAACGCACGCACGCCCGCACGCACGTGCGTCAAAATTTTTTTTGGTCAAAATATTTTATGATCAAAATTTTTTTTGGTAATTTTTTTTTTATTTTTTTTGGTCCAAATTTTTTTTTGGTAATTTTTTTTTATTTTTTTTTTGTCCAAATTTTTTTGGTCAAAATTTTTTTGGTCAAAATTTTTTTGGTCAAAATTTTTTTGGTCAAATTTTTTTGGTACAAATTTTGTTGGTTACATTTTTTTTTCCAAATTTTTTTGTTCAAAATTTTTTTTGGTCCAAATTTTTTTGATTCAAATTTTTTAGGTCTTATTTTTTTTGGTCCAATCTTTTTTGGTCCAAATTATTTTGTCCAATTTTTTTTTGTCCATTTTTTTTTGGTCCAAATATTTTGATCCAAATTATTTTGTCAAAATTTTTTTGGTCAAATTTTTTTGTCCAAATTTTTTTGTCCAAATTTTTGTTCCAATTTTTTTTTGGTCAAAATTTTTTTGGTCAAAATTTTTTTTGGTCAAATTTCTTTTGGTACAATTTTTTTTGGTCAACATTTTTTTTGTCCAATTTTTTTTGTCCAATTATTTTGATCCAAATTTTTTTGTCCAAATTTTTTTTGGTCAAAATTTTTTTGGTCCAATTTTTTTTGGTACAAATTTTGTTGGTTAAATTTTTTTTCCAATTTTTTAGTTCAAAATTTTTTTTGGTCCAAATTTGTTTTCCAATTTTTTTTTGGTCAAAATTTTTCTTGGTCAAATTTTTTTTTGGTCAAAATTTTTTTTGGTCAAAATTTTTTTGGTCACATTTTTTTTTTGGTCAAATTTCTTTTGGTACAAATTTTGTTGGTTAAATTTTTTTTCCAAATTTTTTTTAAATTTTTTTTGGTCAAAATTTTTTTTGGTCCAAATTATTTTGATATAAATTTTTTTGTCCAATTTTTTTGGTCCAATTATTTTGATCCTAATTTTTTTGTCCAAATTTTTTTTGTTCCAATTTTTTTTGGTCAAAATTTTTTTGGTCAAAATTTTTTGTCCAAATTTTTTTGCCAAATTTTTTTGTCCAAATTTTTTTGTCCAAATTTTTTTGTTTAAATTTTTTTGTCCAAATTTTTTTGCTCCAATTTTTTTTGGTCAAAATTTTTTTGGTCAAAATTTTTTTGGTCAAAATTTTTTTTGGTCAAATTTCTTTTGTAACATTTTTTTTTGGTCAAAATTTTTTTGTCCAATTATTTTGATGCAAATTTTTTTTTACAAATTTTTTTTGGTCAAAATTTTTTTGGTCCAATTTTTTTTGGTACAAATTTTGTTGGTTAAATTTTTTTTCCAAATTTTTTTTCCAATTTTTTTTGTTCAAAATTTTTTTTGGTCCAAATTTTTTTTTGTCAAAATTTTTCTTGGTCAAATTTTTTTTTGGTCAAATTTCTTTTGGTACAAATTTTGTTGGTTAAATTTTATTTCCAAATTTTTTTGTTTAAAATTTTTTTGGTCCAAATTTTTTTGGTCCAAATTTTTTTGGTTCAAATTTTTTTGGTCTAATTTTTTTGGTTCAATTTTTTTGGTCCAAATTATTTTGATCCAAATTTTTTTGTCCAATTTTTTTTGTCCATTTTTTTTGGTCCAAATATTTTGATCCAAATTTTTTTGTCAAAATTTTTCTTGGTCAAAATTTTTTTTGATAAAAATTTTTTTGGTCCAAATTTTTTTGGTCCAAATTTTTTTGGTCCAAATTTTTTTTGTCCAATTTTTTTTTGGTCCAATTATTTTGATCCAAATTTTTTTGTCCAATTTTTTTTTGGTCAAAATTTTTTTGGTCCAAATTTTTTTGGTCCAAATTTTTTTTGGTACAAATTTTGTTGGTTAAATTTTTTTTCCAAATTTTTTTGTTTAAAATTTTTTTTGGTCCAAATTTTTTTGGTTCAAATTTTTTTGGTCTAATTTTTTTGGTCCAATCTTTTTTGATCCAAATTTTTTTGTCCAATTTTTTTTGTCCATTTTTTTTTTGGTCCAAATTATTTTGTCAAAATTTTTTTAGACAATTTTTTTTGTCAAAATATTTTTTGGTCAAATTTTTTTTTGGTCAAAATTTTTTTTGGTCAAAATTTTTTTGGTCAAATTTTTTTTTGGTCAAATTTCTTTTGGTTCAAATTTTGTTGGTTAAATTTTTTTTCCAAATTTTTTTTAAAATTTTTTTTGGTCCAAATTTTTTTGGTTCAAATTTTTTTGGTCTAATTTTTTTGGTCCAATCTTTTTTGATCCAAATTTTTTTGTCCAATTTTTTTTGTCCATTTTTTTTTTGGTCCAAATTATTTTGTCAAAATTTTTTTAGACAATTTTTTTTGTCAAAATATTTTTTGGTCAAATTTTTTTTTGGTCAAAATTTTTTTTGGTCAAAATTTTTTTGGTCAAATTTTTTTTTGGTCAAATTTCTTTTGGTTCAAATTTTGTTGGTTAAATTTTTTTTCCAAATTTTTTTTAAAATTTTTTTTGGTCCAAATTTTTTTGGTTCAAATTTTTTTGGTCTAATTTTTTTGGTCTAATTTTTTTGGTCCAATCTTTTTTGGTCCAAATTATTTTGATCCAAATTTTTTTGTCCAATTTTTTTTTGTCCATTTTTTTTTGGTCCAAATATTTTGATCCAAATTTTTTTGTCAAAATTTTTCTTGGTCAAAATTTTTTTTGATAAAAATTTTTTTTGGTCAAATTTTTTTTGGTCCAAATTTTTTGGTCAAAATTTTTTTGGTCTAAATTTTTTTGGTCTAAATTTTTTTGGTCCAAATTTTTTTGGTCCAAATTTCTTTGGTCCAATTTTTTGGGTCCAAATGTTTTGGTCCAAATTTTTTTGGTCAAATTTCTTTGTCCAAATTTTTTTTGTTCCAATTTTTTTTGGTCAAAATTTTTTTGGTCAAAATTTTTTTTGGTCAAATTTCTTTTGGTACAATTTTTTTTGGTCAAAATTTTTTTGTCCAATTTTTTTTTGTTCCAATTTTTTTTGGTCCAATTTTTTTTGGTCCAATTATTTTGATCCAAATTTTTTTTGGTCAAAATTTTTTTGGTCCAAATTTTTTTTGGTACAAATTTTGTTGGTTAAATTTTTTTTCCAAATTTTTTTTGGTCCAAATTTTTTTGGTTCAAATTTTTTTGGTCTAATTTTTTTGGTCCAATCTTTTTTGGTCCAAATTATTTTGATCCAAATTTTTTTGTCCAATTTTTTTTTGTCCATTTTTTTTTGGTCAAATTTTTTTTGGTCCAAATTTTTTTGGTCAAAATTTTTTTGGTCTAAATTTTTTTGGTCCAAATTTTTTTGGTCCAAATTTCTTTGGTCCAATTTTTTGGGTCCAAATTTTTTGGTCCAAATTTTTTTGGTCAAATTTTTTGTCCAAATTTTTTTGGTCCAAATTTTTTGGTCCAAATTTTTTTGGTTTAAATTTTTTGGACAAAATTTTATTTGTTTAAATTATTTTTTGGTTAAATTTTTTTTGTCCAAATTTGTTTGGTCCAAATTTTTTTGGTTCAAATTTTTTGGTCCAAATTTTTTTGGTTTAAATTTTTTTGGACAAAATTTTATTTGTTTCAAATTTTTTTTGGTCAAAATTTTTTTTGGTTAAAATTTTTTTGTCCAAATTTGTTTGGTCCAAATTTTTTTTGTCCAATTTTTTTTGGTTTAAATTTTTTTGGACAAAATTTTTTTAGTCAAATTTTTTTTGTCAAAATTTTTGTGTCAAAATGTATTTGTTCAAATTTTTTTTTGGTCAAAATTTTTTTTGGTCAAAATTTTTTTGGTCCAAATTTCTTTGGTCCAATTTTTTGGGTCCAAATGTTTTGGTCCAAATTTTTTTGGTCAAATTTCTTTGTCCAAATTTTTTTTGTTCCAATTTTTTTTGTTCCAATTTTTTTTGGTCAAAATTTTTTTGGTCAAAATTTTTTTTGGTCAAATTTCTTTTGGTACAATTTTTTTTGGTCAAATTTTTTTTTGTCCAATTTTTTTTGTTCCAATTTTTTTTGGTCCAATTATTTTGATCCAAATTTTTTTGTCCAAATTTTTTTTGGTCAAAATTTTTTTGGTTCAAATTTTTTTGGTCCAAATTTTTTTTGGTACACATTTTTTTGGTTAAATTTTTTTTCCAAATTTTTTTTGGTCCAAATTTTTTTGGTTCAAATTTTTTTGGTCTAATTTTTTTGGTCCAATCTTTTTTGGCCCAAATTATTTTGATCCAAATTTTTTTGTCCAATTTTTTTTTGTCCATTTTTTTTGGTCAAATTTTTTTTGGTCCAAATTTTTTTGGTCAAAATTTTTCTGGTCTAAATTTTTTTGGTCCAAATTTTTTTGGTCCAAATTTCTTTGGTCCAATTTTTTGGGTCCAAATTTTTTGGTCCAAATTTTTTTGGTCAAATTTTTTGTCCAAATTTCTTTTTGGTCCAAATTTTTTTGGTTTAAATTTTTTGGACAAAATTTTATTTGTTTAAATTATTTTTTGGTTAAATTTTTTTTGTCCAAATTTGTTTGGTCCAAATTTTTTTGGTTCAAATTTTTTGGTCCAAATTTTTTTGGTTTAAATTTTTTTGGACAAAATTTTATTTGTTTAAAATTTTTTTTGGTCAAAATTTTTTTTGGTTAAAATTTTTTTGTCCAAATTTGTTTGGTCCAAATTTTTTTTGTCCAAATTTTTTTGGTTTAAATTTTTTTGGACAAAATTTTTTTAGTCAAATTTTTTTTGTCAAAATTTTTGTGTCAAAATGTATTTGTTCAAATTTTTTTTTGGTCAAAATTTTTTTTGGTCAAAATTTTTTTGGTTCAAATTTGTTTGGTCCAAATTTTTTGGTCCAAATTTTTTTGGTCCAAATTTTTTCCAAATTTTCTTGGTTTAAATTTTTTTTGACAATTTTTTTAAGTATCTCAGATGTATCCGCAAAATCCTTGAAAGTCGGGCATTCTTCGGGGTCACCAAATTGTGGGATCTTTTAAATGTTAATAATAATACTCTTCGTAATAATTGTATCCCATCAATAAATAAAAATGTACTTATAAAAGTATAATTTCGTATAATAAAACTCGATGTCATGACATGTATAAAAAATATCAAAAAAACCAAAGTCATAATTATAAACAATTCTTGTTTCCCTCCCGATGAGTTCAACCTTTTTTCTTGCTAGAACTGCCACGAAAGGTTGTCTAAATGATGACAACAATTTAATTCGTATGACGCACATACTTTGATTACTATACGAGGCAAGAGAGAGGTCCACACGCCCAACATAGGGCGCGGCCATTTTGAACTCTGTGACACAGTTTACAGCTAAAGAATCAGATCGCTCACTCTGCGTCGGCAACTTTGGATTTCTATGTTTCAGTTTATACACTGTGCAACTAGGATAATACAATATATGACAACCGCCTATAATAAAACAGCAGTCTTCTACGTATCCTGAATTTGTATCCCTGGAGTGGATGTTATTTTGGAACTTTCAACTGGTCCGAGTGAGCTAACTGATTCTTTAGCAATAAACTGTGACTTCAAAAATAATATTCACTGACACTGACAGCAGCAAGCAAAATATCAGGTGCGTTTCAATCATCCGCTTCTGCTTCCGGAATTGTCGGTTTAGTCGTTTTAACCTGTCAGATTAAAACAAGAAAACTGACAATTCCGAAGCAGAAGCGGACGATTAAAAGGCACCTATTAAAAATATTGCGCCAAGATGTAGGCAACACGTAATTAGGGTTTAAAATGGCGGAGTTTTCTATCTCTTTTAAAAGGCACTCAGAAATCTGCGCAGTGCGACCATTCTCCGTATAGTAAAAGAAAATCAAAGTATGTGGTATGACGTAATAAAAATGATAAAGATATGTAGTGCATGTCGCTACAAAAGTTATGACTCTAACCACTGAGCAAATCCACCCCTCACGGTTAGGTGTTAGAGGTTGAAGTAACGGTACTGCAGAAAGGAGAAAATATTGTCTGCCTGGAAACTAAAATCGACGTATATGAGCGTTTTCTTACATCTACTATATTATTATTACCTAAAACCCATAAGTCAGGTTTTCGATGGGCCACCCTGTATAAATTTCAGGTAATGAGCAAGAGCAATAATAATATTATTATTAAGCACATGGCGATAATTAAATATAAGAAATTTACGATTTTAGGCTGGATAAAATGTTATTTATGAGGGGTTTACTCAGTTTAACGAATTGGAAATTAAGACTATTTGATTTTAATTAAATTCTAGAATTCTAGAATAAAATACTAAACTGACATTCAAACTTATAAAGTCTGAATACATTATTTAATTTCAGAGATAATTAATTCCAAAAAATGCCGATTATAAAATAAAATTTAAAAAGATAAGTACCTACCCTCCTTTACACCAATTAAGCATTCATCGCAGAAGGTTTTGTTTTCCCAATTCGCAGAATCTGTATTTAGCTCATTGTCTTGGGTTTCCTCTATCTTCAAAGTAGGGTTACCTTAAAAAATACAAAAATATATGCCCAAGTAACACACAAAGTAATAAAATGTTGGTATAATTGATTAAAACGTTACAAAACACACGTAAACGACACATTAAATAACTTAAATTTTTATAACTGATATACAACTTTTAAATAGTGTAGAAACGAATAGTACGACGTATTTGTTAGAAGCAATATTTAACTAGAGTTGTAACAACGTTAATTTATAAGAAACGTATAACTAAATTAAGTTATTTATTGTTTTGGCCTTTACTTGATGAAAATCCATTTTATCTTGAATAAGTAAAACCAAATTTGGTAGATTTTCACAAAACTTTTATTTTAAATTATAAAAATTAAAAACACTACACATGACATGTTTCGAAGTACAACTTCTTTTTCAAATGTGACTAATTTACAATATGCGAAATAATTTAACAAAACAAAGTACTTAAGAAAACATCAATAACATAACAAAATAAACTAATTAAAATAAATAAGGGTACTTAGGTAATTATGATATCAATCAAATAACAATAAGACAGTAACATTACGGGGATTATCTTACAGAAAACTAGGAAAGAGATTTAATAAGGGTGAATTATTAATATCTAATTGATCATTTAGTAAGTTATCTGAATTTTTAAATCTATTTATTTCAAGTGTTTCTAAATGGTTTAATTTAAGGCTCTTATTTTCTATATGTAAAATTTCAAAGTTGTCTGTAAAAGAATGATTTTCAGCTAAAATATGATTTGAGTAAGTAGAATTATTTTTGTTTTTTGTATAGCTATTATAATGTTTGGAATAGGGCTTTTTGAAAGTACGGCCTGTTTGACCAATATACAGTTTTGGACAACTACCACAATTTAATTTATATACCCCCTTTATTATTAGGATTAATTTTACCCTTATTGTTTTTAATATACTTCCCAATAATACGCTTGTAAATATTGTATTTGGTGTTTTTACCATTTACTAAAGTGTTGAAACCATAGATATATAACCAAGACAGATAGGATTATTTACAAAATTTTTGAAGAATGAACGGTGGTGTCCGCGGTAGAAACGCAATAATCTAATTGAACATTGATGCCAAGTTTACGTGCTTTTAACCAAGACAGATTACAAAATTTCTGAAGTCAACGCGGATGATCCTCGACAGAAATGCAATATTTGGATAAAATTAAAATATTGATGCCAAGTTTGGGATGTTTTTAACTGTAGTAATGTAATAACCTTTGCTTGCTAACTGTTAGGTCTTTAAATTGTCCAAAATAAAAATAACGTCTGACAACAGCGTAACTAAACTAGACCGTAATTGTATTAGAGTCGTAATTTGTTTCATTCATAAAATTCCTTCGATACAGTACTAGTCTAGGAGCCAGTGAATTTTTTTCGTACTTGTTTTCTCGGTCCCTGTATATTTAAATAATCTTTTCCCAGTGAAATGTATATTTAAAATGGAATGCCAATCTATTAACAAACGTAAGCCAGATTGAATTCGCGCATTACGTCACATCGATACAGGTGATATTGTGCACAAAGTGCCTTTGCAGGCCTATTTTGCTCATTTCATGTATTTGTTTTTAAATCATGTTAAATTACTATTTTTGAAACTCAACAAGAAGAAAATCCAATTAACTCTTCCGTTGTATATAATATATAAGATAAATTAACTGTAGTTTTATTAGTAAAGTATTAACACTAAAATTTTCCATAAAAACGACCCCATCTCAAGCAACTTATTTTCACTGATTTAAGTTATCGAGTCAGGTTTTATTTTTGTTTTAATAAATTAAAAGGATTCTTTATCGTTAATAATAATTTAATAGATGAAAAATACGTTTTTTTCATTTTTAATGTAATTTACAGAAAATAGCTAGGTATGTATTTGTTTTTAAATAATTTGACAATTTATGAAAAAAGGGAGTCACAGTGGAATGACCAGTGGCCAGTAGGTCAATACAATGTATCATGTATTTCTATTATAACATAAGTAAAATACCTACATCTTTTAATCATAAGGGCACAAGTTAAAAACCATTTTAATATATGCTTTAGAATTAAGTAATATTAACTTAAAGAGATGAGGTCTTAAAATAATAGCTGGTACCGCATGTTTTTTAAACGTTTCCTAGTTCCTGCTAGAATGAAATCACTTTCTATGAAATGTGTTATAGCAGTCAGCGTTTCAGTCTTAGGATCTCTTCCTAAAGCCCTCATCCAAGCTGCATACCTATTAAAAAATAATTTAAAAAACTAATTATATAACTATATAGTTTTCGGTTCTGGGTGCCCCAAAAGAGGACACTTAGCCAACAATTTGGCTTAGAGAGCTAAAACCCAATAGTCACACCCCGAACCAGGACGTATTGCTATCCTTTTAAGAGTTTTAAGTAAAAAATAACTAAAAATAACTTTACACCAAAAAAACCATACACTTTTTCCCATTGTTGCAAGCACCCGATGACGATTAGGTAGATGTCAACTAAAAGCATGTACTTAATGGTTATGAAGCTTATTTTAACACAAAAAGAATAAAGCACTAGTCGAAAAGCAGCCATCAAATATAAATAGACCCCACAATTAAAATTCAAATTAAAAACTATAATTATAAAAGACAAATACTCTAAAAGCGCAAAGGATCATAACCAAACAAAACGAATAATCATAATAACCTAAAAATCACACTAAAATTGCAAAAACTGGTACTGTAAAATCATGAGATTACATCAATAATGCGTATGCGTCGGAGTATCGCAAATGTCAAAAGTACAGTGTTTTCAAGAAAATTTAGCTATTGTTTTAGCAGTATTATAGGACCATTTATACCACGCGCATCTAACGATATTGGCGTTCCACAGTTCACTGTATTTTAAAACTAAACAGTAATAAGTGTTTCGTGAATTCTAAATAAAATAATTATTATATAAAAGTGTAAAAGGTAATGTAATTTATTTCCCTATTTTCTTCTGTAATATCTTTAATTATTATGTTTTATTTCTATAAATAAACCAACTAATGAGGTGAAACATTGTGATATATGATTTTTTTATGTGTCCTATGCGTACATTTTAATATACAAAACACCTGGAACATTCTTTAAATAATTGTGGTCGTAGGAAAAATTGTGTACATAACTCGTTTGAAAGTGTATTTTATACATTTGCTAAATATATTATCTATACTCACAGATTAATCAGACTATTTTTTTACTTAACTTCAGTATATCTCTTACTACTAGAACTATTTCTATCACTGAAAAAAAGGATCCGTGTTTTCGTATGTTCTGATGCATTTTCGGCTTCAACCCATCGGACCCCCCCCCCTCTAAATATATATAAATTTTGCTTAAAATTGCTAACCCTACAATTCTCTATCCGTGTTTGCCGACTGGGAAAATAAATACCTAAAATCGTCACTGTCTCCTGGACTATACAGTTAGTAGATGATGGTGAGAACTTCACAACAAATAGACTTTTATCAATGGCTAGTTAGGGATGTGGTTGAAACACAAGGTAAATCGTTCACTTTTAATTTTGTACAACACGGATTAAGTACTTTGATGCATATGCATTTTGAAAATATCTGCTATAAATAAGCAACTTATTATACTTAAGTTCATTGTTTTCATATAAATAATATTCTATTGAACAGTGAACACCCGAGTAAACAACATTAACCGGTAAGCGAGTCGTTTACGATAAAATCCTAACAAAATAGATATAAAGATAAAAACTGATTTACATTTTTTAATTCCATATAATTTTTTTGAGTTTTTTTTTTTAAATTATTTAAAAAAAATGTTTATTTTAACGTCTTCTATATCAGTTTAAAACCCTTTATATATACAAAGTATTACAGACTTTAATTTAGCAGAAAAGTTATAGAAAAAAAGTAACTAAATTTATTAAGTCTACAAAATGCCGTACTTTTATTTTCGCTTATACGTAACCTTCACGATCATTTAAACTTTTTTTTAAATGGAAACATTTATTTTCAAATGCATAATGTTGTTTATTAAGTAATAATTAATAATTTTTTTATACAATTTTTTTACTCAAATTCTCAGTTTTGTATTAGTGGGTGTTTATCTAAACTATTTTTTTTGTACTTACTCCCCCAGTTTTGAAATTTGTGCGAATTAAATTAGAAAAATCACTGATCCACTGATCTAGTCTAGTCCTTTGGCAAGGCTGATGCCAAACATAAAGTGGCCCATCTGAAGCTAAGAGGGAAATACTAATCCAGGTCGTACACTCCTTTCTTCTGTACGGAGTACAGATATGGCACAGGATAACTGAGCCAAAAAGTTACAGTAAAATGATCCAGAGCTCACAGAGAAAAATGTTGATCAAAGTATCCTGTGCCTATCAAACAATATTTAAAGAGGCGGCTAACGTAATACCGGGAATTATACCAATTACAATAATGGTGAAGAAAAGAGTGACACTTCACTTGAGGAAAAAAAGAGGCGAGGAAATAAACGATATAACCAAAAGGGCAGTAAAGGATAACTCAATAGCCATGTGGCAGAAAGAATGGGAGAATACAGAGGAAACGGCACAATGGACAAAGACGCTGATTTCAAAATTATATCCCTGGCTACAATGCAAACACAAAAGAACGGACTAATACATAACGCAGTTTCTAAGTGGGCATGGCTCATTTAGAAGCTACACATACAGGATAGGGAAAGCCAGTAACTCAAATTGTATGTATTGCGGATAGTGACATACCAGAACACACGGTCTTCTCATGAGTCAGGTGGCGACATGACAGGAAAACTATTAGGGAACTAGACCTTTCACTACAAAATATAGTGGGAAAAATGATGGCAGATCAGGGAAATTGGAATAAAATAGCGGAAAACATTAGGAAAATAATGAAAAGAAAATAGGAGGAAGAAAGGGACTTCCAGGAAATGGGAGGAATATAAGGAAAGGGTGAAATAGAAAACTGGCTAAACCCAAAACACGAAATCCCCACCCTGATGAAATGCCGAAAGGCGGTCCCAGGGTGGAACGATTACACCACAGAGGTGAACGAGGGGCTTTAGTCAGAGTAGCGCCCGGCACTACCAACTGCATAGACCCAGCGGTTGGTGCCAAGCGGTTTCCCCTCAACAAAAAAAAAGTCTAGGCCTAGGCGGCTGTGATGGCGATCTCATGTATCTGTCAAAATTGAAGCCACTGAATTGTGGCAGCCTTTTCTATTAGTGGCGAATGGGAAAGGCGTAGTTGGCGCCAGAGTGTTGAAATCAGAACAAAGGTTGCTCAGGCGCTAGTTTTACTAACTAAGTTTGCTCTGCGAACCTATAGTACATCAGAGTACACTATAAGTAGACTTACAATTAGTGGAGTTAATAATACCTCCAGGCGATCACTGCTAACGGGTTTTTTCTCCTGGGCTCGTCCGACTATGTATCTCCGAATAACACTGAATCCTATTGGCTTATTGTGTTTTACCCCATGTTACCCCCTTAAAATCGACTTACGCTCGTTTAACATGGAGCGATTCAATTCAAAGGAACCCTAACCGGACAAGGTTATTTACTTGTTTAATATAATAAAAATATTCATGTAAATAAAAGACAAGCCCTAGTATGGCCGCAATATGAGGCTTCACCTCATAATGCACGAATTGTGACAAATTACCCAAACGGACTGCATCCAAGTGGATGGTCCATTCTTTGGCCTGTGCAATCACCAGATGTGACGCTCTTTAAATCAAAAAAATAGTGTAGATAAAATTTATTACTTTTTTCTTAAAAAATAACATGGAAAATAACATTTAAAAATACATGGTTCTATTTAAAAAAAGTAAAGTTGACCTAACAAGCAGAATTTTGTAAAGTTTTCGAATTACAAGTTTCTTTTAGTGGAAACTTTTTCTGATAAATATACAGGATAAATATTTAGAGCTTGTAAACTTAAAACATTTTATTGAATTACAAGAGACCGGAAAGAATATAGATCTTTAAAATTCATTAGATCGAAGGGATAATATTTCGAAAATCAACGGCTCTGTGGGGGGTGGGTGGCTCAGTGGTTAGAGCCTCTGCCTGTGGATCCAAGGGTCCCAGGTTCGAATCCCACCGTTGGCCGGAATTTTTTCATTTAATTTAATTATTTAAAATTAATTCTGATGCCTTGGTAGGATTCCCCACTCGACCATTCACTGTTGGGTTCTAATTAATCGTGCTGTTCCTAAAGTGGCGCTGGGAAACAGTAACAAAGCCGACACAGAACACACATGATTGAGAATTTAAACACAAATTTGAGACTGGCATATTAGGTATATACCCTAGGCCATAAATCGAAAAAAAAAAAAAAAAAAAAAAAAAAAAAAACGGCTCTGTCAACAAACCCTTTTTACCAGTTTTGGAAACATCGAAAACCAACAATACCAACACCACAGAATGACCCTCTGAAGAAAGGGCCAAACTTATCTGAAGAGGACATCGTTGAAACAGACGAAACACAGAATATTGAACTTTTTTTGATTGCCTTAAATATCATTTAATTTTTTATTATTTTGCTCTTTTATTTATCCTCTGTCTTATTTAAATACCAACTTTATTTTACTTTTCTTTTTATATTTTTTCTTTCAAAAATTGCTGTAAAACATCAATTTTTTTTGTTATGTAGTAGATTCATTAGAGTTGCAAGTTATCATTGACCTATAGGATTATATTTAACTAAGTTGCAGTCCTTGTAAATCCAACACTTTTGTCACCTTTTTCTGCTGCATCTATTGTTTTAGTTTATAAATAGGGGTGACACAAATTTAAGATTTACTTTATAACAACTAACCTACATTAATCATTACTTGTACTTTTAAAGAATAAAATATTTTTTAAAAACTCTTGAGTGTTATTCAAGATATAACATATATTTACATAAGAAAATAATAAAACTAAAATTGCCCAGATCTCATTTATTTCAATTATTATTACTAAACTCACCTTCGCTTGTAAAACATCGACAAAAATACACATACCATAATATTTCTAACCAAACCAATAATTTAACGTTCATTTTACCTAGCTTATCAATAAGTTAAACATCGAAAACATATTATGGTATTTATCTCGTACCGGCGCAGGCACGATACTCATGGGTACTTTAAGGGCCGATGCTCATGATCGTTTTTGGGAGACGCATTAACATCACAACGCAAACGCAATTTTTAATTCACACGCAGCGCTTTTTATTTTATGTCCCGAAATAAGGCAGAGTAAATACGTCTTGAGAACAGAGAAAATCGATGTGTGTTAGAAAAAAACAGTGATATTTGTACCTATACGTTGTTTACAAATAGTGTGTGAGGAAGAAGAGGAAATGCTGGGTAAATCCTTACTTAAGTTCCCGTTTATTAAAAATTAAACGGTGCTTTCACATCAAGCTTTTCGACATAAGAAATAATGATGAATGTATTTTTTTAATTATGTTCGTATGAGTATATGCTCCTTTGATGAACTGCATGTAATGCTTAAATAAAAAAATATCATTTCGCTATATTCCTTTGTTTCTTTTATGAATAATTCATATAACCTTTCGTGTGTACTTCTTGATACAAACTAATATATCTTTGCAACGCCAACGTACCGCTGAGACGTGGAGTCGAGAAGGTACAGATCTTCCATGAAGTTGATGTAACGCCGACGTAACGTCGACGTTGTATCGTGATTATCCTTTTACCTAATTGAATGTATTTCGACGCCGCCGAGGAATGCCGTTGCGTCGACGCGACTGCAACAAACGTTCGTGAGCACCGGCCCTAACACGTTTTTCTAAAACAACATAGAAATATACACGTTATAATTATTTTGCAGATTGGTCATATCGGAAACCCCTCCATTCCCGAACGACTTAAATTATTGGTCTAATCGTGCTTGATTCCGAATTTAGAAGAATTCTCGATTTTAAGATCCTTTTATACCGTCATATTAGTATTCAATTTCAGTTCAGTTGTGACTTCATTTGTGGAAACGCTGTCATTTTAGACGATCAGGGGTGGGATACCGTTCTGTGTCGAGTAACCGGATCTCGATACGATTCATAATTCGATCGACTTATGAAAAGCAGTTCTATAGTCTCTATATGTTTTGACTTCGGAAATCTTCGACTCGAATTTGATATCAAACTCCATAATTGCAATTCCGTTCAACGAAATTCGACAATAAACTCGATCAAATATCTCGATAGCTCTAGAGTAGTCGATTCGATATCAAATCATTAAAGTTGAATTTTTTTTGACATTAGTTATGAATCTTTCCTGCAGGAATGTGCCTTTTCTGAATAACTTCTCCTGCATAACGTGCAGAAGGTGGGTTAACCCATGGCACTTAGGCATCACTAGGCCCATTGTACATCCTCCTAATTAGATAGGCACCTACTAGCTCGTGAGCCAGGTACAGTATTGCTATTTCTTAAACGGCAACAGATAGAAAACTGGTTAAATTTGACAAAGTTGCGCAGTTTTGTGCTAATTAAAATGGTGCTAGAAAACATTTCATATCTACAAGAAAATTCAAAATATCGAACAAAAAACGAATAAATGAATTTAAAGAATTGACAATTTCTGTCACATATTAATTTAATGATGGAACTTCATTTTGAACCTTGTGAATGGTCAAACTAGTGAAACGCGACGCCCCTGGGTCTGATATTTTTTATTCTTTTCTTTAAATAGTTTGTTGCGTTGTTCGAGGATATATCAATCACTTTCTATTTGGCACCTCTTTTGTTCATCGAGTGTAAATTGTCAGAGGGCAAATTCTAACTCAGAGGGCGGTCCGGGAGCCGTATATTGTTCGGGCTGTTTTTCGTAGTATTATGTTACGTGAAAGTTGAGTAGGCCCGCTACTCAACCTTTCTCTGTCTTATGCATTGACTAAATGGGAAAATTAAAGTATAAATACGGAGTCGGAAAGTAAGAACGGGGTTAGAATTCTTCCTGCCTTTCTCACGTCCAGTTGACAAAAAAAGTGTAAGATTCAGTTATCTATAAGGTGACTCCCTTCTATATACTCTTCAAGTATATTGATTGGTTTATCCCGTTTAACTATAAGGTGACAGCTTTTTTTGTTATATTTGGAAAACGCAGTAAAAGATATCGAGGGAGCAGATAAATTATTTTCTGTATGAAACGACTTCTGTTGCGCTATACACCCTTACCTTTAAGGTGACTTCTTTCGTTATACATTTGTATATCTAGAGGTAGTTATGTGTTACCTATCAGGTGACCAAACAGACGGACGTTTTAAAAGAGCTTAATTTTTCTCTCTTCTAAGGGTTTTATGGGATTGTATTTCCGAGTTATTGGATTCTTTGCGTGACTTGTCTTGGTGAACCGTTGCCTATGGTGACGACGCCGGATAAAGAAATAGCGAGTTATTTAGTACCTCTGATCCAATCGTATAAAACTTGTGGAAAACGACTAAAAGTATTGCGATTGTCGTTCTACTTTTGTCGACGATACCTTTTTCTTTGTTGTGTGGATCCCCGTACGTAGATTTTAGCGATAATTGTATCTTCTTTTAGACGTTACGATTATCGGTTTTTATCGCGGAAACGCCGTTCTAGAATATATTTCGAGATTAGCGTTTTCGACCTAGTGTCCTTTGTATAGTATTCATGTATACAGCCGGGGGAGAGCAGGTATTGCAGCGTGGTTTTATTACAGGTATCATTTTGTAATTAGTTATGTGTTTAAAAGGGGAACAATTCTTATTTGGGTAAAATTTAGTAAATAGTAATTATTAAGTTATGTGGGTAGTTTTTTTTGCATTTCATTGTCAGTGAATTTCATTTCATAGGACAATAATTAATAATTAGAATTACGGTCATAAAAATCAATTATTTTAAATCCAGCCACAACAACTAATAAACTAAGCCCTTCTGGTTTATGATCATAAGAATCAAGTGTCAAAGCGCTTTATTATTTTAGGGTTTGGGAAACCAATAACCTGCTTTCGTGGCTATAAATTGTCGTCTTTTGCGTTCATTTAGATGGTAGACAGATGTTTGAATTGTATTATATTTATTTGTCGAGTCCTATTGTTAAGTAAAGTACGGTAATAATATTTTCTTTCATTTTGTATGATGCAAAAGTAGGTAAAGTCATGTCTTACTTCTAAACGTTGAAAATTTACTTTTTTTGGGTTCTTTTTAAGATTGAATATGTACAGAGGCGGGTAACAATATAATTTTTGGTATTATGTTGTGGTAAACGGACATATTAGGCTCATCTGGGCATCACTTTATCACATATGTTATAGAACTCCGGTATAATTGTTATCCTTTTAGAAAAATGAGGTGAGATTGAGGTGGGACTACAGCTTGTGGTTTCGGAGCTGTCATTTATAGCATTAATTTGTCGGTAATTAGAGCAAAAGAGCCTTGCGCCGAAAAAGAGCCTTCAGCCACCCATAGTACGTGCAGAACCTCAATAGTAGGGCCTAAAAATGGTACATTTTCTCACGTCTGTGGAAATAAAAGCCTGATAGAGGCTAGGATGGATCTTAAGAAAAGATACCCCAAAAGTGGGCCTAACGGGCATCCCCCTTTATATCAGGTGTTCTGTTGTCGTACAGGTTATTGTTATATATGCAATACTGAGCACAATCGTAAAATACGGTATTGAGATATCAGTGGAAAGGTGTTACGCAAGATGAGGTTAAACTTCTTATTTACATAATTATATCCATATTCACATCGCGCCATACTCTTCGTGATACCGCTGAACTTCACTATATCAGACAATACGTATGCAGGGATTATATTAGTAGTGTGTATGATTGTGTATTATAAAGGGATAACAAATATGCTGTAGTACTGTCATCATACTTTCACCGGTTTATGGGAGCTTAATATTCCTTCGGTTAGAAGTGAGACATGGAAAAGGCCACACATGTGTTATGTTAAAATAGACAAACATTATTGTCAACTTCCCGCTATAAGAAATAAGTTTAAATAAAACTATGCTTAATCTATTTTTGTGTTTGTTTTTTTGTTCCTCCATTACAGCTACATTGAACTCTAAGCGAAATTTTGGGGTCCTACAAAAATCACTTCGTGGGTATCTACTAGACGAAATTTAGGCCAAGGTTATAAGTATTTGTAAAACTAAGTTAGGACCCGGTTTGTCAGGTTACACTACTTACGGACAAGCGAGGATGCATATCAAGAATTACTGTACCTACCTAGGTACACCAATTATAAAAAAACAAGACATGAGAGGGGATATATCATATGAGAAGTTAAGTGCAACACTAAGATTTTTGGCAACTGGGAGTACTTTCCGAAGTCTTAGATTTCTTACTGTAATAGTATAATATCTGAAACTTGTAAATCTATAAAAAAAAAGTATTGAAATACTGTACTGTAAGTAAAGTACTATTGCAGATAAAGATCAATAATTTTTGTCAGAAAGTCGTGTTTTAACAGATTTGTTCCAACAACGATCAGAAACTAGTCATTGCCACCAGGATTGTGCACAGTATGAATTTTGCGGTCTAAATAATCTACTGCGCACAATCCTGATGTCAATGATTGTTTTCGGATCGTTGTTGGAACAAATCTAACATAACGATATTTACAAATCTTCTGCGAGTAAGGGACGTTAACGGACAAGTTTGTTTACACATCATTTCCACTGATAACTGTACGAAAAATGGTCCTTTTAGACGGTCATATCAGTTCTCAGTTTATTTTTAGTTAAGGTTTGTTTATGCATGTAGTTTTTTGTGTTTACACAGGGCTATGGTTTACACATACAGATAATTGACAGTTTGACTAAAACTGAGACTAAACGGAGAACTGATCTGACCGTCTAAAGGTACTTTAAACTTTTGGGAGATCCATCGAGCCACAGCTCCGTGTCAGTTTCAGTTTTTCTTTCGTTCTTTTGTGTTTACACATAACTGACAACTGAACTAAAACTGAAAATGAACTGAAAACTAATATGACCGTCTAAAAGGACCATTAGAATTCATATTAACTGTATACCTGACTCGCATATTCATGGAAAAATTCTTCACTTATTCACTTATTTGAAGAATATTTAGCCGAAAATTTCACACCTACTAGTAGGAGAGCCCACTGCCAATTTCTGATATTTCTGATAACGAAATGAAATATGCTCCGGTGCACTATTCTCAAAGGGGTTAAAATAATTTATTTCATATACAAAAAAATCAGATAAGACATGATATTTATAATATTGTTGTCCTTGAAAATTACAACCCCAATGCAATTTAAATGGAAGAATTTTTTTTAAATGTTTGAAGAAAGATTTCTGGAAATTTCTTTTGGATATTAGACGAAAAATGTGGCTGCAGCTTGATGGTACTCCTGTCCATTTTTCGCATAATTTCAGGACATATTTAAACCAAAAATTTTCTGAAAAATGGATAAAAAGAAGAAGCCCTACTAATTGGCCCCCTAGATCACCCGACTAACTACACTCTAGATTTTTCTTGTGGGGATATTTTAAAAATGTAGTTTATCAAACCACCTTAGAAGATATGAAAACACGCATTCGCGATGCATTTGCTATTATTAATTTGAGATTTTAAGTATTGTAAAAATAATTTTGAAACGCGAATCAGACATTGGCAATAATGGACATCATCAGCGGCGTGCCTGATGGGTGCGCAGTGCGGCACGGCCCCGGGCTATTTGGGGCCCCCAAATTAAAGAAGGTATTCTTTTTATAAAATATTTTTTCCACTTGTCAGTTTAAGTGTCAGTCAATTAAAAAAATCAGAGATTTCGTAACTTTTGCAAACCATCGCATGCATTGGAAATGATAGTAGTAGTTTAGCGTAAAATTTAAAAACAAAATTTAATATAAACTGCAGAACCCCAAGGAAAGTCTTGCGAGGGAGCCCCCAAGAAACTCGGGACGCCCCTGGATATAATTTTCAACATTTACTGTAAATTTTATAAATTTAATGGCTTTCTTAAAATAAAACTATTAATAGATGTTTAAAATTTATTGATTTATTGAAACTATTGATAATATTTAAAAAAATAGGAGATATGGGTATATGGAACCTTATAGGAATTTTAACGTAAATATAATTTTCTTCATATTGGTACCATAAAATACAGAGTGTTCCTTTTAAATTAACGCAGTAATTAAATAAAACATTTTACTGTAATAAAACTTCAAATTGTGAACACTCTGTACATTTTTTGAATATTTTAATGATTCTGATAAAAAATTACATTTTATAAGGAACTGCTAAAAATTCGTTAATTAGTTACTTTGTAATAAAGAGTAATTAATTTTGATAGCACTACATTTACAAAAAATGTCAAATTAATCGGAAATTATCAAATATGGAAATAGGAAATTTTTATTAAATTAAATTTATTTTTAATGGTATTGCGGTTTGGGTATATAGAAACTTAATTTAATTTGTCGTCGTTGTATATTTGTGCCAAAGGAATTTTTATTATAGTTTGTAGTTTACCCACCAGGCTCCGTCCCGTTGAGGGTGGCGCACTATACAAAGTGCGTCAGCAGCAAATTCTAAGATTTTCTTTTATTTTTGTACTCAGATCGACCAGTTGTACTAACATAACTAAAAAAGAATTTATTATTCATCTATGCCCATTGTCAGCTTCGGAACGTTCGTTTGAGTTACGTGAGCGTATACAGCTGACATTCGGACTCCTTATCGTATCATATTATATTTCAGTGCTTAGCTTGTTATTTTAATCTTTTACATTAATTCTCTAGTTTAATAAATCAGATTTTGTCTAGCCTTTGCCAAGCAAAGACGTTTGTAATTTTAATCAATAAAATTGTTTTTAAAAAACCTGTATCAGTTTCAAAATATATATTTTTTGTTTTTTTTTTTAATTGGGTGTCATCGGCATCGACTGATAAGGTCATTAGCCTCGTGTTCTGTGTAGGCTTTATTACTGTTTCCCGGCACCACTGTAGGAACAGCACTGTTAATTAGAACCCAACAGTGAATGGCCGAGTGGGGGGGGGGGGGGGGGGGGGGAATCCTACCAAGGCATCAGAATTAATTCTAAATAATTAAATTAAATAAAGAATCCTATTTTAAAATTATCCAAGCTTTGTATCATACAAGGAATGCGAGAACTTACTACCAAGAATTGTTGTTACAATTTCTTCGACAAATCTATGAACACAATGGAAAGACTCATACATAATGTTTTGTAAAGACGTTAACCAAAAATAAAGTTTTGCGTGGAATTCTTTGACCGTGATACTGTTTTCTTCTCCCTCTTACAGGCTTATAATTTATATATTCAGGTGGTTAATAAGATGAGAGAGAACATTAATAATTTAGCTTTTAGTTCCAGATACCTTTCCTTTAAATAGCCGCCTGACCTCTACTTGTGATGAAGTAGATTTTGATGGAGCGAACCCATGTTTTCATAAATGATTCTAAACCGTCGAGTGTTCAAGACATTATCTTTAATGGAGTTCATAACTATGATTACTTCTTTGAGCAACATAATTTAAATCAGAAGGTAAACCTTGGATGCTAGATCTTGTTGCTGAAGAAAGCAGTCTTCCCCTAGGAACCTTTTAGCATTATTGATTTTAGTTTCGTAACTAATCTGCTTTGTCCAATCGTAGTCACCAGTGCTTTTTATAAACACTAGGCCAGTAGTATTCGCAAGAAGTGCTTTGTAAACTAAAATAACTTCTGTGATACAAATATCAGCTTTAAAGCGCACAACTATCATCAGCCCAATCTGAAAGATTACTAGATTCATCAAGCTGCAAAGTAAAATGTGCGGGTCTTCTTTAATTTTTTTTTATAAATTGTTCTCTAATGTCACCGACCATATGGTTTATTCTATGTTCATTAGTGTCATCAAAAAGGGTATGGTTTTTAGCTTGTTTGTCTCCTGCTGACCTAACATAATTTCAACCATATCAGAGGTTGCTAGCAGAATAAAGATTATCGGCATGTGTACAAGGCTTCCCTGCTTTGTCGACTCGATAACTAATTAATAAAGCTTTCTCGTTGGCACTGAATTTCTCGATCACGATCCACTATAAAGAAAATTAAATACGAAAATACGTCGTATTTAAAATCACTGACTTTGTTTACGGTGTGGGGAGGAGGTGGAGGATCGCAAGAGTTTTGTTACTTCTAAAGGGGTCGCGATATTCAAGAGGGTGAAAAAACACTGCTTTACATGGTCGGATCGAGTGGCGACCATTTTGACAGTTTACATTTTCCATTTACGATTCTTATCCAAAAATGTTCAAATATTCAATAAAAAAATGGGATTTTTATAAAAATAAAAATCATTCCTAGGTATAACTAAACAATAATTTTAATTTAATCATTAATTATTATAAAAAATACATTTAACAAGCTAAAAAAGGTTTTTCGGAATTTGTTTCAAAATAATACACTCCTCTTGAAGAAGTATTTACGTGTTGTCCAAATATCACGTACTTCACATTATTCCACGGTTTGACTGTAACTATGAAGTTTTTTTCATTAAATACGGCTTCTTTTGCGCGTTTCTTAATCGACAGAGATTCTATAAAATAGAGAGTAGACCTCGCATGGCTGCAATTATCTAAAAATTTAAAAATAAAAGAAATAAAATATAGAATTAAGTGATATTAGACTAGCGTCAAATTTAAAAAATATTTTCGAAAAGTAAAACACTATATTTTTTTACCAACTCTGTCATGCCATGTCCTAAAATAAAAAAAAAACAAACAGACCTAAACAAATGCTTCATTTTCTCTTAGAAGCAACAAAAAAATCTTAAATATTAGTTAAATTTTTATCAAATGACATTGTCAGTTCTGAATAATGAAGCTTAAAACTTCAAATAAACAAGTGATGCCAGACAACTGCATTCTGGGTTTTTTAAATTTTACACTATTTATAATTTTTATTCGTTCTAAATTTAATAAAGTGATATAAACAAATTTCTATATTAATGAGCAGCCTTTCAATTTGTTATTAATTAATTATGAGTTGACAAAATAATATAGGTACTAGGCGAACGGAAGATCATGTTCAAATTTGTAACAACTTACTTTCGTCATTAGAGGCGAAAGTTAACATTATGGGATTTTCTCGAACTAGTGATGTAAATCAAGTTTTCGTTAGAAGAATCCTGTACTCGAAAGACCTAAGGAGTCGTAGAAAATATAATTTTTTATCGACCATTTATTTTTGAGTTTCATTCATGTATACAGCTTTATAGTTCCAGGTGTAAAATGAAATAAAACCATCTTAAAAAGTATGTTATTTATTTAAATATCTACGTGTTATCCAAATTTGATAGAACGGCAACCTGGTATAAAGGGTGACAATGAAACTAGATCCATGTTAAGATCTCCTTTATTTTTTAGGAAACAATTTATATCAAATTTGGGACAAACACACTGCACATAATTTGAAGACGACACGTATACTTGAACAAAATTGCTGACTTTTGGCTTTACCGGAAATACTATTAAGTTTTATTTTTTTTATAGGCCACCATACACATATATTAAATTTACTGTTTAAATTGTATATGACAGTTTTGACAACAATTTTATTCTTCGCAAACAAAATAGTTAAAAACAAACCCATAAGATAAATGTACATTTTTAAAAGGTACTCTTACCAAAACTTTAATTCTTTACCTTTTAATGGCAAATTTCATTTCCAATCTAACAAAAAACCCCGCACACAGCTTATGGAAAAGTGGCGACCTATTAAATGTCAGAAATTTTTGATATGTTGCAGTTCTCGACCTCTTAAGCAATAGTGTCCATGGAACTATTCAAATCCTATGACTGGTTTTTGAGATACAGGGTGTTGAACTTAAAAAAAAACAACTTATTTGATAACGGTTATTTTAGGAGAAAACTAATCGATTATAATTTTGTGCCAAATCTTATTGTAACATCTTTAGGCATTCTACAAATATAAAAAGGGGTCAAAAATTATTTTCCTTTACAGGGTGAGACACAAATAAGTAAGGACATGTTTTTGATAATTACTTTTGTCCTAGAACAGGCCTGCACAACATACGGCCCGCGTCGTTTTCTTGACCCTTTGTCCCTTTACCAATTTGGCCCGCCTACGTCAAATTTAATAAATAATGTTTATGTTATTTAAAAAACAATTTTTGAAAATAAACTGGAAGGTGAAAATATTTACTAAAAAATAAATAAATAATTTCTACTTTTATCATATCTAATAATAATATAAAATATATTAGGTGCCACTTATACAGGGAGATTCGTAATTATTGACATAAGCCAATTAATTTTTTTATAAGTATTAATTTGAAACGCAGACTTTTGTGTATTTACCATATGTATTATTATTATTCATTTCATTGACTACAGGGTGATTCAATAAATATATTGATAGTTAATTGATCGAATGTAAGAAAAAACAATTTAAATCACTATGTAATCAATAATATGGATAGTTATACATATGTTAATATTATAACAAATACACAAAAGTCAACTAAAAATACTGAGTTTCACATTAATTAAAACAAATCGAATAACTCTGTATAATTGCAATAATAAATTTTTTGTACATATTTTCAACTTCTAAAACAATGAAAGTAATTATCAAAAAACGTCCTTACTTATTTACGATTCACCCTTTGGAAACAAATATTGTTGGGCTTCTGTGTATATTCGTGGAGTGTTAAAGGATGTAATAATAATATTATATACACAAAATTGTAATTGATTAGCTTTTTCCTGTAGTAACTAGTAATAAATTTTTTTTAAGTTTAGCACTCTGTATCTTAACACTCTGACTGCCGGCATACCAATTTTTTGTTGTTTTATTTTGTTATGTCAGTCATATAAGACTGATGCACTGTTAGGCATAATTTTGTGTTGTCAGTTATTTATGGTTGACAGCACCAGTATCGTGCAACGCCGCGTCAGGCTTTTTTGATTCACTTTATATGCTTATATATGCTTACTAGAATCGCGGCGCTGGATTGTACAAGTCATTAAAAAAATTACTGCGCTTGACGACGCCAAAGAAAAGAAAAATTCAGTGGAAAATATGAAAAACTTTTTAATTCAAATCCTATAATAATAAAGAAATTAACTAGGTAGCTTAACAATGATTTTTAACACAGCATTCGTGGCACATTTCAGGTTTTTTATCATATCCATCGCAATATGTACATACTTTTCTTACTTTTTTTCTGGTCTCTATTCTTAATATTTCTTTTGTTAGGTTGACGTAGCAAGTTTTGCATTGCTTTCGATTTTTCTCTTTAGACTTTTTCAATAAATGTGCCACTTTTGGTATTATTAGACTGTTTTTGTTAGCATCCTTTCCAAATAATAAACTTCTAGCTAGAATTTTTTTTTGTATACGGTAAAAGCATTTACCAGTCAGCAACTCAAAAAAATAACTTTTCGGTACCCCTTAACGCCTCGTCGAATACAAGTACTGTAGGACGCAATTTGGTCAGACTTATCAATTCCACCATTTCCATTATTATGAGCAATAATAGCTGCAGGCTTTAATTTTGTTGGTGCACTTGCTTTTGTTCTTTCCGGACGTGCTCGCTCATCATTATGGTGACAATGACAATGCTCTGTTTCGTTTGCTTAAAGGCGGAGAAACTAGCATCTCAAGTCCGTACTGTGGATAGTATAGTACATCTCTAGCATCTTTCCATTTGGAGACAACAATCCCATCATTAGTCTCTCACCCAATGTATTCATGTTTTTTAACTTTTTCATTGTGACATCTCTTGGGTGGTATTTTCTTTTGCGTCTAAGTGTACCAACTAGATGTGTGCTTTTTGCAAGAAGATTCCTATCTAATGGAAAACTAGTATAAAGGTTGTCCATACAAAGGGTTCTTCCTTTAGTTAGCAATATTTCAGTCAATGATATTACAACAGTTTCACCTATTCCAAGTTCAACAGGACGCTGTTCCTCAACGGCCAGTATAAATTGGGCATTTCCATGTATAGCCATTTGGACTGCATAAACATAAAAGTTTAATACCATATTTGTGATTCTTTGATGGTATATATTGCCGAAATTTAAGTCTGCCTCTCCATGATATCATACTTTCATCTGTCCATCTTTTCTCCCACAGCATTTCAAACGATTTCTTGATAATACTTGAGAGACTTGATTTTTATAAAATATGTACCAATAAATTTACGTATTGCCTGTTTATTTGTGGGATACCATTGATTTAGTCTTGATTGGCGACTTACTTGGAAATTGTATATGCCGCATGGTGGAATAAACAAATTCTTCCACTATAAGAGCTATAAGTGCAGGGAAAAATTATAGGCCAAATGCATCGACGGGTGTAAGATTTTGTGCAAAATCTACTTGAATACCTTTATTACCAGTAAATCAAAAAATTTGGAGATTTTCAGCATAGTCATATCAAGAAAATCTAAATTGATTGCTTAAGAAATCTGGCATAGCCTCCTTTTAAACTCTATTACTTTTGCTTCATCTGATAAATTGAGTTCCTTATTAGATACGTCACTAGATACCCCACTTAACTCGATGTCAGAACTATTACAATCAGGATCATTGTTAGAAAAACACGAGAAATCCCTATACTCCTCTTCGGATAGATTTTCCAGTTCTTGTTCGAGTTCTTGAGAAGAGAGTCTCCTTCTAAAATCCCAACTCCTATAAAGAAATATTTATTTTTTCCATTTTGTTTGTATTTAATTAATATACACAAACAAACACGCACCAAACACCAAAACACATACATATTAAAAAAAATACTTACATTATGATAATTAGGGACAAACGATGTATACAAACTATAAAATAATTTGTAACTCCACGCCGTGTCAGTCGTTTTTGGAAATATTTATTATCATAAAGTTTACATGCTTAGCGCTAAATACTTACTCATGGAGGAAAGATTATTAAGAGTTGCCGTATCTTTATAGAAATTTGGCAACAAGTTTGCTTGCAGCGACCTGTGGAAGCGGGTGGTTCAACTAATCCTACTCTGTCGGTAATATAGTTACCTGCAATATTAGCTGTTCAATCATTACTCTGTTGGTAATGCAGTTGCCCGTAATACCATATTTAATTTGAAAATTGGCGGGCTTATTTTACATCCATTAAGAGGAGCATTTATTTTAACAATTATTATTTTCCATCTAATACGAAATATAGGCATCCAAAATTTCAGTTAATTTTTTTCATTTTTAGTGAAAGAAAAACATGTAAGTGAAGGTAGACGTTCGTTCCTCTGGAGCCACTTTTTTAAAATTTGATCAATTTTGATGGCAAAAATCGCAAAATTTTGTTTCATAAAGACTTTCTCAATTTTTGAGAAAATAAATCAGATTTCAGAATAGTGGCTCCAGAGAAACAAATATTTCACTTTTACCTGAATGTACATATTATTCATTCACTAAAAATTAAAAATAAACTAGAAATGTCCATAGCTCTATTTCGTATTGGTTAGAAAAAGATAATTGCTAAAGTAAATTTTTCTCCTCTTAATTATATTTAAAATTTTGCTTTTTTATTAGCTGTTTGTTACAGTTATGAAATGCCAATAAAAATGTAAAATTCTATGACAAATAACTATGAGGGGTAAAATAAATACCATACAAAGTTTTATATAATTATATTTACTAAAAATTCCCAAGAAAAATAAATTAAATTAATGGTAATACAACAATAATAATAGATTTTCCTACACTTCAACCTACATGAGTTAAACCCCAAGAAGAGCTTGTGAGTGGCAAGAATAGTTATTATTATTTGCTATGGCACTCTGGGCTGACTTAAAGATAACCGATAGTGCCATATTATTTGCAGGTGAGTAAAACCCAGATAACCCGGCCTACCATCATTATTTGTATATATTAGTTTACTTCGATACAAAGTACAATCTATTTTTACAAATGTTTACTAGTTTCTATAAAAAAATACTCCTAATTTCACGAAAATGTTATTCTCTAAAGATTATCTAATGAGTTTGACTTAAAAACATTCTAGTATTATAAATTATCTCCAAATATTTATTATCTTTAAGAAAGTTACTCTAATATCAGAAATATCACATTATTATTTAGGTGTATGTTAACTATCTTCAGTTAAAATAATGAATATCAGAAATTGCAAATAATTCATGTACTTGATTTGAAAAAACTAATTTTCTAAATAACAGGAATATTCTTGTTGAATCTTGGGAAATAAGATAAAAGGCAACCATCCATATAAACTGAAACAGAAAAAAAATTAAATGCAGTAACTTCAATCATTTTGTTTATCTTTTTGGTCTTAAAATATTGCCACAGCTCTCATACTAGGTCTGTCCGGGTTCTTCAAAAATACATTGAGAACTATCAGAAGACTAGTTGACCAGTGGACAGTTTAATAGTTGTATCCGACAAATAATTTGGTATTAAACTGTTTCACTGGTTCTCGGACAGTTTGCATCGAGTTTTAAAGAAACCTGAACGAACCTACATTATAATAGTTTTGAATTAAATTGTTGAAATATCTTTGATTCTGAAATTTTGACTGCAGTTTAAATCCATTATCGAAACGTTGTTCCTTATGTAAGATTCAAATTCAATTGATGACTGACCGTTTTTGAAATTTTGATCTTCTATATTATTGGAATGTAACACAGGTAATCTGGAGGTGTGATAACAACATTACTAAGTATTATTATCTTTGGTGTATCTGGTTTTGAGGGTGCTAAGCAAGCAAATCTTAGCAGTCTTAGTCTTGAACAATTTGTGTTTGTAATCGATTTCGTATCAAAATTATCTCATAATTCATGATTGGTTTCACATGAAATGTTTAAAATGTGGCACCATTTTTTCTTTGATTTGGAAATTATGTATTTTCTCTAGTTAAAGCATCAAAATACCTTTACTTAATTTTAAATAATCCTAAATAACTTATATCTAAAACTAAAATTAATAAAAAATACTCTCACTCACATGTTTTCGTCGGCGGCAACCATAACCATATTGTTTTTTTGTTTACTTTTTGTTGATAGCGCGCGCGTCACCGTGGCAGCGGTCACACGGGGGGGAGCCAGCAGGCATGTAGCGGACATAAAGACAGGTTAACATTGTACAAATAACTAAGTGAAGGCATGATTTTTTAATTTGGTTTAATATATAAATTAAAATTGTTGAAATAATACTTTTTTGTGTTACTGAGCGAGATGTTATTAAATTATTCAGTGTGCTTTACATTTTAATACAATTTGGTTATTGTAAAACGGACTTCAGAGCACCCAAGCGCCGGGTGGTCTGCGCAGTAAACAGGTTGGCATATTTTGCATATGATTTAAACCCCCGTGTACTTACTGAGAAGTGAGAACAAATGATCCGACGTATTACCGTGTCCCCACCACTCAAAACCACGAGCGGCCTGGGCAGTCAGAGTGTTAAAAATCAGTCATAGAAAAAAGCTATAATTTTGGAAAATATCTTTTACAGGATGGATGGATACGCTAGTGAAAAAAATATGTATACTTTTACTAGGCCCGTCAAAAAGTATAGGGTGCTTAAAAAAATTGTTTTTTTGGCACATTCGATAATTAACTATAGATATATTTATTATATCACCCTGTAGTCAATATATTAAATAATTATACATATGGTAAATACACAAAAGTCCTGTAAAAATACTTCGTTTCAAATTAACCCTTATAAAAAAATTAATTGGCTTATGTTAATACTTACGAATCACCCTGTATAAATGGCACCTAATATATTTTGTTTTATCATTAGATATGACAAAACTCGCATTAATTTATTTTTTAGTAAATATTTTTACCTTCTAGGACAATAAAAGTAATTATCAAAATGTCCTTACTTATTTGTGGCTCACTCTTTAAAGGAAAATAATTTTTGATCCCTTTTTAAGTATATTCCTAGAATGCCAAAAAAGATGTTGCAATAAGATTTGGCACAATAGTATATTAGGCAACGGTCAAGTAATAACCATTACATGAGAGTTGCATACGCTATTTTTTCTACACCCGATAAATAATCAAGAACTATAAATATTATATTTATATTTGTATTGAACACAATAACAGTAATTACTCGTATTTCTATAAAAAATTCTACAAAACTGTTATTATTGGTATTACCTCGGGTATTGGTATTACCATAGATTTTTGGGGCAAAATATTTAGTACTGCATTTTCTGCTTTCTCCAATATGTGTGGAGGAGTCGATAGTAAGTCTTCTATATCTCCGATATCAGACATTTTGATAATATAATTATCGAAGTTTAACTATCTACGAAAATTTAATACGTACTGTTTTGGACAACTAAAGCAATTACATAGGAACCTAGGACAAACGTCAAATGCACAGCGTGCTTCATTGAAAAATTATGGGTTTCTATTGATTAAAAATCTGTTTCGTTATGAAAAATCTGTATCATAATGGGTATCATTATAATCGATTAGTTTTCTCCAGAAATAACCGTTATCAAATAAGTGGTATATCATAAGTTTAACACCCTGTATCTCAAAAACCAGTCATAGGATTTGAATGGTCAAATGGACACTATTGCTTAAGAGGTCGAAAACTGCAACATATCAAAAATTTATGACATTTAACAGGTCGGCACTTTTCCATAAGCGGTGTGCGGGGTCTATTTACCATGTGTTATTTCACCAGTTCATTGCCCTCTATCTCAAACAAGTTTTTTATACAATTTGTACAAGTATTAGAAATTAAAAATTTAAAAAACCGACTTCAAAAACGTGCAGATGCCATCACCACATCCTAACCATGCCTATGCCGACAGTAAATTAAGAATGGTTCTAACTAATATTCGATCAATACGGAATAAGACTGATGAATTGTATTTGTTTTTGGAAGAGTTAGGGTTTCCCCAAATAGTTGCTATTACAGAACACTGGTTACAAGTTGGTGAACCAGTTTTTGTCGAAAAATATACTATCGTCAGCAGATATGATAGAAGTAATACAGACCATGGTGGAACTCTAATTTTATCCTTAGACAAGGACTTTTCTGTATCTAAATACGACTTTCTACAAGCTGAAAATTTCTTCGAATTTTCCATTGTAAACAACAAAAACATTGATTTGTTTATTATTTGTATTTATAGAACACCTAAATCAAATGTTCACCTCTTTCTAGAGAATCTTCTTAATCTACTTGACGCATTGCCTATAAAAAGTAAGAACATTTTATGAGGCGATTTTAATATTGACTTTGCTAATGTATGTGCTACTCAAAAGTCTTTGATCAATATTTTTGAATCATTCAGTCTCACTATGCACGTAAATTCTCCAACTAGAATCACAGAAACAACATCTACAATTATGGATTACGTAGTCTCTGATTTTAAACCCGTTGATGTAGAGCACCAAGTAATTAGCTCAGGTCTCTCAGACCACGAAGCAGTATTTGCCAAATTTTTGATACCCCGTACAGCTCCAAAAAAAGTCCGTCAGCTAGGTAGAATTTTCTCTAAGCATAATTTCAAAAATTTCTATAATTTATGTCTAACTACTGATTGGAATGGTCTTTCTGAAGATATTGACTCTAAATTTTTAGACTTCTTAAATAAAATAATTATGTGTTTCAATACAGCTTTCCCCCTTCGCCCCATTAAAACTAAATGTCATAAATCTTGGACAACAAAAGGAATAAGAACATCATCTAAAAATATGAGGTCACTCATGTATATTAAAAAGTACACAGATAATCCCCTAATATTAAACTATATCAACAACTACAGAATATTGTATCGGAAAATCACCAAATCTGCTAAGAAAAATTATTACAAAAATCGCATCGCAAGAGCTAAAAACTCTTCCAAAGAAACTTGGTCTATAATAAATGACTTAAGGAATAAAACCCGTTCTTCAAACAGTGTAAATCCTAGCCCAGATGAACTAAACAATTATTTCGTAAATGTAAGTAAAAATATCAAATCTAACATAGCTCCGAGTCAGGATGCTCTCTCCTTCCTCCTACCTACTAAAAGGACCACTGAAAGTTTCTTCCTAAGACCAGTAGACAAGCATGAACTAGTGCAAACCATAAACAACATCCAAAATAAATTTTCCTGTGGAATTGATGGCCTGTCCACCAAAATATTTCTAAATATACCGGATGTAGTAATTAACATTTTAACTTCACTGATTAATGATCCTTTGAAATTGGTCTCTTTCCTAACTGTCTAAAAACAGCTATAATAATCCCACTTCATAAAGGTGGCGATAAAACCAAAACCTGTAACTATAGACCTATCGCGTTATTGCCTACCTTATCGAAGATAGTAGAACGGCTAATGAAAAACCGTCTTTTGCCCTTTCTTTTCAAGCATAACATCCTCACAGCTCATCAGTATGGCTTTCTACCTAAAAAATGCACTAGCGACGCAATGTTTTCCGTTCTTAATGAAATATACACATCACTTAATGATAAACTTTTCACCGCTTCAGTATTTTGTGACTTCGCAAAGGCCTTCGATTGTGTAAATCATGATATTTTAATTAATAAGTTACAAATTTATGGCATACGGGGTTCTCCTTTACAATGGTTTAAAACTTACCTGGAAAATAGAAATCAACAGGTGCGGGCGAATGGTGAGGATTCTACAAATCTAGCAATAAGCAGTGGAGTACCTCAAGGATCAGTATTAGGTCCAATTTTGTTTTTATTATTCATCAACGACATCACAGACTTAAGAATAAGTGGTAGAATTACTTTATTTGCTGATGACACCAGTGTAACCTGGAATAATTCTAACATGCAGACATTACAATCTATCATAAGTGAAGATCTAGTGACTATTAAGTCCTGGTCTGATTCGAATGGACTTTGTTTCAACACCAGTAAAACTGTAGCATTGTCTTACAGAGGTACTTTACAACCTATAACTTTAAACAATAATCTGATCCAAACGGTGACTTCAATCAAGTTTTTAGGTCTTTATATAGACGATTCTCTAAAATGGTCTGCTCATATAGATACCTTAGCAAAAAAATTATCCTCCGCATGTTTTGCCATTAAATCGGTTTCTAAAGAGCTGACTCCTTCTACTGCATTAATAACCTACTTTTCCTTATTCGAATCTCACCTTCGCTATGGTTTACCTTTCTGGGGTTCTTGTAGCTTATACCTTTTCGAATCTATTTTTAAACTGCAAAAAAGAGCAATCCGCTATGTATTTGGTTTAAGTAGTAGGACACATTGCGAAAATTACTTCAAAAATTTCAAAATTCTAACCCTTCCTGCTCTATTTATTTTCGAATCCGTCTGCTTAGTTCGCAAGCACATTCAAAATTTATCCGAAAGACCGACTCGTAGATATCCTACAAGAAATTTAGAGACTGATGTTTATTTAACAATGCCCACTTCTGACCTATTAAAACATTCCATTACCTACAATGCCAAAAAATTGTATAATAACCTTCCGATGCAATTAAAATCTATAAATACATAAGATAAGTTCCGAAGACTGGCTTAAGCTTTTCTTCTAGAAAGACCATATTACACAGTAGCAGAATTTTATAACGTACCTTAGACATTTGAGTTCCACATACAATGGCATTAATTAAATAATTAAATATTAAAGTTTAAATTTAAATTTAAAAATTAAACTAGAATAATTATAATGACGGATATTGCATATCCATTGCAATTGTTATTCCTATTTTGTCTGTTTGTTTCTGTTTGTTTTTTCTGCTGTTTAGTTATTTTTATAATATGTTTAGTATTTAAGTTACACGCTTTGTCTATAAAATTTTTGTAATTTTTTTTACGACAATAAAGCATATCTCTCTCTCTCTCTCTCTCTATGGGACCACCCCTGAGGTACCCCCTTACTAATAAAAAAAAGAATCATATAAATCGGACAAAGTGGTAAAGCATTATCGCTAAACATACATAAAAAATAAAGAGTTTGAGAATTTTCTTATGGACCCAATTATTAGGTTTTGACCAAATTTATATGGGACCATCCCTAAAGTACCCCCTTTCTAACAAAAAAAATCATTGAAATAGGACACCGTGTTAAAGATTATCGCTGAACATACATTAAAAAAAAATATTGCGACGATTTGAGAACCTCCTCCTTTTTTGAAGTCGGTTAAAAAAACACCGTCATAAAAACCCTAAAATATAGAGTTTCCAAAAACTATCGCCCGGTGAGTGGTTTCTTATTCAAAAATAAGACCAATAGCCCCAATAGGGTCAGCAGATGCTTTTTTAATTTTTTTCTGTTTTTCTAAATATTTCTGAAACGTCTTTAAAGATTTGAATTATATTTTGTTCGTGAAATGTATCTAAAATTGTACTTATTCTAACAAAAAAATGGGTTTACCAAACAGATTTACAATGGACGCGAGTGCAAACGGGCGCTTTTATAATTTTTTACAAAAAATATGTACACCTCTGATTTTATCACTTGTTTATACCATAATTATTTACATATTAAGAAACTAATAAAAAACATCTTTTATTATTTTATTCTATACCCCGAAAAAGTATGCCATTGCGTTCAACTGAAGGAATATATTTCATATCCATTCTAGGTAGTAAGAACACTGCAAAAATATGAAATCCACCAATCATAGGTCACATTTTGCTCACCCGGCTACTATAATTTATTATTTTTTAAATTTTGAATAAGTGACAATTCTGTCAAACTAATTGTCAGTATGTTAGTTATTAACGGCCTTTTGCACTGACGTATTTAATGATTACTTAAAGTTAAGTAGGATTTAAGTGACATACTTTCATTGCACCGTCAGTTAAGTAGCCCTTTTGAAACACAAACTAAAACATTCCTTACCTACTTTCACAGTGACATTTTTTATAAATATGACAAAAATATGGATCCCTAGGTTAATTTTATATTTAATGATGAACTGGAAATAATTGAAATTGCTGATTTTGGTTTTCCAAAGAGGTTGTAAAATAGAACTAATTATTTCGACGAAATAGATAATTTGATCTTCTTTAAAAGGTTTAGATTGTTTAAAAGAAATTGTAATGAAAGTTCTGGAACAAATTGACATCACAGATTATTATTTTTTTTTAATAATATGAGTTTTTTGTGTTTTTAATTATTTTGTTCAATCTATTTCGATGTTCTATATATTCTTGTTTTTTCCAATCAGTTGGATTTCTCAAGAGAGATTTTTTGAGAGCCATTACCGGTTAACGTAAAAGTTACACAGGGAGGGTTAACACTTTATAGTTTTACAGTTTTAGTTTTTTCACGATGAAAGACGCCATTCACCGGTTTTTTTATTTTTCTAAGTATAGTATGGGTTAAGTTTTTCTTCTTTTTCTTTATTTATTATCAATATATCAAAATTTCGATACAATTAACTGGTTTTCGATTAAGAACAAAACCACTTACCGATGAGAAGAATAACTAAACTTCCTTTGGTAAGGCGGTCTAAAATGTAAATGGTGCAAATTACATAATTTTAGGGATTCCTTAAATATTTAAGGAATCTTAAATAAAAAGTCGGTGCAAATGGCCGTAAGAACAAATACATTAAAATTAATTATTCTTGTGTAGAATCGATAATTAATAGCATTTATATTTTTATTTTATCTATATTTACAAATAAATCATAAATTTTAATAAAACTTTATGAAATCAATTTAATTACTAAAATGTTAAGTGTCTCGATGAAGCTGATACGAGCGCATTTGGCTGCTATGCGAGGTACGCAGGTTCGAATCTAGAATGGAGACTAATTAAATTACATTTTTTTATGTTTGTTTTATTTTATAAATTAGTAAAAGTCATAAATTATTTTTAAATTAGTTATTTTATCCTAATGATCTAAAATAATTTTAAAAAATTTGTAGATTTTCGTTAGTGGGTCGTAGAAAAAATATACTGTACAACTTGAGTGGATTGTTCATATCAACTGTTGTTGCACAAACTACTATTTGGATTTCGGCTTCATTTAGAAGTTTATCAAACTATTAAATATCAAGCGAAAGTAAAAATGTAAGGATTTTCTAATATGAAATTTATTTATATGTGCGCCACTGAAAATACTTCGCAATATTCTCGAGAATATTGAGATGTTTAAATTTGTGCAACGATAAGGCAGCACTCTACAGAGATATTTAAGAAAAAAAAAAGGTGGAGAACCCTCCCATTTAAAAATTACTAGATATTTATTATAAAAAAGCAGCAAATTTTCATAGATATAATGGGGAATGGCGTGCAAATAATTTTTTTAATTCCTTTTAAAAATTGTCAAAATAAATACTTGTTATCTTTATTGACTTGTTATAGTTTTAGATACTGTTGATTGTTTTTCACATTTATTTCCCCTACCCAAAACAATTATATAAAACTGTAATATTCTCTATAGTTGAAACAAAGCACCTGCAGACCCGTATTGATAGGATTTATTTGTCTGTAAGGAATCGCCCCTCGGGCGATGGCACATGTTTGTTGAAAAACCTTGTATAGGGTGATTTATTGAAAATCAAACGTACTGGCCATGGCATTATGGATTTTTCAAAAAAGTAGGCGATTTTGTATTACTGACAAATCATAAATTATGTCTATTTAGAATGTTTTTCTCAAATCAAGGATATATTAATTGAGGTTAATTCGACTTCTTACCATCAATTTCCCTAGGTGGACATCCAGGTTGGTGGCCTCCTTCATTTGGGTAAAAGTCCACATGTCCTATAGGTTTCGTAAATCCGTATAACTGAACATCCGTATGGATAACATCAACAAATTCCGCATCGCTTGGATTTAATCTTTCCTCTTCTAACATTTGGGGACTTTCAAAAGAAGGGTGAGCGGGATCTAATCCAGTTATTCTTCCTACTTTTTGTCCTGTTTGTTCTAATACGTATTTACCTATATATGATGCAAGATGCGATCCTAAACTATGTCCTAAAAATAAAAACAGATTTATGTCTGTAAAGAGGCACAATCAAGTATTGTTTCTAATGTTGTTTAGTATTACTATGCAGAGTGTCCCGAAATTAGATGGTCATATTTTAACAACGTAATCTGCATCCTAAAATAGGTGTAGAAGTTTATATAAACATAGGTCCAAAAACGTTTTGTTTTCGAGATACAGGGTGTTACAAGTGAAGTCCTGATGGCACATTTTTGTGAATATTTTCTAAAATTTCTTTAGTTACCGGTTTTCTAAAGTTAAAAAAAATAAAATTTCTGATTCCATAGACGTACTAATTATTGTTTACACTTTTGAATAAGATAACATCAACCTATCATGAAATTTTCAAATGCTTTTATCTTGAAAATGGTGCGTCCTACTGAGATGCAACAAATGTAGCTTTATTATAAAGAAAACATTGGTTCTCCAAATTTTTTATTCAAAAATGTTTAAAACTGTCAACAAAAAAAACTTAGGGCAATTATACCCCTCCTAATTTACCCACCTATGAGGATGATCAAAAACTAGGGTTTATTCCATTAAATAGAGCGTAAAAAGGTCAGTATTTGTACCAAATTTTACTTAATTATCTTTAAACGTTTAGAAAATATTTACAAAAGTGTGGCATTAGGACTTCACTTTTAACACCCTGTATCTCGGAAAAGAAACTTTTTCGGACTTACGTTTACATGAACTTTTACTACTATTTTAGGATATAGATTACCCTGTTAAAATCTGACCGTCTAATTTCGGGACACTCTGTATACATGTAGGAAAACTATTTATTGAATATCAGTGCAATTCTAATGCAGATGACAATGACAATTACAATGTTATCAAAATCAAAGAAATAGTTACTTAAATTAGAAGAAATATTGCAGAATATGCAGAAGTTTTTGGGTTCCAAATAAATAAAAAAAAACAGAACAAAAACGGTGCTTTGAAATTTTAAATATTAAAAAATATTTGACACAAATAACGATACGGAAAAACCTACGATACACAAATACCGGTAAGCTACTAATTCGACCGTGTTTCGCACTTTCCGCGCATGACGTAACGTGGCATAAAGCAAACAGTATTTGATTGACGTTTGTATAAGAATTATTTTTTAATACAGTTTTATTTCTAATTATAAACATATATTGATACGAAATAATGATAAGCTCAATTTCCCAGGCATTAAAGAATAACCATATTTTAAATTCTCCTCCAAAAAGACGACCACATCAGAAAGCTGTAACCGAAATTTCAATTCTGACCTATTACAACATACTTCGCTGCTTAAGAGATAGCTACTAACTAATGTTGTCCTGCTATTTTAGATTTTAGATTAGATGAAAATAATGCTACAATTAATGATAAATGTTTTATAAAATCTGTTGCCGCTGTAGTTTTTAACTAAAAGACATGATTTATTTCTAAAAGAAAAATATTCGTGTACTAACTTATTATTAAAAATAACATCTTTAACAGCAATTATATTGGTAATAATTTTAATCAATCCTACCTATTACATGTATCTTTTTCAAATCAACTTTGGAAGCAACTAAAAATTCAGCTATGTATTTTCCTATTGGTTTCACATTAGCGCTTGATACAGTATAAGATTTATTTCCAGCCTTGGACCAATTGATGTAAATAATATTAAATGGTCCTAACTTGAAATATTCGTTCTTCAGAGGAGCGTACCTGTTGAAAAATAAAAACATAAAGGAAAATGATTTATTCGAGACCGGTACATCATCAAAAGGTTTCAATTATAAGTATTAAATTTAATTACATATTAACGGGTCAATATGATTCAATTTATTTCTAAACCAATTTGACCCTTGAAATGGACCCACAGTTAAGACAATAATACATTCCACAGCTTTATAACAACGTAAGGGCAATCGCAAATCTAAAAAAACTATATTGTTGAAGGGAAAATTAAAAACCCTTTAAAAAATTGTGCCACATGAACCCTTTTCAAATTTAAAATTTTTGATGGAGTGCTCATCTTTTAGAAGGGTTGCAAGAGGGGCTAATTTTCCATACTATAAATTGCCAAAATATGAAAATAAATTAACCTCTTTGTTTTTTCCAAATGCACATAATATACATCACTTCTAATACAAGTTTACAGCGTCTTATGAAAGAATGTGCATTTTAATACAAAGTTAAATGACCACTAACACACAATAATAAGTGCCTCTTGTATTTTTATTTAAGTTATATCTTATTTGCTGGAATAATGACATGAGTCAAAAATCGCCATTTTTCAGATTAATGCATAGAAAAACTTTTGATTTACTATTTGCCTGTAGAACGTCATATCTGAGTTGTCAAAACAAATAATTAGAGGGCGGTATAAGTGTCACTATTATCTTCCAACCATCGTGCACACAGTTTTAAGGAGGTATTATTTCAATTAGTATAAATTACTCGTTACCATGTTATTTGTTTTCTAAAATAGTATTACATTTGGCTCTGTGACGTTCTTGCTATGTTTTGCTTTGTTTTAGGAAATATTTTATCTGCAATGTCGTATTATTGTTGATTGTGTCTGTATTGTTAAATATAATGTAACCTTTATTTAAGTTGTGTAATGAAATATGACGTTCTAGCTATTAAAATATTTTTCTTCTTTGTATTATTTTTACTTATGATATTTTTAAATTAAAATGATTCTTTAATTTTTCCAAATAGTGGCACATTTCTTACTCTCTTGGTATTATTATATTTTATCGAGTACTTTATGAAATTTTATTTGCTGTAGCATAAAATCTATTTCCTCAGATGTAACTTACTACTTATAAGATTAATAATATTACAGTTCTTATAAAATGGTTTCCAGAGGAAAGGTGGTACATCTGACAAATTTAGAATCGAGAATTTCTATCGGTAAAGGTAAAAAATACATCCCACATTATTTATAAGTTTTTATTCACCCATAAATACTAATAGTCCAGATGTTTAATCTAATAATTCGCAAAATAAAATTTGGGAAAAAACCACCAAAAGTGGTAAATTAAATATTAACTAGAAAGTTTGGCGAACACTTATTTGTAGTGAACTACTTATCTTATAGTTAATAAAAAAAATTTAGCTAAATCTACGGACACAATTGCCTGGTGGATCCAAACAGGAATTCTTATCAATTGAAACCGTCTTCTACTAGTAAAAGTCCAGTTCGTTTAGATGACTGTGATGACATATTTTTTAATTAAACCTATGTTCCTCAGCCTGACAGATCTGACTCTAACAACAATGCTGAAAACAACATCAACTAAACAAATATATTAATAAAAAATTTCAATCAAACTTTGATGTCAACAGCATTCTCGATTTCAATTGAGAATTAAGTGGAAATCGTAAACAAATCCAGTTAAGAAGAGTTTAAAACGGAAAAGAAACAGAAAAATAGCGGAACAGCATACAAAACTCACACAAGTAATAAAAAATAAGGAGACGTATATTATGTCCAACACATAGAGTGGCAGATGAAAAGATAATATGTTCACCCCTTAGGATTTTATCAACCAGAAAAACAGGAGAAATGAAATGAGTTAGAAAGACTTTTTCGACGGGTTGTTAAATTGTGACTTAAGACCTATAACAAGAATCAAAATTACAGAAATAACCAAAGACATCCTTTATAAAATTTCATTTCCAGATGATGCTCACAATTATTTGAATTAAAAAAAAACCTGTAAATATTGATTTTTAACTAGCTTTTATTTCCAAACAAAAAATGTCTAAGATAAAAAATGAAAACCTATTAGGTTTAATCAACAAAAACACATTCCTTTCAACTAAAAACAATACATTTTTGAAAATTTATAATTAATAAACTTAAATGTTAATATTTATTTTCTACATAAATAAGTATGAGGAATTGCACTACACACTGACAAAAAATAATATTTCCTTTTAAGCCACAGCTCTAAGCAATGATCAATTTAGTGTCAATACTAAACAAGAAGAAGAATTTAAAAATGTCATATCAACCTTAAATGCAAAAGAGTTAAATTTGCATATCTATGAAATTAAACACATCAAAGACATTAAAGTTATGGTTAGAAGTCTACCATCTACATCTAAATCCGAATGTTATTCAAAAAGAAACAATGCCGAATTTAGCAAACTCAAATATCCAATTGGGAAGATTTTCAAGAGAAACTAACAAATACTATTCTACTGACCATAGCACTAAAAACACAAAAACCAGCTAGATGAAGAACTGGAAATGTTTAAAGTGGAAATCCTGCAAGCTGCATAGGGGAAGATTAACAACTAGAAAAAACTACCTTGTCGAGATAAGAGAACTGATAGCAGAATAAATAAAACTAAGAAGGAAATGGCAGATGACAAGATCACCAGTATATAAAAATGTATTAAATAGGGCTACCCAAAGACTAAAAAGAAAAATTCTAAATCACAAAAAGAATCCTTTAACATATACCTAGTAGAGCTTATAGATGACAAAGAAATTGATTATTCTCTCAGGAAGGCAACTAAAAAGATAAAAAAAACTCGTGTAACCACCGTTCTTCTATCAGAATAGCAGATAACACATAATCAAAAGACAATCAGCAGAAAGCTAATATTTTCGCTGACCACCTACAAAAGACGTTCCAATTAAAAGAAAATCGAGACACTATTAATGAGACGATCCATAATATATGGAACAACTTAAAATTAGGTTAGTTACTTCTAATGAAGTTGCAAAAGAAATTTAGACAAACATTAACCCACGCTCCAGTGGATAAATATTTAAGAAACTGACAAGGAAGCCTATCGTTAAATTGACATACCTCATAAATGCAGCATTTCTCCTTAAATATATACCTGAAGGTATCCTAATTCCTAAGCCAGGAAAACCTCCAAATGAAGTATCATCATATAGACCTATGTCATTGTTACCAATAATATCTAAGCTATTTGAAAAGCCACTACTAAAACGACTAAAACCAATAATTGAAAATAAAAAACTGATCCCTTCGCACCAATTTGATTTTAGAAACAAACACTCTGCAAAAGAACTAGTACACAGGATAGTCAATATCATAGAAGAAGCATACGAAGAAAAATGTATATGTTCAGCTATATTCCTTGATATAGCCCAAGCATTTAACAAGGTTTGGCACGATGACCTGATACAGAAACTTGAAAAAATGCTTTCTAGACAATATGTGAACATTCTTCAATCATATCTTACTGGATGAATGTTTAGAGTAAATCAAAAGGAGGTATGTTCCGAAATTAAAGAAGTTAAAGCAGGTGTCTCACAAGGCAATGTACTAGGACCGGTCCTTTACTTATTATACACAGGAAACCCGCAACAGAATCTATCTATAGACAAAAAGAGCGTAAAATTAAATTAAATCAAACTAAATCAGTGCATGTTGATTTTCTTCTTCGAGAAAACGAACCAGAACAAGGGTAAAGAACTTAAACTTAAATTCAAAAAAAATCTATTGGCTCCTAGGAAGAAAATCCAAGTTGTTAGCGTATAACAAACTGCTGATTTATAAACAAATCTTAAAATTAGTCTGGCATACAGCTATGGAAATTTGCCAGCACGAGTAATATCAACATGATACAAGTTTCCCAAAATAAAGTCCAAAGATGCATCGTTTATGCACTTTGGTTATGGAGGCAACAAGAAATAATAAATTCATACCACGTACAGTTTAAAAGATACCAGAGACATGGATACACACAAAGATTCAGGAACAGACCCCCTGCCTGTGTTAAGTGTGCTGGTTATCACAAGACAGCTGAATGTGCAAAGCCAAGGAATACTCCTGCAAAATGTATTTAGCTCATCCTGCTAATTACAGAGGATGCACCTAGAAATGTACTACCCAATTTAAAGCGGTTGATCCAAACCCAGTCAGATCTGGAGTATATTTTTCACAAATACCCCTAATTTATCAGTACAACTTTTATCTGCTTCATTATCAAAAGATTTGACTACATTATAACTTATACAGAGTATCATGAAAACTCTTAAACGGGTCAATAAAAGATTCGACACATTAGAAGACAGAAGTAGTGGAGCCATTCCCAAAAAGTAAATTTTACGACTTTCAATGATCTAAGAATCGCTACACCGAATGTCAATGGCCTTTACAACAAAAAAATATGACTTAGAGGTCTTGTTTAACACCCAGCATATAGACATATCGTCGTCAATATCACGAAGTGACGTAACTCGAGTTTACAAGAAAGCGTTTTAAAGTTTTTTTTTTATCAAGTTACGTCTCTTGGTGAAATTATCAGATACACCGGTTAGATACGTGCTATTTTAATAAATGTAATGAATTGAGATACGCATTTTCATTAAATTGTAGATAACAATTTTTTACATAATAATTTTTTCGAGTTACGTCACAATATACCATATTATTCATCTAGACGATTAAGCCAAAGGTGGTAATGCTGTTATAATTAAGGAATCAAATTATCATTTTAAAGAATGTCATTTACATTAAGTATATATTCAACTTACAGTGGTAGGTATTAAGTCTACAAAACAGAAATTATTCATTGGTGTAGCCTACTATCCACCGAGGCACAATCTTAAAGAATAAGCCTATTCTAATTCTTCTACAACATCCTGGAGAGAGGTTTATCCTCAGGGGGACCTTAAAGTTAGGGATTAAGATTAACTACGACCAAAGGTAGTGAATTAAGAAAAGCTGTCAGTCAAAAGAATTGCAATTATCACTCTACAGGTAAACCTACTTACTGGCCCACAAATCCCAACAAAATTCTTGACTTGCTAAATTTTTTTAACTTTATTAAAGTTAAAGAAAATGTTGATTTAGCCTATGATAATTAAGCTGTAATTTTGACTTTGGGTGAAACAGTTATTAAATGAGCAACCCGGCCTACTCTTACCAACAAAACTATTGACTGGGAGAGCACTAGAATTGAATTTTAAAATAGAATCAATCTGAATATAGGTTTGAAAAAAATTGAACAACTTGATGAGGAAGCTGACTTCAATAAAAGCAAAGAAATTATCAATTTGACAAAGGGAATAAACTACCCAGTTGAGATCACAAATCTTGTTAGTGAAAAAAGAAGAGTAAGAGGCAGACGCCAACAATATAGACCCATCTGATAAATCCATTTTAAATAATAAAACTCAAAAACTGAGAAGATAAATTTAAAAGGAAGAATCAACAAACTTATCCCTAAAGTACCTCTAACCAGATGAAGACACAGATTACTTTCTGTGGAAAGCCCCAAGAAAAATTAAAATATTTAGCTTCATCTCTCCCATTAAAAGAGATAGCAACGGAGTATGGGCCAGGGACAAGAAACAGAAAGCAGAACATTTGTCAGACATGTTTACACCCAATCAGATTCAAGAAGAACATAATTTGCCTATAATAAACAATCAAAAATCCGAAAATATCACTCTTGGTACACCGAAAAAAGTAGCAGAAGAAATTGAAATTAACCTTAATTCGAAGAAAGCACCAGTTTTCGATTTAATTACTGGTGAAATCTTAAAGCAACTACCTAGAAAGGACATACTTGTTTAATGCAGCTTATAGATTGAGACATGTTCCTGCATGTTGGAAAGTTGCAGAGGTAATAATGTTGCCAAAGCGAGGTAAATTATTTGAAAAAGACCTCTGATAGAAGATACAAAATTAATACCTAATTTCACTATTGACCGAGTGAATAGAATCACGAATGTCATATAGCATGCCCTTGAAGGAAAGCAAGTCTGCGCTGCAGTATTTTTGACAAGGTGGGCATGAAGATTTGGTTCACAAACTAAAAAACAATGCTCCCGAAGCAATAAGTAGAGATTATAACATCATATATGTCAGACAGGCTTTTCAGAAACAAGCAGAAAGACGAATATTCTAATTCAAAAAAAATAAGTGCTGGAGTGCATCAAGGAAATGTTCTTGAGCCCATTTTATACTTACTCTACACTATTAACTTGCCAACTCTGAAAGATATGTCTGTAGCTACATTCGCTGATAATACTACTCTCTTAAATGTTGATCAGGAACAAGAAAGATTAGTAATAAAACTCCAAACTGCTAGCAATTATCTAATTAGATGGACTAATCAATGGAAAATTAGGTTCAATGAACTTAAGTCTATTCATGCGAACTTCACTAATAAAAAAATGACGGGACCTACCTCTCTTAATATCAACGGAAAAGCTGTACCTCATGAGCTGAATGCAAAGTACCTTGGCATGACCCTTAATGCCAAGTTACAATGGAAAGTACATGTTAAGAAGAAAATAAATGAATTATGATTAAAATATAAACATCACTACTGGCTTTTGGACATTAACTCCAAACTGTTAGTACATAATAAATTAATAATCTACAACTGGATTATAAGACCGGTGTGGCTTTACGGCATCCAATTATGGAGATGTGTCAGAGATAGTAACATTAAGCCTATCCAAACCTTTCAGAACAAAGTATTGCGCAACATAGTGACGCTCCTTGGTGTGTGCGCAATGCAGATCTTCATCGAGATTTTGGGATTCTAACAATATAGGAAGAAATCAAAAGGTTTGCTGGCTAGCATGAAGTCAGACTTCACCTACATACCAATGCAAAAACTCTTCAGTTGTTGGACAATCAGGACCATGTCCGTCGATTGAAGAGTACTTAGCAATTTGATCTGGTGTAGTGTGCGAAAGCAACTTGTATATAGTAGTCAGAACAATCTAATGAAGATCGATGGACAGACTTTAGTTGAGTGCTTAGTTTAAAATTGTTTCAAAACAAAATTAATGGTTAGTCTATGATACTAGTTTTAATGGAAGGCACAATAAGGCGCCAAATAATAAATAAAAAAAATTGTCAATACAAAGTATAAATAAAAACTTTTAAAAATAAAAAGCCAGTTTTCTAGAGAAATGGTAATTTCCAGTTAGGTCGTTATTGCAGCAATGTTTGAGTAAAAATGCTATACTCACCACGGTGATGTGTCGTCTGTCGTAAACCCATGTATCAACAAGACTGTAGGTATATGTTTATTTTTAATCTCTTCCTTGACATTGTTTGTTGTCAAAATTTTTCCCTTCAGATCAGAAGCGTCAGTGAAAAGGGTGTATATGACATCGGTTGATTGTCCATCAGCTAAAGAAAAATTCACCCTAGGAAGAGATCGGTAATAGATTTTGGTTTGTTCTGAAAAATGAATTATGTTTTACTAAAAGCTATCTTAAGATAACTATTTTTATAAAAAAGAGGTTTATTAATGTTTAAATGTAAACATCTTACAATAAAGAATACAGAAGTAAATATGATTTATAATTTATAATTATTAATAATTAATAAAAATTATAATTTTTAAGGTAGGTATGTAAGTAGATAGTAAATAAATTTTCAAACCTATTGTTCTCTCCATAATGATCCCAACGAGAGACAACTAAATACAATTAACTAATTTAATATCTCGCATAGAATTTTATAGGTACTTTTTTATAATTATAAAAAAACTGGTATCATTGTTAATTTTGACACAATAATAAAGAATGATTAGTTATTTCAAACTAATTTGAATAAGTAAACAAAATAGATAAGACAATGTAAATTATATCATAGACAAGATAAGAGATAATCAAGTGAATTGCAGAGGTATTATTAAAGTAGTTCTTTTAAAAAAATTAATATAAAAGTATCCAAAGTAGATTTTTGCGCTTCGAAATACAACCGCAAAGTTGACGTTTTCCGCGAACAGACATTAATTAAGTGAGCCGAGCGGAAAACTTGACAGCTTTTTTTCTCGCCTAATTTAAGTGGGATATAATACAATAATATTTTGTTTTAATAAATTATTTTCAAGTTATTTGTACGTAGTTTGATGTTTTTTGTCTTATTATCTAAGTCAGTGTTTCTCAAAGTGTGATCCGCGGAGCCTGGGGGCTACGCAAAGCTTCTGCGGGGGCTCCGTGAAAATAATAGTCATAGTACACAAAAAATACTTATTATGAGGAAGTTTGCCACAAAAGAAAGGACCTGATTTGAGGAACTTTTTTTTCTTTTTTTTTTTTTTTTTTTTTAGAAATGCCCCGTCGTTGCAAAGTAAAAAATAGTTATTTATGCAACAAGTGTGTAAAGTTACCCTTTTTTGACGAATGTGAGTCAAAAAAGGGACTTTACACACGAGTGGCATACAATATTTTTTCTACTACCGTACACATAATCCACTAATATTAGAAATATAAAAGTTACTTTTTTTTCACTAGTGAAAAAAAGTACTTTACTTTACGCACTAGTGAAAAAAAGTAAAATGTGCCAAAAATTGTACACAGCAACAAAAATAAATTTATTGGAACTTTACAAATTTATAATTCTTACAGAACAAAATGACTAACAAATAAAGAAATATTTAAAAAAATAGGTTTTTAACTCTTATGAATATTAATATTGAATGTGCAATTATTGCAATTACCAAAACTTTTTGGCCTTTTCCAGCACAGAGTTTGAAAAATGTTGTGATATTACTTCTGTAACCCTATTTTGAGCTTCGAGTGGTATGGATTTGGCCTTTTCAAGTAAAGAGGTTGAAATATTTTGTGTAACTCTAGTTTCACTGTCGAGTGGTTCCACTAATTCTTCATTAGAGTTGTCAACGGTAAAATTGTAGCTTTGTTTGGAAGTGGATGGCATACTGTTATCCATCAAAATTTTATTAGAAATTTTGTTTTTTTGTGTTATTGTGCTGTCTACGTAGCCTTCTGCAACAGCAGATGATTTCCATCCTCCATGTTTTTTGACCGTTAGAAGGTCTTCTCCAGAATTTGCCAGCATAGTGGCTGAAGACCTCCTAAAGCAGTGTCCTGTAAAAGCCGTTGGATTGGGCAAGTTTAGATACGTTGCTATAACACTTTACCAAAAGTATTTATCCCTACAGGCTGTTTAGAATATTTTCCATTTGCGAATTTTAAAAAAAATCTGTTACAATTTATATTTGATGGTCTTAATGAGGTATAGTTTTTTATGAAAGATAAATAATCAACTGCAGAATTATTTGGATTTAAAATCGTAAAAATGCATTCTATTCCATTTTTGGTTTCTGATACTTTGACAATATACACTGTTTGTTTATCTTCCACATCGTTAATTGTCATTTTACATCATTCTTCCCGGCGACAAGCTCCCGCAATTCCAATTATAAAAGCTACCTAAAAAATAACATACTGTAATGTTACAAATAATTTATTAAACATTAGGAAATATCTTGACGTTGCGCATGTAAAACTCCATATAAATGCTATTGTAAAAAATATAAAAGTTTTAGGTATAATGCGCTGCCTAACAACCCCGGTGACCTGTTAGGACAGCAACTGATTTTGTTAGGCAACACACCATACGAACACACATCTCGTTGCAAAACTTTACAGAATATTTTAATTTTATACTGAGCATTCAAGCATTTACTGAGGCATTCACTTACTTTGATCATTAAAAACTTGGAATCTGGAGCTTTCAACAGAAAATTAATTGAATCTTCTCGTTCAAAAATTTTGGATTTTTTTGGTTTATAACCTTTATTTTTTTGTTTGAGAAACGCTATTAACTTGTTGAATTTCGAAATATCAACGTTGTTTTTATATTTTAAGGTGCTTTTAAGCATAGAATAAATCGACCATAGGGTAGAAGCTTTGCAATTCTTCAATTCATCAGAGAAATATGCTAAAATAACGTTTTCCGAATATTTTGTCACCTTATTCTTCCTACACCATTCTATAAATGCATTGTATTTTTGCTGATAAATATATGCAGATTTTTCTGGCAATAAATTTTCAGTGGCCTTTTGTGCACTGCATAAGATATCTGGGGGAGTATTATCAAATTCGCTATCGCTAGATAAATTTGAATCCATATCGATTATGACAGATATAATAAACTGCAAATAAAATTTGAATTTAAGTAAACAAACATTAAAAAGTAAAACTTTTTACCTTCTCAAACTTGATTGAGCTTAAAAAAATGCTAAATTGGCTTTAGAATCTAATTTTGAACTTAAGTATACTTTTGTCGTGTTCTGTTATAAGGTAGGTACTAATTAATCGTTTAGAGATTGACAGTTCTTCTAATTCACACAGCCACGGCCAACTTACTTTTACCAAAATCGACATCCACTGTATGTTTACTTTTAATTAAATCGATGACATTTAGAGAAAATTATAATTAAAATAAACTGTTGATAATTTGTTGGACACTAAATAGATATAAGCAAAAATAATTTATTTATTTGTCTTAGAAGGAGATAGCAAAAAAATGTTAATATAAAATAAAACGTTATATTTTGTTGTTATGTACAAATTTTGTCAAATTTTACTTTTTTTAACTAGTGCGTAAAGAGTTTTACTTTACGCACTAGTGAAAAAAGTACAACTTTACACACTTCGTGGAGTGCGTAAAGTACGTACTTTACGCACGGTAGTAGAAAAATCTATTTTTATTGTGTTAGGGCTTCGTTAAATATGTCGGTTTTCAAAAGGGTTCTGTCGCCAAAAAAGTTTGAGAACCACTGATCTAAGTTAACATTGACTTTGAATATCAACTTCGTTTTTCATGATCAGAGTAGATATAGGCAACACATTATACACTACTAACAACAAATTTTCAGTTTTTATATCTATTTCTTAAAATAATGTGATTATAGAAAAAATTTTGTGTGCATTTTGCGCGGCCAATTTTCTGTCTGAAGCGGCAAAGTACCGTAAAATGGGGTGAATAGGGTCGGTTTTCGATTTTGTAAGCTTGTAACTTCGAAACGTAGCGCTCTAAAATATTACGCTCTAGCTAAAAACATGAGTCAAGGGTAGTACTTCTAAATGTCTATATTAGTTTTTATATAGGGCACATGCCCTCACATATATATACACCCCACAAGAATTATCGCATCACTAATAGTTTTCAAAAATTTGGAGTTTTTCTGAACCCTTTGATCGATTTGGATATTCTTTTTTGGAAGATAAGTTGATTCTTCAGGAATAGTAAACTCTTTGATTCTTTAAATAATATTTAATTTTTGAGCGTATACCGGGTGTTAAAATAATATAGGTTTTGGTTGGAAAATTCGTAATACCCTGTGGAGTGTAGCAGCAATAATAGCATGTTATAATTAATAGCCTACTTTAGCCTCATCTTTTCGCAAAATTTTATTTTTTTGAATGTTTTATTCTCTCTGTTATTAGAGGAGAAATACAGTTTTTTAGCACTGCCTGTTTTTTAAAACATACATTGCAAACATTTTAGTGATGCGATAATTTTTGTGGGTATATTTTTTTTTTGCTCTGATCCTATTCACCCCGTAGGCGGTGCTAATAGAATCACTCACTGTTTTATGGTCTTTATCGCATTTAAACACACGCTGGGCGAAAAGGATCAACAATTTTCATTTTTAAAAAATATTTTAAACTATTTATTTAAATAAATGTACTTATTTGAATTCAGAACAGGTACAAAAGTTATATATATATACCGATAACATAATATTTGACCAACGGAACAAGAATTCTTTGGGTTATAGTTAACTACAAAAAGCAAACAAGAAATTAAAAAGCGTTGAAATCAACCTGAAACTTTAAATATCCCCTTAAATATTTACTTGGGGGTTCTACTTTTCCTACAACTTGGTTAAAAGAAAATTCGAACAGTTCTTTTTCATAGGGAAATTGGTAGATATAACCAGGAAAATCTCTCGTCTGTTTCCCTCGTAAAAAATTACCCACAATACCATTCGGATTTTTTTGCATTATTTGGCAAATAAAAAATCGTAGGTTGTTGCTGGCGCTACTTTATTTTTATTCAGTGGGAAAACCCACCAAGAGCCAATCATTTTTCTTAATTTCTTCTTCTGTATTTATTGGGGACACATTTACGAACTTCTTCCCTAATTTGTTGACAGAGGATTTTATAGAGTTGGTATTCTTCGGTAACTCAACTGCCACATCACTGAATGATCCATCACTGGACTCCATTTCCGCTTCTTCAACTGATTTTATTTCAATATCTTCACCCTCTTCTTCACCGCTCTCTGGATTCTCATCATACTGCACACTTTTCTCTGCCTCTACAGCAATTTTTTTCCCAGATTTTTTTTCCTTGATCCATCGCCGTATCTCATTTCTTTGAGAAGATCCCTGAACGAGTTATCTAGATTCTGGTTGATATCATTATTTTCAACTTCATCTTTTGGAATCATCTCAAGAACCTTATTTCTGTTAATCGGAATAATTCCAACTTTGCAAAATCCATTTTTTATGTTTTGCGATGCATTCGGTTGAATTTCAGCGATTAATCTAGATAAAAGCCTTGGGAATATACTTTTTGGAAGTGAAGGTTCATTCATGCCAGGGCCTCGTTTCCACTGTAAAAGTATTTTGCGCCAAGCCATTTTTAATGGCCTGAAAAAAGCTATGTCCATAGGCTGTGTTAAGTGGGTCGCGTTGCCTGGCAAAAATACAAAACGAATATCATGCTTCTGGCAAAGTGATACTAATTCAGTGGACAAGTGGGATAAAAGGTTATCCCCGATAAGGACTTTTTGGTTTTCTAAGTTCGCGAGATATGGGCAAGCAACTGTTTTGATCCAGTCTGTAAAGGTCCTGTTGTCAAACCAACCACTAGCTGTTGAGTTAAATCTTGTGTGTTTTGGTGCTCCAGTTCCGGTAGCTGCAAATATAATCGACACAGCACTTTTGGTTTGATTCATTACCCTTTCTGGATATTTACAACATCTTTTTGTTATTATCTTCTGCCTACCAGGGTCGTTACTGAGGTTGGTCTCATCGTAATTTATTATATGAGACGCCGAAATATCACGCAGGGTTTCTTCTAAATTATTAAAATATTCGTTTATTATATCAGGGGATATTACAGCTCTTGCACGTTTTATATTTTGACAAATACGTACAGCAATTTTATCTTTATGTCTCGCCATAAAACCAGTTGCAAAATCCTTACCGGGCAAATTCTCTTTAAATTTGGGCACTATTTTTCCCTGTTGATCCAAATAATGTTTATCTATTAGTCTTAAGCCATACAGATCTAACGGATACCCCCATTCGGCACATAACTGAATTTTTTCGACGATTAACAATTCTATTTCACTCAATGTGGTCTGTCCACCTTGTTTCTTAACGTTTTGCTTCTTAATTCGTCTTTGTAATACTGTATAGGGTATTTTAAAACGCTCAGCAGCTTTCCTTATTGTCATTCCACGGGCGACAGCCTCCTTAGCCCTTGCGATAACTTCCGAATCATGCTTGCGGTATCTTTTTCCGTGTGAGTCGGGCTTATTAACACGAGGCATGTCAAACAGCTGTGATCCTATTTACCCCGCGCTCTCGAGCAACAGGTGTTTTTTTATTTTGGATCACCTACAAAATAAAAACCTGTTGCTAATTATGGATTTTTCGTACGGATTTCACATAAGTAATAAAAAAGGTTACTAAAAATAATAACACTCACCTTTTTTAAGTTCTGTGTTTAACTAGACCTTTCAACTTTCTGGGACAATATTTTCGCGGCTTAATTTCACATTTGAGGTCATGGTAGATAGCATGCGATGTTTCCAAGCTTTCATACGTTTTATGTCATATAAACTACATCTAACAATAACTAATTGAAATTTGTGCATTGGAGAGACCTTCTATTTCGAATTTGAATTATTGCAAATTTTTGAAAATTAAGAGTAACTTTCAATCCTATTCGCCCTGCTGATCCTAATCACCCCATTTTACGGTATCACTTTTTGCTCTTAATACAAAAACAGTTATTATTAATCACTTCCCATAAGTATATATTCTTAAATAAAATTTTACTAGCATTATTTGACATTTGGTAGTAGTAGTATTAGTTTGGTTAAAAAAATTGTAGTTGTCATTTTAATAGAACACGTATCCGATTTTGAGTAAATAGGTAAGTAAAGGCAACCGAAATATCGGTGTAAATAAAGACAGACATATTGGTTTTTACAATAATATTAAGAATCACATTCAATTTTGATATGAAAACTATTGGAAAAACTAGGCTTTATTAAACTAGAAATGCGCTTGACATTATCATGACAATAAAGATGACTTTGACAAATATAAACAGGATGTATAATTAGTAACAATTTAGGTAGTCTGAGTGTGTGGAGTTGAGCAATGTGCCATAGAAGTGTTCTTTATGATTTTCAATAAAAGTCCTTTTCAGTTTTAAATTGAAAAGTATCAAAATTCTTTATTAACGGTGAAACAGAACAAGTACAAAAATATGAATGTATCATCTTACCTCAGATAAACAAATGAAAAATAGATACCTAACGGACGCCGTTTAACACAGGCTTTGTTTGAAGCCAGTATCTACAAACTTTTGACAGCTGTGGTACTGAGGTCTACATGGGCGTATCAAGCAGTTTTTTCATCGGAATCCGAAGGATTATTTTGTAACGGACGGATTTAAAGAAAAATGCAACTCGAACATAAAATTTTATTTTATAAAAAGTAAACTACGCTATTTTTTAATGAAATTATAAGGAAATAACACGTAATGTAATAGCGTTCCATGTGTTCTAACTTAACTCTTTGATAGGTAGCGATATTTGAGTTCGTGTGTAGATTGTGAAATACAAAAATAATAAAAATAGGGATAAAGGCCATTTTTCGGCGCAATCTATTAGGTTAGGGCATATTATATGTTAAAATGGCAGTCTCCTGGCATTTTGACAATATAATAAAATTATCAGGATACAATAAGTCTAAGTATTATTATAATTACATTAAAGTTTATTAATACTACAGCAGGTTAGGGTAACCATACATACAACATTTCACTATATTTGCTGCTTTTGAAAAGTAACTTTTTTACTCGAAGCCGTTCTTTTATTATATCTGTGGCTTCTCGATAAGATCTGCTCCGTGGTCTTTTAATGCAAAGCTGGTACGTCTAATAAGATCTATTTACTCCGAATTAAATTTAAGCGAGAAATATTAACAAAAAACTTCAGACAGAAATTAGAACATTTTTAATCTAAAAAGATAATTATTAATTTCATCAATCCATGTGCAAAGGCTTATAATTATTGTGAATTACCTTTTAGGAGATGGCGACTTATAAATCTCTATACCTTTCACTAGATTCAGTAGGAGATAAAATAGCTCCTAAATTTTCCCTAAAAATATTTATAAATTAATATGCATACTAGACTTTTTTAATATGCAAAATAATAGTTTATGTTATTAGGACGAAAAGTTGAGTTTTTTGGTTGACTACGAGAAGTTGGCAACTCTTAGGAGTCCGAAAATACACTTTTCGTCAGTGTTTCATACAATATTTTTTATTCGAATGTGCTTGAAGATATTAAAAAATATAGAAAATTAAATACAAAATGATATTATTTCCAATTTTTCTTATAATTGAAATGGCTGTGATCGATAAGAATAACTAGGTAGGTACATTCTTGATAACAATTGCTGTCATGTTAGTGTGCTTATGTTAAATCGATTTAATTATACTTCAAAATTAAAAAAGTTTCTATTCAAATTTGATGTAGGTATATGGATTATGGACTACTATTTTACAATAGCAAAAAAATATCATAAGCAGTATTAAAAGGTACATCAAAAATAAAACAGACAGTTTAAATAGCGGAGCCACTTTACTTTTGCGGCCTGGGCCCTAAAAGTAATTTTTAGTAGTTCATTTATTGTAGTATATTTAAAAGTTTACCTTTTCGATTATGTTTTCTGTCTGAAAAACAACGTTTTATGTCACATTCGAATAAAACCAAATTTATTTTTGAAAAAATTAGTTTTTTAAAGGATTTTTGGCTTTCGTTATCTTCAGTGTCTCAGAAGATGCAAGCGACTTTAAAATAGTACATTTTCTTAAATTTTAGTGTGCATTAATATTTACTTTACTTTATCAATTATTTTATTTAATAACTAAGTTTAAAATGTAAGAATAATTTGTAATAGATAGGTGTTATTTAATATTATTATAAAACTTACTTGTTTTCTGAAGATGGGCCAGGTTGAGCATTGAATGGGAATTGCTCCTAACTTTAAAATCATCTTCCCGGAGGCATTCATAACAAAATCATCTGTTTTAAAATGTTCCGAACATATTCTGGAGTTTTTATTGATTTCATCAACTTCCTCAGTTTCTATTTGTAGGTTTTGAAACCAAATTTTTCTTATTTCAAGGTTTGTTGGAAAGCTGCATAAAAAATAAATAATTAATGAATTACCTGTATCAATAATATGACAATATGGTTTACCATTTTATACCGCACCATCAAGTTTAAATCAATGCAATAGGTGGCAATACTAACACAACTATAGAAAAGTAGCATTTCAAGAAAATTGCTGTTAAAATTAACTGTGTATGTTTACATGAAGAAGCAAAGTAATAATAATTAATGCGCCTTAAATTTGGAATAGAATACAATGTCTGGTGAAGTTGCATTTGAATTTTTTATCTTAACTCAAAATTGTGATTTTTTTGAGTGGCTTTGGGTATTGTGTATTGATGGTGTGATATATTCTTTTTTAATTAGGTACATAACGTAGTATCTGCATTAGTATTGAAACATTAATATACCAATACTTAAATAAAAAAAAATACACAATGGTGTCTGGTGCCGCCTATGTGTTTTATTTACTTACCAATGAAAGGAGGTAGAACCACCCAAAATGTATCTTTTAGAACAAATAATACACTTCTTAGTCATTTTTACCCTTAAAACTAATAAATATCGTTTAAAAAACACACTAGAAACTGAAAAACTTTAATAAGGCGTTCTGGGAATATAAAAACAGAAATTGAAAATTAATTAATTAATTAAAATCAAAATTGACAATTCCCAACTGCTTATTGACAGTTGTGAGAAAATTTTGGCGCTGCTATTTAAAATAGACGAATCACATCGAAGACCATGGAGAAAGAGAAAGTAATAGATAAAACGGTTCATACTGGATTCAAACAAATCCAGACCGTCAGGCATCTATTATTTTGTTTATCTGAGCATCTTACAAATACATGTCATTCAATTGTCAAGTGTCATGTCATTGAACATAGACCAGAATTTACCAGACATAAACACTAGAGGTTACAATCTAATTTGATTGTCTCAACACCCTCCCTCAATCAAATGTTCCTATAAAATAAGTACAAAAAAAAATTTATTCCAAAATACATCAATATTTTGTTCACCATTAAAAATAAGAGGCAATTATTTACTAACAATTATTGCAAAAAAAAGAAAACATTAAACAACATACTAACAATAAAAATAGAATGTTTATGTTTCATTACTTAATCCTAGACTACATCTATGTTTTATAAACAGTTCTCCTCCAAAACTTTTTGTGAGTATATCAGCTATTTGATCATTAGTTGGAACGTATTGAATAGAAACTGTTTTGTTACTAACCAAGTTCTTTAAAAAATTATATTTAACATCCACATGCTTCAAGCGTTTGTGCTCATATTTACTGGTCAACTTAATACAGGACTGATTGTCCTCGAAAACAGTAAAACAAGTTTTTGTAAAGCCAAAATCCATTAACAAGTTTTGCAACCATATTCCTTCTTTAGTAGCCTCTGCTAAAGCGACATATTCTGCTTCGGTTGACGAGACAGCAACACAGCTTTGTTTTTTTGAATTCCAGCATACAGTACATCCAAACACCTTAAATAAGTAACCAGACGTTGATTTTCTGTCTGTTTGGTCTCCAGCCCAGTCTGAGTCAGCATATCCAATTAACTTATCAGGGCAGTTTTTGCTGTAAAATAATTCAAAGTTTGCAGTTCCTTTAATATATCTCAGTATACGTTTCAAACATATCCAAACCTGTTAAGAAGGATTTTCTTGAAATCTACTGCAAATATTTATTGAAATACTAAGATCAGGACGAGTACCCAACATCAAATACATAATTATTCCTATCAATTCACGAATTGGTTTCTTTTCTTCCATGTTCCCTTGCAATATGTTCACTTCCAACTTTGAATCCATGGGAGTTTTACTTTCTTTACATTCAGTCATGTTAAAACGTTTTAAAAGATCAGAAATATAACGTTTTTGACTCAAGTAAATACCATTTTCTGTTTTTCTAATGGTAATTCCTAAAAAGGTTTCCATTTGCCCAAGATCATGCATTTTGAAATTTTTAGTTAATTGTGATTTCACATTATTAATTCTTTCCTTATTATCACCTGCAATGATCAAGTCATCGACATATAGCAGTAAATAAGTTACTACATTTCCAATTTCTTGAATATATAAACATTGATCATTTTCAGATTGTTTAAATCCTTGTTTTTCAGTAAATTCATTAAATTTTTTATTCCAGCAATATGGAGCCTGTTTAAGCCCATACAATGCCTTTTTCAGTTTATATACTTTATTTTCAGCATTTTCATATCCCTCAGGTACTTTAATGTATATATCCTCCTCAATAACACCATGTAAGAATGCAGAACTTACATCCATTTGTTGTAGTTCAAAGTTTTTAATATTTGCCACTGCCAACAATGTTCTCACTGTTGTATAACGTGCAACAGGTGCATAGGTATTTTTAAAATCAAAGTTTTCTTTTTGCATAAAGCCCTTTGCCACTAATCTTGCTTTATATTTTGTAATTTTTCCTTCTTCATCTTTCTTGATTCGAAATACCCATTTTGTGTCAATTATTTTTGCAAGTTTAGGTTTTTCTACTTCTGTCCAAGTGTCATTCATTCTTAGTGATTCCATTTCTTCTTCTATAGCCTGTTTCCAAAATTCGAAATCTGACCTACTTTTTACTTCTTCAAAGCTCCTTGGCACATTATCTACATATGCTTCAGCACTTAATGCTAAATGTTTTATTTCCTGTTCATCCAGGTAATCATTCAAGTATTGTGGTTTTTGTTTTCTTCTATTACTCTTCCTGGGAGTTTCTTCATTTTCTTCATCTATTTCAGTCGTTTTTTCTTTGTCTTCTTCGGTCATATTTTCTTCTATTTCAATTTCTTCATGAACCGTTTCTTCTAACTTATCATTTTCCTCTTGTATTTTCAGCTCAACAATTGTAATTTCTTCAGTATCTGATGAATAATTTTCAATGTGGTTTATATTTTTCTTTTCATCAAATATGACGTTTCTTCCAACAATTATTTTTCTTTTAAATGGATCCCACAATCTACAGCCATTATGCGTGTACCCTACCATAATAGTAGTATGAGCCTTAGGATCGAATTTTTCGTTTTGTTTTTCTTTTGGAATGTGGTTATAAGCTAGACATCCAAATATTTTTAAATTATGCAAATTAGGCTTCTTGTCAAAAAAAAGCTTCAGCCGGAGTTTTGTTATTTAAAGTGGAGGTTGGGCTTCGATTAGTAATATACGTACCACATAGCACTGCTTCCCCCCACATTTCCTTGGACAGTTTTGACTCCAATATCATTGCCCTAGCTTTTCCATCAACGTGCGGTTGAATCTTTCAGCAGTCCCATTTAACTCTGGGTTATATGGTATAGTAAGCTTGTGTTTGATACCACTAGGCCCTGCAAAAACCTGAAAATTCCTGTGAACAATATTCACCACCGTTATCACTACAAAGAGAATGAATTTTTGTATGAAATTGACTGGTAACTAGTGCCTCAAACGCTTTAAAGCATTGCAAAACTTCACTTTTTCGTTCAATTAAGTAAACCATAGCAAAATGTGTATAATCATCTATAAATGATACAAAGTAATTTTTATTGTCAAAAGTAGGAGGTGAAATTGGACCACAAACATCGCTGTGTATTAATTCAAGTACTCTTTTACTTCTTTCATTAGTTTTCTTTTGAAAAGGCAACCTCGTACTTTTGCTTTGTATACAAATTTCACATGTATCTGTGTTAACAGTTTTATTTAAGTTTAAGCCTACTATGCCATAAGTCGAAGTTAGTATTTTTTTCACACAAATTGATTTTTATTTTATTTAATTTAAATTCCAAAATATATAAATTGTTGTATCCAATGCCCTTGGCTATAAGTTTATTATTTTTGTAAATAAAAACATTACCTTCTTTAAAAATAATTTGCAAACCTGTCTTTTCCAACTTTCTTACAGATAATAAGTTGTGAGCAAAATTTTTAACATATAAAACATCCTTTATTTCAGCAGTTTCGTCTGATTGCAAAAACACATCAATTGAACCTATATGAGTACATTTTAAAGTTTCATGGGCTTTGGCTACATTTATTAAAATATTTTGTTTAAGTTTACATAATTTTGAAAAAATATTTATATCGTTTACCAGATGATCTGTGGCGCCGGAGTCTATATACCATTTAACTGTGTCCATTTCATGAGTAGTGTTAAAAGCAGTTGCAGAAGCTATAAATGCTATGCTTTGACTTTCTTTGTTATCACTTTCTATAGTTTGATTAGCCTGCTTTTTAAACCAACATTGGTTTCTCATATGTCTTGGTTTTCTGCAATTGTGACATACAACTGTTTTCCCATTATTCGACAAGGTTTTCCAGTTAGATTCCTGTGCACCTACATGTTGTCCTCTTTTCTGAGTGTAGTTCTTTTTATAATTGCTTGCATAATCTACTGGAATATATGAATCATTGTTTGTTTGTACACTAATTTTCTTAATTTCATGGTCCAACAGTTTAGCTTTAACAAAATCTAATTTTAACTTTGATGAGTCCATAGTTTCTAATGCTGTAACGATTGTATCATAACTCTTTGGCAATGTAAGTAGAAGATAACACACAACATCAATTTCCTCAAGGGTAGCACCTCCAGACTTGAGTTCTCTTATTGTTTCTTCAAACTTTATAAAATGCGATTCCAGTGAATCTCCTGCCACTTGTTTCATGGTGAGCAGTTTCTTTCTTAAATATAATTGGCTAGCTATGTCTTTTCTTTGAAAAACCGACACTAATGCCTTCCACATCTGAAATGATGTCTTTTTGTCCTTAACATACTCAAGATGCGAGTTTGAAATACACTGCACAATTATTGATTTACACTGTTTGTCTAGTTTATTAAATGCATCATCCGGTTCTGTATTTTCTTGTTCGATGCATACTTTTACATTATTTTGATCTAATATTATCTCCATCCTGAATTTCCAGTGATCGTAGTCCTTACCATCAAATGGTTTAATTCCAATTTTTTCATTGTGTAGTCCAGCCATTTTGTTTTTGTACTTGGTGCCTCGTGAAAAAAAATATTTTCTTAAACTTTTTACAAACCTTCTATGTGTATTCTTTTTTTATATAAATACAGGGCCCATAACCTGTGGAGTTGAGCAATGTGCCATAGAAGTGTTCTTTATGATTTTCAATAAAAGTCCTTTTCAGTTTTAAATTGAAAAGTATCAAAATGCTTTATTAACGGTGAAACAGAACAAGTACAAAAATATGAATGTATTATCTTACAAATACATGTCATTCAATTGTCAAGTGTCATGTCATTGAACATAGACCAGAATTTACCAGACATAAACACTAGAGGTTACAATCTAATTTGATTGTCTTAACATTTACTGATGGCGATTCCAGTAGCTGTTCCACAAGGAGGTAGGTAACGATTAGATACGGCTATTTCTTTTCCATCAATAATTAATCTTAGAGAAATATGGCAGATATAATTACAATTTCTTTGAAAAGCGTGGAACCTGTAGGAAAATGTATTCCTGCCGAATGTACGTAAAGATATGAAAATAAATACCTAATATGTGTTATTTAGCAACTGGCGTAAAAAGTTCAACGTCCAGACGAGTATCAATGAAGATGTGATCTTGGCGCTTACTTCTTAGACATGGTAAGATACTTTTTAATCTTTCTTTTAACTTTCATTCGAAAGTAGCCATTAAATCCTTACGGTAAAAGTAAAAGATGCTTAAATCGATGCTGATCGATAATCAAAATGTCGATATCATTTCGTATTTTCCCGGATATTCATAGTAAATATCCGTGCAAGGCTCTTTTAATATGTTATAGAAAAGGTTAATGTTTAAACCAAAGGGTTGGTATCCATACTGTTCCAGAGAACATTCATATAGATATACTTGCCATTACTTCTGCAGAACGTATTGGCCAAGCGGCTATAATTCTTTTGAAATGGCAAGCCGGCTGAAAGTATTTAGCAGTGGCTGAAAAATATGTTGAATATTCCATTGAATGTAACATAAAATATCTAGAACGATACAAGGAGCGAATCATTTGTACATTTGCTGCTGCAAGGTTAATATCAATCCTCATCTTTCATTATGACTAATAATTTAAATGTACATTGTATACAGAGTGGCCCATCGAAAATTTTATATAGGGGTTTTGGATAATAATATAATAAATGTAAAAAGAGCTCAGACACATCAATTATAATTTGGAGGGGACAGTATGTGTTCCTTCCTGTAGTACCGTTACTTCAACCCAATTGGGGTCGACTCATAAATCGTATGAAAGATCGTTGAATTTTATAAACGGTGTGCGGTTTCTTAAATTTGAATGAACCATATTAAGTTAAGACTTACATAAACTGTTTAAAAAATATATTTTTGTTTATACACATAAACCAATATTATATTTGAAAGGTGTACGTCGCTGGAAAAAGAAATTACAATTAAAAAAACTGTAATTTCTTTTTCCAGCGATGTAAAAAGCATGCCATCGTTTGTTTGCTACGATATTTTGTTTTATTTTTTCTCATATTTTCCTGTTCATCTGTAAGACTTAAAAAATCTGATAGATAATGAAAATTTATGTTTCTCACTTGATTACTACAACTGGTTTTCGTTATTGTGTGGCACTGTACTTAATTATAAACTAAAAAGAAACAATGATTTACCCAATTGCAGAGAGGGTTGAGTTGATTGAACTTTATTATGGAAACAGCCATTATGTTAAAAGTGCTGCTAAACTGTTCAACAATATGGGAAGAGTTTATCGCGACAGTATGTTTCAGAATTATTTGTAAAATTCCAAGAAACTTGATCTAAAATGAGGCAACAGAAGTGGCATTTTATGGCCTTGGCAAGAAAATTGGCAACTGCTTCCGGCATCTCACGAACCAAACAAAATTCAATTAATACAAGAACGGAATAAAGATGATTTCGATCGGCGTTTGCAATTCTACGAGGTAGTTAGTCGACAGGCGATTGAAAATGCACATTTTCTTTTCAACATCTGTTTTAGCGATGAATGATTTTTTTTTAATGGCACAGTTAATTGTCATACTTTTCGGCATTGGACTGATTTGAATCCGCACATATTTCAAGAGATACATACCCAACATCCTCAAAACGTATGGGGTGGAATTTTCGGGGATCGTATCGTTAGTCCTTCGTTCTTAAATGGCAATCTAACTGGGGCAAGTATCTGAAACTTCTAGAAGAAACAATTGAGCCTAAGTTAATGGACATTATTGAAAATAATCAGAATTATCTGAAGGATAAGTTGATATTTCAACAAGATGGCACTCCTTCGCATTATGCGCTGTGTGTTAGGTAGTTTTTAGAGCAACATTTTTTGGGTCATTAGATTGGGAGGCGAGGTTCTACCGAATGGCCCCCACAATCACCAGATTACTTTCTTTGGGGCCATTTTAAATACATAATTTATTCTACTCCACCTACAGCACTTAGAAATTAAAGCAATTATACCAATTATAGGTAATTATATTTAATACCAATTATTAAAATTTTAGGGGTTAGGGGTTGGAGTTACTTCTAATGGTACTGCAGGAAGGAGAAAATATTGTCTGCCTCCAAACTAAAATGAGCGTTTTCTTACATCTACTATATTATTACCCAAAACCCAAATGTCAAGTTTTCGATGGACCACCCTGTATAAATTTCAAGTATGAGCAAGAGCAATATTATTTTTTTTTTTAATTTGGTGTCATCGGCATCGACTACTAAGGTCATTAGCCTCGTGTTCTGTGTAGGCTTTGTTACTGTTTTCCAGCGCCACTTTAGGAACAGCACTGTTAAATAGAACCCAACAGTGAATGGTCGAGTGGATAATCCTACCAAGGCATCAGAAGAGCAATATTATTGTTATTATTATTAATATTACAGGTTGATAATTAAATATAAGAAGTTTACAATTTTAGGCTAGATAAAGTGTTATTTATTAGGGTTTACACAATTTTGTCTACTTAAAAATTAAGACTGTATTTGATTTTAAATTCTAGAATTCTAGAATATATGAACACAAAATATTAAACTGACATTCAAACTTATAAAGTCCGAATAAATTATTTAATTTCAGAGACAAATAATTCCAAAAAATTCCTTTACCCGCCTTTACACCAATTAAGCATTCTTCGCAGGAAGTTTTAAATGTTTTTCCAAAATCTGTATTTAGCTCGTTGTCTCGGATTTCCTTTATCTTTAAAGTATGGTTGCCTTAAAAATACAAAAATATATGATTATACGTTTTAAAGAAAAATTGACATTTGTCGTTGCATAAGTTTCGACAGTAGTTAGTGATTTATTTAAGATTTATTTTATAGCGATAGTTGATACTTTTTTAAATGTGCATAAAAGTCATTAAAGTAAATATTTTTTTTTTCAATAATTAGAAGGTTATCCATGTGGCATATCCGTAAAGAAAATGAAAAACTCAAAGAAAATTATATTTAACAGTGGTAAAGTGCGACTAGTTTCGGTCAATGGGTCACTGGGACTAAGTTGTTACCACGACCTTACTAAATTGCATCAGTTCGTTACGTTCTCCTTATGAATTCATTTTACAATAAAAGTACTATAATGATACTTAGGGGTTAATAAATGGTATAACTTGAAGGTTCATATCCCTTCGATTTTAATTAATTGGTCCCTTACTGAATAGTAACTACTTACCTAGTTTCCCTCCCAACACGAGTTGATATATCAACCAGTTTTTAGTTTAAGTCGATAGTTGTTCACTTAAATTATTTTTCTCACTTGTGTTAGCCTTAAGCTCTACGTACTTTGATAATTCAATGTCACATTTTTGTATATTTGCAACCATTTAACCTAATATTAACGCACCATTGTTTCTTACCCATTACTTTAGATTTTTAAATACTGTTCACCTACTATTTCCATTTAACTCTGTATCACGTTTTATCAGAATATTTTTCCTACAGGCCTGATGATGGTCATTGACCAAAACTAGTCCCACTTCAATCCTCTTAAATAAAATGTGTTAAATAAAATGTGGTAAGGACTTTGAGTTTTTCCTTTTCTTTAATTAGTTTAATATTAGATACACAAATCCAGGCCCTGCTTTACATTTTTTAATTCTATTTTTCTCTTTTTTTAGTTATTGAGTTTTTTAAAGTTATTTGAAAAAATCTTTATTTCAAACGATTTCTATAAGAATTAAAAAATCCGTTATACCCAGACATCACACATAGTCCAATGGACATCCACTTTAGATCTCTTTGAGGATCAGAACGTCCATATCCGTATTTACATCCAGTGTGCGTCCGTTTATGATTATTAATTTGACAGCTGCATATCGATACCCAGATGACGTCTGTTTTTGGACTTAATTTTAAGTTTAGTCGTATTTTGACGTCCAGTGGACGTCCATCTTATGTCATAATTTATTTAGCCTACCAGATAATACCCATTTATATACACTTTTTTTTTTTTTAATATTTGGTCATTAAAAATTGACAAATTGAATCTATTACATTTCATTCCATCAGCGAAAGTTTGAAATCTTATTCTATTATAATCATATTTAGTAAAAAGTTTTCAAGTGGCTCCTTGGTCGAGATCGTCTAGTGGTTGAAAGCGTAGAATGGTAATGGACGTGTTGTGAGTTCGAAACCTACTCAGGTCAAGCGATGTTTATTAAAAGAAAAAAAAGAAATAGTGTACAGCGGGTTGCGAAAATGATAAATACATTATGAATACTATAAAATAGTGTGTGGTGAGTTGCGTTTGTGTAAAAAAGATTTATGTAAAAAAGGATGGAATATAATCTAGGAGGAGACGTTTTTTGAATGTCCAGTATTCAACGTCCAAATATAATCCAGAATTGGACGTCTTTGAATGGTCAAAAGTGTGCCATTTGGATGTCGGAAGTCCAGAAAAAACTCAATTTTGGACGTCCAGACATCCAGAATTGTATATCGAATGGACGTCCGATGGACCTATTTGTGTTGTCTGGGTATATACGGAGTATTTTAGCTTTTTATTTATAGGCCCTGGCTACCCACTCTATATATTTATCAGAAAAAGTTTTAGATAAAAGTAACTAAATTTATTAAGTCTACAAAATGCCGTACTTTTATTTTTGCATATACGTAACCTTTAAAGTCATGTGAAGGTCAACTTTGTTTTTAAATGGGAACATTTATTTTAAATGCACAATGTTATTGATCAAGTAAAAACTATTAAATTTTTTTAAACAATTTTTTTGCTTAGTTCCCCAGTTTTTGTATTAGTGATTGTTTTCCTAAAATGTTTTTTTACTTACACTCCCAGTTTTGAAATTTGTGCGAATCAATAAAAATTTACAAATTGTGACAAATTACCTAAACGGACGCTTCCAAGTGGATGGCCCATTCTTTGGCCTGCGCAATCACCAGACGTGACGCCGCTTGATTAAGAAAATAGTGAAGATAAAAGTTACTATTATTTTCTTAAGAAATAACATGGAGCATTCAAAAATACATCCTTCTATTTAAAAAAAGCAAAGTAGACCTCACAAGCAAGAGAAAATTAAAGAATGAAAATTTTATTTTTAGTGAAAACATTTTCTGATAAATATACAGGATAAATAGTTAGAGCTTGTAGACTTAAAACATTTTATCGAAATACATTTGATTGAATTACAAGTGATCGAAAATAAAATAGATCTAAAATTAATTAGATCGAAAGGATAATATACAGGGTGTTATTGAAATACACGTACATATTAAAACTGGGTATTGCGCAGATCCCCACTGAATGTAGAAAAATATTATTTTTTAAAAATACCCTTTATTAAGGGAGTTATTAATTTTTGAAAATTAATTCTAAAACAAACGTACTTCACTGATATGTTGAGGATAACCTATATAAATTAGGTTTATTTACCTATTTTAAACATCAACAGTAATTAATATGCAAGTTTTTGTCAGATGATAAGAAAACTAGTCTTGTAAGAAATAACCATGTTGCCAAGATTTTCGAATTAATTTCTATTTCCGAAGACTGGTTTTTACTACCCTCGTTATCAAAAAACTAGAATATTTGATAAATGATTGTTTTAAAACTATACATTTTTGAAACTATAGATTATTAAAATTTTAGTTGATTTACGAATCTGGCTAACACGAGCGCGTCATTTCCAAGTTGGTAAAAAGTGTTGTTACGATTACTTTTAAATATTTTTTTACGATGCCACTATTTACGAATATTGAACTAACGGATATAGTGCTGGTTTATGGGGCAGCTGGAGAAAATTCTCGGCAAGCACAAAGCCTGTATCGCGAACGGTTTCCAAATCGGAGAATTCCGGACTGTCGTACGTTTATTTCAACTGTTCAGCATCTAAGAGACCATGGAAAATTTGAGAGTGTCAATGCAGATCGAGGGAGAACAAGAACACAAAGAACATTGGCGGCCGAAGAAGAAATATTGGAAGCTGTTGAAAACCGGCCTCAATTAAGTTGTAGAAGACTAGGTCTTGAAATTGGAGTGTCCTCATTTGTTGTGTGGCGGACACTTAAAGAACAAGGTTTACATCCTTATCACATCCAAAAAGTCCAAGCCTTATATCCAGGTGATGAAGAAAAGAGAGTGGAGTTTTGTGAATGGATGATTCAAAAATGTGTTGATATTCCTGATTTTCTAAAAATATTATTGTATACTGACGAGGCTTCATTCACTCGTGATGGCGTGTTCAATATGCACAATACGCATATTTGGAGTGATGAAAATCATCACGCCATTAGGGAAACTGGGCATCAAAGAAAATTTTCAATAAATGTTTGGGCTGGCATAATAGATCAGTATTTAATCGGGCCTTATGTTCTCCCGAACAGATTAAATGGGCCAGCATATCTCCACTTTTTAGAAGATATTTTGCCAGTACTCCTAGAAGAGATACCGTTACAATTAAGGCAACGGATGTGGTACCTACTAGATTTAAACGTATGGCAGTTTTTGAACATTAGATTTCCTCAAAAGTGGATAGGCAGAAATGGACCTACTAAGTGGCCTCCGAGATCTCCGGACTTAAATCCATGCGATTTCTTTTTGTGGGGTCACATGAAACAACTGGTTTATAATGAACCTATTAATAGTGTTGAACAATTAACCAATAAAGTTAATGCGGTAGCCGAGGAACTACGACAAAATCCAAGACTAATTTCTAATGTTCAAAGTTCTTTGGAAAGACGATTGCAAGTGTGTGTAAATAATAATGGACGGCATTTTGAACAATTACTGTAATAAACTTTATTTTGAATTAATTGGTTTTGCTACGGCAACAGTGCAATTTCTATGGGTAAGTTCAATTTCGATTTATTTTACTTCTTTAAATATGGAAACTAGTAGGTCGGAAAAGGGGACTCTTCCCCAATATTTAAATTTTAGAATTTGAAGTTAAAATTGGTGCCAATCGTTTTTGGTCATTACATACTATTCCCCATTTTAATAGGTACGTGTATTTCAATAACACCCTGTATACGGAGTGGCCCAAAAATCTGGAAACGGCCAATTATCTCGTAAATTGCTAGTCCTAATTGTACAAAATTTGGAGTACGCCTATTTTGGGATACGGAGATTCCAGATTTGATATTTGCAATGTTGTCAGATTTTCTGTTTCTCTTATATTATTAGTCACTTTGGTTTTTTAAATTGATCACCCTGTATATTAAGTCAATATTGGAATCTCCTATTCAATACAAGTTCAACCGTATGCAACACTTATGATTTTATGTAGTCTGGAAGGTCTTAAATAAATAAAACAATCATGGAGAAATGTGGTAAATGCACTCTATCATCGATTAGGGTACTGTCAACTCACGAATGAAGCACATTTTGAACACTTGATAAAGTAACCATTATGTTAAAAATAGTGTAATCTTTCAATTGTTACGTTTTATTGTAGTTGAAAATAGTTTGTATTAAAAAATGTATGAGACAATTAAGCGTTGCCAGACTTCTGTTTTATTTATTTTGAGACCTTCTAGACTACATAAAATCATAAGTGTTACATATGGTTAAACTTGTATTGAATAGGAGATTCCAATAGTGACTGAATATACAGGATGATGAATTTGAAAAACCAAAGTGACTAATAATTAAAGAGAAACGGCAAATCTGGCAACATTGCAAATATCGAATCTGGAATCTCCGTATCCCAAAATAGGCGTACAATTAGGACTAGAAATTTACGAGATAATTGGCCGTTTCCAGACTTTTGGGCCACTCTGTATATCGAAAATCAACGGCTCTGTCAAGAAATAGTGCTAAACAAAATATCGCGTATCAAAATAGCGTCAGTGAAAACAGCGCCTTTGTAGTCAAACATTTTCTTATTTTATTTATTTTTTTGCGGAAGCAACCCTCCATGGCTCTAGGCTGCACAGGTTAGGTAAATTATTTAAGTTTCTAATTTTTCTGATTTTATGTAAAAATATTTGCAATGTAATATGAGAGCCGATTCGGACATGACTTTTTTGGTTCCAGGTAATATTTTGAATCTTGTCTATATATTTACATAACTAATAATTTGTTTTTCGATGAATTACTTTTTAATCAAAGCTATGTTCGATCAATTTTATTTTCTTTTCGAACATTTTTTTTTTTTGATTAATTTCTATTTAATTAATTGTTTTTTCGATCAAACGTTTTCGATCAATTTTGCCCTCCCCCCCCTTTCAATACTGTAATATTTTATGAAGACGAAGACTAGGCACACTTTAAAATACAGGCTGAAAAAGATCTCATGAGGGCCGATTTTTGAGTCAAGTTACACGTAAGATTTACTTAGTAGATTAGCTTAATGGTCACTTTTAACTTTACGTAGAGGTGAAAAAACAACCACTAAAAATATCTGTTTAATTATAATGCTAGGGAGCTGGTGACAGAAAATGCTCGTTGTTAAGAATGATAGTGACGTTTGAAGCTAGGTGAAAAATGCAGGTGTCGCTAGTTAAAAAAAAAAAATAAAATTTAAAGTTGTAAAAAACTCTCCTAAATTATTTAGTTAACAAACTACCAATGTTAAGAGGCAGAAAAGCATCAGTTGGTATGTTCTACTGTATAATAAATACGGGATTGATGTTTATTTTGTTTCTTATCTCTTTATAATTTGTCATTGCCGCTGAACAAACTTTAAACGAACTCTATTAATTTAGCTAGAAGTAAAATTATTAAATTATTATTAGATTCAATTGTTAATTTTTATTATTATTAATATAATAATTAAATAATATGTTCATTTAATCAAATTGGTGAAATGAAACACGTGTTTAGAATAATAAAATTAAAGCATATAAAATAACATATTTAGATTTATTATTATATTAGATTTATTTCAATTATTCTTACTAAACTCACCTTCGCTGGTAAAACACCGACAAAAATACACATGCCTTAAAATTTCTAACCAAACCAATAATTTAACATTCATTTCACCTATTATTGTTCTACACTAGTTAGAAAGTGATATTATAATTATTATAAAATTACTATCGAATGTGATTGTTTCATGACCTGGCTTATCAATAAGTTAAATATCAAAAACATATTATGGTATTTATCTCGTACCGCTGCAGGCACGATATCGATGGGTAGGTACTTTAACACGTTTTTCTACATACCTGATAATTTTTTTTTGCAGATTGGTCATATCGGAAACTCCTCCACTCCTGGATGACTTAAATTATTGCTTAATTCCGAATTCCGAAGAATTCTCGATTTTAGAATCCATATTAACTGTATGCCTGACTCCAATTCGTTGTGAATCTAGCATTTAAACCTGAATTATTATTTTTACCCTATCTTTTAAACCATGTGTGTCTGTGAAAGGAAGAAGAATGGAATTAGATAAACCATTTATCACAGATAGGTAACTATAGGTTTGTGCCAATAGCAGTACGAAACCGTTCCGAATTTATCTGCGCATGAGCAGTACGATTTATAGTCTTTCTAGCGTTTGTACCGGGGGTGCGTAATAATTCGCGTTATTAGCGCTGAGAATGCTACGAATTCTATACACTCGCATTGCAAATAAGCGCGAATTGGTATAGCACTGATGTGGCCCACTTAAGTTTTAAACATCAACGCAACTACTGTTTTAACAGTAGATCTACTGTTTTTATCTCTGTTCTACTGTTTTAGGCATGAAATCTACTGTTTTCGCCAACTTGGCAAATTTCGTTCTTAATTTATTACGTTTCCCTCGTTCTTCAGCAAATGTACAAAGGGTATTTTTTCAAGTAAATTTGCTGGTCAAATCAGCGTAATAAATTAAATACAGTCAGTATTGTAGGCTTGAGCCACACAAAAAATATTTAACTTCTACAGAATCATATTTTGATTTAAAATGCAACAAAAAATTTGTAAGGCATCATAATAAGAATATGCATGACAAACACAACATATTTGAATTATCTGATTTAGACTGATCTGAAAGAAATAGGTACCTTTTATTTTTCATTTATTTTTTTGTCTCATAAGTTTTATAAATTTTATTTTATACTTTGTTTAATTTCTAATTTGGGTATAACATCCAAAAATGTTTATTTTTCGTTTTTTATATACAGTGTGTCTGAAAAAGTTGGCCACAAATGGGAAACTTTTTTATTATTAAGTTTAGGAAAAAACGTCATTCTTCATAAAAAGTTCTGTAAGGCCTAAAACCCAATATACGATAATCAGATATCGAAATTTTCCAATCGTATACGAGGTTTGTCAAAAAGTATGAATTTTGCTCAAGAGTAAAGTACCTTTATTTTCGACAATATCTAAAATTGTTATTAAGAAAAGTTGATTAGAATTGAAAACTACGTTTAAATGTCTAATTACAGCTATCTACGATAAAAACCAGGTTTTATTATTGTTTACAATTTCTTTAAGATCGAAAATGATCAAAAACTAGGTATCTAAATTATTGACCTGTACAAAATCAAGTTGCTGTGGAAATGTTTTGAAACATATCTTATGTCAGTATGTTTCAAAACCTCAGATATCGATAGAAATTAAAAATTATGTTCATGTGCACTTACTGATTACACCACTCATTTTCTCATTGCAAATTTTGCTATAAATATTGACTTTGTTTTGCACGAGTTATCAATAATACAATGTAAACAAATGCATATATAATTAAAATCATTTATTTTCAAAACACAACATCAAACATTACATGCATGAAAAAGAAGAATCCGGATTAACTTTTCCCTCACTGCACGTACGCCTCAACATATCCACCGTCCCTTTCTAAGCAGGTAATTGTTCTTCGAGAGAATTCTTTTATTGCATTTCTAATAACATCTGGAGTAACACCGTTACATGTTTCCCTAATTATTCTTTCCAAATGATCAATATTTTCAAACGGTCTTTTAAGGTATACCTTTTGCTTCAAGTATCCCCATAAAAAGAAGTCTAGGGGGGTCAGGTCCGGAGATCTTGGAGGCCAAGCAAAGTCCACAAATCTTCCAATTACTCTTCCGTTAAAAATTTGTAGAAGACATTCTCGAACATTTCTTGTACTATGGCAGGTTGCTCCATCATGTTGGTACCATGTACGTTGCCTTTCCATTATTGGTAGGTTATGAAGAAATTCAAGAATCTCATTATTTAAAAATTCCAGATAACGTTCAGCATTCATATTAGTTCGAAAAAAAAATGGTCCAATTATTCTATCTTTAAAAATTCCACACCATACATTTGTTTTAAAACAGTATTGGTCACGAGTTTGGACAGTGAAATTAGGATTAACATCACTCCACCAACGGCAATTTTGTGAGCTGACTACCCCATTAGAAGTGAACGTTGCCTCGTCCGAAAAAATTATGCACCGTGCCATATAATTATTATCTTCTAACTCCCCTTGGAACCAAGCACAAAATTCAAATCTTCTATTAAAATCTCCTGCTTTTAGGGTATGAGTGAACTGGGGTTTGTAAGGTTTAAATTTGTTTGCTTTTAATATTCCTGCAACTACGTCTTTGCGCACACCAAGTAAAGCTGCCCTTTTTCTTATGGAATCTTTAGGATTTTCTATTGCTGAGAGCATTACTTGATTTTGAATTTCTTCAGTAGCAACCCATGCCTCATATTTCTTTTTGAATTTATTCTCAACATTTCCGGAACACTTGAACTTTTTTATTATTTTACTTACTGTTGCAAAATGTACATTTTTATCAGGATGTCTGTTATTAAAGATTATGGCAGCTTCCCTATAAGTTTTGTAGTTATCTCCAACAATTAAAACAATTTCAATTTTCTCTTCAAGACTTAATTTCAACGGCATTTTTACTAGTATTTAAAAAAGTACAATTATTACAAACTGAGGTTTTGAAGCATACTGACATAAGATATGTTTCAAAACATTTCCACAGCAACTTGATTTTGTACAGGTCAATAATTTAGATACCTAGTTTTTGATCATTTTCGATCTTAAAGAAATTGTAAACAATAATAAAACCTGGTTTTTATCGTAGATAGCTGTAATTAGACATTTAAACGTAGTTTTCAATTCTAATCAACTTTTCTTAATAACAATTTTAGATATTGTCGAAAATAAAGGTACTTTACTCTTGAGCAAAATTCATACTTTTTGACAAACCTCGTATACGATTGGAAAATTTCGATATCTGATTATCGTATATTGGGTTTTAGGCCTTGCAGAACTTTTTATGAAGAATGACGTTTTTTCCTAAACTTAATAATAAAAAAGTTTCCCATTTGTTGCCAACTTTTTCAGACACACTGTATATATTTTTTAATTATTATACTGCAAATTATACATGGTGTATCTAAATAACACCAAAAAATTAAAGGGATGATTATGTGATGAAAATGAATGTGAGTGTTTGGTTTAAAATTTTTTGAAAAAACCCTCCCCGGAAAAGTTACACCCCTTCGAAAATTAAAAAAAATAATGGTTTTTCTTTTTTATTTTCCCTGTATATCAAGCTAAAGACACGAAACTTGGTAAACATTATCTGTCAATAAAAGTACACTTTTTGAAAATTTTTCAACCCTGAAGAATGCTTAGAAGGGGTTGAAATAATAAACCCCTAAGATATTTTTTCTTACAACTTTTTTTTAGATGAAAATTTTTTCTTTAAAAAAGTATGACTGAAAAGCCCAATTCATTGACTAACTTTTTTAACTCTACAAGTTTTTTCTAAAACTTGAGCATTTACGAGAAAAAAATCTAATGTAATGCATTTTCAAAAAGATGAGCTAACGCGAGTGTGTATTTTGCGTCAAGTCTAGTGGCCTGTGCTTTACATAAAAACATTAATACTGATACCAAGATTGTGTAGTGTCATTTTCTGTTACCCATCTTATTGTTTCACAAGTTTTATGTTTGTGTATTGTAGGAAATATTAGTTGATTGAAAATATGAATGCATATTCGAATTTGGAAATGGCAGATATGCATTTTACATACGGTCGTGCTAACGGTAATTCATTGGAAGCGCAAAGACTTTATGCTGAACAGTACCCACAGCGTAGACTACCCCACCATACTACGTTCACAACTATTCACCGACGCTTGCGGGAACGTGGTAATTTTGAAAAAAGAAGTTATGATTCTGGTCGTACTAGAGAAGTTAGAACTGCAGCTGTAGAAGAAGCCGTACTTAATTCAATTGAAGAATTCCCAGAAACTAGTACCAGGAGAATAGCTCGTGTCCTACATGTAAGCCATTCCGTTGTTTTTAGAATTTTAAAAGAACAAATGTTGTATCCCTATCATCTTCAACGGGTGCAGGCGTTAATGATTCGAGATTTTTTACCCCGTGTGATTTTTTGTCAGTGGCTTATTAATATGATTGGCCAAGCACCACAGTTCTTAGGTAATATTTTATTTACTGACGAGGCGAGTTTCTCAAGAGACTGTATTAGAAATTTTCACAACAATCACCTTTGAGCTGACGAAAATCATCATGGCTTTTTTGAAGGAAATCATCAAAATTTTCATTAAACGTGTGGCTCGGAATTATTGATAATCATTTAATTGGTCCCCATTTTCTTCCGCTACGATTAAATGGTGAAGCATATTGTCATCTCCTTGAAGAATTACCTGTTCTTCTTGAAGAGGTTCCCATTCAAATTAGGCAACATTTATGGTTTAGCACTATGGTGCAGCAGCTCATTTTAGTATACGTGCAAGAACTCACCTGGATGAGGTGTATGCCAATCAATGGATAGGTCGAGGAGGATCTGTAAACTGGCCAGCCCGCTCCCCTGACCTTAATCCTTTGGATTTTTGCATATGGGGATATCTGAAATCTTTGATATACACAAACCCAGTTGAAAATATCGATGATCTGCGAAACCGCATTGTAGCAGGGTGTGAAACTATAAGAAATTCTCCAGGAATATTTCATCGTATACGCAATTCTATGAGGAAAAGGGTAGATGTTTGTATTGAAGCTGAAGGCGGTCATTTTCAACATTTATTATAATTGTATTGTCGATATTCGACAGGTTTTTGTTCATTGTTTGTTCACTTTTGTTTTTAGTTGTAGAAGTCTTAAGAATCATAATTTGGTTGGCTGTTGTTTAATAAAATGCTATTTTACATGAGTTTATTTATTTTTTTCTCATAAATGCTTAAGTTTTCGAAAAAAACCTGTAGAGATAAAAAAGTTAGTCAATGAATTGGGCTTATCAGTCATACTTTTTTAAAGAAAAAATTTTCATCTAAAAAAAAGTTGTAAGAAAAAATATCTTAGGGGTTGATTACTTCAACCTTTTCTAAGCATACTTCAGGGTTAAAAAAATTTCAAAAAGTGTACTTTTATTGACAGATAATGTTTACCAAGTTTCGTGTCTTTAGCTTGATATACAGGGAAAATAAAAAAGAAAAACCATTTTTTTTTTATTTTCGAAGGAGTGTAACTTTTCCGGGGAGGGTTTTTTCAAAAAATTTTATACCAAACACATTAATTTTCATCACAGAATCACCCCTTTAATTTTTTCGGTGTTATTTAGATACACCCTGTATATATTTTCCCATGTATTAAAATCTACTGTTCAGTTTCGATGATCTACTGTTTTTTCCCACCCATCTACTGTTCCAGAATAATTTTATCTGGCAACACTGGCCTAGCTGCCCTTCGGTTGTTCTTTGTTTAGTAGCGTGCATGGTCAGAAAAATTTTCGCGGCCTTTCAAAGAATTTGTTAAACTTGTTTCTATTTTTCGGTGTTTCTGTTAAATTTTGATTTGTGTTGTACGAAATGGCTTTCTGGAGACCTTTTGAGGTAAATGTAGATGCTAATGAATTGCAGGTTAATGATGATATGCACATTAATAATGAAATTCCAATAAATAATTAAATTCAGAATAATGATGAAGTACAATTAAATGCAGTAAAAATTAATGATGAAAAACGTATTATTAATAATGCATTTCATACTAATGACAATCAAGGTGAAACACCATCTTGGAAATTCAAAAATCAGGACTTAAATATTCAAGTTCAACAGGTCATTTTAAATATATTTGTCTCAAATCAGAAAATCCAAACAAATTCAGTTAAAATCATATGTAAGTTAACAAAAATTCCCTTTTTCACAATTTATTTCGTTATTAAACGAGGCGTTGTGATTAAACACAGTAAAAAAAGAAAACGTGTCATCAGTCGTCGGATAGGTAATTCATCTAAAGATGTGATTCGACGAATGGTTTACAACACGTACAAAGAAAACCAAGTCCCAACCTTATTTTAATCACTTCGACAAATATAAAAAGTTAGATAATCGAATGTGCATTATGGAATCGCGTCGAATTGTGGAATGGGACACGTTCAAAAATTTTGAATTTTTTTTTTATAAATAATAGAGTTCAAAATAAAGCTACATTTAAAAATTTTTTTTCTATTCATTTGCAGGAGTTATTAATTTTTTAAAATTTATGACGTCACTGGGAATAGACCAATAGGAACTAGCCACACAACGTTGCCAGTTAGACAATATACGAAAAGTAATATACGTTCGTTTGTGTGCACCGTCTTACTTTTAGACTTCTAAAATATCGTTAAACAAATATCTTTTAAATATAAAATATCAAATGTTTTTAAAGTATTATTTATGTTTAAACTTTCACCACATTTATAGTTTCATTGTTTTAAAAAACGACAACTAATAAACAAGAAAATGGAAATGCGCCAGCACTGCATGTGTCATCTGTGAATCAAGAATTTTTGTGTTGTCAATCGATAATTATGCAATTTTGATGTTTTTATAAATATTATGGGTGAGATTACAGAACGTCTGCAACGTTGCAGATCTGCAAATATGGCGGCAACTTTGAAAATCTGCAAATATGACTGACTTACACATGCAAGTATCAAGTTTTCGTATTCCAAATTTGGGTTTAGTGTTGTTGGGGGTAATAAACCACAATAAATATTACGAATTTGCAGATATTTTTTGGAATACTTGTATTTGTAAGTCCGCCATATTTGCAGATCTGCAAAGTTGCAGACGTACTGTAATCTCACCCTATGAGTATGAAAAAAATGTTTCCTCACAAGATGTGATATTGATTTACATTTTACATTCATTATTAAAAATATTTATTAGTGTTGCTAGAAGTATGAAAAGACGACAATTATTATCATTACACAGAAACTCTTCAAGCAACAGCTAAATTATTTTGTTGAGATTTGTATCTATACTCTTGATTAAAATTAAAATGTTTTATTGTAATTTAATTATTCAATTATCTACCATTGCAGTAACGATGTTTTTTCTTTTTTTTTAGATACCAGATGATTTTGAAAACTGTTCATTTTTTAAATGATGGGTAAACCTTTACATATAAGAAGTGGGTAGTACCACACAAATATCTCCACAGTTCTTGTTATTCACCACACAAGAGCCAACTCACTAATTCTACCAAAAAAACAAAAACAGAAAAAAAAATGTTGACTGGAAAGTAACCTTCTACTAGAGGTATTTTTCATCTCTATTTAATAAACATACACCGGATCTTCAAGATGCAGCAGCAATTTCTGACATTGCTCCCTTCAGTTAATTTAAAATGAGCCTACTATAAGTTCGAAGGTGTATATCCTAAAAACCCCTCTGCAAGAACCTGCCTTGAAACCTTCTGAAAGCTTTAAAGATAGTGAATTTTTGTCTGAATCGGAAGAAACATCTTTAATATCTGATTCAGAGGGATTTAATAATGAGCAGGATCTTCAGAACCAATGAACTTTAAAAATTGAAAATAAACCGAAGGTATATTTGGGATTACCCAACAGTGTTTTTAAAATCCTCAATATTTATGAGACGGAAAGTGTAGCTTACATAAACCTTTTACATTTCTGTGTGAATTAGTGATATTTTTAACTTAAAAGAACTCATTTTATAAGACTAAATACCAAATTATTAAACTGTTTTTTTTTTTTTGATTAATTTAGCCCAACGAGAAACTTTTGTCCTTTAAACTTTCGCTCGATGTGCTTTCTTTCTGTCACTGGTAATTTACGTCTTTCTCAGCTGCTTGGTGCTGTATTAAAAGTTAGTTTTTCTGGTGTATCTGTTATGATCCTAGATTGCCCTGTTTTCCTTTCATACTCAACATTTTTCCTTATCTGTGCTTTAGGATATGGTCTCACAGTTTCGGTAGTCAAGAAGGGTTCATTGGTTGGTGTATTAGTTAGCCGTTCCTGAGCTGGCTCTTATAAGGCAGATGCAGAAGTAGAAGGCGTATTTACTTTACTACCAGTTACGTGAAAATGAGAATCAGTAGTACTAGTCGTTGTTTATTCTTGTTCTATCAACATAGGTATGTCCATGACATAGGAACTTAAAAAATCGTCGTCTGTAATAACTTTAGGGCCAAATGCCACTTTTATCGAATCGTTGAATATTTTTGGGAGTAAAAGCCTGAGGTATGGCTAGTGCAGATAATTTAACTATTTTATAAATAGTGTAAGTTTTTGATGGATTCATAGAAAGCCAATCTATTATCGCAACGTTGTAATATCTCTTAAGTGGTCCGAACACTATTAAGTCTAAAGGATGTAGCTTGTGGCTACAGTGAAGGGGGAAGGTTATCATCACTATGTCGTTTTCTTTGCATAAATCTAACGCTTCTATGGATATGTGGCTTTCATCATTTTCAAGTACAATGTCTACAGGTAAAGTCTTAGTGATATGTTTCAGGTATAAAACGAAATTTTGTGCAGTTATCCACCCAGACGTATAAGCTGCACCATCGGATCCAATCGGGACAGCAGTCAGCATAAACTGCTTAACATTCACTCAAAGAAACATATAAAATGGCGGTATAGAATTGTTAATGGCATTAATCGTGCAACATAGGGTAATAATTAAGGTGTCCCTTTCGGCAGATGTCACTTGTCCTATTTGCTTGCAACCCTTCACTGCTAAAACTTTCTGAGTAGACTGCACTGTCAATAATCTAGTTTCATCTATATTGTATATTGCTGCTGGTCCAAATTTATAGCGATCCAATACCCTTCTGTAATTGCCAAAAAATTCAGTTACGTTTCTTCGATTGAAGCTGGTGGCTCGTGATAACCTAGACGCCTCAGGAGTGTGCAAAGACAATTTCTAGTCATAAAGTCCCTGATTCAGTATTTTAATACGTATGTATCTTGCTTATAATTTTAGGGAATAACTTTTCATTAGCAACTGTATATTATTCGTATGCAAACTTTCTACAGTTTAATTTAGTCAAGCCGTAATGTAATTAGGGACATCTAATTAAATATTCACTGAGTGTTTTTTCTTCATAAGTAGTGAATATCTGTCTCGTTATATATTTGTCGTCTGTATTTTTCAAAGGTCGTTCTAAGTTTAATTATCGTTGAAGAGAAGCTTGGGGATTGATACGAAACTCTGACTCTCGAGAGAGAAAAAGTTGCGGCCCAATTATTTTTGTTTGCTAGCTCAGCGGAATTTGGTTCTAAACCGCACTCTTCAATGCCACTAGTAACAGAAGGATCACGGATATCAAATTTCCGCGATCCTATTTAATTTAATTAAATAAATGAAAAAAATAAATAAATAAATAAATAAAATTAGAAAGATATTTAAGGAAAAGAAAAGTTGGGCGCTATCTGTTAGTAGTGTATTGTTTTATTAATCTCCAAGGAAATAAGGCATAGATTTGTATTAAAAAAATCAATACAACTTAACAGTTTTATTTAACAGAAAAAAAGAACAATTTATTATGCTTGTATATTTCGTATACACGAGTTAGTATTTATATTTCCAACGTGTATCGATGTAGATGGGACTTGCCTTGCTGTAGTTGCTGTGATTGCTGTGGTCTCTGTGGTGGTGATCTCACTTTTCTCTCTGAAGGGTGCTACCAACTCCCACTAGTCTTTTAGGAATCGGTAGTGCTGCTAGGATAAGGATCAAATTATTGTTCAGAAGAAGAGTTTTCCTCTGTTGCGACGTCGCTAGGGTGAAGGAGACGGCGCTGGTCGGTGAGGTAGTCTGTAATGGAGAGAAAACGAGAATATTCTGCCAGGAAATATATATATATATATATATATATATATATATATATATATATATATATATATATGATTATCAAACGAAGAAATTAGAAAAATATTCCACCTCTGCATACTTAAATCAAACACCAAATCGTAGTACGTTTCAAAACAAGTGAAAGTTAAAGTCTAATTTTTCTCAATAGTTTAATTAGAATTCGGGTGTTGGGACTTCCTAAGAATGAAAAAATACAAAAAGAAATAGCGAATAATAAAGCAACAATAAAATAATGATAGATTATAAAATTATTATTATAACTATAACTAAGTTAGAAGTAAGCAAGCAAGTTATGATAAAATAGCGATTCAGTCAAAATTAGCAATTATATTGAACTTTACAAATAAATACCGTATTATTAACCTAAAGTGAACAATCGAGAATAATATTAAATTTTAATAAAGAAAGTGAAATTAAATGCAAGTTGTAGTTAGTTAAGTTTTTAAATTACAAGTAATAATATAAAATTTAACTAACGGTAAAAATAGTATTTCTAATGTACTATATCAGATAATACAAGAATTAAGAAAGAAAATTAATTAATTAAGTTATTCCCTTTGGATTATCGAAATTAAATCAGCATTAATTAAATTAAATTTAAAAAAGAAACGTTCGTTGTTGAGCTTAGCTAATGAAAAATCAAGAATAAAATTTTGCATATGTTTACCAATGAAAATAACTGGTATGGAACGCTAACGTTTTATAAAAGCAAAACCATTCGTTTTGTTACAACTTTCTGTAACAATATATTTTTTGTTTAATATACAATGTTCTGTATGAAAATTATATCTAAAAAAATTATTTCTTGTAGCTTTTAATAAATGGGGCGTATCAAAAATATAATATATTTTTTGTTCATCAATATAAAGAAACGGTTGTTCAATACTTACCCCATTTTCAGCAGAAAATTTCAAGAAATTTGACCCCATATCACTTACGATCCCCAGTACATTTAACCCAATAAATTGCAATTTTCTTACAGATGTTGTAACAATTTCTTCTAGATATTCTACATTACAAGTATTATGAATAAAAAAGTATGCTAATGGTTGCTTCTAACTATATTTGACACCTCTTACCATAATTACAAGGGCACAGTTGGCAGGTACAAATGTTCTGTGGTTATTTGATTGATGAAAACCTACTAAAATAAACCTACTAAAATAAATGGGTTTTTAAGGACATTTCATCTATTAAAATCACACAATCTTTCGCGAAAGCATTCAAAGATTTTGTCTTCAAAGATATTGTATTAAAAATAAAATCATTTATTCCTGAAGAAAAATCCCATTTCGATGTCATTCTACAAAGTGTGGCTTTATGTGGTAACTTAAAAATATTTTTTAAACAATTATGCACTTTTGGGCCCAAGAATTGTAGCGTTAGAGCAAATTGCTTAAATTCGTCCGAATACCCGTGCCCCTTCTTACTTTTTTGGCTCAGTTCATATTGAGCAATTATAAAATTTGAAAGCGTTTCATGAAAAACGCTTTTACGGGTATTTATGAAATCTTCCTTACAAGTACCTGTTCCTAGTTTTTTACTTACATCTTTTGATAAGGTCTTAGACAATCGTCTTTTAAGGTTCTTAACCTCCTTTCGAAGAGCCACTTTTCTTGGAGACAATTCTAATGCTGTTCTCTTCACAACTAAAAGGTAAAAAAAATTAAATCAATTAAATAGTTGGTTTTAAGTATTTTTATTCCTATTTTAAAAATTGAAGAAGCATCAAAGACTTAAACTTTTTGAATTGATAACCTGTTTTTGAAGTACCTGGTTCAGAAATATTTTCAGATACATTCTCTTCCGGAATATTTGCAGATACATTTTGCATTTTATCGTGTACTACCTCCTTCCGCTTCCCTAGAAGCACTACCACCAGCCGATGTCAATGCTTTCACATAAACATCTACAAATTAATGTGTTGAGAATGTATTCCTTAAATAAGGTAAAACCAAATTTGGTAGATTTGCACAAAACTTTTATTTTAAAAAAATAAAAAATTAAAAACATTACACATGACATGTTTCGAAGTACAACTTCTTTTTCAAATGTGACTAATTTACAAATCGGTGTCCAATATATATGCGAAGTAATTTAACCAAACAAAGTAATTAAGAAAATACATCGAAAGCAATAATACACTTGGGAAGTATATTAAAAACAATAAAGGTAAAATTAATCCTAATAATAAATCAGGGGTATATAAATTAAATTGTGGTAGTTGTCCAAAATTGTATATTGGTCAAACAGGCCGTACTTTTAAAAAGCGCTATTATAATAGCTATATTATAATAGCTATACAAAAAACAAAAATAATTCTACTTACTCAAATCATATTTTAGCTGAAAATCATTCTTTTACAGACAACTTTGAAATTTTACCTATAGAAAATAAGGGCATTAAACTAAACCATTTAGAAACACTTGAAATAAATAGATTTAAAAATTCAGATAACCTACTAAATGATCAATTAGATATTAATAACTCACCTTTATTAAATCTCTTAGTTTTCTGTGAGATAATCCCGGTAACGTTACTATTTTATTGTTATCTGATTGATATCATAATTACTTAAGTACTCTTATTTACTCTAAATAGTCAGTTTATTTTGTATGTTATTGATGTATTTTCTTAATTTGTTAGGTTAAATTACTTCTCATATACAGGGTGTCATTGAAATAGTGTAAAAAAATTCGAGAGGTGATAGTACTCCTAAAACTAGTAAAAAAAGTTCCTATAATTATGGGTCTTTAAATGCATATTAAGGGATTTAGGGGAGTCAAAAGGGCAAATTTGGAAAGTGTTTTTTTTGAAATTGTAAGCTTAAAAAACACGATAAAACTTCGAAAAAAATCACTGCTGACATAAAATTTACTGCTGAATCCAATGGTAATATCGAAAAATTACTTATTTAATCAGAGAGGGTAGTTCTTGCAAGGGTAAGGGGTCGATTTATGATTAACTTTTTAGAAGTTGATTTTTTTACAACATGGGTCTATTTTTTAAAAACTACTACCTTTTTTCCATAAAAAAGGAACTCATATTGCAAGTCGCTTAAAGCAATGGTTTTCGAGAAAATTGAAGGCAAACATTTTGCTGAACCCGTATTTGAAAAACAAGTATGTATTTATTTTTTGATGGGTTGCTCACAGGTTAATCAACATAAATTTATAAATATTATGGCGTGGTTATTTCAATTTAAAATTACCAAATCGCTCTGTTAAACAAGAGAAGCGCCGAAATTATTTTAAATAATAAAAGAGTGAGAAATTAAAGTGAAAAATATTTTATTACTATTATGGAAAGTACCGTATTTTTTTATCATATCAGTCTGACTCTTATTTAAAGTAAATGTTCAATGTGGCCACCATTCATTTCAATACAGACACCTGCTCTTCTCCTCCAGGATCTGCGTACCCTATCGATAATCCTTGGCGTTGTACGAATTTGATTGGAGCAGTCAATTATCCGTTTTCGTAGTTGCTCTTCAGTATTAATCGGCACTGAGTAAACCAAAGCTTTTAAGTGACCCCATAAGTAGAAATCAAGTGGATTAAGATCTGGTGATCTGGTTGGCTAAGCTTGTAGACCACCACGTCCTATCCAACGCCTCTCGAAAACTTGATTTAAATGATTTCTCACGGCTAGTGGAAAATGTGGTGGTGCACCATCGTGCATAAAATACATAATCTGCCTTTGTGCTATTGGAACTTCCTCCAAAAGTATTGGTAAATGGTTTACCAAAAAATGAAGGTAATTTTGTCCATTAAGCCTAAAAGAATAATAATAATTAGGAATTGGTGACGTTTGAACAGTTTTAAAATTTACCTATTGGGTAGAAAGAATGGTCCAATAAGTCTATCTCCAAGAATTCCCGCCCAAACGTTTACTGAGAATCGAACTTGGTGTCGGCTTTCTATGACAGCATGAGGATTTTGATCGGACCAGTAATGGGTGTTGTGGTAATTAACAATCCCATTTTTGGTAAACCCTGCTTCATCAGTGCATAAAATGTTTGACAGAAAAAAGGTATCTTCTACCAGTTTTCTTAATAACCAACGACAGAAATTGGCACTAGCGGGATAGTCTGGAGGATTAAGGGCTTGTACTCTTTGAATGTGGTATGGATACAGCAGTTGAGTATGAAGAGTCATCCACACAGTATGGCGACTCACGTTTTCTCGCGCTGTAATTCTCCTTACAGATAACCCTGGATCTTTCTCTACACTTCTTAAAATTCGCTCTTCAATTGCTGGTGTACGCACTGTAACATTACGGCCGCGATCATGGTGCCTCTTACTAAATGAACGTTCGTCTCTCAGGCGCTGATGGACTCTGGCAAATATCCTATGAGAGGGTGCTCTGCGATTTGGATATTTTTGAATATACAAACGTTTAGCTAAAAGGTCGTTTCCGTTCGCTCTTCCGTAAATAAAATGCATATCTGTCAGTTCAAGTACAGTTTATTCCATAATTTCTGGTATATTACGCTGACGTACACTTAAACAACAAGAAACTGACAGAAATACTTAAAAACCAGAATAATTTTAGGCAAAATTATTTACAATTTCTTTTTGCCAATTTAAAATAAAAAAAATGTGATAAGGCCATGTAGATAGCTATTGTTCTGTCCTAATTTGATTATTCCATTTACAAAAGTATTCATTGACAGTGGCGTGCCCACAAATTTTTTCTGGGGTTTGGGTTGCCACTTACCTTCCGATTGTAAAGTTGAGAGCAATTGACCCACAGACAAAAAATAATTTTTCATAATAAAATTTCTTCGACATTACTTGAAAATATTTTTTTTCTTTAGTGTTTATGAGTTTTTTGGGAGGTTGATTAGTTTAACACGTCACAATTTTCATAAATTTATGTTTATTAATCTGTGAGATACCCATCAAAAAATAAATAATTTTACTTTTCGTTTTTCAACTACAGGTTTACCAAACTCTTTGCCTTCAATTTTCTCGAAAACGGTTGCTTTAAGCGACTTGCAATAAGAGTAACTTTCTTATGGAAAAAAGGTAGTTGTTTTTAAAAAATCAACCCCTCATATTTGAAAAAGAAGTTGTACTTCGAAACATGTCATGTGTAGTGTTTCTAATTTTTTAATTTTTATTTTTTTAAATAAAAGTTTTGTGAAAATCTATCAAATTTGGTTTTACTTATTTAAGCTAATGTGGATTTTCATCAAGTAAAGGCCTAAATAATACAGAATGTATTCCTTACAATCAAAAAATTATAAATACTTCTAAAACCTACACCATCACTGAATATATCTGGTACTGCACCTTCCTTCAATTTTATTCCAGAAATAAGATTTGGAGAAAAATGAACACTACTACAGACCCATTTTGAAGCCACTGCTTTTGGCTCATGGAGGATCCACTCTTCTCTTCCAATCAAAGGTAACCAGATCATTTGACTAAAATAAAAATAATTCATTTAACAGTTACACTGATTATATCAGAACTTTTAAAATTTCATTTTATTGGTTTAGTTCCTCAATCAATACCCAATTAAATTCGTCTACATAAATATTATTCTCAAAGAAAACAAGTTTGTTAGAACACAGTACTTCTTTCTACTCAAATATAATAAATACAAAAATAACTCAATAGTTTATTATCTCTATTATTGTTTTTACAATTAAACACACATCAATAATTAACCATTTTAACCAAAAAATAAACAAAAGCAAACAAAGACGTAACCTCACAAACTCTCGGATGACAGATCAAGGATCAAGCTGTCTTTGTTCACGCTTTAGTCACTACGTAACGAAAAGGGCGTTACCTGCGCACCGCGACGTGCTCGAATTCCGATTAGAACATGAAAATTTTGAAAGTGCGATTACTATATAGTTCTCTATACTTGGGTTTTGCGTATGATTTAATTCCCAAATGCCTAGGCCTTTCACCTGCTCAATAATCCCCACAATCACCTATATTTTAATAAAAAAATTTTAGACTTTAAGTTTATTTTATTATAATTATAAGTTAGTCAAAGTCATAAATTATTTTTAAATTAGTTGTTTTATCTTAATAACAAAATAATTTTTAAAATTTTTAGATTTTCGTTAGTGGGCTGTAGAAAAAATACTGTACAACTCGAGTGGATTGTCCGATGGCCATCATATCAACTCTTTTTTCAGGGTGTAGTGATTGGCACAGGTGCCATTTGGTGAAGTACGTTTTTACGTGACTTCGGTGTATATTTCATTTCATTATCAGATGGCAGTTAAAATTAGCAGTGAGCTTTTGGGATTTACGTTTTTACTTCCCTCTGAAAAAGTTACCTTCCAAGATTATTTCAGATTTTCACGTTTCAGGGTTGCTAAATTATAAAAACATGTTTCCCCATTCCTTCGGTCTGTCTATCGTCGTCTGTAATTATATGTCGTCTGTCATCAGGACGAATTTATACAGGGTGTTAAAAAAAAGTGTCACAAAATGAAATGGTGAATAGTATGACCCAAAATAAGCAAAAAAGTCTTAATAAATATATGACCGCAAATTAACGGTTTCGGAGATACGGACCATTTTGTGTTTATAACAATTTTTTATTATTATAAAAAAACAATGATATTTATAAACAATCAATAACAACATAGAGTTAAATGAAATGTTCAAAGTGCCCTCCCTCCATTTCAATGCAGCTACGACATCTCCTCCAAAAGGACTGTCGGACTCTTTCCAAAACACCCTCATTAGCTAGGATTCGATGACATCCCTGCTCTATTCGTTGCTGCAGCTCTTCGAGGTTATTCACAGGAGTGGCGTACACTAAATTTTTTAAGTGTCCCCAAAGAAAAAAAGTCAAGCGGATTTAAATCAGGCGATCTTGCAGGCCATGGCACAGGTCCCCCCCCCCTTCCTATCCATCTTCGACCAAAGGATCCGTCTAAATGTTCTCTTACGGCAACTGAAAAATGCTCCGGAGCTCCATCGTGCTGGAACCACATTTGATTTCTTTGTATTAAAGGAATGTCATCTAAAAGATCACCCAATGTGTTCTGCAAAAAGTTTGAGTAGTCAGCTCCCGTTAATCGGTTAGGTAGTACAATCGGACCTAGTAACCAGTCGCCATAAATACCCATCCAAATGTTTAATGAAAAACGAACTTGATGCCTGGATTCTACGATACTATGGGGATTTTCGTCGGCCCACATATGCAAATTATGGAAATTAAAAACTCCATTTCGTGTAAACCCTGCCTCATCAGTAAAAAGAATTAGTGCAATAAAATTGGGATCCTCGGCATCATTTCTCAGAAACCATCGACAAAACTCCAAACGTGCTTGATAATCAGGTGCATTCAGAGCTTGCACTCGTTGAAGATGGTACGGGTAAAGCTGCTGCTCGTGGAGGATTCTCCAAACCAGAGGAGCCCCAATTCCTACCTCCGCTGATATTCTTCGCACACTAGTTTCTGGATTCTCTTCTACTCGTGCTAAAATTGCTTCTTCTGCCTCATGGGTGGACACCAACCTTGGTCTCCCGGAATCATGTGACTGTTTCCCAAATTTACCTGTATCACGCAATCTTTGGTGCAATCTTCCAAACACACGAACTGAAGGGATGTGGCGATTAGGGAAAGCGTCGATATACTGACGTAGCGCTTCCCTCGCATTGCCATTTGCACGACCGTACATAAAATGCATGTCAGCTAATTCAATATTAGTGTAAACAGGCATAACGAAAATTTATAAAATTATTCACCCACAACAAAATAATAACTGCTAATAGTATCTATGAAAAAACATCGGTAGACTCCGATAAGAAAAGCAAGTTTTTGAGAATGAAAAAAGATAATCAAAAAATGATACAAAACACAAAACACTCCGTATCTCTGAAACCATTCATTTGCGGACATATGTTTATTAAGACTTTTCTGCATATTTTGGCCCATACTACCCCCCGTTTTATTTTGTGACACTTTTTTTTAACACCCTGTATATCCAGTATCTTTCATAAAATCTTGTAATGTAAGTTATTAAATCAAAAACTAAATAATTTATTATCAAATGTATTATTAAACTTTAAAAATCATTTACAAGGCATCAGTGTAAATCTATCAATAATCATATTGCCCAGCACTCAATATAAGGATTACCGGTGTAACCGCTATTACAGCTACAAATAAGTGTATGGTTAACAACTCTGCATTCGGTATTAAATCCGCATAATCCTGAACAAGGTTCACTATATTTGTTATCTGCACAGTCAGCGTTAATTCTACATTCGGGTCTACAACCAACTAAACAAGAGCAACTTGGTCTTCCATTAATAGTTTTACATTGTCCATATGGGCCACATGGTGACGGAATGCAGGGGTCGCCTGAAAGAAGGAGAAATAAACAATGATTCAGTTCTGTTTTTCTGTATTTTAAAGTAAGAATGTTTAACACAGTTTAGTTTTTTTTCTAGAGTTTTTGTTGTTTCGGCTTTTTCGTTTTTTGCCTACCTAATTTTTAACGAATTTTATTTTAGGTACACTTAATTTTTAAACAGAATAATTACGTGTTTTGGGTGATATTGTTTAGCGTATTTAGTTATAGTACTAGCAAGAGATATAGTGTAACTTTAAAGCCAGCCGGCAACATACAAAAAAAAACTAAGAAGACTGATACATCACCTTTAAATTAGTAGAGGAGCATTCAAGAGATTAAGTATACTTATTTTATTTTTACTTCCCTCGATAAAAGGGAAGTATTGTAATCGAGATTTCACCCTTTCGGGTCCCTAGATTACGAAAAACATGTTTTCCCCATTCCGTCGGTCTGTCCGCCGTCTGTTGTCTGCCGTCTGTCTGTTGACGCAATAGCTCGAAAACGGTTAAGCGAAAAACTTCAAATTTTGTATGCAGGTAAGGCTTCCTCTTGGCTCAAAACCGGTTATTTTTTCGATCAGATATATACAAGTTGAGTAGTTAAAAAAACATTTATTTTTAAAAGTCAGCAGATTTCGACTAAAATTGATTTCTAATAAAAATTTTATCTAATCAAAGATAACAGATTATGAATTACTTTTTAAAAATTCAAAATTGCTTCCCTGTTTTTACAAATTATATAGGGTGTTTTTTAATGGTATGCTAATATTGTAGGGTGTGATTCCTCAAGTCATTTTATGAAGAAAAACTTATATGAACATTGTCCGCAACGGCTTCAATTTTTTGCTACAGGGAGTTGAAAATTTGTATTTAAAAGAAATATTTTTTAATATCTCTGAAAATAGTTTAGATATAATTTTCAATTTTAGCATGTGTTAAATAGGATATAAAACCATATATTTTGGTTAGAAAATTTATTTTATTGCTCTACCAGTAGCGTCTATGCAAAAATGTCATCTGATATTTTCTACAACTTAAGTACTACGCCACTGATATTTTCCATATTGATATTTTTATTCATTTGACTGGTCAATTCTACATCAATACGGCAGCTTGTATTTTTCTCGCCAGCCGCTCGGTTCTAGATTAAAATAATTGAAATTAATCGTCAATACTGCAAAATGAAGAAATTTTAATTTAATTGATGAACGATACGGTAAACAACACTAAAGTATGTGGTTTTACATCCTATTAAAAATACAAAAATAAGGGGAAAATCTCAATACAGTATGAACATGGTATTCAGCAATACTATCTATAGCGTATACTTTTTTAAATTGTTTCTTCCGTAAAACTTTGAGAAGTTCTTCTTTCTTATAGCTGTCTTGAAAATACAAATCATTGTTCATTAGAAAATTTTGTATATCCATTTTCGTCATCGTGTTGAATGTACTCCTAAACAATCTGCGTCTTGACTAACTCGTCGGCAGTTAAACGATTCTCAATGCAGTGCAGGTAGCTGGAAATACAACTGGCAGGATCGGACTAGGTCTGTGAATAAACTTTTAGAAAGTTAACTTAGTTCGTTGTACATTCTTTTTCTGATTTTTAAAATGTGAGATAAAGAAGAGGTTGTGTAGAAAACCGTGCAACTAAGCACACCTGAAGCTAGCCAAATTTTCTTGTATTTACGCCTTATGTTTGGAACTATCTCAAAAGGAAAGAAAGTGATTGATTATGGGTCAAATGCGAAAAAGAGGCTAAGGCGGGGTCCAGTAAAGACTCCTTGGTAAAGGACCTTCTTCGCCGCAATTTAAGCCAACAGTGGAGGACGTCAGGCCAAAAAAATAGCAATCGATCACCTCCAATAAGAAAACTCAGAGGAGCCAAAAGAGACCACCCCTCCCCACTTTTGGAGAAAGGGATGGTCGAATAAATAACCATCTTGCTGCCCAATTTTCAACGGAGGACCGGGAAGCAATAAAAGAGGTAACGATTATACAATGTAACTTGCAGCACAAAAGGGTGGCTACGGATGAGCTGCAAGATACAATAGCACTCATCCAGGAACCCTGGATAATAAAAACTAAAATTTAAGGTCTTAAAAATCTAAATGGTTCAATTTTTAGCTTTCCCAGCAACCAGTAACCTAGGACAGCCTTATTCATTCTTAGGAAATACAAAGCCCACTCAATGGCATACCTTTCCACCTCCGATTTAACTGCGGTTAGGATGGAATATGGCATTAAAAGGGAAAAGAAAATATTAATTCTGGAATCTGCATACCTCTCCACCACCCAGCAAAGAGATGGAGGATCTAATTGAATACTGCCTGGAACAAAAGTTTGAGCTGGTAATATGTTGCGACTTAAACGCTCATCACTTCAGTTGGGGCAGTAAGGATAACAACGCTAGAGGTAAGTAACTTTATGATTATATAATTACCAAAAATCTTTTTATTTTAAATAAAGGTACCACACCAACATTTTTAAACTCTCGCAGTCAAACACTAATAGATATCACTTTATCCACAACTGGTATCTATAAATCAATTCTAAACTGGCAAGTGTCTGATAACATTTCGATGTGAGACCACCGTTGGTTAACATTTAAAATAAACTTGGTGTTGCCGACCTCCACGCTATCTCGGAATCCGAAGACGGACAGGGCAACCTATGCCCACCTTCTCCAAGAGGTTTTGAGAGACATGGAGGCCGAAACACCAAACAATAATACTGCTTTGGAAAAGTACACGAACACTATCCAAAGCACAATAAACAATGCCTATAAGAAATCCTGTCCTCTGAGGCTGGTCCAACACGATCAGGCGACTACCACATAGTGGTGTCACGAGTTGGATCACCTCAGGAAGATGGCTAGGAAATCTTTTAAGGGAAGAACCACAAAACTCAAAGAGGACTGGTGTACTTACAATACTCACCTCAGAGAATACAAAAAAAATTGTCAGACAAAAACAAAGAGATGCATGGAGATCCTACTGCGAAGAAATCGAAGATTTCCCGCAGGCAGCAAGGCTTCAAAAAGCTCTCTCAAAAGATCAACATCTAAGCATTGGTGCGCTAATCAAAGAGAATGGCACGAAAACTGCCAAACTTCTGCTATCAACACACTTCCCTGACTCGGTCATCATAGAATTGGTGGACTGGAAAGAGGAAGAATACAATATATCTGTCTATGATTGGCAAACTGCCAAACACATTGTAGACAATGAAAAAATTAGATGGGCAATATCCAGCTTCTCTCCATTTAAATCGCTAGGACCTGACGGTATATATCCAGCCTTACTTCAGTGGGGTCTGGAAGAACTCACACCGCACCTGGTGGGTATATTCAGATCCTCGTTGGCTCTGAAGTATATCCCACAAAAATGGAGAGGTAAAAGTGATATTTATACCCAAACCTGGAAGGATGGATTACAATGTCCCAAAAACATACCGACCAATTAGTTTGACATCGTTTTCCATGAAGACATTGGAAAGGTTATGTGAAAGGTACATAAGGGATGCGCTGATTACATCACCACTACACCCAAACCAACATGAATACACCCCAGACAGATCTACTGATTCAGCTCTTCATCTAGTTGCTGGCCGGATAGAAAGATCCCTGAACAATAAGGAGTCCGCCTTGGGTGTTTTCATAGACATAGAAGGTGTTTTTGATAAAACCACCTTCCCAAAGATAATACACTCACTAACCAACAGGAATGTTCCACAAATGGTTAGTGGGTGGATACATAACATGCTCTTAAAACGAGCAGTAAACATAAGTGTAGAAGATGTGAATATAAGAGGCTTGGTTGCGAGGAGATGTCCACAGGGAGGAGTGCTATCACCTCTACTATGGAATATGGTCCTCGACACTCTCATCAGCCGCCTCAATAATGACAGTCACTACACAATAGCATATGCAGATGACCTGGTCGTTCTGCAAACAGGGAATTTTGAGAACAAACTCTGCTCTAAAAATTATAGAACAGTGGTGCAAGGACTATTCACTGTCTATCAATCCTAAGAAGACAGAAATGGTCCTTTTCACAAGGAAAAGAATGAAAATGGAATTAAAACCTCCAGAACTCCTAAACACAAAATTAAACTTTGCAACAGAGGTGAAGTACCTAGGTCTCACCTTTGACAGCAAGTTAACATGGAACTCGCATTTAGAAAACAGAGTTAAAAGAGCATACATTGCTTTTGAACAATGCCGCCGAACCGTGGGGCGCACCTGGGGTTTCTCCCCTAGAATCATCGCATGGACTTACACGGCTATCATAAGACCTATGCTAACATACGGTGCAGTTGTCTTTGTCTGGGTACCTTGAACCCAAAAATTAACAGTTATCCGTAAACTAGAACAAATTCAAAGAACAGCATGTCTCAACATAACAGGAGCCATGAAAACAACACCGACTAGAGCCATGGAAGTCATTCTTAGTATTAATCCCCTTGATATTTACATCAAGGAGGTTGATCTGACGACAGTGATACGCCTCCGCACGGTCGGAATAGAACTTGATATAGGATCTGGTGAGGCAAGACGTCACTTTTGGCAGGAGGCACTCGATATGCTCCTACTGGTTCAAGCGAACATGGACTCCAGCTCACCAAAATATATCTTTCATAAGTCATATAAAGTTATAATAGAACAAATAGAAGAGCCGGAAGTGGCAGGTACGATTCATATCTACACCAACGATTCTAAATCAAAACAAGGCACAGGAGAGGAATATACTTAAGATTCTTAAACCTATACATAAAATGGGCTGTGAGCAATAGTGCCAGTGTAGTTTAAACAGAGCTAACGGGGATTCTCATAGCAACAAAAGAAATAACCAGAAAAAATATCACTGGAAGGAACATGCTCATCTATACAGATAGCAGACAAGCAATACTCACCCTGAACAGACCACGAATTTATTCAGGGTTATTACTAGAATGTCACGAAGCTTTGGCCGAAGTATCCATAACAATGTGGTCACCTTAAGTTGGGTTAAAGGTCACGCCACATCGAAAGGTAACCGTCTTGCTGATTCACTAGTCAAAAAAACAGTCAACCAAATACTTTTTGGACCTGCAGGGTTATTCTACTAAATTTATAGCCCGGCTACAAGTTTATAGCCCGGCTACAAGTTGGATTTTGAAGTAGGAATATATAAAGTTCAAGCCAAAATCCAACTTGTAGCCGGGCTATAAATTTAGTAGAATAACCCTGCTGGTCCTTCTATTGGCCTGACAAAATCGGTAGTGACAGACCTAATCAAAGAACATTGCCTTGTGAAATTCAAGGAAAGATGGGATGACAGAGGAAACTGCAGAGTTGCCAGGGAACTCTTAAGTTATCCTGACAACACTGCAGCAAACAAATACTTGACTATGACTAGACAGAATCTGCGCCTAGTCACAGGCATTCTGACTGGTCATTGCCAAGTACAACAGCATCTCCATATCATGGGGCTGTCAGAATCCGCACTCTGCAAAGGATGCGAATAAAAAGATGAGACCATCGAGCATATCCTTTACGATTGCTCGACTCTCTCATTTATTAGAAGATTTTTGTTCGGCGAGTATAGGCTAACAACGGCCAATATAAGAGAAGCACCTCTTGGCGACGTTGTCAACTACATTGTAGGCTGGCTCACGAGCTAGGAGGTGCCTATCATCTCAGGAGGATGCACAATGGACATAATGAGGCCTAAGTGCCGTGGGGGTAACCCACCCTCCAAACGTTACAGATACAGATAGTGGGTTGGACAGCTAAAATGAGCAAAAATAGAAACAAAGAAATTACACATATTACTTATATCAGTGCATATACACTGTGTACATAAAGTATGGAATAAATTTGTTTTAAGGTAAACAAACAATTTTGAAGAAAAATTGTGGGACAGGTAGATGTTTGATTTAAATTTAATGTATTTTAGCATAACAATGAAATATACAGGGTAAACATTTTGTGAGTGACGATTTTTTTTAAAAGGCACTTCCTGAATATTTCTTTATTAAATTGTAAATTATAAGACGATAATAAAAATATATCATACCGGCATACCTTTGTCATTATTGTAAAAACTTGTCAGATGTGAAAAGTTGTGATAATAACTCAGTAGGCTACTATTTAATACTCACTAATGACATTGACACTTGTGAAGTGTAGTATTAGTTTGGTTATTCTAAATTTGCTTGTTGACACTTTAAAAATGCGTCTATCTATTAAACAAATGATTTAAGTTCATATGTTAATTGGTTGTGGCGATAAGATGCGAACTCAACAAGATGTACGTTTTATGTCTAATAATTTATATCCAGAACAACCTATGTCAGTCAACAGTAAGCAATATTAAAAAAAAACATTAGGGAGTTTAATACTGTGAAGATCTACCTACATCAGACCAGGCCGTCCAACACTTGCCGAGGACACTAAATTAAACGTTTTATTGGCTATAAAATAAACTCCAGACAACAGCGTTCAGCCAGTTAGTCGAGAACATGATGTTTCTTTTACTACTATTCATAAAGTATTAAATCATAAAAAGTGGCTTCCCTTTAAGGTGCACCTTGTAAAAGAACTCTCAAATGATGAGCCGGATCGTAGAATGTAATTTAGCGAAATTTTGATGAATAAGTGTAATAATGATCCACTTTTCGCAAAAAACGTAAATTTTTCTGATGAATGCACATTTACATTAAATGGTGTAGTCAACAGACAGAATTGTAGATATTGGGCAAAGGAAAAACCTAAATGGATGAGAGGACATCACACTCAATAACCACAGAAAATTAATGTTTGGGCAGGAATTGTTCGAAATAAAATCATTGAACCCTATTTTTTTGGTGGAAGTGTAAACGGGCCAACTTATCTGCATTTTTTAATGAAATTTTCGATTCCAATTTTAATGAATGTATTCCCTAGTGCAAATTGTCCCGGAAATATCGATGAAACTATGTGTTATTAACAAGATGGGGCGCCGCCACATTAACTGGATCGGTAGACGAGGACCCATTGAGTTGTCACCAAAGTTGCCGCACCTCATGCAATTAGATTTCTTTTAGTGGGGTCATCTAAAAAATGTTGAGTATAAAAGTAAACCCGACGAAATAAATGATTTAAAAGATAGAATAATGCAACAAACAAAATTTCGTAGAAAACCATTAATAAAGTTCAGCAGAAATTTATTGATCATTTAACACACTGTCAAGCTCACGAAGACAATTCGAACACTTACTCTTATTTATTGTGTGGTAATGTATTGTTACTGATGTATTGTTTTGTTATTTTAATTTAATAAGAGGTCTCCAAAAATACAGATTTTAAAATGATTGTATCTTCAAGACTATTAAGTATGACAGAATCGTCTTGAAATTTACAATCTAAAAACAATTAAATTCGTCAAGGAGTGTTATTTAAAAAAATTGTCGATGACATCGATACTCACAAATGGTTTACCCAGTATATTTCATTGTTATGTAATAATACATTAAATTTAAATTAAAAATCGACCTGTCTCAGGATTTTTTCTTAAAATTGTTTAGCTTAAAATGAATGTATTCTATACTTTATGTACACTAAATAAATATACTATATATACTATATATAGTATATATACTATATATACTATATATACTATATATACTATATATACTATATATACTATATGTATTATATATACTATATATACCATATATACTATATATACTATATATACTATATATACTATATATACTATATATACTATATATACTATATATACTATATATACTATATATACTATATATACTATATATACTATATATACTATATATACTATATATACTATATATACTATATATACTATATATACTATATATACTATATATACTATATATACTATATATACTATATATACTATATATACTATATATACTATATGAGTCGTTTAGTTACCAATTACATACCTTTATAAACTATTTTTTATGACCTGTAAACAATATTTTGAAATAAAATAAAAACAGTAAAAACGTATATGTCAAATTTATTGATGTTTTTGTTAAAAGTTTGGTTAGAATTAAATGTCAGTGGAACCAAAATGACATCACACTGAATCGGCGCATTAGGGTGTCTAGTATATGTCTAGTATGTGTTAAATTTAAATACTTAGTACAGTTCATCAAATTTCTAGAGGTGTTCGACGCCCAGACAGAGAACGCGCTACGTGTGACTAAGATAGCTATTGTACAGTCTGCTAAACAAGTTATTTTAAATAGTTTTTAATATTTTTAGGTAATTAAATTTTAAAAGTGTGGAATAGTTTAGGGATTAAATTGGTCTGATTGGACTTTCTTAGAAGGTTTTTAAAAGCAGCTAAAGATAGTATGTAGAATTGAAAATAATTATTATGCCATAAAAGGTGTTTTGGAATTTCTTCAACCTTTTGAAATTGAGTCAGAAAATATAAATTTTATAGGATAGCGGAAAATACCTATAATTTTTTTGTAGGCCTTTGTAAATCGTGGAAATAGTTTATATTTTATTTCTACCTTATTAAGGAAAATGGTACCTATTATTAATAACGGTTGTTTCTGAAACATTACTAAAATTTTCGAAATTTTGTTTTTCTACAAAATAATAAAGTATACTATTTAGAAAAAATTTTTTCTCTTATAATTTTATAAAAAATAACAGGGGAATATTTACATTTCTTGATCTATTAAACAAAACGATAAATTATCTCGACGAATGACACCATGTTCTAGTACGGAAGCTAGCTTTACATTTTTGTTGGTGGTTTCATGGGTTTCATATCAATTTTTTGTAATTGTAGTTTACACGTACCTCTTAACACTTGTTTGCTTTATTAAAAAAGTGTGTTGTTGTGATTTACGTCGAAATAAGTCAAAAACAACTTGAAACCCCATATAAAATCAAACAGGAGAAACGGAAAAAAATTGAGCCTTTAAATGAACACAACTCAGAAACAAAAATAGCTATCTAATAATAAAAAAATAAAATTTGATTCTTGTGCAGCTTCATCTATATCATTAACTGTTTTTGTTTTTTTAATGGTTTTTCTTGGTGATGAAAATTCCGATATCTCACGGTTATCGATTCTTTTTTTCTCTCCAGAAATGCGGACGACAGTGTTTTTAGATACTCCTGTGGCTGCAGCAACACGATCATTTACATTTTTAAATGGTATTGAAGGTGAATTAAAGTTTCCTTCTCTTCTCATAAACTCTATAACATTGGCTATTATTTCGCGAGATTGACTGTTAATCACGCGGCCTCTTAATTTGCTATTAAACTCCATACTTAGGTTCTATTAAACTGTATTGAGCAAAAAACACAAACGAAAATAAAAGAAATATTTTAGCGAAATTTACATCTGACATTTACGTCTGAATGAAATAGTGAAATACTTGATGCGCAGAGTGTACTTTCATTGCGTACATCCGTCGGGATGCCTGTCAGTAGTGCTTTCTCTGTCTAGCCGTCGAAAGCCTCTAGAAATTTGATGAACTGTATATACTTACAACGTACTATCAAATGAAAGTAGATACTTATTGCATACTGTGCACATACTTGAAGTACATTCTCAGTATCTGCATAGCACACAGGGGCGGTTTCTCCTTTGTTTCATTTGTGCAACAAACATCCAGTTAAATTTCATAAGAGCACATTATTTTAAAATCACACATAAATAACTTAATAATATAAATTCACTTTAATAACAAAGAAAAAAAAATAAATACGGTAATTTATAATTTATTTAATAAATTGAGTGGAAAACTGTAAAGATGTAAAATGTAATACGATTCATAATAAATGCTGGAAATGACCACTTCTAGCCAAAATAAAACTACAGAATATCAAGTTTCTAGCTTTACTGAAATTTTAGAAAAAAAAAACTCAATATTAGTCACCACCTTTTAAGGGTGATATCTCGGAAAGAGGTGGGCTGAGGAAATTTTGTTATAGGTAAGTCCCATTTTAATTTCATACGAGAAATCACCTCCTGAATTTTGTCGCTAGAATTTAGAAACACCCTGTATTTGTTATTTTCGTACGTATTAATCTCTACTTTTTTTGGTACCTCACTGAGCTCAGGCCGATCGCGTCTGTCGGTTCAATAGGTACAGTATGTCTAGTGAACCCAAGAGGTCTGAGAATGAATGTTAAAAAAACAGTTTAATAGATCCGTGAAACAGCAGTGTGCCTGCTTGAAACCACGCTATTTTAAGCATCATTTTGTGCATCGCACGTAGATTATGTCACGACAGTTAACTTAGCTTGGTCCAACGATTAGTTAATGTGCTTGGTCAAGGTCACTCTGACTGGGAGTCTTTAATTCAACGTTATCCCATTTCTGCATTTTTCGTAGGTTTTCAGCTATTTTGGCTAGTTTATTTTGGTAGATTTCAGTAAATTTCTATAAATTAATAAATAAAATCCAATTACTTAGATAAAACTTCCTAATTAAATAATTTTGTTGCCAAAATGGATTGCTAAAAACGTTAGGGCCGGGTAATCATCAAAATAAATAATCAGTTATTTTCAACTAGTAAATTACTTAAAAATAATCGATTCTTTATGATTTATCGATTATTTTCGATTAATCGATTATTTTTGATTCTTTGGAATTGTTTTAAATTCTTTTTCTTTTCGATTCTTTTCGATTATTTTCGATTCTTTTCGACTCTTTTCGATTCTTTTCGATTCTTTTCGATTCTTTTCGATTCTTTTCGATTCTTTTCGATTCTTTTCGATTCTTTTCGATTCTTTTCGATTCTTTTCGATTCTTTTCGATGCTTTTCGATTCTTTTCGATTCTTTTCGATTCTTTTCGATTCTTTTCGATTCTTTTCGATTCTTTTCGATTCTTTTCGATTCTTTTCGATTCTTTTCGATTCTTTTCGATTCTTTTCGATTCTTTTCGATTCTTTTCGATTCTTTTCGATTCTTTTCGATTCTTTTCGATTCTTTTCGATTCTTTTCGATTCTTTTCGATTCTTTTCGATTCTTTTCGATTCTTTTCTATTCTTTTCGATTCTTTTCGATTCTTTTCGATTCTTTTCGATTCTTTTCGATTCTTTTCGATTCTTTTCGATTCTTTTCGATTCTTTTCGATTCTTTTCGATTCTTTTCGATTCTTTTCGATTCTTTTCGATTCTTTTCGATTCTTTTCGATTCTTTTCGATTCTTTTCGATTCTTTTCGATTCTTTTCGATTCTTTTCGATTCTTTTCGATTCTTTTCGATTCTTTTCGATTCTTTTCGATTCTTTTCGATTCTTTTCGATTCTTTTCGATTCTTTTCGATTCTTTTCGATTCTTTTCGATTCTTTTCGATTCTTTTCGATTCTTTTCGATTCTTTTCGATTCTTTTCGATTCTTTTTGATTCTTTTCGATTCTTTTCGATTCTTTTCAGTTATTTTCGATTACTCGATTATTTTCGATTAATCTATTACTTTTATGAATAGATTATTGATTTATTACTAAAGTACAGCAAGTTAGTTAATAGTTGTAGTGTTTGAAAACAGTATATTATTGTAATCGATTAATTAAAACCGAATATATTATCTCTAAAAAATCGAAAATATCCGAATAATCTAAAATAACCGATTTTTGTATTTTGTTTAGGGTTTGCAGTATTTGAATTTTCCTAATACGATTGCTTTTACTTATAGTGTGGTGTAGTGAAAATGAAGTTTTAAACAGTTCTACCGGGCGAAATTTGAACAAAACCCATTATTTTAATCTTGGCTTTGCAATGCCCAGGGTGGGTATAGTGGCGTTTGTATAGACACGTAATTTAATCAAGAATTGCTTCACCAAAAGGGCAAATGTTTGTGCGAAGTATAAAAAGCATATTTCAGGATTCACTGGCAGCTCTTAGGTTTGTCTTGCTTTTTAGATTGACAAGTTCTGTGAAAATGTCACGTGTTTCACATGAAATAAAAAACGGTAGTTTCTGCGCTTGTACCAGGAATCTTATAAAAAAATCGGAATTTAATTTTATTAAAACCGACGATGCCAAAGAAGTTTTGAGGGATATTTGCTCTTGTACAAAGTTTTACAAATTTTAAAATTATTGGAAAAAATTGAACCCCCATTTTAAATTACAAACAGGCGGCCACTGATAGCACGTATAAACAATATCATGTAACATGTACTTCGTATATTCTGAGAATGTACCAAATGCAAATAAAGAATATTCTCAGCGTATGCATATTCTTAAAAAGTATATACTAAGAATATGTTAAGAATGTACAATTGTTATCTGGGTATCTACTAAAATCTGGCATAAATTGTAATGAAAAAATGACAGGCCGTCAAACCCGTTTAAATATAAATAATTTCAAGGCTAGGATGCAACAAATTTAAAAATAAATTCAAAATACCTCAAAGCGATTTTCGCTTTAAAATAAGTATAACTCACCTGCTACTGCGGAATAACATTGATGCAAATACACAAGAGTTAAAATTTTTAACAAAACTAACGATTTTAAATTCATTGTATTTTTTTTTTTTTTTTAAAACAAGATTGAAATATTATATTATTGATATATAATTATAAAATTACTATCGAAATTACTGTTTCGTGACCCTGCTTATCAATAATTTCAACTTGGGACTCCTTTTAATACAAACTTCTTATAATAATTCGTTCATGCCCGTAGGCACTGAGTGTATATATATATATATATATATATATATATATATATATATATATAAAAGCCAAAAATGGCTTAGTCTTTGCCGACTAGTTAGAAAATAAACTAAGGAATCTTGGGATTTTCAGCAAAAATCTTACAATTGTGTACTCTTTTAAGTATTTATTCCAAGCTTTCGAACATGATTATGTTCATCTTCAGGGAGCTACAATATTAATTTTTACAGAGGTTATAAGAAACAATTTTGAAAAAACATTTACTTACAACTCAGTGAGAATCGTTGCGTACATGTGGTGTTATATTAATAAAAAATTACGGTACATCACAAAACGAGACAAAAATGGTTGAAAACAATCCTGTTAGCCAAAAAGTTTATATTTTTAATTTTACGTTAGGGCACATGGTCAAATTTTTAAAATAATTAATTTAATAAACGGTGTTAGATGTGAATTTAATCAAACTGCATTCTCAGATAAAAGATTATTAAATAATAATTTAGGTACAAAGTAATCTTCCTAACTAGGTTCCTTATTAGTAATTTCTATATTTAATCTAACACACTTGTATACATAAACAACTAATGACACAAAATTTGACATAACAGTTAAATTTCAAACTGAATTCTAACCACAATAATTTTAAGTTATATTGTAAAACTGTGTAATTATAATTCTATATGTGCATCAAAATCATAAAATTTAACATATTTAACATCATTAATAATTCATCCTCACAAAGATGTAAGTAACTCACTCTCTTAATAATATTATGTTCCTATGAAGACACACCACACCTTTTGTAGATTCCCTGAAGATGGAAATAAGTTATTAAATTTCCGAAAGCTTGGATCATCTTTAAAGAGTTTTCTTTATTACATATTGCTGCTGCCCCCAATAAATTAGTTTGAATTTTATATATATATATATATATATATATATATATATATATATATATATATATATATATATAGTGGTAATATTGATAGCGATACCAAAACAATAAAAAAGCTAGTTAACTAATGAGATGTTTTTAAAAAAGAATATATATTTTTTTATACAGGGTGCTGCTGTTGTAGCTGCTGAAACAAAAACAATATGTTTTTGTGACAAGCTTCCAGTATGTTTAGATTCAAAACCGATGCTGCTGATAAAAAATTCCCTGTATATTGTGCAATTATGTTACAATGTAGTCAAATGCACACACAAGTCGTTAAAAAAGATAACATAAACAAGGTCAAGCCCAACCCAGGAATAATTAAAGAAAAGTTATTTTCCAGCCACATGCTTGATATAACTAATTAAAAATTTAGAATATGAAAGGAAAAATCTGATGTGTCCAACACATGACTTTCCTATCTAGTTATTATAGGCTTTTGCCGGTTATTTTGTACAACCTATTGCAGCACCTCTAAAAATGTTTAGAGGATAAACTAAATATATACATTTTCCACATACATCTAACTCGAAACATTTTTCTATAGATATTCATTGAAAACGAAAATACTAAAAAATTTAAATTTAGCACTTTTCCTCCAATTTTTCCATTACGGTCCATTTTAGAAAATTATGTAAGAACAAAAATTATAGAGATCGATATCGCAAACAACTTTTAGTTTAACAATTTTCTTAAAAATCAGAATTTTGCACATTTTGTCAAATTTCTCGAATACGGACCATTTCAGAAAAATTTGAGATAAAGCAAAAATTATAAATAATAATATTAGCAGGAAACTTTAATTTCAACAATTTTCTTCTCCAAACATAAATAACAGATATATTCCATAAAATATAAAAGCGGCCTCCAGATGTTCGGACTTTGTCCAAAATCTAATCATTTCACGTCAGGCCGAAATAAAACTTAATTTTAAAATTTAATGTTTTTTCCTTTGTCCGTTTTTGTTTGAGTTTTCTTCAAAATTCGAAATTAACACATTTTCTCAAATATCTCGAATACGAGGTATTAGCAGCAGAATTTATCTAATGGCGGAACTAATTAAAGACGAAACCAATTGTTGTAACGTAAAATATACTTTAAATTTAATTCAAGAAATATGGCGGATTCCGATGGAATTGTGGACTCTGTTGAAGAACTGTTCGAAGAAATGGCTGCTACAATTTGGACACCCGGTATTACCATTAATAAGGATTTTGAGTAAGATCCTGGAGATTTTAGAATCTGGGAAACAAGAAGAAGTAAATTCGTGGAAGACCTTACTGGAGCTCGTCTCAAAAAGAAGATATTGCCACAACGTCATTCCCGTCGGAGATTACCAACAAGGCTTTGATCTGGTTAGCCAATTGGCAAACCAGCGATACTACGGACAACTCCTCATCAACAGTTATCATGAAAGCGTCGAATGGAACCATCATCACATCGTCCACCATCGCGGGTGGACAGCAGAAACCTGCCGATGCTGTATATTCCAGAGAGTCAGATTTCTTAGAAGAGAACGACGAGCTCAGTGGAGCCAAGAGTTGCGAGGAGGTAAATAAAATATATTTCTATTTATTTAAATTTGGAATGTTGTTCATTCTAGGTTTAGCAAAAGAATTTATTTTATTTACAGAATATTTCCGAAATCTCGGAATATATATGTTTTTACAACCCCGAATCTGTCTCTACTATTTCTTCGCCGGCGCCTAACGGGAAGTACCTGGTCCAAATGAAATTGATTCCATTAAAGGAAGCCAAGAAGGTGACCAAGGAACAAATTTGAACCAAGATGACGAAATCTGTGCAATTCGTAGTGACGCCGTTGATGGTAGAGAGAAATCTGAATCTACAAAATCTACTAAAGGACGTAAGGGAAAAAATTGCAGCCCATCAAAACGTCAAAAAGGTTCGAAAATTACACAAATTTTACAATTGCATTCAAATAAAGGGACCTAACAACGCAGGAAAACACTTTTTGCCAAAATATGTGCGTCCTTGTGTTTAGTTAAAGGACAAATCGCAAATTTTAATAAGTATTCACAATTTCCTCTGCATTATTGTGTGGATAATCGAATTTTAATATGGGATGAACCGAATTGCGAACCGTCAGCTTATGATACCTGTAAAATGTTATTTGCGGGAGATCCCTGTGTGAATATAAAATATCAATCACATGTTAAAATAGATAAAACTTCGGTGATTGTAACGACAAATGCGGAGGTCTTTCCAAATATCGATATTTTTAATAATTGCATGTATAGATTGACTTGGGATAATTGTACTTTATTATCTAATTTTACTAAACATTTTCATTTATTAGCATTGTATAAATTATGGAAATTGTATGGAATAATTAAAACTATTGTTGTTAATGAATAAATTTATTACATTGTAACACTTTATGTCAATAAATATACATATTACATATACAATCACTGTTATTATAATGACCCTGTCAATTTTGACAGTAATGTCCACTGACATGATCCTGAGAAAGGAAATAATTTTGATTAACTTGTTTAGTCGCCGATGGGAATCCTAATTTATTTGCATACATTCCATCGGCATACATTAGGTCGGTACGAATACCGATGACACATGATGCGATATATGAATTTTGACTTTCAAACTCACTTTTTAAAAATTAATAATTTTTTTTTTGAAAATACTTTTATTAATTTTTATATTATAACTGCAAAGTAAAAAATATATATCAGACTAAAAAATAATATTAATTGGCAATCTATTTATACTAAAAATAAATGCTGACATGGGTGGACATTGGCTGGCCGTGGTTGCGTCGCTATACCTTTGACCATGTGGAATGTGTTGAGTCGGCAGGTCATTGTTCTGTAACTTGCGCGAATTTCATATTCCGCGAACGAATTCAACCAATTTTGATTGGCATCGGCAGGTGCATTAGCTTGTACCAGTTCAGTGCCAATATGAACTTGAGGTTGAGATATCGTATGTGACTTGTTCGGGTGTCCAGTCATAAAATTATTTTCGATTATATTTTCGTAACCAAAGTTTTGCTTCTTTTTCTCTACAAGGCAAGAAGCTCAGATGAGTATTTTTGATATTGTTATCTACCAAAAACTGAGTTTCTTTTACTCCAATGTAGAGCCTTCCGGAAAGTAATTTCAATTTATTCGGTACCACGAACGAGTTGTAAAGATGCTTTAAAATGCCATTTCTGGGTTTATACGTATACTTTATGCACGGAGTATTGATATGCTCAGTGAGGTTATACCTTTCGAAAATTCTGTCCAAACGAGGCCATCTAGTTTTGATGTAATAACTATTGGTCGACACATTGCCCGTACACATGAGCACGGTATAGGCGGGTAGAGCTCTATTTGCACCCCAGGAAGAAGGAGAAACAGGATCCTTATTGGAATAATAATTTCCGGTCTCCTCGTATAATCTATAGGTAAATTCCGACGACGAAATATTTGCGAGCGAATTTTTGGTCATCGGTTTTTCTTATCATTTTTCAAAATATAGTTGACGTGTTCGACTTTATGGTTCAAACCCACATAATGTTTTCCCAAAATTACGTGCATAGAATTGGCACTTTCGGTTTATGTCGTACCAGTGTCGAATGAGCATCTGACTCCTTTTGGTATTATTTCTACGTAAACATTTTTAATAAAGGATTCAGTGGCAACATGGAATATTCCACATGAGATAAATAAAATGGTATCCAGTCGACAGGTACGTGTGCTACGCTTGTACTTAAACCCATATAGTTGCTTTCTTTACCTTTTGGTCCTAAATTAAATCGGTGTGATGCAAATCCCCATGTTTGCATGATGCGTGATTTCTTAAAGAATGTAAATGTAGGACTTGCCAGTGACTTCATCATGTAGAGTACATCCATTACATTTGTAGGATTTGTAACCCCTTCCGTATTGGACGGATTTCCCATTTCCTCTCCGCCATCTACTTCGTCGGTATTCATGGGTGCATTCACTTGACTCATTTGGGTACCATATCCTTCGTGTTGTTCAATATCCGAAACGTCATGAGAAGATGAAGGTTGAGCAGGATCTTGTGTAGGATCTCGTCTTGATAATAGTTCCTTATTACGAGCTTCTTTTTGTTTTTGTTCCAACAGCTACAACAGCAGCACCCTTTACAAAAAAAATATATTCTTTTTTAAAAACCTCTCATTCCAAACCAGCAGCAGGAACAACACCCTGGATATAACTTAATTTTATAATAATTTATACCACTTGTTGTAGTCGCTGGTTAAGGAATGAGAGGTTTTTAAAAAAGAAAAGGTAGGATATCAACAGAGTCACGCGCATGACGTTATAGTAGAGTTTGTATAGGCGAGAATTTAAAAATACTGACTAAGTTTAAGGAAAATATATGCTATATTCAGAAATTTCATGTATCTTAAAAGATAATATTTTAGAAATTACATCAAATATGTAAGGGTATTATTATGGGATAGTTAAGGCACGAGCTATGAAGAAAAATAAATGCAAATACATACATAAAAGAAATATTTATTTTATGTAACCAGTTTTATTTCCTTTTTCTTTTTAATGATTTATTTTTGTTACAATAATTCAAATTCAGCTTTTTAATTTTGTAGAACATTCGAGTATACCAGTATACCAAAATGGTGAAATGTGTAGCATTTGTTAATTCCATCAGAGACTGGAATTGAGAACCTATCTATTTCTTGCTGAAGCGTGCTATAAGGATGAAACCGGTCCAAGAAAAATGTTCTCCAAAGTAAGAAATATCAAAGGTAGAGAGTGTTGAAATTTCATTTCTATATCTGCTGTCTTTCCTTCGCATATAATTCAATACCTGTTGCGGTATTAGCCAAAGGAGTAGTTGTTTTCTGAAGGGAAACAGTCGTTGGTATTTATGTGATATTGGCTTTGAGTTTTATTCATTTTAAATAAAGATTTGTTCTGCCTCACCACGGTAAAAGATAAATAATAAATTCTGAAAACTATTGTACCTCATGTACTGTCCTGGAAATAGGCGAACAACTTCGATCTTTGTGTTTTATCTCCGTAACCAATATTTTGTAAAAATATTTTATACATTCCTGTTAACTAAACTATCTTTCTAATCTGTAGGAAATAAATTCAAATGATACGTACACCACTGACAGCAATTATTCATGAGTCATACATCGCTCAATGCTCAATTTAAACATTGCATTCACAGGCCAGGCCTGCGCATAAAACAATACATGCAATCAAATGTCACTGAGCAATAAGACTAATTTGGTTTGTTTTCACCTTGTAGTTGTGAGAATATATTCAATATTTTCGTGGGGGAATTGAGGAGTTCAGTTTTTAATTTACTTACAAACAAAAAAAAACAACATTATTAAGTAAATTTTATTATTTTTATAAATGGTTATCATCAATTGTGGAAATACTTTTAACATATGGAACAGTAGCAGTAGTTTCTAAGTAGTATACACCTCTAGTTGTATTTGGAGTTGCTTCTCCCATCACAACACTGTCGCCATTACAATGTTTCCCGAGTGAATTAGAAAAATCATCACAAGAAGATGCCATGTAAGGTACGGTATTGTTAATACTGTGAGCAAAAAGTTCCCAGCTTCTACTGTGACTGCAAGCTTCCAATAACTGAAAAATAGTCACAATCAAAACCTTCTCTCTATACATTCTGTTTTTTAGAATAAATCAATTAGGAAAATTTTACAATGCTTTTAAATAAAAAAATTAGAAATTCTGGGAAAACCAGAGGCACTTGTAGACTGTTTCATAATAATATAGTTTATTTTACTAAAAAGTGTGCGATACGAAATTTTTATAAGAATTTGTTAGAACATTTGGAACTACTATAACAAGCAATATTTTGAATTTAAAATTTGTTTCATTGTGTTTATTGGTATTTTTAAAATCAAATCTTATTTTTAAAGAGATTATAGGAGTTGATTCATTTGATTTCATTATATAACGGGTGTTCCATTAGTGCGTAATTGCTCCTTAAATCAATTTGTGATATAGACAAACAGCAAGATTCTAATAAAAAATGTATGGATTTTAAGCGGCATATTTCAAAAATATGTAGTTAAAGGATGATCAATGATGATAATTAGAGGTAAAACTCAAGGACTGTTACAGAGAGTTGTCTTGAATTAATTACGAATCAAACTGCTAATTTTATAACAATTAAAATCAATAGAGTCAACGTCCAAAACGTTTGTTAACCCATTTTTTTAGAAATGTTCTCCCGACGTCGCAAGTGTTATAAACTATTGTAAATAAAATAAAAAACTTAAATATTTGTTTTGCTAAAAAAATAAATATTAAAGAAATTAGTTAATTATTTGGTGGTATAACATACAGGGTATTCCATTTAATGAATTGAAAAAATCGTAACCGCACGTTTTCTCACACCCTATATACCTACAACATAGCAAATGAGTGAAGTCTATTAAAATTGTTTGACAATGTGAAAACAATCAAATATGCGCAACCTTCAAAAAGTATAAGTTTGGTCAGTTCCTCGGTTATGGATAACCCTGCATATTTAGGAATAATTGTTAAATAATATGGTTATATAACTTTTGTATTAAAAATTACTTCCTATTTCCAATTAAAAAAAAAAAAGCTATAGATCAATTACGCACTTATGGGACACCCTGTATGTGTATATTTGGCTAACAAGTTTATGCGAAAATAATATACAGGGTGTTCTATTTAAAAAAAACTAACAGAAAATTAGCCATATTTAAAACGCTTTGTATAAAATGAATTTTAAAATCATTGCTAACCTACCTATAGTATGATAATTTTATTTGACATTTGCATAATTCTCAAATTCACCAAAATAATTGGTTGGCAACGCTGTAATATTTTTCAAAAATATTTTAGGCTTGAATACAGTGTTACCAGCTCATTCTAAAACTGAAATAAAATACAGGGTGTTTAATTAAAAAAAAATATTTATTTTTATTTGCCAGGCAAAAGCACAAAATCCTGTAGATCCAAAAATATTTTTTTAAGTATGTCTTTTTAAAATCCATAAATACTTTATTTAAAACTTGTTTGTGTCTATAATTAGATTAGATTAGATTAGATTGGGAGTTGGACGTTATTTGTCCTTATCCACCGCGACCTTTTCAGATCTATTGTGGGACTCTGTTCGTTTTAAAGTATGTCGTCTAGCCTGGTCTTTTTTATTAGACTAAGTAGCTTTGACAGTGGCTCCTGCATGTAGTTGCATGCATTTGGCTTTTCTTCGCCCAATGTAAGAAACCTCATTCCAGCCAGGCCTTCACATTGGCACAGGACGTGAAATGATGTTTCCTCTTGTTCTTCTTCACAGAATCTGCACAAAGTTGCTTCTTCTGCTGAATTGATGACACTCATAAGCCTTTTAAGGCGACAGTGTCCGGTAAGAATCCCTACTGTTATCCTAACGATTTGACTCTTTTGATCCAGTAGGTCGTTCGTGAACTTGGCTGATGGTTCCTTGATGAACTGTTTGGCCTGTCTCAGTCTTGGATAGTTGTTTCATCATTCCTGAGACTCTTTTTGCTTCCATTTGTGACGAAGTCACTAAAAATTTCCATTAATTTATTCCATAAATTAATTTCTAAAACTAATTTCCATCTATGAACATTTGCGAGACCCCCGTAACTAATATTTCCATAGAATTACCGTTTTTAAACCTTTGCAAGAGCCCTCGTAGTTTAAAACTTTTCATTATCATAATAAATTAAATCATTTCATCAAATCTCAATTCTAGTAGGTTTATTAGTATGCCGATCAATCAACGTTTTTTTGCAAAACGATTAATAACAAAGGAGTAGGAATTACCGTCCCCACTCGGCAAAAGTCCAACTTTTGATAAAAGCAGATGTCTTCGATGACAGGGCTCTCTTCCATCCCGCCTTTCGTCGCTTTTTGACCGTTTTAAGTGATATTGTGCTTGACCGTAGTCGAAACCGATTTTTCGTGATTTATATTTCGTGTACCGTAGACGATTGTGAGGAAATAATCAAGGTAGGCATTTTATTTAAAATTCCGTCTAATAATTCTCCCTGCAACGTTCATTTACGTTTCTATTATTTACATAAGGAATTCGACCTGTACTTTTAATTTCTTAGTACCTGTTAGGGTAATAAAGCAAATTGGATTTAGGTCCGGTCGCTTACAAAATCCGGCAAATCAGGTACGCAAATGTTTATAACTATCTATAGTGAAATGAATCCCCTTAAAACCCTTTAAACTACTTATAATTAATAACTACACTTATGTAAAGTATTTACAATTGCTACCGTCGTAGAGAATGCCCCCAGACCGGTTCAGGTTAGGTCGGAGCACTAAATGGGGCTCAATTCGCAAAACAAATAAACAGAGACCGTCTTACTTGACAATCCGGGGTTTTGGTCTTGAAATAACTACACTGGGTGTCCAGATATCCTGCGACAGGTTATGATGGTAGATTGGCAGCAAACGGTAGCCTAACAAGAACTACCTTGTCTGTGGGCGATTTCTTTGCGAGCGGCAAAACGGCAACAGCTGATGGCCTGCTTATTTAATGCTTCAAAAGCTGGGAAACTTGCACGCAGATTGTATCACTTAGTGAAGGTCTTCGATAATAAAACGAAGCAAAGGAAGGAAGGAAGGAAGGAACGCACGATTGAAAGAAGCGAACCAAGGAGGTCTGAAAAACATTGACGATTGTAACGATTATTTATACAGAAGGCTGTTGGGAACATAGGTAAGTGAAATAATAATTCATTTTGAAAAACTCACCCTTGATGGTATGTGATCTCTTAGTTATTAATTTATTAAATTCACACTTTCAGCCCGATACTATATCCACCACTAGGTGTATGAATCACAAAGATTACTAAACAATATATATCAAACTGAAGGAAGTTTTTAGACAAGAATAAATCCTAGAAAATCCTAGCTGAAATCTTGGCACATGCCACAATCAGAATCCAAGCAAAAACTGGCCCAGGAAGGAAGTTCTACAAAATGGCAACAAAAGTCAATGTCTTATAAAGGTCCTGACTAACAAAGGTTCATAGGATAATTTTTGGTAAGACTGTGGTCACTATTTACAAATTTAGAAGAATTTGACAATTGAAGGGGGTGAAAACAATAACAAACCAAATTTAAAGTTGTTTAATATTTAAAAGATCTGTAGTCATTACTCGAAGTAGCAAAATATATTTACTAGACTATAAATTATTATTTATTGAATGCACTAAATACTATTGATAATAACCCAGGTGAGATTATATTTTAATGCAAATCACTGTTTGATAAAAATGGATATTTTATGAATTTATACTCTGGATTTATATACCTGTACAATCTTAAATCTAAAGATAACTAAAGAGATTAGCATAGGTTATAGTAGAATAGGTAAGTAATAGGGTAGTTTAGTAATTAGAGTAGCTTAAGATATATAAGAATCAAATAGAAGTAGAATAGTGTACATAGTTAAGCGTAGAATAGTTTAGAAGTAGAATAATGTAAATAGTTAAGCGTAGAATAATTTAGAATAGTGTAGTTTAGTTTAGAGTAGCTTAGAATAAGATAGTGTAAAATTAGGGTATTTTAGACTAAAATAGATTTAGGTAGAATAAAACCTGTAACAACCCTTCATCAATTTTTGCGTTAACCAGGGGGTGATAGCAGTTTTCGCTTGTTTCCCCCCGTCGATAATCAGAGCTGTTTCAGTTCCTAGTCTTTTAACAGCTCGGAGAAAGGGTTTCTCTCTTGTAGAAGCTATGGACTACATAAGAGAAACTTTAAACCGAACAAATGAGGATATTAACCGTCATTCTTACAAGTGCAACAGTCATTTTTCTTTTCGTGAGTGCAGAGTGATAAAATTCACCGCCGTTCATAAATTTCCATCATTAATTACCGAGAGAAAATTATTAATATTTTATTTTCTAATACGTATAGTTCAAACCAATTTAATTTTACAGTTGCAGAATTTTTTTTTATCTATTGCATATTGATTGGGATGAAGCGGATTTAGTTCTTCCCTGATATACTTATCTATCAATTTTTCTAAAGTTTTAAGTAGGAAGGAGGCTAGGCTTATGGGGCGATATGACTTTGGCGTTTGGTCTGTGACCCTACCTACTTTGGCAAGGTAGACTATTTTCGCCTGATGCCATATTGCTGGGATATATCTCCAGGCAAAGCATTCTCCGAAGATTTTGCATGTCTAAAATACAAATTTATCGAGCAATTACGCACTAATGGGACACCCTGTATATTTTTTTATGTGCAACTAAATAATATTCTGTAACTGCTGAGTTCTTTAATAATTCGTGTACTGACCTGTAATAGACCACAACCTGGTTGTGGAACACTTCCTCCGTTTGGATAAAAATCTACGTGGCCAATTGGACTAGCTATTCCTAAATATCCAGCGCATGTGTGAATGATATCAACAAAATCTGCGTCTTGATTGTTCAGTCGCAATTCATTTTCTACGTCAAAACCAGGCAACGCTGGATCCAGACCTAAAGAATTTATAAATATTTTAATAAAATATTTTAATATTTTAATGCCATTTATTACCCAATAATTTAATACGATAAGAGCTATTGATGAAACCAGTTAAAGAATGCCTTATTTTATGTAACGAGTGAATATTTGCGGGACGAGCAACACGAACGACATTTTGTAACGTGTAACATACAAATTTTTTTCCTAATTTTCACTAGATTATTTAAAAAATTGTGTTTTAATAAAATATTACTGACATCTAAGCAACCAATATTACTACAGTCGTATATTGTTAGTTACATAATGATTAATTTCATTCTGTTATTGACAAATAATCATGTATTAATTTATTCTCAACGACTTGTAACGGGCTTATATGCCTTGTTAAATTTATTTAGATTTTAAAAAAGTGAGTTATTTTGTCGTATATTGTGTTTTAATTATTTTGTGCTAATTTAGAATGAAAAATAAGGATTAAAACAAAACAAAACAAATTCTTTTTTTATAGGTCAAGTTGCCCTTCTTTGATATTCACTTTCAATAATATAATGTTTTATTTGTCAATAAAATTATGCATATGCCACTAAAATGCAAGAAAAAGGTAATATTGGTTGCCTAGATGCCACCTAGATAACAAGTGATATTTCGGATGGAACCTCATTGACATCCTATGTTTTGTTGGTTATCTGTTATCTGGTATTACGCACAATTTGTTCTACCGCTTGGTGACTGCTTTTTTAAGTGTATTGGTGCTGATCTATTTTTCGTGTCAATGATTGTTTTAGATTCCTGCAAGGAGGGTCGTACTCTTTCTTCCCTGTCCCTAACCTCATGGGATTTCAAAGTTGGATCCATTTCAGGGATTTTTCACCAAATTTCCCAGAAAAGGGCAGTAACTTTGCCCCATTAGCTTTAAAATGGCTACTGACCTTCCTCTGGTGGGTTGTTATTGGTTGGTCATTCCCATTACATGGATGTGACCGACTGTGTGATAGTCCTACCTTAGAATCTCATTCAACTGGGCCTTCTTCTCAACAACTTTGCCTTGGTGAAGATTTATAGACCTTTGTTCTGTCGAGCTATACTCCCGACCCTTACTTAATCGCATACCTCTCACTTGTAGAAAAAATAAACATTGATTTTTTTTTAGTTTTATATACATACAAATACCTGTAATTCTTGCAGCTTTTCCATTAATTCTTCGGCCTGCAAATCCTGAAACATGAGCTCCTAGACTATGACCAATTAGATGAATATTTTTTGGATCAACTTGCTTTTTTTCTATAAGCTGATTTATAAATTTCGAGTAAACTTCGCCTACATTGTCTGTAGCTGTTTTCGGGATGTCGTACCATAATATTTCTAAAAAGGAAAATGTTTATTAGTACTTTAGTCCCAATTCCCTTGTTAGACGAATTAGAATGGTTTTTGTTTAACTAGTCAGAGAAATAATAGAAGTAAATATGATTTTCTACAATGTTAAACATAGTTTTTTATAAATTGGTTGTGTATTAAACAATTCACAACAATTAATTAAAACTAATTGAAAATAATATAACAGTAAGGTGCGGCAGGAACCAATAAGATTGGAAGACATTCAACTCCACAATACAACAATTGGATGTCACAGTCAACGTGGATTAAAACAGAATAACCAGTGATGTGAAAAAAATGAAAAACAAGGAACGGTCAATTGAGTCAAAAGAAAATACGAAAGAAATTATCAAGTTCCTTTGAAAGTTAGAGCAACGATCGAAGCTTTTTCTTTTTCTGCACCTTTCGCGAAGCCTTCTGTCCATATTTGCATTGGATTTTATGATGATATGTTAATCAATGTTAGTTAAATATACTTACTTGATATTGGGCTCCAATCCATTACGAATACGTTGACATCAGATTTATTAAGATAATTGTCTTTAATAGTAATGCATGTATCCGATATCCCGCTGGATCTGAATCCATGAGTAACAAATTTGGTTTCTTTTGTGTTCACGAATTCACTACCCAAATCTTCCACACTATTAATCGTCTTTCCACTCCGAAGCTCTCTATAAAAAATAATCAATTATTGGAGTAATTGGAGGTGTTATACAAATAACACTAATAAAAATATCCAAAATCGAAATTCTATGAGGGGGTGTATTTTTAAAATTTTTTAATTTTATGTGTAAATTATATTTGTGGTAGTTTTTAAAAAAATATTCTTTACTTTTTTATTTTTAAGTATATTTTATTTGTTTGGAATTAGGTAGGGGTTTCCTTTATCTCATTTAGTGTTTATATTCTTGCGATAAAGGCATAAAGGATATTAGAAAAAACTATTTTTTTTAATTAAATGAAAACACAGTGCGACTTATTTTAGACGTACTACGGTATTTTACTTATATCGCCATCTTGGAAGAAAACTGTCACATTTAAAAGTTTTTTTAATTTTGTACTTTTTGAATACATACAAGCCAAAACTAACGATTTTTTATGTGAAAGAGTGTCTAAAAAACTGGTGTTTTCGCTCACTAGAGGTAACGTCAGTTTTGAAATCTCAAAACTGACAACTCCCTTCCCAAAAAACTATTACATATTCAGTAGTTCGTTAGTTGTCTTGAATAGTGTAGGTTACTATTTGTTCAAAACTATCATCACATTTCGGAAAATGGAAAGTTTTCAATCATATTATTAGAGCATAACCTTCATATTTAGAGTTACATCAGTTTTTCCTAAACAAATAATTTATAAATTATAAATAACTTATGATTTTTAGATTCGTCAGTTTTCTTTGGAAAATAATTTTGTATAATAGTTGTTTACATGTTTTATTTTAATTTAAGTTGTTATTTTCCATATTTATTGATTATCATTTTTATTTTATACCATATTTAAACTTATGTTGCTATTGACTAAAATAATTTATTATAGTAATTAATTTTCTTTTAGTTATAACAATAAAATTTTTTTTAGGTTTTCTAAATTTATGAATTTGAGGCAGATCTAGCACTGATCCTTTTTAGAGAAAAATAAAGTCAGATTAACTTCTTGGTAATTTAGTAAAACAGGTTATTGACAAGTTATTTTTTTAAACGTATATTTCAAACGTCTTATTTCGAAATTTGTACTATTTGTGTTGTGCCGGTGTTCTTCCACTTTTATGGTGTACTTTTCTTCATGGTAAACTGCTAACCTACTATGAGTTATACTGAACAGCAATATTAAAGAAGCCCTATTATGATTGTTTAAATTTTTTATACATAAAAATTGTTTAGAATCGTTCAAATAAACTAGATATTTTTTTGCAATCATCGTATGGTTAAAAACTAAACTCACCGTGTGTAAAGTTTAAAAGTCACAGATTTTTCAGCATCAACAATAAGATTAAAAATATTAAAATTTATTTTCATTCTGGCTAAGTACCCATAAACCTCTTCATTATTTTCATCAAGAAATATTAAATAATCTCTTCCAAATCCAGGATATTTCTCTTGCACCAATTCTCGACTGTAGCTATTATTACTGCCAAAAGCGGTAGCTAAGAAATAATATAATAAAGGTAGTATTAGGTATGGGTTTTAAGTATAGGTATTACGCATACGTTTTAAATATAGCTATTAAGTATAGATGTTAAGTACAAGTATGAGTATAAATATTAGGTAGCTATTAAGTATATGTATCATGTATATGTATTTTAAGTGTAGATATTAAGTATATGTATTAACACATCCCCAACTAGCAATTGATAAAAGTGTATTTGTTGTGAAGCCATCACGCCATCTCTAAATCGGAGTGAGAGGACCGATTATCTTCGTAAAACATTTCTGCCAGAGTCTCATCATCTACTAACTGTATAGTCCAGGAGACAGTGACGATTTTCGGTATTTATTTTCACAGCCAGCAAATATGGATACAGAATTGGAGGGTTAGTAATTCTAAACAAAATTCATATATATTTAGAGGGGGGTCCGATGGGTTGAGGTACATACAAAAACACGTCCCCTTTTTTCCAGTGATAAAAATAGTTCTAGTAGTAAAAGGTATACTGAAGTTAAGTAAAAAAATAGTCTGATTAATCTGTGAGTATGGATAATATAATTTGGCATGTGCATAAAATACACTTTCCAACGAGTTATGTACACAATTTATCCTACAACTACAACTATTTAAAGAATGTTCCAGGTGTTTTGTATATTAAAGTGTACGCATAGGACACAAAAATAAAATCATATATCACAATGTAGCACCTCACCAATTGGATTATTTATAGAAATAAAAAATAATTAAAGAAATTACAAAAGAAAATAGGGAGATAAATTACATTTCCTTTTACACTTTTATATAATAATTATTTTAGTTAGAATTCACGAAACACTTATTGCTGTTTAGTTTTAGAATTTCTTTACAGTTTTGACAAAAGTCTACTCTACATTATTATAATTATTGTTAGTTTCGTTATGTCAAATCATTTATACTATAGGTGTGAGGAAAAGAGAGTGAACTGTATATTTAAATGAAACGCCAATATTGTTGGGTGCGCGTGGTAAAAATGGTCTTAATAATAATAATGCTGCTAAAAACATAGCTAAATTTTCATGAAAACACTGTACTTTTGACATTTGCGATACTCTGACGTGCATTATTGATGTAATCTCATGATTTTTACAGTACTAGTTTTTACAATTTTGAGTGTGATTTTAAGGTTATTACGGTTAGTCGTTTTGTTTGGTTCTGATCTTTTGCGTTTATAGAGTATCTGTTTTTTATAGTCATAGTTTTTAATTTTAATTTTAATTGTGTGGTTTATTTATATTTGATTGCTGCTTTTTGATAAGTGCTTTGTTCTTTTTTTTTTTTCAAAATAAGCTGTATAACAATTAAGTACCTGCTTCTGGTTGATATCTACCTATTCGTCATCGGGTTCTTGCAACAATGGAAAAAAGTGTATGGTTTTGTGGTGTAAAAGTCAGACGTATCCATTTTTCAGGTAAGGATGACTAGTTATTTTTTACTTAAAAGGATAGCAATACGTCCTGGTTCGGGGTGCGATTGTTGTGTTTTAGCTATCTGAGCCAAATTGTCGGCTGTGTCCTCTTTTGGGGCACCCAGAACCGAAAACTATATAGTTATATATCATGTTTTTTTAAAGTAACTTTTAAAGGTATGCAGTTTGAATGAAGGCTTTAGGAAGAGATACTAAGACTGAAACGCTGACTACCATAAATGCCGTTTTTAGTGTACATTTCATAGAAAGTGACTTCATTCTAGCAGAAACTAGGAAACGTTTAAAAAACATGCTGTACCAGCTGTTACTTTAAGACCTTGTCTCTTTAATAAGTTAATATTACTTCATTCTAAAGCATATATTAAAATGGTTTTGTAACTTGTGCCCTTCTGATTAAAAGATGTAGGTATTTTAGTTATATTATAATAGAGATATATGCTACATTGTATTGACCTGTTGGCCGCTGGTAATTCCACTTTTACTCCCATTTTCATAAATTGTCAAATTATTTAAAAACAAATACATACCTAGCTATTTTCTGTAAATAATAATAATAATAATAAACATATTTATTTTAATAAGCCTCGGCGAAGTCCAGCATATCTGTTCCACTCAACCGAGTACCAAATACATTTTATATAATACAAATATACATTGTTATTTAGATTTAAATTATTTATTATACATTTTATAAAGACACATGCAATAAGAAAATTAACAATACATAAACACAAACTTTAAAACAAAATAAATTTTTTCAATAATTTTTTAAAGATTTCTAGAGATTTATTTTTACATTGATCAGGTAAAGAGTTAGACTGCAGTGAAAAATCTCTTGTAGATAGTTGTTCTATGTTTAGGTATAACAAGAAGGCTAGTATTTCTAGTTTTTCGGTTATGAACATTCGAGCTAAATGTCAATTTTTTCCTAAGGTATGCTGGATTATTATTTCTCAGCAGTTTGTGTACCAAGGAAGCCATATGATGTTTTCGTCTATTAAACATATTAAGCCACCCTAATTCTTTCAATTTGTTTGAAACATGATCTCTAGATGTTAATGTAAAAATGATCCTAACGCACGAGTTATCAATTTCGATATTCAAATTATCTTTTATAACTTTGGTAACATTACCAAAGCATATTGCTTGAGTTTTTGCCGGATTTATTTTAAGCCCATGACATTAAAAATGTAAAAAACGTATTTTTCATCTACTAAATTTTTATTAACGATAAAGAACTTTTTTAATTTATTAAAACAAAAATAAAACCTGAATCATAACTTAAATCACTGAAAATTAGTTGCTAGAGATGGGGTCGTTTTTATGGAAAATTTTAATATAACTACAGTTAATTTATCTTAGCGTGTTTTATTTAAATGTAAATATATTATTCTAATGAAATTAATGCCGCTAATCAAGGTTTTAGGCCTCGTCACTTTAACATTTTTATGCTCCCAGTTGATATGTGCGTGTAAAGAAATCTATTGTTTCTATCAGGTTTAACACTCTCCATTAGATCCTTCGTGGAAAAAGCCTCCAGACTATCTGAAGGTAAATTTTACCAAATTTATTTATTGGTTTATCTATTACAAATGAATTTCAAAACAAACGTTTGTTATTCTTAGAGTAAGAAATAATAAAATATGTCGATACCTATTGCATATCAATTTTGTTTTTTGAGATAGGTGGCTCTGATTCCATATAAAATGTTTCCATATTTTTAAAAATAAGTAACTGCCCTTATTTATATTTTTTGACATCCCCGTATATGGTAAAAAATGTGAAATTTATTACTTAGTGGTAAAGACACACCTTTAGAAAAATATAACGGAACAGTTAATTGGATTTTCTTCTTGTTGAGTTTCAAAAATATTAATTTCTCATGATTTAAAAACAAATACATAAAATGGCCAAAATAGACCAGCAAAGGCACTTTGTGCGCAAGCTCACCTGTATCGTTGTGACGTAATGCGCGAATTCAATTTGGCTTACTTTTGTTAATAGAGACTGGCGTTCCATTTTAAATATACAGTTCACTGGGATAAAATTATTTAAATATACACCGACCGGGAAAATAAGTACGAAAAAAATTCATTGACTCCTGGACTAGCACTGTATCGAAAGAATTTTATAAATGAAAAAAATCTACGACTCTACTTACAAATACTACAATAACGGTCGAGCCTAATTACGCTTTTGTAAATGATCATATCTGTCTTGGTTATATATCTTTGGGTATTAAGTATATGTTTCGTGTATTTATTAGGTCTGGGTACAAAGTTTATGTATTAAGCACAGTTATTGAGAAAAGGTATTAGGTAGAGGTATTAAGTAGATGTATTAAGTATAGGTATTAAGTAGAGGTATTAAGTAGAGGTATTAAGTAGAGGTATTAAGTAGAGGTATTAAGTAGAGGTATTAAGTAGAGGTATTAAGTAGAGGTATTAAGTATATGTATTAAATGGACCCCATTATGTAGTTGTGAATCAAGCGACATTTACGTGTTTTCGAGAAACAGGAACAGAAAGCTAGTTTTTCTTTGGCAAATATAAAATGTCGCTTAATGCACGTGTTTTTAAAATCTGTAAAATAGGGATTTTTAAATAAGAATAAGTTTTGTAATATAAGTTTTAATGATTATTAAAGGATGGCACCTTTTACTCGATTTTTAAATTTTGTCGCTTAATTCGTTATTGCATAATTTGTTCCAAAAACGCCCTTAGTGGAGCTAAGCCGCTATTCGCTCTCTAGATCCATATTTTGGGCTAATATTCATTTGCGTGTAAAGTTTGGTTAATCTACCATGATTTGTTTAATCATAGCAATATTAATATTATTTAAAATAGCACCAAAATTAACAACAAAAATAATAGGTTGTCTAAATTATATACCTTATAAATTTATTTGAGTCCGCACCTAGTTTATTGCATCCAAAATTGTTTATGAATATCTGTATAATATAGTTTAATTTAAATAAGTAGTAAATTATCGGGATATAATCTCTGTCGATTCTTATAGAATTCCGTTTCGACTATACAGTGTTCGCCAACAAGTCTGCAAAGTTTTTATCATTGATTTTCAAAAAATTTTACATTTTGATAACAGTTCATTGTCCAAAAAATGCATAAAATAAGAATAGCGGACATGTCAAAATTTATATTAAGGCTTGTTGAACATTCTATTAGTTTCTGTCCGATTTTCATTAGTATAATGTCGTTATTTTACTTGTAGGTAATCTCAGAAATGCGTTAATTAAAAAAAAATGTATAATCTAATATACGGCATTGTTCTTTTTAATCATGTGCAGAATGAACTATCAACTTTGCGCCAAGAATTCCAATAATTTTGCAGACTTTGAAGAATCCGAAAATTTACGCAATATAATTTTAGATAATTACATATTGGTTTTTAGACTATACACCAACTTTTCTTAGCAAATTGTACTTTTTTGAATTAATAAAAAAGTTTTTGAATTTTGGTCCGCCCTATACTACCAAAACGGTTAGTGTTATGAAAAAATGTATACGTTCTCTTATGAAGTTCTATAATTTAAAAAAAATCTCAATGGAGTTCCAGGTTATAGAAAATCGGTATGCCAAAGCGAGATTTTGAACTCACAATGCTAGCACATTTTTAGAACACCATGGTGTATACAAAAATCCAACTAATTATGGATTTGTTTGCAGATTAATGATATTTTTGCTTAAAATTAATGAAGTGGTTTTGCAATAGAGTTTGCTGCTTTATCTCGATATCAATACCTATAATATAAATAAATAAAAAAATAACTTACCTATGAGTGACAAAACCAAAGAGGCTTGTCGTATCATTAACATCTTCTACTCGAATTATAATTATTACAAAATAAACAGAACGATTACTGAATACAAATCGAAAACGTCTTTATATATTCCTAACGATAATCTAAATAATATAATGTACCCACAAAAAATAAAAAAAATTCAAAGTGTGACTATTTACTAATGCAAGTACTATGCAAATTTCAACCGTATTCCAATTTTTATTTAATCTTTTCGTGTCAAGCCCTATCAAAATTCACTATAGTTTGAAAATTATACGAGGGCGCATACATACATTAGTCTAACATGGTACATTAGGATAGCAATTGAAGGACTTATAGAAGTATAAAGTTTAGCCACAATAGATCCATCTGGATCGAAGTGGAAGGCGATAAGATCATCCCACTCGATTTTAAGTATAAAGTACCTATAAACATAAAAAAAAAATTGAAAACGCGGTAGCAATATATTCTGGAGTTTTCCGAATATTGTCTAACAAAAAAATGAAAAAATTTATACAAACTTTCCGATAAATTAGTTTTTAAAAATTACTGGAAATTGCAATCGAATATTAACGGAAACTCAAATTTCTGTAACTGAAATTATTCATCTAGACAAAATTGGGAAATGTATATGCCTACTTCAAAATCACATATATTTTTTTACAAATAGGGATCTCTAGCGTAAAAACAATAATTTACAGTCACGTGAAACTAACGACTATTTTTATGTGTTGATAATGAAAAGAATGCATTAATAATTCAACTCAAATTTTTAAATTTTGTTTGAAATTCGTTGTAATTTTTCTAAATTTAAATTTAGGTTCGTTTTTGCAAGGTTTACAGAAACAACTTCTCCTTTTACAGTCTCCACAGTCACGTCTAATAAGTGTAGCATTGCCTGTTTTATTGAATCAGAACTATCATACCTATTGGTCTCTTTTATTTCCTCAACGGCTCTTGGATAATGTTTAGTGATTTTTTGCGATGAGATAATGTTATTTTAGGACTTTTTCTGGTTGTATTATTGACAAAATATTCTAAAACCAATTTTATACATATCCAGACAAAAAAGGGGCCCAGGCACCCACTTGCTCTGAAAAGCGATCTCGAAGATCTAAATGGGGCAATTCTTGAGGCATATGAATCAAGCTGCCCTATTTAAAGAAATATAACTAGTAGAGATGCTTCTTGATGAAACCATCATCTGTCAAACTTACGATCCGAAGTTCGGAAGCTCCCCTATAGGACCAAACACAGCGGAGATTGGCAGAGCTACACCAAGGCACTTATTACCTACATCAAAGAAATCAGGAAAGCTAAACGTAACAGCTTCAGAAAATTCTGCAAGGATATTAACTCTACACCTGCGGCAGCGAGACTGCAAAGGGCGATACAGTTATGGCATTAAAGAAACCAAATGGAAGATTCACGGAGAGTGCGGAGGAAAGAGCTCGCCTCTTACCCGAAACTCACTTTCCTGGAAGCACATCTTTTCTAATAAGGGACACAACTAAGGTAAGCAGACCCCCAAGAGAGGCCGCGGTAGTGGCCAAACACATATGCAGCAGAAATCGGTTAAAGTGGGCCGTAAACACTTTTGAACCGTTTAAGTCTCCAGATATGGATAGATTATTTCCTGCCTTGCTTCAGCGGGCTCAGGAAGAATTATTACCAGATATAACCCAGCTATCCTAAGGCAGTCTGGAACTGGGATATATACCAGAAGAATGGAGAAGGACCAGAGTCACCTTTATTCCAAAAGTAGGGAAAAAGGGTACCACACATCCTAAATCCTTCCGACCAATCAGCCTCACATTCTTTGTATTAAAAACAATGGAGAAGGCTGTTGATAATTATATCAAAACGGAAGTCTTGGAGAGGGTGCTACAGCCAGCACGCGTACCAAGCAGAAGATCTACAAAAACTACCCTAGTACAGCTGATTGGCGTAATCCAGGATTCACTGACAAATAAAGAAACGGTCTGCCTTTCTAGACATAGGAGCATTTGACAACACAAATCTGTCAAAAGAGCACTTGCATACAGAGAAGTAGATAGCACTACATTCAGATGGATGGCTCAGCTGCTATCTACGAGAACTGCAGAGACACAGATAGGGCAGGACACCATCTCCATCTGCACAACCAGATGATGTCGACAAGGAGGAGTTCTATCACCTCTAATGTAGAGCCTAATCGTAGACGAACTTCTATGCAGATTGACTGACGTCGACATATACCCTGTCAAGGTTATGCCGACGACATAGTTATATTTGCTAGAGGCAAGTTTAGAAATATATAGTCCAATGAGGACTAGAACATATCAAAAGATGGTGCCGTGAAGTGGGACTTAGTATAAACCCTATAAAAACAACACATATTAGGCTAATCAATTTTGTACACATAAGTTGTAAATTTTTATCAAGTTAATTAGTTCATAGCATAAACTTACCATATCTTAGCAATATATTGAACTTGTCCGATTATTTCAAGCATTGAATGCATTATAAAATATTTTATTACGAATCACGTTGTACGCCGAAAATATGCATATTTAAGATCCTTCTAAAATTAGTGAATCTAATATTATAACATATAGGGGTAATAATAATCTATAAATACCTCATGTTTCAATATTCCATATTGAGATTATTTAGCTTTTTAAACAATAATTTGTAAAATATTGGTGACATTCGAAATCTTGTAACATAACCTCACTATTTTCCACATGGCAAGACCAGAAATAAAATAAAAAGAAGATAATCAGACTTTCCCGGCTTGAGTACCCAACCCCTGAGAATTATTCAACATCGCCTTATTATAGGTCAGATACACTTAAAATTTGTTTTAATCATCTTTTAAATCTAAACCCTCTTTATGTGTATCATCCTGTCGACTGAATAAGAAAAATGTTTTCTAATAATTAACCGTGAAACTTAAAGATTTCTATTTTACACTTTATTTTGGATAGATGTTATTTTCTTGGAAATATTGATTCGTATATAGTTTAGAGCGTACCAAAGTAAAATAAAAATGCTAATAATTTATAATAATTGAGTTTTTTTAGGGGGCTAGTTTATGGGATCGGCCTAATCGATTTTAAGAAGAATTTATTGATAATTTCAGTCTTTTAAAAACATATTGTGCATGACTGGTATATCTAAGGGGGCCGCGATATATCATCCATCTAGGACGCCACTATTTCCGAATTAGTAGTCTTTTTAAATTGTTGGTAGGTATTATTCACTTCATTTGTATATTTTTATTTAATTTAAATAATAATTATGTGTAATATCTTGTGATTTGTTTTTTATACATTTTAGCATGTATTTGTTCGATACATCTTACAATGGATGGCTTTGAAATACCTTTACAACAGAGGTACTTTCCTAAAACTGGCCGAAATTTAATTCCGATTGCAGTTTCTACAGAAAATCTCCAGTAAAAAAAGAAGTATTTGTTTGCATGCAGAATAACAGTACAATACGTTAACAAAGCTCTTAAAAAAAAATGGAAAAACCTTTGTCTAGCTTTCTTAATATTTCAGGGTAATAGTGTTAACAGCAGACCACAACAAGAACAACCAAAGTTTAGTTATCAAGAAAAATATTTCAGTATCTCCAGAATTATAAACTTATAAAAACTATAATAGGAAACATGTATGACTTCGACTAGTAAATTACCCAAATTAGCATGTCTAGTGAAAATTAACCATATATAAATACATAAAATATGCATTTTGTAATATTAAGTAAGATTCAGATCAAATTTAGCCACAATTTATAAACATTATTAAACTAAAATAAATCAATTTCAAATAACACCTGTTTTTTATTAAATTAAAACATTTTAAAGACCTATATGTTCTTATTAAATATATAAATTATTCTCAACCACACACATTTTATTGTTTTTATTTCTAGTGGCGAAATCTATATTTAAAACTGACTACTAATTATTCACAGATTTGCAAGTTTACTATTTAACGAGACCAGCTACTACACTACTACAAAATATCTTATTGGCGATCACTAATTTCTCTTTAATAATGGGTTTGCATTTATCAACATTTTACAGCACTTTGTTTATATCAGACCTCTACCTGACTCTTTTAATTAAATCACACATATTTACATTTTAATCAAGTAATTACATTTTCATATTCCACTTATGTATTCTTAATATTCTGATTGGTACCTACTTAATTACTTAAAAATGTTGAAAGAGAATTTCATAAAGGTAAAATTCCTTCTTCTATGGTGTTGTCAATGCAATTTTAGGTTCTAAACGTTTTGTCAAACACTTTTTTCACAATTTATCCAAAGCAACACTATGAAAGATTTAAATCCTGGATTTACAGCATCCAGTTTTGAGATTGAGGAGAGGAGTGCAGTCACAATGTAGTTTCAGAGATAATTTTTACATGAACACTTATTTACCCCAGCACAAACGCATGTACCTATTCATGTAACATAAAAATAAAGTAGAAATAAATTGCATAATTTGGTCTATAAAAAAGCACAAAATGTTTTTAGTTTTTATTCCATTACGAGAAAAACATTGGTTCATTCCACTTGTACCATATTGACATTGTGCACGTTAAAAGTAGATCTGTCTCTGTTTTTATAATACTGCAGGATAAACGATAACCGTGGATTTCGCCAAAGGAACATCAGAAAAGTGCTACTATTTCCCCCTAGCCTCAATTACCCCCCCACCCCCCATCCGTAACATATACCAGCCCTGATATTGTGTTAAATTTATGAGGTTATGTGTAATAGAAAAAATAAAACAATATTTTATAAAATTTATTACGAAAGAGAAAACATAATATATTTGATATAAAAAAAAGGTAAGTACTTAGTATAAAATCCGCCTAAAAGGAAAAATATAAAAATTTTTACAAATGAAATAGCAAGGTTTTATACACTGCCACTGACTTGTTTGGACTGAGTGAAATTATAACAGAGATATAAGTAGAACGTCAGATTGGAAGATTGTTGTATTACATAGAACCACTGAAAGCCTCATTTTATCAGATCTACAAGGTGGCTCAAAATAAAGACCTCTATTTATTTTTTATATAAAAGTAAGATTAATTAAAAAACAGTCATATTATAAATGAAAAATATTTATTTAAACTCTAAAAATTTGTTTTGTTACACACTAAAAACAATATCGACCAAATAGCCACCCCCAGCATTAATGCAATAATGAGCTTTTTTAAAGCATTTTTCATAACTTTCTCCAACATTTCAGGTGGTATTCTATCAATTTTTTCCGTATGTTGTCTTTTAATGCTTCTGGTATTCGAGGATTATTTACAAATACCCTATCTTTGAGATAACCCCATAATCAAAAGTCTGGAACAGTTAAATCGGGACACCTTGGCGGATATGCAATATCGGCGTTTTTCGAGATACGGCGTCCAGTAAAAATTCTGTTCAAAATGGCTATTGTCTGACGGGCCGTGTGTGTTGTGGCACCATTTTGTTGATACCAAATATCTTCCAGCATGCTTCTGTAGCGATCTCCATTTACTCTAGTGGTTCTTCCCCGATCGTCCTCAAAAAAATAAGGCACCAAAATGTTTCTACCACTAACACCACACCACACGGTCACTTTTGGCACGGTTGCTGGTGAATAATTTGTGGATTCTCACTACCCCAGAAGCGATGGTTCTGCTTATTCACAGCTCGATTCAAACAAAAATGAGCTTCGTCGCTTATTATGATTTTGTTCCAAAAAGCCTTAATTTCGTTTTCAAGGTTTACGATAGCATTACAATATTGACGTCATTTTTCAAAGTCTAAAGGCAGAATTTTATGGGTTACCGGTATTTTGTATAGGGGAACAAGTGCAAATGTTTCACCAAAATTCGTTGCAATGAACGTCGGGTAATGTTTAATTGTGAAAATCGTTTTCTTGTTCATGTGCTAGGCCTTTCCATCACATCTCTACGTAGGCGGTCTATATTATCCCTTGAACGAGCTGAACGAGGTCTGCCAATATGCGGTTTATAAGATGTAGACCCAGTTTGTTGAAAATTTGTCGCTAATCGCCAAAATGTCTTTGCAGTTTTCCATATTTTCTACGGTATTCTCGTTGAGCTAGGATAATCGACGTATTATTTTGATGAAAAAATTTTACGACTTCAGCACGTTCTCGAGGCGTATATCGATTCATAATGAATTTCCCAAGTATATACTTTGCAACTGACAGAAAAACTCGAACAGATGTCAACTACAAATGAAACCATGACAACATTCTATAGAGTACTTGATTTTGCGCCATCTTGTACAATCGCTAATCTTACTGTTTTTTTAGTTTTTGTTACACAGTAACAGTTTAAAACGTGAGCGCATCTTTCACAATTAGAATAATGTCCTTCTCTGGATACGGAATAATAAAAATCTTCGATAAAACCTATTCGCTTGGTGACAGAATGGGAATAACTTTTTTGGTATTTACATGATTTGACATTATTCATCTAAACTCTGAGCATCTTTATCCCATTTAGTTAAGTTAAGTTAAGCGTTTGCTGTTTTTTTGTGGTTCCCAACATTAGATCTTGACCAAATGTATAATGAAACACTCCCTAGGTACTTCCTTTCTAACAAAAAAAGGATCATAAAAATCGAAAAACGTGGTAAAGAATTATCGCTGAACATACATAAAATATAAATATTCCAACGTATTGAGAACCTCCTCCGTTTTTTGAAGTCGGTTAAAAATTGTCGACGATGATTGATGTAGTTTACAGGGTTTTCCCCATCTCTATGTCAAATAGCACCATCAATTTAATTATCTGTATCTTTCCACTAAACTCAAGAGCAAATCATAACTTGCGTCCTGTTCTTTCACACAGCTTTCTATGATTTACTATCATAGGGGTAGAATTATTTTTTATATTATTATTAGGTACATACCAATGAGGTTGTCATTATGCGAACCGTAGGTATGAGAGCATAGTGTGCAAAATAGGACAGTCTGCATCCAAAGTTATAGAAAAGTGGTGGCGTGAGGTTTTGATTTGATAGGTCATGAAGAAAACAATGATTAGCATATATTACTAAATTATCTCAATATAATGTCTCAATTTAACAGGAAAATTTTCAACCAGAGCAATTGAAGGGACCCTTTGCCTCACCTCACCTTCGATGTAGGAACCAGTTAACTGTAACGTCTCCAGTCTTAAGAAGCTCAAAACGAGCTTCCACAACAGCGGGGGAAATTTTAGATTGTATACAGGATTGCACAATATATTTCAGACATACGTAGTTTAAACCGATATTTGGCCAACCACAACTATAGATTATTCTCAAAATTCAGAAAATCTTGGCATGGACATGAACTAAAAATGAGTTGGAAAAGATTGTATCGAAGATTGTTCGAATTGGAACAAGTACTGAAGTGAAGCTTGCAATATTAAAGAGAAATTGCAATACTTTTTTATTAGAGGGTTCTTATGAAACCTTTGTAGTATAATTTTTAAATTATTTTCATAAATTATAAAGCGCTTACTAGATCCGAATTTTCATTTGTAAGTTCTACCTCAAATAACTGATTATATAAATTAAATTTCTTATTATCCCCATCATTTAGCTGCTCAAATAATTCATATTCATCCACGTACCCAACAACATACTTCCTATACCTATTCAATACATCGGTTCTGTATTTTTCGAATATTTTAAAGATTTCGACACTAGGCCCATCGTACTTCCCGATCGCATAGGGCGAAACCGATTCTGTTATCACTAGGTATACGCCCTGCGCGGATCTCTTAACGTATTCTCCCATTACAATTTGTGGATCTACAGGAGGGCAACGCCCCAAAAGATAGTCGAAGTACGATGTGCAGGGCCAGGCGTAAAAATGTTTGTCTGTGTTGATGGATTCTGCGTAGTAAAGAGGAGCCCGATGGTGGTTGCATGCGAAGAACCCTAAAAACAAATAAATTAACGTTGTTATTACTACAAAAATATCGAATTGTATTAGTCAGTTGAGATTTAGCGGAATTTTTTCTGGCAGTCAATACAGGGATATTAAGATTAACATATTATTATTCATATAGGTATTTAATCTAATAAATAGGGAAAAAAGTTTATTATACGCGTGTTCCAAAAAAAATTATCGATTTTAAATGTAAATTTACAGCCTATCATTTACTTTAAAGCACCCTAGCACCCTAGGGGGCGTTGAAACTCTACGTGACTCTACTTTACAGAAAGAAAAGCAAAATGATATTCGTTCTGACGTTAAAAAAATTAGGTAATTATAAGAATGATTGTATCAGTTACTGTATCAGATATTGTATCAGCTACTTTGGGTACTGTCAAATGGGAAACAGATAAAGGAGGCAAGGAATGCATTTAACTAGTGGAACCATTGACCAAGAAACAATAGTGAACACATTGGAGCTTGTTAAACATAACATCCGCCATACATCCAAAAATCTAGTCAAAATACTAAAATCAGCACAACAACAGGCTAGAGAAAATAGCCGCCCACAACATCCTAGGAACACCCCGTACTATTGAAACGAGTCTGTGAAAGATAGAAGAGCAGTATGCAACCTCTTCAGAAGACAAATTACTAGAGACAGAAGGAGAAGACTAACTTCCCAAGAACTTTTGGAACTTCAGAAAAACTACAGAACAGCTAGAAATGAATACAAAAAAGCAATTGATATATGTCAAAAAGGGAAAGATGGAAAGATTTCCGCAAGTAATTGGAAAGTGTGATTTGGGGTCAAGGTTACAAAATTGCTACTAAACACCTCAAGGGACCAATCCACTACACAAATAAGCGAAGTCATCGATAAACTCTTCCCTAACTGGGATGAAGAGCCAGAACACTAAAGTAGAGTGGCAGAATATGACTCATTCATAAATAATGAGCTCACAGAGCGGCCGATAAACTACAAGATGAAACTACAAGATTGCCATACAAATATTACCAAATGGCGTCTTCAATGAAATAGCAAAAACCCAGATTTTCACAAGGCCCTAGAAAAGGGAAAGTGTGGCACTAATCCCTAAAGGAAACATCGATGAGAAAAAGTACAGGCCAATATGCATTCTCGACGAGCTAGGAAAACTACTAGAACATTTGATAAAAAATAAGATTGAGGCATATGTAACATTGTCTGATACACAATACGGATTCCGGAAGGGGAAATCCACGACAGAAGCAGGTGAAGCTATTATCAGGAACACTGGCCACAACTGGTCAGTCATGATATGCATAGACGTGAAAAACGCATTCAACACGGCGAAATGGACCATTATACTGAGAAGGTTACAAGAACAAAACGTAATAACGTGGTTGTTGAACCTGATAAGAAGCTACCTTGAATATAACGAAATATATGTTAGAGGCTACGAGAAAAGAATGACACAATGGGTCCCCCAAGGATCTGTCTGGGTCCAATGCTGCAGAATGTGTTATACAACGAAGTTCTGAACTTAAAAGTCCCCCGTATACTGATAAACAGTGGCCTATGCAGATGACCTAACATTGATAGTCCGTGCTGCCTCAAAAGGGAGCCTATTGGGGAAAGCTAATGCTTCCCTTTACCTAATAAGCGAATGGCTGGAAGCCAACAACCTTACCTTTGCTTACCATAAGACAGAAGCTGTAATTTTTAAGGGCGCGCGAGAAAAAGAGAGGATATAAACTTCTCCATAAGAGGAAACACATCCCACAAAGAGCGCTAGATTCCTGGCAGTCTACAGAGACGATAAATTAATCTTCAATGAACATACAAAAAAAAACAGTCGAAAAAGCCGAAAAATCTCACGCAGCACTGGTAAAACTGATGCCAAACATAGGAGGCCCAAGTAACGAGAAAAGGGTTGTTCTCAGTCTTGTCGTCCACTCAATACTCCTTTATGACGCTCCGATATAGCACATAACATCGAAATCAAAAATTTATGATGACATGCTAGGCACCCAGAGGAAGATGCTGATAAAAGTGATCAGCGCTTTTCGCACAATATATGCAAACGCAGCAAATGTTATTTCCGGGATAACACCTATTCAGTTTATTGTAAAAGAGCGTGAAAGACTACACCGCAAAAAAACGGCACTGAAATCAACTTTACAATCAGGATGGAAGAATCAGACCGTAAGAGAAGAATGTGGCAAAATAAATGGACAAAAACCCTAATTCCCAACCTAGATAACTGATTGAAATACGAACATCGAAAACTAAATTATTTTCTTAACCAATTCCTTTGCGGACACGGGTCATTCCGCACGTATACCGAAAGAATCGGTAAAGGAACAGACGCTGAATGCATGCACTGCTGGGAGGAAGACACGCCGGAATACACCGTTTTTGCGTGCATCCGCTGGGACATGGAGAGGACGGAGATAAGGCAGATAACGGGCTTCCTAACCCCATAAAAAATCGTGGAAAAAATGACGGAAAACCAAGAGACGTGGAATAATATCGCCAAATTTATTACCAAGATCATGCATAGGAAAGAAGAAGAAGAAAAAGAAGAAAAAGAAGAAACAGAAGAAAAAGAAGAAGAAGAAGAAGAAGAAGAAGAAGAAGAAGAAGAAGAAGAAGAAGAAGAAGAAGAAGAAGAAGAAGAAGAAGAAGAAGAAGAAGAAGAAGAAGAAGAAGAAGAAGAAGAAGAGAAGAAGAAGAAAAGAAGAAGAAGAGAAGAAGAACGCAACTACCAGCAAATAGGAGGAAGGTGGAATAATGGCCCAAGTGGTATTTTTAGTGGGTATGCGCTATGAATAACGCGAGCAGTAAGCCTCACACTACTGACCGTAAGGGGGAGGTGTTCATAAGGCGAATTGTTACCACAAAAAAATATTGTAAAATGCCAAATAAAACTAATAATAAACTCATCAGTACTAAATTAAAAATAGCTTTAATAATCACAGCAAAGTTTTTCAAAAGGTTTTATATTACACATAGCCACTCTCCATAATACACCATAATATCGGCCGTATTGCACAATTTTTACATACCAAAGTATATAAAAATTGTGAAAGCCATTTTCGAGATAATTGAGGCGTTCCATACTTAAAACTCACTAAATGAAGAACTTACTGGTCTCTGCCCAACACCCTGGCTGTATAGCTCCTCCATTAATGTAAAAATCGACATGACCACTTTCTTCTACTTTCCCTTGTATAAATGCATTTGTGTGATATACGTCAACAAAATCAGCATCAGTTTTATCCAGTTTACTGTCCAAATGAGGCGTGATAAATCCTGGGAGCGCTGGATCGAGACCTGTGATTCTTGGCAATCTATACGGGCGAAGAGCTGTGGAGATGTGATTAGTAATATGGGCACCTAAAAAACAAAACAATTTTTTCATATTTATTTTTTCGATACAGAAGAAAATTAAAAAATTAAGGTGTTGGTATTATTTTATTCAAAATATATAAACGATGTAAAATGTATAGAAGATTCAAGAAGGGAATTTAGAAGAGTTTAAAATTAAAACGACGCAGGAAAAAGTAAAAAGTTTTGAATATTAGGGAGCAGAAAAAGAAAAAATTGAAACATGAATTGCGAGAGGATGTAGAACAGTCGAAGCCCTTCAAAAGATACTGAAGTCAAAAAAGATCTTGAGAACATCAAAACTAAGATTATATCGAACAGTAAATACAAATCAGAATTTTGTACGGAAGTGAATGTCAGATTATGAATAAGACCATGGAAAACAAACTGAACATCTCGTAACGACGGGTCCTAAGAAAACTCTTGGGACGAGTGAGAGTAGAAGGGAACGAATGGATCAGAAGGACAAATGCGAAACTCAGAGCTATATGGGCAAGCAGAGATCAGTCAAAGGTTACGTTGTTTAGTACATCTAGAGAGAATGTCAAATCGTCGACAAGGGGAAAGGAACAAATAGACAAAGAAGCCGGACCCGCAAAAAAAAGAACATAAGGAAGGCAAAAATCTCCAATTGGAAAGAAACGGCAGTGGATAGGAGAAAAATTGGAGGACATCGGTCTTTAGGGCCTTTATCGCTGTTTTACATATATTCAATTTCAATATAAATCAGTCACTAAAGTATTTACAAAATTGGTTCACTAAAATTATATATTTATAATTAAAAACACACAAGTTATGGATTATATTGTTTTAGATTTTTCTCAGTTTTGTGGTTTTTGAAAATGAAGTGATATACTGAAAGAATTACCTAAACTAAATCCTATCACGTGAATGTCTGTATTTTTTAAATCAAGTAGACGTTGTATCAACTGTGCACAACACCTTCCAACATGTGGCATGTTAAACATGGCTCCCAAATAACATGGCGACTGATTTAAGGGACTCCAATCCACGGCGAATATGTTGTAGTCTTTTGTTCTCAAATACTCTAAAAACATTAAAAAAATATTGCAGCACAATGGTAGATATATTGAACTGATGATTTTGATTAATACAAAATGTGACATTAGCCATTAAATAGCATCGAGAAGATGTTGAGAATCAAAACGTTAAATCTGTAGCGAATAAACCGACCAGTAGTAAAAAAGCACAACCAGGGAGAAGAGCAGAGCAGCTGAAGCACCATCAAAGAAAAAGCCATAATTTCTTTCTGTTGCAATATTCTGTTTTTGGAATATCATCTACTGGATGTTTCTATATCAAGTAGTGCCTGACATGGGACTGACAACGAAAAAGAGGGCAGACAAATTTTAGCGATATAAAATAAAGGGGGAAGTTTGAACAAATTTAGTTTGCTAAGAAATTTTAACCATATTTAAATTAATAATGTATTTGGAGAAAACTGTGTAAGAACAGTGTGTAAGTGTGCAGGGTGAGTGGTACAGAAAGTGTAAGAAAATCTGGGAAATTGAAATTAGGGTAAACAGAAGATTAAATGAAAAAGATTATTATAGAGTAATTTGAAGTAAATATTTATCTAGTTGGAATATAATAAAAAGTGTTAAATATGAAGGTGTGAAAGATTAAAAGTGATAGATTAGATGGACCTGCGAGAAGAAAAAAAAGATGTTTGATGGAAGAACAGGATGGAACTAATGAGGAGAGCGTAAAACAAGTAAGACAAGGATATATGGAATAGCAAGATTTAGAAGATATTGTTACGCTGGTTTTTGGTAACTCATTTTATTTCAACTCAACTATATAACATGAACGTATAAAGTCTATCATAAAACTAAAACTCTGACGTTAGAATCATCGACTTATATAGCTTGTTTGAACCTTCTAGAACCGTCCAGATTTTTCTTGATAGGGAATGACATTTCTAGACTATTCTCTTCTTCTTTTACTTGTACTTGTGACGTTGCACTTCTTTTTTATTCGTACGTTTCCTAAACCAGCCTCAGGCTGAGAGTAAAAATTTAATTACTAAAGAAAAACAACAGGAGAAGGAAACAATAATGGTAAAAAAAGATAGAACTGCATATGAGAGAAAGAAAGAGATGATTCCATAGTGAGAATGCTGCTAGAAATAACGAAAAAGAGACAACAAGATGAGGAAGAAATGAGGAAAGAGGTACAGCATGATAACGAGGAATTGATGACGAAAATGGATAATTTGGATGAAAACAATGGAAAAATAGATAATAAATGGACAAATTAAAAGAAAACAGGATGGAGGATAAAATAAATTATTGTTGTAATTGGAAATCATATTTAAGAGAGCCATAGAAAGATTGAGTAAAATAAGAAACAAGAGAAAGCAGAAATAGTTAAGAAAATAGAAGAAATTATAGGAACAAAATAAAATGATTAAAGAAATAAATAAATTAGGAGAATATATGAAAAATAAAGGTAAAATGTTAGAAGAATAAATAGAGACAAATAAAGAACAACACATATAACTACAATATAAAGAAGAAGGTTTAAATATAAATAAACAAGAAATAAGGATAGCAGTAAAAGAGGTTGAAATTAATATAAAAGTTAAAGAGGTCAATGCAGAAGTAGAAATAAAAATAGAAGTTAGAGCTAAAAAAGTTATTGGAGAGTGAGAGTGAGAAAGCACAGCAGGGAGAGAAGCAGATCAGTTGAAGCATCATCACAAAAGAGGCTATCATTTCTTTTTGTCGCTTCATTTTTTTTTTCACTCTTCAAATTAATTTTGTTTTGTAAATTTTCAATTGATATTGTAGATTTTAAACCAGCTCCAGTAGTCAATTAAAATTTATTACCCTGATAAACTTTAAACAGATATTTAAACTGAATAATGTGAAGTTCATGTCAATCACATTCTCAAGCTCTGTAATAATAGATTAAGCTCATAAATTTTAATGATCGTTCCTGCAACCGGCTGTAGGAATAAATTATATAACTAAAGAAGGGTATCTAACTGATATCATACTACTTAAGTGCCATCTTAGATATTTTTCATCTATCCTCGTATATAACTTTTACATCTTAAAATTTACGCCTTGCTTTTAAAAATTGGTTCAGGCGTAGTAAACAAAACGAAAATTAAGATTGGAAATTTTTTAGATTGAGGTTGGAAAATTTTACAAGTTTCCTTATTTATCGTGATATTGATAAAAATGTAAATAATCATCATTATGGCTAGGTTGGCCCAATTAGTTAATAGTGTGATATAATTCATTATCTAGTTCTATATGGCATGGCGTTAAATTTTAAATATAAATAATAATATTGTAATAAATTATAGTATAAACATTATTTATAAAGGTACATTTTGATTATTAACAGCATAATTAAAATAACTTAATAATTTCTTTACACTTAACCGCTACAGCGGTCACTATTGATTGTTCACAACATGGCGGTCATCAGTAACTACGTAGAAGTTTATCCATCATATCAATTTCAATAACCATTATAATGACGTTTCTGTCTATAATGATTTACATGTGGGTAAAATGAAGATGCTTTGTAAATTAGGCTATAAGATTATTGTCATAATTCATGTAAAAAATTAAATAATTCAGTTGATGTATAGGATTATTATTAGTTTAGGCAATAAGTGCGAATGCTGATACTTATTTGTATAACAAGCGCAGAGTTTTGCAACACGAGCCGATAGTTGAGTGTCACAAATTAAACGAATTTACGATCACACTTTTTAAACAATTAAAAAACAAAAATATTTTTTTTTATAATAAATATTTCGTTTTTGTTTGTAACTCAACTGAATACTTTATAGATAGTTTTTGAAATCGGCTCTTTAAGTATAATCAAAAATTGAAGAAATATATTATGAAATGTCATTTAAAAAATTAAACTTTAATGTACCACACATTTTTGGAATACCCTGTATATTCCAAATTGATATCCGAAATTTTATTTACCCTTAGAAATATTTACTTGGTTCCATATAATTGCTCATCACTGTATGTAACGAACTAAAACATTTTGTTGTATATGAGGTTGGATTTTTTTGACCAGCGACTTTGTCTACAAGGGCGAAACGTTTTGTTTTAAAGTGACTTATTTGATACTTATTCCATTTATTACCTTTTCTTATTTCTACTAAAGCGCTTATATTCATATTCGAATTGTATCCGTGAATGATAATTTTTGTAGGTTTCCTTGGATCAAAACGTGTTTCTTTGAAATTCGATTCCATATGATTTGGTCCAACTCTTATTTCAACTGGATGCTCTGGCTTATGTTTGGTGAAGAGGAAAAATGTCACGTCTGGATCTGGACAAACTCTAAAAAAATATTCTAGTATCAAAAAAATATCTATTTACAAATATCAATATGTAAGGTAAATAAAGTTTTATATAAATTGAAACTGAGGGTAAATCGGATAGCAAAAAGCAGAAAGAGAAGTCACAGGGGAAGGCATAGGAGAACAGTGAAAGAAGACAGATCAGTAAAAGAAGCAGGACGGAACTCAGGAAGCAAAGCAGGAGGCAGAAATCAAGAGATAGAGCACGAGGTAGCAGAAAAAGACAAAGGAAGAATTGGAGCAGATTTTTGGAGAGGTGGTGAAAGAGAAAAAGTACTGGCAGAAGATACAATTTTGTTTGATACCAAATATTTAATTTTTTGAAATGTATATGGAACCAGAGGAGTCAAAAAGCTAAAAGCTTTAGTATGGAATAATTTAACTGTCAAGGGATAAAACCATTACAATTTGTTGTCTGAAAGATGATTTGTACTTATCCAATTTTTAATAAGTAAATATTTTTTCAGTTTATAAAATAAATGGAAAACTTTTTGATATGCCCTTTGTAACAAAGATTGCGATTAGAATCAAAAGAACGCTTAGTAAATTCAAAATAAAATTTTAAAACAAAACTATGGTTCCTACAAAAAATACTGTGCTTCACAATACATTTTCCTTTCCTTCTCATTATCGAAGGCTATATATCAACAAAATAGTAACTTTTCTTGAGAAAAAGACTATATGGGTACTGATTTTATTATACCTACGGATTATAGACTATTCTGCAACTTCCAAAGTTAAAAGCTTGACGAATTTGCGAAGCGCCCATTTTATTCATGGTAAAAGGAAGAGGAAAATTCTTATAGTCAATCTCATCTGGCACTATTTGAGAGTAAATACCTAAAAAATAAAAAAAATAATTAAGCATTATGATTTGGTATATTTCTTCCTACCTCTCTTATCATATTGGGTATTTTATAAATGAAGTAGTTTCTGCATATCTTTAATATCATGATTAGTTTTGTGAAGTAAACGGTAAACGATAAACAAACCTATAAAAAATACATTTGTAAAATAAACTACCAGAAAAAACCTTTATCAAAATAAATGTAAGAAAAAAATAACCAGAAAATTAGAAGAATTGAATCTACAAAAGACCACTACATTAGAAGACATTTTAAGTAGTTTTTGCGGAAAATTGAATGGTTTGGTCTTTTTACCAATAGAAAATGTACGGACAGAAATGAACTAACTAAAAGAAAATCCAGAGGCTAAAACATATTCGAATATCATAAGCCGGAGAGGCTAACCGCGAGACTATTGTGCATTCTCGTTTTCGCAGCAGTTAAGCATCCGGTCACGTCTTGGATGGGTGATCGTAAACCGACTAAAGGTTAACATGGAATGAATGATGATGATGATGATAAATAAACTTATGATAAATGGGAAGGAGTAGAGTATCCAAATGGTGACACAATAGTGTAATAATTGGCATTATTATTGGAAAATATAAAGAATTTACTAGAAATTCTAAAAAAAGTATTTATAATGTTTTAAATTAAAAATTCAAAAGAAAACACACGTATGGAAATAAAACAAATGATCATGTTATTACTCTAGCTAATGATTTACAGTGAACTAGAGAATTCAAGGTAGAGCGTGACAATTTTAAAAATAAATTTATCACGTAAACTTTGGGTTTATATAGAGAGACGAGCCAGAAGGAAAGAACTGACTCTCCAGTAAGGACTCTCTCGAGTAAGGACTGCGGTCCAAACTCTTGTTTCGGGCTATGTCCCGAAACAAAGTAATGTGTAGAGTAAAGTTTTTGTGCAGCGATTTGTGAATTATGGGTAAATATCTTTAACTTATTTTTAAAGTGTTTTGTTTGATAATAATTAATTGATTTACATATAAATGCCATTTTCGTCCCGATTATCATATTTATCTTATACATATTTTTATATTATTATATAGTTAAAGTTTTCCAGTGCTATTTATAATTGTTAATAAGTCCAAACTGTATAGTTCAATTAAGTGTTCATCTAGTGTCATAAATATTTATTTAAAGTTTGGATATATTATCAAATAGTGCTTTATTCCCTAATTATAATTTGAGTAATTTATTCTTTAGAATACTAGTCACTTTTGTACTTATTTTAAAATATACATTTGTTACTTTTTAATACTTATTATTAATCTCTCCTTCCCAGACAAATATTCCGAGCATTTGAGAAACCTCGGCATTTCTATTCCCTTAGGACTAAAAGAGTCTTAAACTACTTGGCAAGAACTGCTCGACTATGCTATTAAGGCATAATTTTTAATTTTTTTTTAATTTAATCTTTGTATTATTTTTATTTGCCACTGGGGAATTGATGTTCCTTCTGGACTCCAGGACCCTTTGGCTGGTCACAGTGCCACCTTAATCCTTTAATAGTATATTAACAACAGTAGCTAAAGACCTATCAGTAGTTACAAATAGTCTTTGGGCTAGTTGGTTGTTATAATAGGCCATCTGGACTTCAGTGCCGCTATGGGAACTCTAAGAGGAGGGAAAGCAGACTGGACGCCAAGCATGTTTAAGGAAAGAAAGCATGTTTGAGGTAAGCCAGTAGCTGGACCCAAGCCTGGATTTGGGTAGTCTGCCGAAATCCCTCGTGGGGGAGCAGATGGATGCCTGAAAGGGTGAAAAAAAACAAAGAAATTAGAAGAATTTAATCTGCAAAAGACCACTACGGAAGAAGACATTTTAAGTAGTTTCTGCATAAAAATTGAATGGTTTTCCCTTTTTTACCAATAGAAAATGAACAAGCAGGAATGGATTAACTACAAAAAAACTCCAGAAGCTAAAATATATTCGGATATCATAAACTACTTTGACGCCACTTTGAAATGCACACGAGGTCACTGTCAACGTTGGGAGTTTTGCTCCCTGTAAATTCATAGGCTAACGCCGATACAGCAGGACTACCTTAAAAATTTCCAATACATGGAAATGAAAACCTCTTACTGCATGCTAATTATATGCTACGTTTGAAATGTACCTCGTAGAGCAGAGCGAGTAGATTTTTTGGTCACGTGACATTAAGAGCAAAGCATAACCATTGAGCAAACAGAGCAAAACGAGGTTCTTTTCAATCGCAGCAATAGTAGTGATAGCTTTGTACTGCTGGCTAGGTCAGCACAGTATGAATTACTCTATGTTGCAGTGAATATCTTGAGGACAGAAGGACTCTGTTGTTCCTAGCGTTGACGAACAAGTTTGAAGAGAAATTCCCTGCGAGCTCTTTAAAATTTCCCTAGATTTAAATTCGGGGAGATTTTTAAATTAGTAGCTAAACTAAATTAAAAAAAAAACATTATAATCACACAAATAAAAGCAAAGTTTGAATCAAGACATATTTTTTTTATAATTAAGTTTATTGGGTACAGATGGCGATAGAATACAATTATTTTAAATAGGTAGAAACTGTCTCAAAATAAATATTTTTTTGATTTGAAATTAGTTTTTAAAAAAAATTGTTTCAACAATTATTTAGAATAGAAAAAAAAATAATTTTAAATCTTTTTAAAATTCCCTAGAATTCACTCCAGTTTCCATAGCTCTGTGAAGCTGGCCCCCCGAAATTTGAAAATTTTAGTTTTAAAAGCTGCATACGTTTGACCATCTATTGACCATGTTTGACCACCCACTAACTTTTTTTGACCACCCTCACAAACCAAAATATTTAAAAAATATTAATGACCGAGTGCCCGCTGGCCCCCCGAAATTATTATTTTTTAAAACTGACTGCACCATAGGGTTAACCAACTTTTGACCATGTTTGACCACCCTTTAGATTTTTTTTAACAACCCCTAAAATAATTTAAAGGGGTTAAATTATAGAAAAATAGGAGTTCTGGGATGCATTTCAACTTTAAACGATAGATCAATGGTCAGAAAGATAATATGATCCAAAAACGTTTAAAATGATGTAACGCTTTTTGATCACTCCCCAAAATATCTTAAAAGACCCCAAAGGGGTTAAAAATTCAAAGAGAATATTTCCCAATCCAATTTCTAGTTCAAAAAATAGTCAAACGACATAAAGACATAATAAATATCCATAAAGGTTTAAAATTAGGTTTCGCCGTTTGACCACCCCCTAAAATAATTTTAATGTTTCCAAGTAGGAAAAAAATTCGAAAAATAAAATTTGGAAATCAAATTTCTGCTTGCAAAAAATGGTCAAAGGACATAAGTTTAAAATTAAGACGGAAAACAATTTAGAATTGGGTTTTGAATTTTGACCATCCCCTAAAATAATTTTAATGTTCTTAAGTATTGTAAAAATTTGAAAAATAAAACATAAGTTTAAAATAAGGATCCATAACAATTTAGAAATGTGTTTTGACGTTTGACCACCACCTAAAATAATTTTAATGTTTCTAAGTATTGTGAAAATTCTAAAAATAAAATTTGGAAATCGAATTTTGGCTTGGAAAAATGGTAAAATGGCATAAGTTTAAAATTAAAATCAATTACGATTTAGAATTGTGTTTTGAGGTTTGACCATCCCCTAAAATAATTATAATGTTTCTAAGTAATGTGAAAATTCTAAAAATTAACTTTGGAATTTGAATTTCGGCTTGGAAAAAGTGGTCAAACGACATAAGTATAAAATTAAGATCTATAACGATTTAGAATTTTGTTTTGACGTTTGACCACCCCCTATAATAATTTTAATGTTTCTAAGTATTTTGAAAATTCGAAAAATAAAATTTGGAATTCGAATTTCGGCTTGGAAAAATGGTCAAACGACATAAGTTTAAAATTAGGATATACCACGATTTAGAACTGTGTTTTGACGTTTGACCACCACCTATAATAATTTTAATGTTTCTAAGTATTTTGAAAATACGAAAAATAAAATTTGGAAATCGAATTTCGGCTTGGAAAAAATGGTCAAACGACATAAGTTTAAAATTTAGATCTATCACGATTTAGAATTGTGTTTTGACGTTTGACCACCACCAATAAAAATTTTAATGTTCCTAAGTATTTTGAAAATTCGAAAAATAAAATTTAGAAATCGAATTTCGGCTTGGAAAAAATGGTCAAACGACATTAGTTTAAAATTAAGATCTCTTACGATTTAGAATTGTGTTTTGACGTTTGTCCAACCCTTAAACTAATTTTAATGATTCTAAGTATTGTGAAAATTCAAAAAATAAAATTTGGAAATCGAATTTCGTCTTGGAAAAAATGGTCAAACGACATAGGTTTAAAATTAAGATCAATAACGATTTAGAAATGTGTTTTGACGTTTGACCACCCTCTATAATAATTTTAATGTTTATAGGTATTTTTAAAATTCGAAAAATAAAATTTGGAAATCGAATTTCGGCTTGGAAAAAATAGTTAAACGACATAAGTTTAAAATTAAGATCCATAACGATTTAGAATTGTGTTTTGACGTTTGACCACCCCCTATAATAATTTTAATTTTTTTAAGTATTTTGAAAATTCCTAAAATAAAATTTGGAAATCGAATTTCGGCTTGGAAAAAATGGTCAAACGACATAAGTTAAAAATTAGGATCTCTGACGATTTTAAATTGTGTTTTGACATTTGATCACCCTCTATATTAATTTTAATGTTTCTAAATTATTTAAAAAATCGAAAAATAAAATTTGGAAATCGAATTTCGGCCTGGAAAAAATGGTCAAACGACATAAATTTAAAATTAAGATCTATAACGATTTAGAATTGTATTTTGACGTTTGAACACCCCCAAAATAATTTTAATGTTTCTAAGATTGTGAAAATTCGAAAAATAAAATTTGGAAATCGAATTTCAGCTTGAAAAAAATGGTCAAACGACATAAGTAAAAAATTAAGATCTATAACGATTTAGAATTGTGTTTTGACAATTGACCACCCCCTATAATAATTTTAATGTTTCTTAGTATTTTGAAAATTCGAAAAATAAAATTTGGAAATCGAATTTCGGCTTGGAAAAAATGGCCAAACGACATAAGTTTAAAATTAAGATCTATGACGATTTAGAATTGTGTTTTGACGTTTGACCACCACCTATAATAATTTTAATGTTTCTAAGTATTTTTAAATTTCGAAAAATAAAATTTGGAAATCAAATTTCGGCTTGGAAAAAATAGTTAAACGACATAAGTTTAAAATTAAGATCTAAAACGATTTAGAATTGTGTTTTGACGTTTGACCACCCCCTATAATAATTTTAATTTTTTTAAATATTTTGAAAATTCGAAAAATAAAATTTGGAAATCGAATTTCGGCTTGGAAAAAATGGTCAAACGACATAAGTTTAAAATAAGGATCTCTGACGATTTTAAATTGTGTTTTGACATTTGAATACCCTCTATATTAATTTTAATGTTTCTAAATATTTTGAAAAATCGAAAAATAAAATTTGGAAATCGAATTTCGGCCTGGAAAAAATGGTCAAACGACATAAATTTAAAATTAAGATCTATAACGATTTAGAATTGTGTTTTGACGTTTGACCACCCCTTAAAATAATTTTAATGTTTCTAAGATTGTGAAAATTCGAAAAATAAAATTTGGAAATCCAATTTCAGCTTGAAAAAAATGGTCAAACGACATAAGTATAAAATTAAGATCTATAACGCTTTAGAATTGTGTTTTGACAATTGACCACCCCTTATAATAATTTTAATGTTTCTTAGTATTTTAAAAATTCGAAAAATAAAATTTGGAAATCGAATTTCGGCTTGGAAAAAATGGTTAAACTACATAGGTTTAAAATTAAGATCTATATCGATTTAGAATTGTATTTTGACGTTTGACCACCCCCCTATAATAATTTTAATAATTCTAAATATTTTGAAAATTCGAAAAATAAAATTTGGAAATCGAATTTCGGCCTGGAAAAAATGGTCAAACGACATAAATTTAAAATTAAGATCTATAACGATTTAGAATTGTGTTTTGACGTTTGACCACCCCTTAAAATAATTTTAATGTTTCTAAGATTGTGAAAATTCGAAAAATAAAATTTGGAAATCCAATTTCAGCTTGAAAAAAGTGGTCAAACGACATAAGTATAAAATTAAGATCTATAACGCTTTAGAATTGTGTTTTGACAATTGACCACCCCCTATAATAATTTTAATGTTTCTTAGTATTTTGAAAATTCGAAAAATAAAATTTGGAAATCGAATTTGGCTTGGAAAAAATGGTCAAACGAAATTAGTTTAAAATTAAGATCTCTTACGATATAGAATTGTGTTTTGAAGTTTGTCCAACCCTTAAACTAATTTTAGTGTTTCTAAGTATTGTGAAAATTCAAAAAATAAAATTTGGAAATCGAATTTCGTCTTGGAAAAAATGGTCAAACGACATAGGTTTAAAATTAAGATCAATAACGATTTAGAAATGTGTTTTGACGTTTGACCATTCTCTATAATAATTTTAATGTTTCTAGGTAATTTGAAAATTCGAAAAATAAAATTAGGAAATCGAATTTCGGCTTGGACAAAATGGCCAAACGACATAAGTTTAAAATTAAGATCTATCACGATTTAGAATTGTGTTTTGACGTTTGACCACCACCTATAATAATTTTAATGTTTCTAAGTATTTTTAAAATTCGCAAAATAAAATTTGGAAATCGAATTTCGGCTTGGAAAAAATAGTTAAACGACATAAGTTTAAAATTAAGATCTATAACGATTTAGAATTGTGTTTTGACGTTTGACCACCCCCTATAATAATTTTAATTTTTTTAAGTATTTTGAAAATTCGAAAAATAAAATTTGGAAATCCAATTTCAGCTTGAAAAAAATGGTCAAACGACATAAGTTTAAAAATAAGATCTATAACGCTTTAGAATTGTGTTTTGACAATTGATCACCCCCTATAATAATTTTAATGTTTCTTAGTATTTTGAAAATTCGAAAAATAAAATTTGGAAATCGAATTTCGGCTTGGAAAAAATAATTAAACTACATAAGTTTAAAATTAAGATCTATATCGATTTAGAATTGTATTTTGACGTTTGACCACCCCCTATAATAATTTTAATAATTCTAAATATTTTGAAAATTCGAAAAATAAAATTTGGAAATCGAATTTCGGCCTGGAAAAAATGGTCAAACGACATAAATTTAAAATTAAGATCTATAACGATTTAGAATTGTGTTTTAACGTTTGACCACCCCTTAAAATAATTTTAATGTTTCTAAGATTGTGAAAATTCGAAAAATAAAATTTGGAAATCCAATTTCAGCTTGAAAAAAATGGTCAAACGACATAAGTATAAAATTAAGATCTATAACGCTTTAGAATTGTGTTTTGACAATTGACCACCCCCTATAATAATTTTAATGTTTCTTAGTATTTTGAAAATTCGAAAAATAAAATTTGGAAATCGAATTTGGCTTGGAAAAAATGGTCAAACGAAATTAGTTTAAAATTAAGATCTCTTACGATATAGAATTGTGTTTTGAAGTTTGTCCAACCCTTAAACTAATTTTAATGTTTCTAAGTATTGTGAAAATTCAAAAAATAAAATTTGGAAATCGAATTTCGTCTTGGAAAAAATGGTCAAACGACATAGGTTTAAAATTAAGATCAATAACGATTTAGAAATGTGTTTTGACGTTTGACCATTCTCTATAATAATTTTAATGTTTCTAGGTAATTTGAAAATTCGAAAAATAAAATTAGGAAATCGAATTTCGGCTTGGACAAAATGGCCAAACGACATAAGTTTAAAATTAAGATCTATCACGATTTAGAATTGTTTTTTGACGTTTGACCACCACCTATAATAATTTTAATGTTTCTAAGTATTTTTAAAATTCGCAAAATAAAATTTGGAAATCGAATTTCGGCTTGGAAAAAATAGTTAAACGACATAAGTTTAAAATTAAGATCTATAACGATTTAGAATTGTGTTTTGACGTTTGACCACCCCCTATAATAATTTTAATTTTTTTAAGTATTTTGAAAATTCGAAAAATAAAATTTGGAAATCCAATTTCAGCTTGAAAAAAATGGTCAAACGACATAAGTTTAAAAATAAGATCTATAACGCTTTAGAATTGTGTTTTGACAATTGATCACCCCCTATAATAATTTTAATGTTTCTTAGTATTTTGAAAATTCGAAAAATAAAATTTGGAAATCGAATTTCGGCTTGGAAAAAATAATTAAACTACATAAGTTTAAAATTAAGATCTATATCGATTTAGAATTGTATTTTGACGTTTGACCACCCCCTATAATAATTTTAATAATTCTAAATATTTTGAAAATTCGAAAAATAAAATTTGGAAATCGAATTTCGGCCTGGAAAAAATGGTCAAACGACATAAATTTAAAATTAAGATCTATAACGATTTAGAATTGTGTTTTAACGTTTGACCACCCCTTAAAATAATTTTAATGTTTCTAAGATTGTGAAAATTCGAAAAATAAAATTTGGAAATTTCAGCTTGAAAAAAGTGGTCAAACGACATAAGTATAAATATAAGATCTATAACGCTTTAGAATTGTGTTTTGACAATTGACCACCCCCTATAATAATTTTAATGTTTCTTAGTATTTTGAAAATTCAAAAAATAAAATTTGGAAATCGAATTTCGTCTTGGAAAAAATGGTCAAACGACATAGGTTTAAAATTAAGATCAATAACGATTTAGAAATGTGTTTTGACGTTTGACCATTCTCTATAATAATTTTAATGTTTCTAGGTAATTTGAAAATTCGAAAAATAAAATTAGGAAATCGAATTTCGGCTTGGACAAAATGGCCAAACGACATAAGTTTAAAATTAAGATCTATCACGATTTAGAATTGTGTTTTGACGTTTGACCACCACCTATAATAATTTTAATGTTTCTAAGTATTTTTAAAATTCGCAAAATAAAATTTGGAAATCGAATTTCGGCTTGGAAAAAATAGTTAAACGACATAAGTTTAAAATTAAGATCTATAACGATTTAGAATTGTGTTTTGACGTTTGACCAGCCCCTATAATAATTTTAATTTTTTTAAGTATTTTGAAAATTCGAAAAATAAAATTTGGAATTCGAATTTCGGCTTGGAAAAAAAGGTCAAACGACATAAGTTTAAAATAAGGATCTCTGACGATTTTAAATTGTGTTTTGACATTTTATCACCCTCTATATTAATTTTAATGTTTCTAAATATTTTGAAAACTCGAAAAATAAAATTTGGAAATCGAATTTCGGCCTGGAAAAAATGGTCAAACGACATAAATTTAAAATTAAGATCTATAACGATTTATAATTGTGTTTTGACGTTTGACCACCCCCTATAATAATTTTATTGTTTCTAGGTATTTTGAAAATTCGAAAAATAAAATTTGGAAATCGAATTTCGGCTTGGAAAAAATAGTCAAACGACATAAGTTTAAAATTAAGATCTATCACGATTTAGAATTTTGTTTTGACGTTTGACCACCACCTATATTAATTTTAATGTTTCTAAGTATTTTGAAAATTATTATAGGGGGTGGTCAAACGTCAAAACACAATTCAAAATCGATATAGATCTAAATTTTAAACTTATGTCGTTTGACCATTTTTTCCAAGCCGAAATTCGATTTCCAAATTTCATTTTTTGAATTTTCAAAATATTTAGAAACATTAAAATTAATATAGGGGGTGGTCAAACATCAAAACATAATTTTTTAATCGTTATGGATCTTAATTTTAAACTTATGTCGTTTGACCATTTTTTCAAGCCGAAATTCGATTTCCTAATTTTATTTTTCGAATTTCCAAAATATTTAGAAACATTAAAATTATTTTAGGGGTGGTCAAACGTCAAAACACAATTCTAAATTATAATTGATTTTAATTTTAAACTTATGCTGTTTGACCATTTTTTCCAAGCCGAAATTCGATTTCCAAATTTTATTTTTCGAATTTTCACAATACTTAGAAACATTAAAATTATTTTAGGGGGTGGTCAAACGTCAAAACACAATTCTAAATCGTAATTGATTTTAATTTTAAACTTATGCCGTTTGACCATTTTTTCCAAGCCGAAATTCGATTTCCAAATTTTATTTTTAGAATTTTCACAATACTTAGAAACATTAAAATTATTTTAGAGGGTGGTCAAACGTCAAAACACAATTCCTAATCGTTATAGATCCTAATTTTAAACTTATGTTTTATTTTTAAAAATTTTACAATACTTAAAAACATTAAAATTATTTTAGGGGATGGTTAAACTTCAAAACACAATTCTAAATTGTTATTGATCTTAATTTTAAAATTATGTCGTTTGACCATTTTTTTCAAGCCGAAATTCGATTTCCAAATTTTATTTTTCGAATTTTCAAAATATTTAGAAACATTAAAATTATTTTAGGGGTGGTCAAACGTCAAATCACAATTCTAAATTATAATTGGTTTTAATTTTAAACTTATGCTGTTTGACCATTTTTTCCAAGCCGAAATTCGATTTCCAAATTTTATTTTTCGAATTTTCACAATACTTAGAAACATTAAAATTATTTTAGGGGGTGGTCAAACGTCAAAACACAATTTTAAATCGTAATTGATTTTAATTTTAAACTTATGCCGTTTGACCATTTTTTCCAAGCCAAAATTCGATTTCCAAATTTTATTTTTCGAATTTTCACAATACTTAAAAACATTAAAATTATTATAGGGGGTGGTCATACGTCAAAACACAATTCTAAATCGTGATAGATCCTAATTTTAAACCTATATCGTTTGACTATTTCTTCCCAGCCGAAATTCGATTTCCAAATTTTATTTTTCGAATTTTCACAATACTTAGAAACATTAAAATTATTTTAGGGGGTGGTCAAACGTCAAAACACAATTCTAAATCGTAATTGATTTTAATTTTAAACTTATGCCGTTTGACCATTTTTTCCAAGCCGAAATTCGATTTCCAAATTTTATTTTTAGAATTTTCACAATACTTAGAAACATTAAAATTATTTTAGAGGGTGGTCAAACGTCAAAACACAATTCCTAATCGTTATAGATCCTAATTTTAAACTTATGTTTTATTTTTAAAAATTTTACAATACTTAAAAACATTAAAATTATTTTAGGGGATGGTTAAACTTCAAAACACAATTCTAAATTGTTATTGATCTTAATTTTAAAATTATGTCGTTTGACCATTTTTTTCAAGCCGAAATTCGATTTCCAAATTTTATTTTTCGAATTTTCAAAATATTTAGAAACATTAAAATTATTTTAGGGGTGGTCAAACGTCAAATCACAATTCTAAATTATAATTGGTTTTAATTTTAAACTTATGCTGTTTGACCATTTTTTCCAAGCCGAAATTCGATTTCCAAATTTTATTTTTCGAATTTTCACAATACTTAGAAACATTAAAATTATTTTAGGGGGTGGTCAAACGTCAAAACACAATTTTAAATCGTAATTGATTTTAATTTTAAACTTATGCCGTTTGACCATTTTTTCCAAGCCAAAATTCGATTTCCAAATTTTATTTTTCGAATTTTCACAATACTTAAAAACATTAAAATTATTATAGGGGGTGGTCATACGTCAAAACACAATTCTAAATCGTGATAGATCCTAATTTTAAACCTATATCGTTTGACTATTTCTTCCCAGCCGAAATTCGATTTCCAAATTTTATTTTTCGAATTTTCAAAATATTCAGAAACATTAAAATTAATATAGGGAGTGGTCAAACGCCAAAACACAATTCTAAATCGTTATAGATCTTAATTTTAAACTTATGTCGTTTGACCATTTTTTCCAAGCCGAAATTCGATTTCCAAATTTTATTTTTCGAATTTTCAAAATATTTAGAAACATTAAAATTAATATAGGGGGTGGTCAAACATCAAAACACAATTCTAAATCGTTATAGATCTTAATTTTAAACTTAAGTCGTTTGACCATTTTTTTCAAGCCGAAATTCGATTTCCAAATTTTATTTTTCGAATTTTCAAAATATTTAGAAACATTAATATTATTTTAGGGGTGGTCAAACGTCAAAACACAATTCTAAATTATAATTGATTTTAATTTTAAACTAATGCTGTTTGACCATTTTTTCCAAGCCGAAATTCGATTTCCAAATTTTATTTTTCGAATTTTCACAATACTTAGAAACATTAAAATTATTTTAGAGGGTGGTCAAACGTCAAAACACAATTCCTAATCGTTATAGATCCTAATTTTAAACTTATGTTTTATTTTTAAAAATTTTACAATACTTAAAAACATTAAAATTATTTTAGGGGATGGTCAAACTTCAAAACACCATTCTAAATTGTTTTTCGTCTTAATTTTAAACTTATGTCGTTAAACCACTTTTTCCCAGCCGAAATTCGGTTTCCAAATTTTATTTTTCGAATTCTCACAATACTTAGAAACATAAAAATTATTTTAAGAGGTGGTCAAACGTTAAAATTTATTTCTAAATCGTTATGGATCTTTTTTGTAAATATATGTCCTTTGACCATTTTTTGCAAGCAGAAATTCGACTTCCAAATTTTATTTTTCGAATTTTCACTACTTGGAAACATTAAAATTATTTTAGGGGGTGGTCAAACGGCGAAACTTTATTTTAAATCTTTATGGATAATTATTATGTCTTTATGTCGTTTGACTATTTTTTGTACTAGAAATTGGATTGGAAAATATTCTTTTTGAATTTTTAACCCCTCTGGGGTCTTTTAAGATATTTTAGGGAGTGATCAAAAAGCATTACATCATTTTAAACGTTTTTGGATCATATTATTTTTCTGACCATTGATCTATCGTTTAAAGTTGAAATGCATCCTAGAACTCCTATTTTTCTATAATTTAACCCCTTTAAATTATTTTAGGGGTTGTTAAAAAAATCTAAGAGGTGGTCAAACATGGTCAAAAGTTGTTTAACCCTATGGTGCCGTCAGTTTTAAAAAATAATAATTTCGGGGGGCCAGCGGGCACTCGGTCATTAATATTTTTTTAAATATTTTTGTTTCTGAGGGTGGTCAAAAAAAGTTAGTGGGTGGTCAAACATGGTCAATAGGTGGTCAAACGTATGCCGCTTTTAAAACTAAAATTTTCAAATTTCGGGGGGCCAGCTTCACAGAGCTAGTTTCCATATGTCCCTAGAACTGACGAAATTTCTCTAGAATATAAAGTTGGTAACGCTGGTTGTACCTGTGTGGGAAGAATCATTGCTCGCATGTGCTCCAACTTATCATGTAATGGACTTTTCCGGCTGACAATAATGAGATCATCGGGCGAAGTTTTCATTAGGAATTATTTTATTGGGTAAGACAAAGTAAGACGTTGAGACGTGAAGAATAGAATATGCGATTGAATTATGGAGGTGAAATAGGAAGAAGACCCACTCACGTGGTCAAAAGTTTCACCACGTCAGCCATATTGACTTCCTTTACTTGTGATAGTTTCTATTTTAATGTATTGTTTAATCTCATAATTAATAATATACGTTATATACATTAAAAGAACAATGGCGTCGTCTGATAAGCACAATTGCATAAGTAACAATGGTGTGAATAACAAGAATATTTCAAAAATAACATTTCTTAGGCAAGTATAAACACAGTGCAGTGTGGTATTAAAATAAAATGTTGATATAGTTTTCAGAATAATTAAATTAAATGGTTTCTTATCAATGACAGTAATAAATAATAAGGAACAACATTCTAAATTAGCATACAACATTTATATAACAAACACAATTTTATTCATTTATTGCAGATTTCCACGGGATTGAGAAAAACGTAAGAAATTGATTCATTTTGTAAATAGAAGTTCTTGGGTATATATGAAATATAGTGTATTTTATTCCAAGCACTTTCTTAAACAACACTTTAATATAAGTTCTAAGTGTTATGTGGGTCTAAAAGAAGATGATATTCCGGCTATTGATATAACACAGGTAAAAAGTAATCATGTGCTTAATTACTTATTATGTATTTAACAATTTGCAACTCTTCTTGACTAACAGTAAACCTTAAAATTCCAATTATTATAATACAAAGAAATTAAAAGAATAATCAAAATCAAGACCAAAGACTTTTTGAATTTTTATTGATTTTGTATGTGTCCTTCATAATATTCTTGTAGCAAAGCTCTAACCTTCAATGCTTATGGTTTAATTTTGAAATTTCTTACTTAATTTTTTTTAAATTAATTGTTATAAGTCATATTTAGGAATAAAATTTCCGATTATTACAACTTTGAATAACTTAAATGTTTCTTTTACTTATACAGCCCCAAATCTGATTACCATACGGGTTTCAATATCTGCCTACAAAGAAGCAGTTTGTTCTAGATGGATAATTTGGAATTTTTTTCCTAGCAATCAATACATTCTTTTGTTTTTATAACCAAGCTCTTCGTGTTTCTTTTTATTTTGAACTTTCCCACGAAGTCTAGCATCAAGTGTCATACCTAGATATTTTGCTGTATTTTCAAAAGGAATCTGAGTGCCGTTTATTCTAATAGGAATAAATAGAATAAAAACAGTTTTAATAGTTCAGAGTATTGAAGTGGCAGGAACATTTTTAGTTTTTGAATTAGGCCTTCATGCCATACATTGTTGAAAGCCTCATCCACATCCAAAAAGGCAGTGTATCAAACTGTTTTTCTTCTAGAGATTTCTCGTTGATATCAGTGATTCTATGAACTTGGTCGATGGTCAAGTGTTTTTCTCTGAAGCCAAACTGGTAGGAGGCTATCGAGTACTTTTCTTCTGTTATAGGTTTCAATCTCTTAAGAATCAATTTTCCATAGAATTTCGATAAAACAAGTAACAAGGAGATTGGAGATTGTTGGGAAGTTGACCTGGCTTAGGTATCATTATAACTCCTGCCATCTTCCACATCTTTGGTACGTACTTTGGTCTAAATGAATATTTAAAATTTTGTAGATTTTATTTCTTAGATCGAAGCAAAAATGTTCTGTACAACTCGAGCCATTCTTGTTGCATTTACAAAATAATTATTCGAATATCATTGGGATCATTTTCAGAAATAACTACTTTAAATATTAGTGTATAAAATTTCAGTAAAAAATATAACAAAAGCAAATACTTTAAAGGACCACGCACTTTTCTTATGCAAACGGGAGTACCGTCAAAATGTCTGAATTTTTGATATGTTAAATAACTTGATGTCCCCATCAAAAGTGTCCATGGGCCCAATCGTATCCTATGACTAGATTTTGAGATATAGGGTGTTGAAGTTAGAAATCCCCAGTTCTTTAAAATGGACACCATAAATCACCCTTAAATATTTTTGGAAGTTTTTTGCTCATTCTGTGTAGTCAAAATACATACTTAACTACCATGATACTATTACTCGAGAAGATAAACCCACGCGCATGCGACCAGCCCATCTCTCTCGCACGCCTGACGTCACTGGGAGACTACCCGACTCAGCAACAGCCAGTTCTATACGGCGCAAAGCAGTTTTGCGTTTATTTTAAAATCTGATTATTAAATAGGGATATGAAAAATCCAAAGTGAGAAAGAGAGAAATGACAAAAATTGTAAAATAAATTAAAAGTGTAAATTTGTAAATATTTGTCCTATAAAAATTAAGTACCTAATAAGTTGTTTATCATTTTAAAAAAAATTACCGCCTTCCAAAAGTCCCAAAAAAATACTGCTGCAAATTAAATCAATACTTCCAAATTTCTGTTGCTGTTTAACTTTTAACGATTTATCACTTGTTTATCCAAACATTTTCAATTTTTACCCCTCCTTTTTTATATTCATCCGTAATTTTTATAAACATATTAAATTGATTGTAAAATGAAAATGTCTATACCTTAAAAGCTCTAAAATAAGATTTAACTTGAATTTTTTTCAAATATTTTGAATTTTTACCCTTTCCCCTTTTTACCCCTACCTGTAATTTTTTTATTAAATCACTAAACGAATTTTAAAATTAATATAGTACGAGACAATTCGATTTTTTAAATATTTTAAATTTTTCCCCTCCCCTTTTTACTCTTTTTCTAATTATCTATTAAAATGTTAAACGGATAATAAAATCAAAATGTCCATAGCCAAAAACCTATATAACGACATATCACTTGATTTTTTACGAAAAATTGCAATTTTTTATCATTTTCCCAGACATTTCACCCCCTTCCTCTTTACAAATTTTAATAAAAACTATTCCAATTCGATCCCTAATGGAATAATACCTATCTATATCGGAATTCCTTTAAAAGTTATGGTGAATACCGATAGACAGAATTTTTTTTTGCTCAAAATACTTTTTTACACGTTTTGGGACATTTTAAGATGATAAGGCAAGACAAAAAATACTTAATTTAATAATATATCAATATTATAAAAATAATATATCGATATTATAATAAATAAACATAAAATATTGATTAAAACCGCTCTAGCGTAATGCTTTTCCATGATCACGAGCTGGATTGTTGTAATCGGGTGACGTCATGCGCAAACGTTTTCGAAATTGGATCGACAAGTGGGCTTGGTTAAATTCTACAATTTTACCAGTAAAAACATCAACAAATTAATATTTTACATCTACTAAATAAATAAACAATTCTCAAATAGTTCGACTGCTTTTTACCCTAATATAATGTGAAGTCATAAAACTATAAATAGCATTTTTCTCAGAATACCGAACGTCGAACACCTGTGTTTTTAGGTGCACAGCGGTGCATTGGAACAAAATGAGTGTCCGGCGCATAGTTAACGAAGCACAAATGACGTATTTCATTATATCATGATGTTTTCAATGGTTGAAACCGAATAGGTGCGTGAACCATGCCCCGGACACTCATTTCGTCCCAACAGTATATATTAGGGTGAGCTCGACGCGAGCAGTAAGTTGTATGTTTGCCATCATTCAGTAGTTGTCTTATTGCCATCAAGTTCAGTTGTCTTTTTGCCATCATCGCTCACAGTTGTCTTTGCCAGGTGCTTTCTGCCGACGGCACGTTACTTTCTACATTTTTACAAGCGTTTAATGCATTTTATTTTCTGGTGAAAGTTATTTCTTCTACAATTGTTATGGCATAAGAAATTCTACAAACAAATGTTTTCAAGTTGGTAACTAAAAAATCAACTGTATTAGTTAATCAAATTGTGATGAACTAAAATTGTAAATATTTAAAACTGTTTAGTGAAGATAAGTAAATCAACCACTATGTATTTACTTCAGTGAAAATAGTAAATTAAAAACACTTCTTTTTCTACTACCTATGACTCGTTAGTTATTTCTACAAAAGAACCCAATTCTTCTAACACCAGCGACATATGCTACAGAACATTTTTACCAAAGAAATATTCGGAAATAACACCGGTATTTTTTCAGGGCTTATCTTCTCGAGTAATAGTATCATGCTTAACTACTATAATTAAAATATTATTAATGAAAATATGATTAATGTTTCGGCAAATCTTTTTTGGTCAAAGTAGGTATTCCCACCGAACAAAAATAGCTAAAATACCGAAAAAAAAAAAAATATCACCGTCAAAGTCTCTCAATATTTGATATCGTATAGTACTCGATGTACTCGTTCAAAATTCTTATTGGTAAAATTAGATCCTATGACTAGTTTTCCAAATATAACTTAATATGTACCAAATATATGAATTTTAAACAATAAATATATACTGACATAAGTAGATATTTTCAAGAGAAATATCTTATATTAAATATTTTGACATACTGTTTTAGATTAAGAATATACCCCTTGTAGTCCAATTATATAACGAAAAAAAGCCCCTTCGAGCTTACATTAATTTGTAATTGGATGAAACAAAAAGGACCTTGTGTATTTTGATGTGATCTTTCCGAAAAAAAGAAAAAAAAATGTAGCAGTTTTTCAATTTTTTTTAAATTAGGAAAAACCGGGTTTTCCGGAATTTTCCATTGTAAAAATGCTAATTATCTGGGCAGGTATCATTCCGATAGTGAAAATAAATGCACCATTCGAAAGAGGAGGCAAAAATAGTTCGGAAATTCATTGCACAGGTAGTTTTAATGGCGAATTTCTCGCCGCCAGAAGTGCTTTTACCAAAAAGTCGTTTTTTTCGTTATTTTGATTAGAACCATGGACATGAAATTTGCGATGAATTTGTGGCGAAATTATAAATGTTAGACATATGTGCCCATGAGAGAAGTTGCGTATTTTTTTGTTGGCTCTCAAATAAAATAAGTCCCGCGGCGAAATCTGGCATAATTTTTCGGGAATTCGCAGGAAACCAGAGGCGTAGTTTTTTTTTTAATTTTTTTCCCATGTGATTTTTTCCGGCTTTTCCGAAAACATCTAACAAAATAAATATATTTGAAAAAACTAACTTCGCCATCGAAAAGAGCACAAAAAAATACACAAAAAGGTATACTTTAAAAATGTTAGGAAATTAATCCTAAGCCTAAGTTCCAACTTGGTGATAAGCTTGCTTTTTGTTCGCTAATATCTGGTAATAACGTCTTATAACAAGTCAGTAAAATACAATTTAATAAATTTTAAGCCTAATAAATTTAGATATGCAAGAAATTTAAAACTGGAAATCGCAAAAAAATCAAATTACAGTAATGTAGTGTATACACGAGTTTTGGATCCCGCGGAGCGCGTGTAATGGGACTTTTGTCGGGAGAATTCTACAACTTAGAAGAAACATACACACTTTAAACTTCGTATACACATTTAGAAGACATGAAATTTGGGTTTGTTTAATTTTCAGACAAAAAAACTAAAAATTGTCAATTTTAGGCAACTTTTCTCAAAAACCGTGTTTTTTGGTCGTCACTCAATGAACAGTGGTCAAAAAAATAGATAAAATATATTTGCAGAATTTTCCGTAATGTAATCGTATTCTAGACACAATATAGTACTCAAAAAAAAAGTTTTGAGCCATTGGGTGCATTTTTGGCATTTTTGTGCCACATCAAACTTTCGAAAAAAAAAAATATTTTTTTTTTTTGGAAAAAAAATTATTTAATTGTTTGATATCTTAGCCAATTATGGTCCGATGTCGGTGAAATTCACACACACATAAGATTTCACATTTAAGAGTAAGCTTTGTAAGTGGCATTAAAAAAATTCAAATAGTTTGGCCGTTATAGGCAAACAATGAAATTAGGACCGCGGTGCATTTTGCCCTTCCGCCATATGCCCAATTTTGGGATTTCTCTTGTCCCCTTCTGGGAATCACTAGTCACATCCCTTAAGTTCAAAACGCATTTTTGTTTTTTCAAATATCTTAATTTTTACCAATGTTATAAAGAATTTAGTGTTTGAACATTTAACAAATTCAATTTTTCGACCTTCGTCGCCTGAAAATACTAATCAAATTTCAATCGTCCATACCGCGAGAACGGTACATCGGATCAAAATTTCTCAAGATACATAAAAATTAGCATTTTTCCTAAGCTTTCAAATGTCGTAAACTGCGTTTTAAAAATATTGATTTATTTCCGACATGCGCCTGCGCAAAATTAAAAAATTGACAAAATCCAAAATTTCGGCACTTTCGAAAAACTGCTACATTTTGTTTTGCCTTTTTTCGAAAAGATCACCTCAAAATACATAGAATCCATTTTGTTTCTTCTAATTACAATTTAATGTAATTTGCAAAGGGAAAAAAATTCGTACTTACAGGGTGATCGCGGTTGAATATGTAAGTTAAATCAACAAAATGTTGAAATTGTTGCCAAAAAATAGAAAATAATTGTTATTCATCAAAAAAATAGTATATAGTCCATATACAGGGTCATACTTTATTTCAGTACAAAAAGTTGATTATATGGTAGGTCTCAGTAGGATGTGCAGAAATGATTTATGATCGGATTACAGGTTTATTTGGCTCGAGTATTGTCATAAGTGCCTCTTTGTATTGTATATTTAAATAAGATTATGAGCTCCATTCACGCCACCAATGAGGTAAAGCCCCCATTACATTTTGTTTTAAGTCGCATCTCTTTAAGGATGGTTACAGTTGAACTTGCAAGGTGGAAAAATCAACAATATATAAAATTATTGCCAAATATTAGAAAATGAATTGCTTGTGAGTTCTTTATTAAAAAGATTATAAATATGCATACATTAATATTTTAAATAGCCAATTCCAAACTTTGTCAAACTGACATAGTTTTTGGAATAACTAGAAATTAAAAACATTTAATGGAGCCTCAGAATGAAGTAGTCAATGAGCAGAAAAATCTGGGAAATTATCAATTTCTTAACTACTGTTTCATTGCGACTTTTCTTCTAGGAAATCCATTGAGTAATAGTTATGCATACAATTAAGTATAAATGTCATATCTACTTATTGGTACTCATTCATATAAGAAATAGTATTTTCATGTTATTGGTTTCAAATATTTAACATAAGTCGAGCAGACATATTATTGTAATTTAATTTTCACGAAACATTTGTTGATATTTTTATAGTTTACAGCTTACCTGTTCCTCTCTTGATTTTTCAAGGGCTTCTAAAAACAATATGATATGAATATAGGGTAATAAAATATTCGTAATTTTCGAATAACCTGCCTGTTTTTATATTTTCATTATGCAAAGGCATGCAATTCGTTTTGTTAAGTATTTAATGATTTAAACTTGGAAATATAGATAATCTTTAACATCCTGTAACTCCGTAATTTTTCACTTCAGACGTTAAGCTTGTTGTAATCGACACAACCAAGGCATTTTAAATCGACTTGGGTCTGATACCGTGTTAAGAATCACCCTGTATACCCGTAATGATAAAATATAAAGCTAAAGACTGCCTGCATGACTAAAGTATTGCTTTTTTATATCTACTATGATAATACATAATTTTTCCGAAGATTTTCACAAAAATTGATTACCCTGTATATTTTATAACCTATGAGTTTTAGACGATTGATAGATTTTATTAGTAAATTCTAAATAGTGGTGAATATGCTAACAACCTTATAGGATATATAAACATGCTTACACTTGATTTATATATATTGATCTAGAAGGCTATGATTAAATATTTTCCGAATAATTGAACATATTGTTGACTTTTATAATAAATGACGTTTGTATTACTTTAAGCGAGCATAAGACCGTTATGTATTAGTGTTTTAAATAAATATTGTTGCAAATATGGCGTTTGCAAATAGGATTAGCTGTTATGTTTGCAATAGACACTTTCAACTTCGACTCACTATTCGTTTAGACGAGGACAATAATATAGATGTGCTTAACATTGCTAATTTTAGAAGACAAGCTGCCGGACATCCTCCAGTCGATAATCTACAAGAAGTAAGAATATGTTTAAACTGTTATCACGCAATTACACAGGAACTTAGAAATATTGAAAATGATCCAAATTGCCTAAGACCTAATGTTTTAACACCCCACTCAGTTCGTGGTTGTATAATTTGTAACGCACAAGTAAATGTAAGAAAACTATCGGCAGTATCCAGAGCAAATATTTTTTTAGTCTCAAATATTTATGTACCCGAATATCTGAAGATTTGTGATATTCATCTAAATCATTCGGGTTTACTAATGATTAATTTACATGCTGGTTTGTGTTTTGTTTATAGACCATTCCTCTTCGTTAATATTCAGCAATTTTTGTCTAGTTTAAGAGCGGCTGCTAATGCTAATAATAATTTAAAAAATTGGGAAGACATAAATACTTTTAGTTTAGAAGAATTTAAATATTTAACTTCAATTTTTAAAGAGAATTTTCAAGAATTGTATGAATTTTGTGAACCAATAGAACAATATGGTAACTTAAGAAGCATTGCTCAAAAAGATTTACTTGCTTTCCTTGTTAAACTAAGACATGGATTGTCAGATGAGTTCATAAAATTACTTTTTAATTATTCATCCCGTCACTAGTATAGTCATATCTAATGTCCGTATGTCCCTGCTTCAAAGATTTGTACCTAGTAATATTGGATTTAGATCAATAACCAGAGAAAGCTATATCATAAATCATGTCCCTGAATTCGTAAACGCCCTTTACAACCCTATAGCAAATATTCCAAAGGCCATATTTTATGTCGATTGTACATATAACTCAATTGAAAAAAGTAGTAATTTTAGAATATTACGTCAGTCCTATTGCTATTTTAAGAAGGAACATTTAGTTAAGCCAGAAATTACAGTAGCTCCTGACGGATATATTTTATCAATCAATGGTCCCTATTTTTCTGATGTATCTAATAATGATGCAGCAATCTTACGGCAACAATTGGTTAATGATAATAATGAATTTAGAAACTGGATTACAGAAGGAGATATAGTAATAGTAGATAGAGGCTACAGAGATGTTATTCCTAGATTAGAAGAACTTGGGTTAATTACTTATATGCCTTCTTTGCTTTATCAAAACCAACGGCAATTATCAACAAGTGAAACTAATAAAGCGAGACTAATAACTAAAACTCGTTGCGTTGTAGAAACCAGAAATGGACATTTTAAATCCATTTTTAAATTTTTTAAGTACTTGCGCACATGTTGCATCAGTGTTATGGTTTCTTGGTTATGCAAGGCACCAGAATAATATAAAATTTCCAACAACACGTTTACTAAATAGCATCGATGATGCAGCAGAACTATTATTTTCAGAAAATATCGATCTCGGTCCCATAGTAGAAGAAAATTAATTGGTATTACCATCTCGTATTTGCACCTAATACTTAACGTTAACGTCTTGGTTCAGTTACGTCAGTCATTTGGTCGTTTATCTTTAGTTCAGGCTGTTCTTTTAATTTAATATTTGACTTTTGTTTTCTTATATACCTTACAAAGTATCTGAATTTATATCTTTAGTGTTTGTAATAAATTCAGTTGTCCTTTGTAATTGCTATTATTGTTATATTTTTCCCAAGTTATGAGAACATTAATAGCAATGCCAAAAAAGAGAAAAGAGAATTGGGTGTTGTGAAAATTCTACGCATATACGTGCTAAACTTGATGCCAAAAAAGACTTGCCAAAAATGTAATGATCTCTTTATATAAATAAGTAAGATATATTGAGATAAATGGAGAAATGGGTGGGTGGGTGGAACTCGAAGTGCGGCCACCTCCTCGTGGTGAGTTCTGGGTTGATTTAACATTAAAAACCGGTTTTATTATCAAGCGAAGAACTGCACAAAGCTGAATTTTTTTAGTTTTTTAATTTCTCACCCCTAAGGTCCCAGCTAAATATTTTATTTCTGCACTAATTTTTATATAGGGTGTAAACCACATAAAACAAAATTTTTTCACACTAGCCTAAATTAATGTTTTTTTTTGGTAATTTTTGACCTGCCCTATTATACAAGCAGTGCACTATTCCTACAGAGGCTAACACTTTATGCGGAAAGGATATCCCAATCTGATATAAATATACAATATAAAGTGGCAATGCTCCAGTCAAAATAAACATTTAATCCGATCATTATTCATTTCCCTAGATCCTACTTATACCTACCGTATAATGAACTTTTTTTGTAATGCAATAATGTATGACCCTGTATGTAAACTAATAAGATTTTTTTTAATTAACAACTCGCAAGTTAAAAGGCAATTATTTTCTATTTTTTGCCAACAATTTCAGCATTTTGTTGATTTTTTCCTTTTACATGTTCAACCGCAATCACCCTGTAAGTACGATTTTTTTGTCTCTTTGAAAATAGTACAAGGGATATATTCTTAATCTAAAACAGTATATCAAAATATTTAATATAAGATATTTTTCTTGAAAATATCTATTTTGTCAGTATATATTTATTGTTTAAAATTCATATATTTGGTACATATTAAGTTATATTTGGAAAACTAGTCATAGGATCTAATTTTACCAATAAGAATTTTGAACGAGTACATCGAGTACTATACGATATTAAATATTGAGAGACTTTGACGGTGATATTTTTTTTTTCTGTATTTTAGCTATTTTTGTTCGGTGGGAATACCTACTTTGACCAAAAAAGATTTGCCGAATTATTATTCACCCTGTAAGGTACATTATTTTAATTATAGTAGTTAAGTATGTATTTTGACTATACAGAATGAGCAAAAAACTTCCAAAAATATTTAAGGGTGATTTATGGTGTCCATTTTAAAGAATTAGGGATTTCTAACTTCAACACCCTGTATCTCAAAATCTAGTCATAGGATACGATTGGGCCCATGGACACTTTTGATGGGGACATCAAGTTATTTAACATATCAAAAATTCAGACATTTTGACGGTACTCCCGTTTGCATAAGAAAAGTGCGTGGTCCTTTGTATAATAATTTTAAATACCTACTTTTAGCATTATGGCGAATTTTATAAGTCATACACCCTATCATTGTATAAATTACAATGACCCTATATATAAAATAAATGTATTTATAAGTTAGTTTTATGTTTTACAACTTGTCAGATAAGATACAGCAATTGCTCCAGACAAAATAAATAAAATATTATTACACACTTTTTAAAGAAAAGCAAAAAATGAGATAAGCATTATTTGTATCTGTTTTTATTTATCATCAAATAAATTGTCCAAATAAAATTATTTAAAAAACAAATTAAATTGCGCGTAAAATTAAAAATAAACGAGTTATTCTATAACCAAAAATTCACCCCCTCTTTTCGGGTATAAATCGAAAAAAATCGATCGTACCTACAAAAAAAAAAGCAGAATTGTAGGAAATTTAATTTTAAATAACTTTTGTAAAAACTATTTTCCGTGTAAAATTGAAAATAAATGAGTTATTCAAGATACAAAAAATAACCCTTTAAATCAAGCTGGCGGAGGTAACGACAACTTTGGAATCCCAACTTTTTGAATTTAGACTACCACAGACCCCCTCCAACGAATTCCGAAGGAAAATTGCTGCTTCGAATTTTTCAGAATCTCAAGCCTGTTCTTCACCTAATCCGATTGGGCTAAGTCGCCACTATCAGAGCTGCCTTTAAATATCCACAATTAAGGACATGCCACATACTTTGATTACTATAAGGTGCAAGAGAGAGGTCCGACACGCCCGACATAGGGCGCGGCCATTTTGATGCCTTTACCACAGTTTATAGCTAAAGAATCAGTTCGCTCACTCTGCAACGGCTTTTTTGATCTCAATGTTCCAGTTTATACACTACGCAACTCGGATAATACAATATATGACAACCGCCTATAATAAAACAGCAGTCTTCTGCGCATCCTGAATTTGTATCCCTGGAGTGGATGTTATTTTGGAACTTTCAACTGGTCCGAGTGAGCTAACTGATTCTTTAGCAATAAACTGTGACTCCAAAAATAATATTTACTGACACTTACAGCAGCAAGCAAAATTCAGGTGCGTTTTTATTATCCGCTTCTGCTTCCAGAATTGTCGGTTTAGTCGTTTTAACCTGTCAGATTAAAACAAGAAAAGCGACAATTTAGAAGCAGAAGCGGATGATTAAAACGCATCTATTAAAAATATTGCGCCAAGATGTAGGCAACACGTAATATGGCATCAAAATGGCGGAGTTTCTATCTCCTTTTAAAAGGCACTCAGAAAGCTGCGCAGTGCGACCATTCTCCGTATAGTAAGAGAAAATCAAAGTATGTGGGACAGACAATCTTTAATATAAAGTAGGTTCTAGAACGCAAACGCTTTAAGGATGTCAAAATAAGAGCGGCGCTAATAGTGACTGACCTTAACTGAACTTACAATAGAGAGATATTGCCAATTTCTATAACGTCAGCCACTAATAGTGACAACGTAATTCGAGGCTAAAAAGTTTTATGATAAAATAAGACTTATTGCAAACCTGAAGTTTAAACATTAGAGTCCTCGTCCTTATACATATTTCTACCCACATTTTAAAAATTTTAAATTACAGTTCAGCTTTTTTGTTGTCTTTAATAGTACATAATATGGAAGAGGCATTAGAAATTACCATTTCAAAAGGTTTAAATGACGATGATATCAAATATTAAAAAACTTCGAACTGATACGAATGTCGACGAGCGCACCCCCAGATAGCACAGGAGTCCCATGGACGCCCTGATTTGGTCCCTTGTTGGCCAGGTTAGCCTGGGACCTAAATCGGACGTTCACTGGACTTCCAGTTACCGTGAATACTAAGACGTCCTTCGAAGGACGTCCTCTGGAATTCCATCTTTGGTCCCGTTTCGACAAAGCGTTCAGTTTTCAGACCGAGTCCAAGACGTAAATGGGACATCCATGGGACGTCTATGAGACTTTCTATGTCCTGGCATCGTTGGTCTTTAAATTGATAACTTGAAATTTAACGGTTTGTTTTTGCAAGAGTAGGAGAAAAACAGAAAACGTAACCTATCATTTAATTAAAAATAATTTATAACAAAAAAGTATCACACCCATCACAGGAATTATTTATAGAATCTGCAGTTCTAGATATAAGACAACTATTTACACTTGCTATGATGGTAAATTTACATAAAAATAAGCAGTTACTAATACCCATTCAACATTCATACCAGACAAGAAATTGATCACAACTATTTATTACAACAAACATTGCAAAAAAAACCGTAGGCCAACGAAACTTCCAATATCTACAATTAAAAATTTATAATACACTTCCTGATAAATACAAAATATACATAAATACCATCAATTCTCATGCAATGATAAAATACTTGCTTAAAACATATTTAATATTAAATAATAGGCACATGCTTAAACAACTTTTTGATTGATTCAAGGAAAACATATATATAATTCACACCCTTATCACGCATCACTATTTCTGCTAACTATATTTTTTTTACCAATTTAAATTTTTATTATTTAGTTATATAAGTTATAATTATCTTATTATTATTATTATTATTTTATTATTTTAGTTATTATGTATACCTTAATTATAATTTCTTTTATCTACTGCGTTTTGGCAATTTCAATTTTTAATAAAAATTGGCATTTCCCATGCTCGACTTAACAGTTTTAATGGGGTCAATGATTTATTTACATTGAAGTTACAATACGTATGTTTGTGTATTATTGTAAAACTTTTATATTATTATGTGTGAATAAATATTATTATTATTATTATTATTATTATTATTATTAATTTCAAATCAACAACAACAGCTACAATTTTTGGCATTAAATAATTAAGTTATATAAGTGAGTTAGATTAACAAAGAAGAAAAGAATGTTATATAGTGTTATTTGTTATTTTTTTGATGTTGGTGGTAAAGTAGTTATAAAGTGAAGATAGTGTTTTGTGTTGAAGTGAGAATAAGGATATGTATTGGCGGTAGCGCTGGCGGAAAGAAAAGACCTCAATGGCGGAAAGTTGGAACAAACCTAATTTTGACAAAATTATAAATCTCAGTTATGTCGACACAAGCTATAAGCAGGACCAGCACAGTGTGTTAAATTTAATTCATTCCTGATTTTTTTGTGTGTAAACTGAAAACGTTTAACTCTAGCTAATTTTTTCAGGATAAAAGTTGTTAAATAAAGCCCTTTTATTGTTAACATTTTTGTTATTATTACCCTTTATGGGGTTTGGTCAAATATCGTCCATCGGACGTCCCTTAAAAGTCCCTATGGCGTCCTCTTGGGATGTCCCAGTGACATCTCTTCGGGATGTCCCAAAGATGGACAGAAACGAGATATTAGGACGTCCATTGGACGTCCGATTTACGTCCCGGTAACAAAACAGGACGTCCTTTGGACCTCGGCCCGAAAGTCATAAAGTTGCCACTATCTGCTGTCCTTAAACATCCACAATTAAGAACAATCTTTAATAAGGTCAGTTCTAAAATGTAAATGATCTGCGCATGCTCAGATGGCAAAATAAGAACGGCGTTAATAATGACTGACCATAAGTGAACTTGCAATAACTCTCTAATATCTCTTTAAAATCTTTCTAATCTTTCTGTCAGTATTTTTATTTTATTCGAGACGTTTTATAACATAAAAAAATCTACTATCCTTTCATCCCCTCCACGTGACAGTAACCACTCATATTTTGTTGAAAAAGATTTGAAAAGGGAAATTCAAAAATGTATCATAAATAATATAAACCAAACTGTTATACATACCGAGTTATTTTTATCAGGTTCACACTATACGTTCTTTTAAATACCAATATTTCGTGTCTAATTTTTTTTACAAATATCAGGAAATAAATACAGAACATTTTGAATACCTTCTTTAAGAATCTCTAGTTCATTATGGTTATAATTTATTAGTTTTGAAGATTTATATTATTATAATTAAAATAATTGTGTCGCATAGGACCTAAAGTAATAAAAAAAATTTAAGCCTCTTTCAAAAAAGTGCCACAAGGCTCCTCTTGAAATTTAATAAAATTGAGGAGGTTTTGTCACGTGAAGAGAATGGAAGGGTGGGCACATTTTTTTTATGTTATAAATTGATGGGTCTAAGCATTTTTACCCTTCTTTTAAATAATTCAATTTATTATGAATACTTAACAAGGAATGCAAATTTATTCAAAAGTCCAATACATTCAAAAGCGTTATTGGAAATATCATCACTAAATTTTTTATTTCATTAAATATGAAAAGACACATGAACCTTTTAAAAGATCATTAAAAATAATTTGGCAGACATGTTTAAGAATTTATCAGAATACCACCATATTAAAGTAGGTAGGTATCTAAATGTTTTTTCTAATTATATGATTTTAATATAAAGGTAATTTTTTATTTGTTGATATTTTGTATTCTGTACTTATTATTGCATACAATTTTTCATTTGTATATAACTTATGCTTATCATGTAACATGGTCTTAATGGACAAATAAAGTATTATTGTTAATATTATTATAGATGAAATTAATACGAGTATACTCACATATAAATAGTTCAATAAAAATAATAATCCACCCCCACATATTCACAATTAAAACCATTTACATAATAAAATCATAAAAATCCGTTAAGGAAACTCGCACTAATACTACACATAAAAAAAATGGAAACGGAAGAGTAGCGCATTTTTTAGCCCATTTAAAGTTTTGTCGCGTAGTTTTAGCTTATTGGCATTCCCTGTAAGCGACGCAAAGTGCCGCGGTACTGTTACTCTTAACTTCTTGGAAGGTACCATTTACAAGAACCTGATCTTAACTGATGAAGACTAGAAAATTTAGTACGGGTGATCGATATTTTGTAATTTTTTTAAACGGTGGAAACTAAATCTGAAATTGTCCATTAAAAATATATTTGAAAGGAAACAGATATTTACACAAAAAAAGAAAGGACATTTAACTGTTCATCAACTACCTACTTATTTAGATGGCGTCTTATTTAATGTAACAAAAATGTACCTATTAATAATTTCTATTTTATTCTTTGCACTAATAATACCGCAAGCGCCTAAATTATATCCGAATTTTTACAAACTCAGGACTACTTAAAAAAAAATAAGTGAGTGAATGAGCAAAAAATTGCGCATAATAATTTAGGCACGTGTGGAATTTGGTAAGAAAATTTTACACCGAAATTTCAAAACTTAATGGACATGAATTAAAATGCCCAAAATCAAATTTGAAAAGTTGGCCATGCCAGTTTTATATGTATTTGTTATAATTTGAATTCGATTAGTCCATGAGAAAAATTTAATTAATATTTTAGCTTGATAATGACGTAAATTATCAGCTTTAGTTTCGTAAATTAGAATAGAATAAAATAATGTTTATCAAAAGATAATACGTACAGAAAGTAACGCAGATACATTATAAGGTTAGAAAGTAGATTTAACAATTTAAAAACCAAAAATGAATAAAGAATTTAAAAAACTCGTTAGAAATAATCAGTGGGATTTGAATATCAAATTAAATAATATAGTTACGAAACAAACAAAAAATAACATAAAAAACGAATTGTGTTTATAAAACTTTACATGATCCTTCATCTTTTTTTTGAACACGTTTACACTTAAACTTGCTTTAACGTCATCCGGCAGAATATTAAACTGAACTATACCCTTATGAAACAAACTTTTCATGGAGCTGGTTTTGTTACTTGAATTCACATAAAAATTTATAGAATTTGCCGTTCTAGTGAATATTTGCAACTGGTACAAGTTGACAGTTTACGTATTCAGGTAACATGTTGTTAACAATTTTATATATAAATATCATCGTCTAAATATAAAGAAGATGTTCAATTTTTATCCAATTTTTAGCTTCCTACATTAACTGCGAACTAGTAAAACGATTGCATCCCAAAATTGCCCGCATTGCCTTATTCTGCAGAATTTGTAACCTATCAAAATTAGAACACCCTATATAAATATAATATTTTCTTACTATTTTTTTTAGACATATAACCAATGTGCTTATTAAATTTCAATTCTCTATCTAGTATTAATCCTAAGTATTTTATTTCTTCAACATTTTCAATGACTTCGTCATTTATGACTATATTTAAATTTAAACCTAAATACGTATTATACAGAAAATTATTCCCCATAAACATTGACTTCGACTTTATTTCATTTACTTTTAATTTATTAATTTTAAATTTCTTAAAGTTTAAAGTTAGAATTATTGTTTCAAAATCTTTCCCATACCAATAAATTAATGTATCATCAGCGAGTAGATGAATTTTACAATAGATCACAAATCATTTATATATATTATAAAGAGTAAAGGACCCAAGACACTGCCCTGAGGAACGCCTACATCGTTTAATAATAAATCCGATATATTATCATTAATCTTTGTTTTTGAAATCTATTTGATAAATAATTTTCTAATCAATCATATGCATGAAAATTGGTTGGTTGAAAATGAGTGGAATGATCTCATCGCCTTTCACTGCGACCCAGATGGGTCTATTGTGGCTTACAGAACCATTAAACCCATACCTTTTTAATTTTAATAAAAGAATTCTGCGATCTATAGTTTCAAAAGCTCTTCCTTCCTCTTCCTGGTTTATCTAATATTTTTTTCATGTCAGACACAACTAACTCTAGAGCCGTTTCACAAGAATGAGAGTTTCTGAAACCTTATTGATAACTGCATAATATATCATTAATATCATTATCATTTAAAAACTTCACAATTTGTTTATACACAACCAGTTCAAGTACCTTTTCACAGAATGGCAACATATTTATAGGTCTCAGTTGATCAACTCTATTTGTATTTATCACCTTAGGAATAGGAACTATAGTGGATGTTTTAAAACATTGAGGAACGGTTCCTTTTTCCAAACTTAAATTAATCAAATTTAATAAAGGATAACCCAGAACGTGATAAAGACGTCTAATTAAATCAATAACAATTTCATCTGTATTATTTTTGTTTTTCTTTTGGGAATTAATTATTTTATAAAGTTGTTGAATGTTAATCATCTATGACAAGTTGGTCATTATTACAGCATTTATTGGAATTGAATCAAACAAGACGTTATCACATAAATCAAGTTATTCTTATATTTATCACTAGGCCATTTATACTTGTTACTTGTTAAAATATTTGGCAGAAGCTCTTCTCAAATGTCAAACCAATTTCCAGTGCAATATAACCGTGCAATAAAAGAGGTGTCAATTTTTTTTTTCAATTTTGTACAAATTAGAGCTTGTACATAATAAATAAAAGATTTGGTAAATTGAACTAAAAAAGTTATTCATGTGTACTTAAAAACATAGAGTATGTGTAACGAGTCAGAAAGTTACGTCGAGGCTGGTATGGGAATGCATCGAAGAACTAAGAACACTGGCAAACCGAAATAGAGGAACCAGACACAAACCCAGGAGTACCAAAAAGTACAGTCCGGGGTTTTATAAATGACTGGATTCGGGAACAACATATCAACTATTGGGGAAGCACCCCAAAACAGGCACATGGAAAAGCCTTCATAGACAGACCATGTCCCAAAAGAACTGGAGAACTACTCTTAATGAATAGGAACCAGTTGAAAGTGATAACAGGGTTCATGACTGCGCACGCCCCAGTAAAGGGACACTCGAACAAAATTGGCATGTACAATGGGGAACTCATGTGCCGACTAGGTCACAAGAAACCAGAAACGGCCAAAAACATACTGTGCGAATGCGAAGCTCTAGATCGCAAAAGACAGGCTCTTTTTGGACAACCCCAGGTTGATCCAACAACGTATAGAACCCACTCACCCAAGGATCTGTACAAACTTGTACAAGGTACAAAGGTGATAGAGTGGGTGCTATGAACTAACATGGGGTAAAACACAATAAGCCAATAGACTTCAGTGTTATTCGGAGACACATAGTCAGACGAGCCAAAAATTATAATGTACATTTTATCTATTTATTTTTGGTAGAAAGAAGAGGAAGCAATCATTGATTAATTATTATAAATTTGATATAACTAAGTTTATGCGTAATGTTTATTTTTATTAGTAATAGTCTGAATAAAAGGAGTGCAGTAAAAGTGGGGATATAACGTCATATTCCATGGGCCTATTTGACAAAATAGGTTTCTATAATATAAATAAGGCCACGGCATATAAAATGGTACATACGCACTTTGTATATTAAATTTTTTAATGAAAAAAGTTATATTATTTACAAAAAATAAAAATAAACCTTATGCTTCTGATAAAATTGTTGCACTTTAACATAGAATGAATTAAATTTAACCAATAAATAACAAGGAGGATTATATGTTGTTAATGGGATAACTTTTTTTAAGCTCTTGGCATTAAAAGTAACAGTTCAGTACCTAAAAATCAAAGATTAAAAAATAAAAAGTTCAAGAACTATCTTTAAAAGTCACTGTCTTCACTATAACTACTGGTATCATTATCATTGTCTTTTCTGAGATTTATTATTATAGGGTCTATTAAGTCTATTTCGCACATCAGGTAATTTAAATGTTGTATTGTTTCGAGAAACGTCACCTTTTAATTGTGACCAGATCAGTTCAATGGGATTTAACTATGCGATGTAAGGAGGCAATCTGAGAATTCCTGTTTCTCTGGCCATTTCTTTTTTAATATATTTTTTCTACGATCACTATCCAAAATAGGCTTTCGTGCTTCGAAATCCAATCACAAACTTGACGTTTTCCGCGAACTGACATTAAGCGACAAAGTTGTCGCTTTATTTAAAATAGCTATATAATAATATTTCTTTATATTAAACGAGTTTCAAGTTATTTGTACGTGGTCACATGTTTTTTTGTTATATTATCCAAGTTAACATGGACTTTGAATCTGACTGCTTTTTTATGAATAACGTAGGTACCTAAAGGCAACACACTAATTACGACAAAAATTCAGTTTTTACATCTATTTCTTAAAAAAATGTGATTTAAAAAAAACATCAGATGTATTAAAATTTTCATTTTAACTGGAAATAAGCATTAAAGGATGGGGTATAAATAAAATGTCTACCTCTTAAACCTGTACTACGTTCTGCAAAAAAAAATACTGCACTCCTTTCTTCTCCAGACTATAGCTCATTCTTCCTAGTAGAATAATGTTATGTGAGCAATTTCATTATTCAGTCATGCTCTAATCCTCCAAGTCCCTCTCTGTCTTATTTGGCCTTTGAGGCTCAACTTTCGCGAACATTCCTGAGTCATCGTGATAATGTTTCTGGTATTTTCCGGACATGAGATGTTTTGGTGGAGGAGCATTCTGGATACCCAATTTGTATATATTGGTGGAGGATCAACAAAAAGTCATTAGTACATAGACAGTTAAGAATAAAGTATTGGACTGTGAATATAAATAGTGAACGATTCAAAGACATTCGAAATATATATAAATTAGAATAGTACCGTTATAAAATAAATAAGTGTTTAAATAAATAATTTACACATAAACTGTTATTTAAAATAAACAATCATCACAATAATATATTTTTTAAATATACATATGTTTAATAAAATTTTCTGATTTTTTTTAAGAGATTTTTTTACTATATTATATAGGTCTTATATATATTTTTGAAAGATATCTTACGTAATAGTTAGTAGTAGTATAAGAAAGAAGACAAACATTTTCTTGTAGTAATTATATGATTGCATTATCGTTACCTTTATACCTGGTGTAATAAACAACTACCTTTTTACAACAATATTTTATTTTTTAAATAAATAATATAGTTTTTTTGCCTAAATAATTATCTAAAATCAAGTACAACGGATTTAAAAATAACAAAATAAGAAGGGTATATAGATGGTTTAATAAATAATATATTTAAAATTCGTTTTTGTATAACATCATGGCAAATAGCACTACATTCCCAACTCGTGAACGAGATTCAATATGAGAATAATAAATTATTTTTAAGAATGGTTGGTCTTATATATTTTTTAATTGTTTACGAAAATATTTAAGTTATCATTAGCCTTTTTGGAAAATTATTAATGTGAATATCCTATTTTAAATGTGTTTAAAGTAACACTATATAAAGCAGCAGTGTCATCTGAGAAACTTTAAAGTTGCCCAGCTGCGTTTTCTGTATTTTATTTATAAACATTGTGAACAAAATTAGTCCTAATACTCTCCCTTCAGGTAACCCGGCACATATATAGACTGTAATAGGGTATTGCAAAAAAAATACTGGATATTTAATAAAATATGTGAATGATAAAAAATGATGAATTGTAGTTTTTATTTCTAACTTGTTTGATCTGAAAAGTTTGGAAGGTTTTAAGCTTCGTTGGTTCATTATCTATGATACTTGACATTTGACATTTTGTCTCAGGTCTTCCACAACTTATTTCGTGATTACCAGAGACGCGTCAGATATTTTTATTACACAATAAAACAACATTAACAAAACAAAAGAGCAATGTAAAAATTATAAACATATTAAAAAAAAATGTTTTATACAAAGTAAATAAAAAGAAAATTCCAGCTGCTTTAAAAAGTCAGATTCAATAGAAATAATAAAAAGATTTTTTTATCACTCTGGATCCACTCTAGTGACTAATATTTTAATTTAATTTTAGTTTAGAAAATGATCTCTCAGCTGTAGCTACAGAACTTGGTATAGTTTGTCCTTTTAATTTATATTTTTATCAGTTACAGCTTCTTAGATTTCTTTTAAATTATTTATTATTTTAACGGGCATCAACTACTAAGGTTATTAACGGTATGTATAACTTAAATACAGCGCATTTATAAAAGAAAGCAAATTAAATTTAATTGTAAAAAGACGTTTATTTTATAAATTCGATAACTCTGTCCACGTGTGTTGTCATAATATTTTTAAAGCTTCCTACTAGTATTCTTTTTTCTTAGTAGTATTTTGGCCACTCAATGGGAACATGTTTTACCAACACTTAAGCCAAACACATGTACTATATTGTGGAGAAGCGTCATTTTTGTTTGTCCGTTCCTAATTATCTTTATTTTGATTCAGTTTTTTCGGGATTTTAGTAATTCCACTTTTCTTATGGTTCTGGTTTTATTTCATGCAATTTTGCACTATGCTGATTCTACTTTATTTCCTATATGCTTAAAATGTGTTCTTTAATATTATAGCTATGGCCCGAAGAAGGTATGTGGTTGGTATTTAGTTCAATGTTGCTTTGTCACCTTCAAGTACAGTCTGATTATCTTTTCCATCCCCAACTATCACTACATAAAAAGATAACCATAAGAATTCAATCGTTTTTATTAGGTCTTGCCATTCATACAGTGTCCAGGTTACAACGAAGACCGTCCCTTGTTACTTACATGCAATCTAAAATTTTAAAAGAGGTCCAGTTGCAAATGCAACCATTCAATTCCAGTTCCGTAAAAGTTCCAGGAAGAACTGTCTCTAAGGATGGGGCAATGTCATGTGAACCACTTTTGACCGTTCCGGTCCTACTCTAATCTCTGTCTTATTTGGGCCTTTTTTGTTGCTTCAATTCTACAATGCTGATGAAAGGGCTCATACCCGAAGCAGTGATTAGAGCAAGATCAGTATGGGAGAATTTTTGAAATATTTCCGGGTCAGAGCAACATCTTTCGTTAGATCCCCACCTTCCATCCGACTGCAGCGACACTGAAACAGCGCACATGATTGAGAACTACTCAAAACATAGTTTCAATTTGGACCATAGGAGTTACATATACCAAAGTATTGTGGTGTATTTCTTATTTTAAAGGATGTAGTTTAATTTGCCGGAAGCCAACGAAAGTCTGGATATCTGTTGTAGTTCAGATATTGACAAAGGATTGTAATGCTCTTTTTATACCAGAATGCCCTCTCTAGGTGTGATTAAATATTTTTTTGGGTTATCACATCGTACTGTCTCATCTCTGTAAAGAATTAAGCTTGACGTAAAATGCATAGTTCTATCTAAATTAAGGACTACAAGAGTGCTTGTTTACTATTGATATTGTATATTTGCTTTATCTTCTTGATTCTTTCTCAAATGTAAAAAATATTGATTTAAAATTTATGCTGAAACAATACTTTGTTTTGAGTAGTTAACCTATAAATATTGAGTAAAAAATAAAACAAAAACTTATCAATGGCATTATGCAATGCTTTGAAATCGACTTGGTTGTTTTTTTTTACTTTGATTTGTATGACTACGACCATTCAGTTCACTCGTTGATTTTGCCTGTATTGCCTATTACCTATACCTATTTAATTTTTTTATATAATACATTTTGTGTTCTTTTTTATACTTATCTTTTTCTTTTCGTTTTAGTTTTTTTGCTTTTTTTTCTTTTTGTTATTTTGCATTTTCGTTTTTTTTTATGGTTTTTGGTTTTTTGTTTTCTGTTTTGTTTTTGTTTTTTTTTTTGGGTTTCTGTATTTTTTTGGGTTTTTGTATCTTTTGGTTTTTGTATTTTTTTGGGTTTTGTATTTTTTGGGATTCATATTTTTTAGTATTTTTTGTTTTATATTTTTTTGGGTATTCCTTTTTTTAGGTTTTTGTATTTTTTGTAGTTTTTTTTGTATTTTTTTGTATTTTTTTTTTGTATTTTTTTTTTGTATTTTTTTGTATTTTTTTTGTATTTTTTTGTATTTTTTTGTATTTTTTTGTATTTTTTTGTATTTTTTTGTATTTTTTTGTATTTTTTTATATTTTTTTGTATTTTTTTGTATTTTTTTGTATTTTTTTGTATTTTTTTTGTATTTTTTTTGTATTTTTTTTTGAATTTTTTTTTTTATTTTTTTGTATTTTTTTGTATTTTTTTGTATTTTTTTGTATTTTTTTGTATTTTTTTGTATTTTTTTGTATTTTTTTGTATTTTTTTGTATTTTTTTGTATTTTTTTGTATTTTTGTATTTTCTGGGTTTTTATATTTTTTGTTTTTTTGCATTTTTTGGATTTTGTTTTTTTGAGTTTTTGTTTTTGGGGTTTTTGTATTTTTTGGGTTTTTATATTTTTTGTTTTTATTGTTTTTTTTGCTTTTTAGTTTTATATTTTTTGTTTTATATTTTTTGTTTTTTTTTTTGACTTTTTCTTGCTTTTTCTTGTTTTTGTTTTTTTTCTGTTGAAATAGAAAAAGGAAGTGACAACGACACTTTTACGCCCATGTACATGTACAGGTAGATCATGGTTTATAGAGATAGTACAAGAGGTTAGACATTAATTTTATATACAGTTTTAAATTATTTACAATATTAATTTTATTTTTCTTATAATTTTAATTTTATATTATCTATTAGCTCTATTATACCATTCAAAATATTATCATTTGTATATTGTGCTATTAATTGATATAACTATTTATATGGGTGATTTATATTAGAAGAATTTTTTAATTTTTCCAATTCAATATTGTATGTTCGAAATCTCCTATTTCTCTACGAGTGCAATATGGAAGTTTCATTTTATTTTGAACAGATGAGATGGAACTAATGCATGGTTAAACCTCATTCTACGGTCACCAAAAACGTGGATATTTGTCAAAGCTTCTATATAATTTATTTAAATTTCTTCTATGGAGAGCACCTCTGCTTGAAAGATGGTGGCAAAGGTTTACAGGTTTATTGATTATATTGATGAGATTTCCTTGGGAGCAATTAGACTTTTACTGTTACAGGTTGCAGCCATTAGTATACATTAGACTAAAAGAGGGTGTTAGAAGGTAATTTTTAATTTCACCCAACCAGAGTCACCCACGACCTAGATATACAAAGTATCAATTTACTTACCTAAACATAGACCACATTTTAAGTAAGAATTCATTTACAAATACTTAAAGCTCTGATAATAATATTTGAGGCGTAGAGTATTTTGCAGGCTATTTGATGGTCTAAGCGTTTTTGCAAAAACCGCTCTTGTGACGAATAATAAATTATGTTTGATTCGGCAAAAACAACATATGTCCAGTTGTTTCTATTAAAAGGAGAATTTTTGCAATAGACATATGCTATTTTTGGCACGATTGAGACGTTATAACCTGTATTGCGTATTCCGTTATCTATTAATTTAGTTGATTTGTTGTTGACATGTCGACATTATAAAAAATAAATATAGTTAACAATAATGACATGAGCCAAACTAATTGGCCTAAGAAGAAGCCAAAAAATCCAAGCAGGCATACAAAACTAGAAGGTTTAGAACAAATATAAACTATAGAGACAAAAGGTAATTTCAGCTAGTGCAACTTGGTCTGTTTGTGGTAAAAATAACACATCTTCAAATATAAGTTCAATTGTTTTTTTTTGTTTTTTTTTTTTTTTTCAGAAAAAATGGATAAGCCAGATAATCACCAATAGTAACCACCCTTAGGCCCCTAAAAATGTACCTATCTAAAAACTTATTTAGCTAGTAAGTTGAACATCTCAAAACTAATTTTTTGTATTTATACTGTTTTTGAAATCAATGCCTCAATTATTTGTCTGGGTAATTTTTCATAGTTCGAGCCATCGAATGATTTAACGCTGGCTTTAAAACAATATTTATTTGGCCTCTATTGCTTAGCGTAAAAAAATACAGAAATGTAGCTAGTAAAAAAAATAAGTTAATTAACTGTACTATCAAACGATTAAAATGATTAAAACCGCAACTAGTCAATATCTTCGATTTTGTGTCTAAATGTTGGGTCGATATCTTTTTTTTTTCGAAATATTTAATGCTAAATTAAAATCATCGAGTGTGAAAGTCTTTGATGAACTGAAGCATGGTACCATGGTTGATTTTGTAACTTATTTAGCACACTTGTGAATTGATATTAGGTAGATACTTGTAACTGTTGTTTATATTCGCCCATTTTTAAAATATTAAATGTTAGTTAACTAGTTAGGTTTACACAATATTATAAATATAGATTTCTAGAGAAAAAGGTACAAACAAGTTAATTATAGAAAAAATAGCAATAAAAGAATCCACAATATAATTTTTTGTTATTCATTAGTAACCTTATTTCTTCTGTTGGTTTATCTTCTACCCTTTCTGCCTCCTCAACTTATTCCATCCATATCTTTCTAATTGACTATGCCTTCTGTTTCTTTATCTTGTTGTTATTGTTTCTAATACATCCCTGCATATTGCTTCAGATTTAATATTATCCATACAAATTTTTGCCACCACTTTTACAATTTAAAACTATTTTATCATATTCTATTATTTCGTTTAGTGTCTCTTCATTTTTGTAGATTCCGGTTTATATCTGTATATCTCTGAATTACCTGCTTAGTTGTGTCATAATATGCATTTAAACAAATTAAAAAGATATATGAATTATAAACAATGCATTTACTTCTTCAACAGAAAATATTAAATCCACCTCAATACTATTTATTTCTTCTTCAAATTCAACACTAAATATCATTTTAGCGGTAAATTTGAATTTGTCTTGTATCATTTCAAGAAAAACTTTGTTATGAATGCATTGAAGTCAAAGTTTTAGATAACCAACGAATAAAGATTACACTAAATTGTGCTTATTCAGTTCTTTATTAATAATTGTACTTTAGCTGAAATTTTATTTTTTTTGCTATTTCGTCACATATCTGCATCAATATGATGGGAAAAGAGCAGCGACTAAATGTCAGTAAATGTTACCCTGACAAAACAGAATACAAAATAATAAAATATTTGTTTATATTTCGAGTTTAGAGTTTTAATTCGATATTTTATTCATTGTTTTATAAGAAACTATGATTAGGAAATTATATATCTATTATAATAAGAGAAAAAGTAAGTAAGTAAGTTAGAAATGCAATTAAGCATACCTATTATTACCTACCTACAAAACATATTTAGAAGGAACTGAAAAATATGTAATTAAAGAAGAGCCTATTGAAAACGCAGAATTTTGGCGGATACATAAAATAATGTGTGTATTTTGATATTTATAGGTTTATTATTTTATTTCTATTTTTTCTCAATTGAACTATAATATTACCATTAGTTGTTTGTATGGATTTCCTAATTAAAGAAAGGTGCTTTCTTCAGGTAAAATGTAGCAAAGTTCTGAAGTATATTATGAGATATGTTTGCAGACAAGTGCTTTGAAATCAAATAAATCATATGGACAAGGATCATCATTATACGAATTTTGTCCCCACTAACAAGATGTTATATTCAAGTGTAAACTTGTTGGCAACAGCTTATTAAATATATTCCAAAAAAGTGTAATGGTACCAGCTTTTACTATAATAATAATGGTTCTTATCAATCTCCTGTTTTTGTGTAGACAAGATTTATAATAATTGTAGCAATAAATTCCAGATTGTTAGTCTGGTTCACAAGTGCCATTTCCCTCGAAACCTGTCCTCCAGCACCAAAAATTATGATTTTGGGCTCATTCGATTCGAAATAACATCTAGAATATTCTATCAAAATTCCAAGAGGGGCTGAAAAAAAATGCAAAAGTTATAAACAATAAAGTAAAATAAAAAATAACGGTTTGGTTTTTTGAAATAGTTCAAAAACTATTTGAGATAATCGAAATTTGAAAAAAGATCCTTAAAGAGCAGGAAATTTCCTAAAAAACAGTCTTGCCTCTTGGAACTGTACCAACAACCCTTATAATTTTAATTAAGCGGCGAAAATAACGGTAAAAACGCGTGGTTCGGCTGCCGCGCTCATCGCCCCAATCTGACACATGAACTAAAAAAATTATTTTAACTGATTAAATATTAATATTAAGGACTAAAAAAATTTGGGTACTAAGTAGACATATGAATAAACAATAATCCGTAAACAAAAAATTTTTATCACTATTTTTTTATTAATTATGTTTTTGTTAATTAGTTAATTTTCACCATTTTAATGTTAACATAAAAACGCTGATTATTTCAAAACAAGAAATCTAGAATTTTTTTTTATTTTTTTGAGCTATTGTTAAAAGGGTTTGGAAGAGATCCCCGTTGGAAAAATTCAAAAATTCTGATTTTTCACTTTTTTATTAACAATCAAAGGCATTAAAATTATTTAGTACAATATTTTTAAAAGTTAAATAAAAAATAAAAAAAATTTCTCAATAAAAAAATATATATGGTTGTTTTTGTTATATTTTTTAGTATTAAAAAAAAATATTGTGTAAAATTGCATTTGTTTATAACAAATTGTATATATTATATATATATATATATATATATATATATACAAGAAAGAAGTCTTTGCTGACTCGTTAGGAAATGAACTTGAGTTATTGGGTTTGCAGCAAAACGAAATGTGTACTCTTATAAGTTTATTCCAAGCTTTCGAATGTGAATACATTCATCTTCAGGGATCTGTAATAAATATTCTAGATCCCTGAAGATGAATGTATTCACATTCGAAAGCTTGGAATAAACTTATAAGAGTACACATTTCGTTTTGCTGCAAACCCAATAACTCAAGTTCATATATATATATATATATATATATATATATATATATATATATATATATATATATATACAAGAAAGAAGTCTTTGCTGACTCGTTAGGAAATGAACTTGAGTTATTGGGTTTGCAGCAAAACGATATGTGTACTCTTATAAGTTTATTCCAAGCTTTCGAATGTGAATACATTCATCTTCAGGGATCTAGAATATTTATTACAGGAAAATTAAAATTGAATAATGAACAATTAATGTTTACTTACTACATAGTGAGATTGGTTCGTGAAAAAATTTTGTTGATAAAAATTAATGATGTGATTGAAACTGTACTAGATAAACATTGACATGAACATTTTAGACGATGCATTGAAAATTTTTAAAACATTTTAAAATTATATTCACTTTTTGCAACTAACTAGTTTAGTCGAAAATTAATAAAATTTTTGAGGTTAGAATTGACCATGTGCTCTTTTCAAGTTCATGGCGCATGCGTCTGTCATTAAGTCAATTTGCCAAAAAAGAAGAAGAATTTACTTTAACTGTGTAAGACTAATGAGGTCCTACAGCCAATTATTTCAAAACAGAAGGGGGTTGCATAAAGCTAATGAGACTTTATTACCAAACTACCCTTTCTTAATGGGAGGCGCACGTGTCATATACAATAGAACTGAACGACGGGTTGCTAAAAATTTATTTTATAACTATTGATTTATGAATAAAATTATATGAAACATAGTTAAAGATTTTGTTAATGACGACAAACATGTCTGTTTCCTGAATCCCTTATTGGTAAGTTCAATGAGTGGTCGGTTAATGGGGCCTACCACGTATTGAGACTTGTAGAGGGGGCAGTGGGGGGTTAATATATATATATATATATATAATTTTTTAATGCCTTTGTTAATAAAAAAGTGAAACATCAAAATTTTTGAATTTTTCCAACGGGGATCTCTTCTAAACCCTTTTAGCAATAGCTCAAAAAAATAAAAAAAATTCTAGATTTCTTGTTTTGAAATAATCAGCGTTTTTATGTTGAAAATGTTGAAAATGGTGAAAATGAACTAATTAACAAAAGCATAATTAATAAAAAAATAGTGATAAAAATTTTTTGTTTACGGATTATTGTTTATTCATATGTCTACTTAGTATCCAAATTTTTTTATTCCTTAATATTAATATTTAATCAGTTAAAATAATTTTTTTAGTTCATGTGTCAGATTGGGGCGATGAGGGCGGCAGCCGAACCACGCGTTTTTACCGTTATTTTCGCCGCTTAATTAAAATTATAAGGGTTATTGGTACAGTTCCGGAAGGTAAGACTTTTTTTAGGAAATTTCCTGCCCTTTGAGGATCTTTTTTCAAATTTCGATTATCTCAAATAGTTTTTGAAATATTTCAAAAAAACCAAACCCTTATTTTTTATTTTACTTTATTGTTTATAACTTTTGCATTTTTTTTCAATCCCTCTTGGAATTTTGATAGAATGTTCTAGATGCCATTCCGAATCGAATGAGCCCAAAATCATAATTTTCGGTGCTGGAGGACAGGTTTCGAGGGAAATGGCACTTGTGAACCAGACTATGAATATCTTTGGTCTTCTCGAAAACATATTTTTATACAATATAAAGAAGATGATGTATTTTTTAGAGACATTCATTCTTTAAGTCTTTTGAAAATTAAATGTTTATTTGCTGGTAAGATAAGAAAAGTAAAAATTATTAATGCTATTCATAAAAAAGGTAATTTGTAACTTTGTTTCATCAGAAGGATTTCCTATACTCAATTTAAAATATTTTTTTTAAACAAATTAAAGGTCTTTAGTATGATCGTTAGATTATATTTTCATTAATTCAGCACCACATATGTTTCGGAATAAAATTCCATCTTCTGGTGCAGTCCCAGCTTTTTAAAATAAAAAAAAAATTAGGGACATAAACACTTTAAAATGATCATGGACGAAACCCATCTTTTTGTTTGTGATAATGTGTATGTATTCAAAGTATTAATATTTGGTTTAACAAAATTATTAGGGAAACAAAAATAAGAGTTTTTATAGAATTAAAATATACCAGTAGCGATACAGTATAAATTAAATAGCTTATAAATTACATTTAGTTAATTTGCTTTCTTGAGTTTGGGTTTAAAATTACTGAGGCCCTTCCTATGGGGCCTCAGTATTGCATTCGTGCAGACAAAAAATGTTCTTACCCCATTTTTTAAAACTTTTTTTTCATGTTTCCGATCATTCTGGGTCCGAAAATGCCAAAAAAAATATTTTCGTCTTGTCGGCTGTGTGTATGTATGCCGGCACGATAACTCTAGAACGAAAGTTCTGATTGACTTGCAGTTTTGATTTTCTTGAATAATTACTTCTAACTTAGAACCCTATTGATTTTCAGAATTTTTGGTTCATCCTAACTACTTTAATATCAATTTTCTTAAAATACGCATATGCATTTCTTATGTAACAATTTTAGGAATTCCAATTATTTCTAACATCAACATTCCTAACATTCTTAAAATTCTATAAATTGCAAACATTCTCTAACGACCTGTCAAACAACAGCTGTTGATAGTAAAAGTGAAATTTCTAAGGCGGGTTGCGACCTTCATACTTGCAACCATAGCTATTTTGGAGGCTATTTTTATTCGAAATTAGTAGCCAATCCTGCCAATTTATGAAAAATATATAAGCAATTTCTTAAAAATGACTTTTTTATGGTGGTGCTAACTTAAGCATACTAATATTTCGCCCCTAGCCACAAAAACACCTTAATCAAATTGACTGGCTTTTTGTCGCAACCCCGGCCATTTTATTTGGCAAAAATCAGAATAATGCTTTGCTGTGCCTGTCAAGTATCAAGATGTCATCTGTGATGTGTGAATGGCTCTTAAATGTCAAATTATTTAAAAATATATACTTCTTTTGATATTTATTGCAAATAATTTGTAGTGCATCTCAATTTAGGATTTCCATAAATAAATGTACAGCAAGACAGATAATTTAATGTTCTTATACAAAGATATTGTTCCATTATTGCGGTAATATTTCAATACTCGGTAAGTTGTTAACTTTGCAATACCTGTAAAAAAATGTTGAGTATTTAATTTTTATTGTTCTTTCTTCTGTGGTGAAACTGACTACAAGCTGACCAATCAGAAGTCTACCGAATTGCCAACTTAAATTTAAAACGCTTCTATTTAAAAACAGAGTATAGTGTCTATTGGCTGACCTTGCATTTGAAAATACCTTCTTGGTTAGTGATTATAAGGACACCAATAACGGTTTTAAAAGTTAGACAAGAATAATTGATGATTGTTCTTTTTCTGAAAATTAACGGCCAGACCCAGAATTATCATTGCTACTAATGAAAGTTCAGAAATGCTATCACTTGCCCACTTGATTAATTTCTGTTTTTCGAAAACGATATTACTATTATAATATTTACAATTCTAAATTTTCTCCTATACAATGGAGAAAACTCACCATCATTATTATAATGTCAAAAAAGTATTGTATTTATATTGAACAATTTCCCTTATTAATTTTGAAACAAAGAGAAAGTTTTCGGTTGTTAAAGTACTGGGTAAACGAATTTATCGTTCAAATATCGGATTTATAAATATGTAGCTCAATGTTGTTTATTGCAAAATCAGGTAACGGATATTTAAACTGCTTACTATTTATCTATTATTTATTAAAATGGCAATAATTATTAGCCAATCTAATTCAGCTCTCTTTGATTAAACCCAAAGATAAGTAAGTAATAAATGTTTTGATTTCATTGTTACATACTTTAATACAGGATGGTGGAAAGACTGGCCTTATAGCAAAGTTTCAATAATCATAAAAATTAAATATTTGATAATCAGGTAAAATATGTACTAAAACGAAAGAAATAATTTATAGGTAATTAAAAAAATAGGTAAGCTTTATAGGTTAGATTAGTTTGATGGAAGTTGTGTTTCACTGACAATTACCTTTTAACAAAAACAAACCATTCTGCCATTAAATTTGACGTAGCTTTTAGTTTCTGTTAAATATTGTTTTTAGGTCGTAAAAAAGTAGTTTAAATGTGTAACCAAATTATTTTTAATTTTGTTGTTGTTGTTGTTGTTGTTTTTGTTGTTGTTGTTGTTGTTGTTGTTGTTGTTGTTGTTGTTGTTGTTGTTGTTGTTATTGTTGTTGTTGTTGTTGTTGGCTTTTCTAAAGAGACGGCCATGGTTTATTTACTCGTACAAAGTCAAGTTTAGCTATTTTCCATCAAACGCCAGGTACGCTCACCGTTTTTTCCCTCAACTGACTAAAATATTTTTAGCTATATATGGAGATCCTTATTAATATTTCCGCAAATATTTAGTAGGCGTACTAGTACATATACAAATACCTATAGATTGCACCATGTATCTTGATTTTCGTAAAATTTGCACCCTCATCGTTTTTTTCACCATTTTCCTCATTTATCCGAAGGACAAAAGTCACCCCTCTATCCCGGCAAGATGTTGAGGAAATACAAGTTGCTCCACCAACATTTCCACTTGGAAAAAATGGTCAAACGACATAAGTTTACAATAAAGATCCATAACGATTTAGAATTATGTTTTAACGTTTGACCACCCCCTATATTATATATAATGTGACCAAGTAGTGTGAAAATTCGAAAAATAAAATTTGAAAATCGAATTTCCACTTGGAAAAATGGTCAAATTACATAAGTTTACAATAAAGATCCATAACGATTAATAAATTTGTTTAGACGTTTGACCACAACCTTAAATAATATTAATGTTCCCAAGTAGTGTGAAAATTTGAAAAATAAAATTTGGAAATCGAATTTCGGCTTGGAAAAAAAAGGTCAATCGACATAAATGCACAATAAGGTCCCGTAATGGTTATAAATGATGTTTTGACGTTTGACTACCCCCTAAAATAATTTTATTGTGCCCAAGTAGTGTGAAAATTCGAAAAATAAAATTTGGAAATCGAATTTCGGCTTAGAAAGAAAGTTCAAAAAACATAGGTTTACAATAAAGATCCGTGACGATTTAGAAATATGTTTTGACGTTTGACCACCCCCTAAAATATTTTAGTGTACCCAAGTATTGTGAAAATTCAAAAAATAAAATTTGGAAATCGAATTTCGGCTTGGAAAAAATGGTCAAACGACATAAATGCACAATAAGGTCCCATAATGGTTTAAAATTATGTTTTGACGTTTGATCACTCCCTAGAATAATTTTAGTTTCTCTAAGTAGTGTGAAAATTCGAAAAATACAATTTGGAAAGGACATTTTGACTTATAAAAAAATGGTCAAACGACATAAGTACACAATAAAGATTCATACTAGTTTAGAATTAAGTTTTGACGTTCTACCACCGCCTAAATTAATTTAAATGTGCCCAAGAAGTGTAAAAATTCGAAAAATAAAATTTGGAAATCGAATTTCGGCTTAGAGAGAAAGTTCAAACGACATAAGTTTACAATAAACTTCCATAACGATTAAGAATTATGTTTTGACGTTTGACCACCACATAAAATACTTTTAGGGGGTGGTCAAACGTCAAAACGTATTTCTAAATCGTTAATTATCTTTATTGTAAACTTATGTCTTCTGACCATTTTTGCCAAGTGGAAATTCGATTTCCAAATTTTATTTTTCGAATTTTCACATAACATAGAAACACTAAAACTATTTTAGTGGGTGGTCAAACATCAAAACATAGTTTCAAACCATTATTGGGCCTTATTGTGCATTTATGTCGTTTGACCATTTTTTTCAAGCTGAAATTTGATTTCCAAATTTTATTTTTCGAATTTTCACAATACTTGGAAACATTACAATTATTTTAGGGGGTGGTCAAATGTCAAGACATATTTCTAAATCGTTATGGATCTTTATTGTAAACTTATGTCGTTTAAACTTACTTTCTAAGCCGAAATTCGATTTCCAAATTTTATTTTTCGAATTTTCACACTACTTAGAAACACTAAAATTATTTTAGGGGGAGATCAAACGTCAAAACATAATTTTAAACCTTTATGGATATTTATTATGTTCTTATGTCGACTGAACATTTTTTTGAACTAGAAATTGGAGTAAGAAATGTTTTCTTTGAATTTTTAATACTTCTGGGGTCTGTTAAGATATTTTAGGGAGTGATCAGACGGCGATATATAATTTTAAACGTTTAGGGATCCTATTGTGCCTTTCTAACCATTGATCTATATTTCAAAGTTGAAATTCATCCCAGAACTCTTGTTTTTCTCTAATTTAGCTCCTTGAAATTATTTTAAGGTGTGTTAAAAAAATCTAATGGGTGATCAAATATGGTCAAAAATTGGTTAATCTTATGGTGCAGTCAGTTTTAAAAAAATATTAACTTCGAGGGGCCAGCAGGCACTTGGCCATTAATATTTTTTTAAATATTTAGGTTTCTGAGGGTTATCAAAAAAAGTTAGTGGGTGGTCAAACATGATCAATAGGAATAGGTGGTCAAACGTATGCCTCTTCTGAAACTAAAATTTTAGAATTAATCATGATTATCAATTGAAATTTCGATTATCGATTAACTAAAATTATAGGAAATTATTACATTGTGAGTGATATCACCTTATTAATATAATTTCTAATACCTAATTATTAAAAACTAAAATTATTCTTTCGACTTTATCAATTAACGACTATATCTAAAAAGATTGAACAATTATAGCAACAGAAAAAGAACTAACTACCGTATACTTATGGCAACCGGTTGTAGAACACTCTTCGGTCTAACTAATAAGTCTGTATCTTCCTCTAGGTGTCTTTCAAGAAGATCGTGAACAAATTGTTTACATTACTAGTGACAGTGATGGTTTGTGATTAACTGATTGTTGTTTTATAAAAATCATGGTAATAGTTTGTAATGTTTTACATCTATACAGTGTCTCATCGGCAACAAAAACATTCTACGTGCCAAAACAATAAGTTTAACATATAAAAAAGCTAATTACATATTTACAGGTTGGTAATAAATTAAGAAAAGATTAATATGCAGCCATATTCACAATGCATATTTAAATTTACCCATATTTAAAACCTTAAAGAGATAAACTTTGATTATTTTAGGCTTGGTAAACTGACAAAGGTAACTATTTAAAAATACTTTATCAATAGAGACTTTTATATATCAAGGTACCATTATTTTTTATTGAATTAAAAAACAACAATAATAATAATAATAATAATAATAATAATAATAATAATAATAATAATAATAATAATAATAATAATAATAATTAATAATAATAATAATAATAATAATAATAATAATAATAATAATAATAATAATAATAATAATAATAATAATAATAATAATAATAATAATAATAATAATAAAAGAGTAAAAGAGTTAGCAATAGGAAGAATTTCTACTTGGTTCTTGCCTAAGTAACGCCAATTCTTTACAAACCTGAAAATTAAACGTCTCAATAGTTCTATTCGGCATTCGATCTTTCGTTCAAACAATCGTTGTTTCTTTTTCGCAATAGGTTTGCCCGTAGGGGCCTCAGTCTGGATAAGGTGGGGACCACCAATTTAGCATCTTTCGAATTTTCACTATAAATAATAATTTTCTAATTTTTAGTCTTTCTTATTTTATCAATAGGAATAAAGTAACAATATGCAATGATGATTTCTTGTTTCGGTTGTAACTACTTTTTGTAACACGTTCCAGATGATAGACAGTAATGGGTTAAAATCATTTCTTCAATTAAAAATTTTCTATTTCTATTCAATATAGATATATTTAAAAGCCAATTCTATGTGTTTCATGACTTGTTTTTATAGAATCGCATTTAATATACTCACGTAGTTACCAATCGCCCATTTTTTAAAAATCCGCTTCTAATTCAACCCACGTTATACTTAAGCTGAATATAAAATTCAAATTCTACCAAAATTTATTCGAACCCGCCCTTTTTAAAAATCGTACACCACATATTACTCAACATGTAAATATGATCACCGCATGTATACAATAATTATTATAGTTAAATTATTGTTACAATTGGATTTGTTTCGAAATGCTTACCATTTTGGACAAGAACGACAAACCCTTTTAGAATATTTAGCAGTTTAAGACCTCTGATGATCGCTAGCCTAATAATTCCACCAAGTTTTTATAGTAAACTTATTACTATACCCTCTCTTGACTGACCAGAGCAGATTGTTTAACTCAATAACAATTATTATATTTTATATATTATATTAATTAGCAACAATTAATTCTGTTCCAATCTGAAGTCTATAAAATTACGATTATTATATTGAAAATAGAAATACTGCACTTTTCTTCGTTTTTTCCAATTCGCCACTATTGTTCTACACCTAATTGATTTTTTAATAATCAAATACTTAAAAAACTATTTAAACTACGGTTTACTTATGATTTGACATAGAAATTGGACATATCAGCTTATAGTATGAGAGCCCACTGCAAATTTCGACCGTCATCTGATAACGAAATGAAATATTCTCCAAAGGCATGTAACATTATTGTACTTTACCAAATTGCACCTGTACCAATCCCAATCCTGAGCAAAGTGCTTAAAAAAATTTATCTTATATTCAAAAAATCACATAAGACGCTGTCATGTCTTATGTGATTGTGCTTTCCCTCAAATTTACAACCCTAATTTATAGTGAACCTAGCTTTTAAACCTGAATTATTAATATTTGTACCTACCTTTTAAACCATATTTATGAAAGGAAGAAGGATGGCATTGTATAAACCATTTGCAGAGATACCTAGTCAATAATAATTATAAACTCTTGTTAGACAATTCTTTTAAACCATAATCATAGTAGTTTTTTTGTCGTTTCTATCGTAACCTGTAAAAATGAATTACAACAATAAGCATATAAATAAATTTTTAAATCAGCAAAAATTGATTCATATTTTTAATGATTTTTATCTACTAATCGTAGATAGATGTTTTTGTGCGATGTTAAGAGGAAAAAAATGTTTCCCGTTAATAATATACAGGGTGTTTCAGATTTAAACGAACACAGCCTAATGGGAGGTAGAGTACACTTAGATGAGTTCAAAACACCCCTATACTTAGCTTTTAATTTTACTCGTTTCTGAGATATGATTTCTTGCCAAAACTAAAATCGGCCATTTTGTTTGAACGGCTAGAGTTATTTTGAAAAAATTTTATACAAAAGTTACACTCTCTTAGGTCAATAAAAACAATAATTTAATTTTAAAAAATTCCAGGACCGGACTCTCTTTTTTTATATTGCTCTTCTTGGCTAGAATCTCACCCTGTATATCGGATTTTAATAAATCTTACTGCACATCTAAATAGTACGCGGATCAATAAATAAAATAATGCGATAATATTTAATGGCACCATCTTGATTTTCTTACAGTCAATTTTTATAATGGCGACTTTAATATTATAAATCAGTTTTTACAAAATTGAAATCAAATATATTACTCTGTATTTTTAAAACTCTACATAAATTAGGTACCGTCTTCATTAATTTTTAACTACTGCATTTTCCAATAAGAAATTGAACATCTACACAGGACCGGTCTCATTTTATTTGATAAAGTAATAGAACAAACTAACAGAAACAAATAATTAATTTAAACTAAAGTAAATTTTCAAAATGAACACCGTGAACGTTAATACACCTCTGGGAACGTTTTATTTTAACAGGTTTTTTACTGATTTGTCAATTATTTCCGGTTTATTTCTAATGTTGTTGCATACATTATTAATTTTTTCAATACCTGAGCTCTGGTATTTATTTCTTCATTGTACACCTCTGATTTAGGGTAGCCTTATGAAATATAATCCAGAGGTGTTAGATCTGGAGATCTTGGTGGCCAATTGGGGGGATAGCCTCGACCTATCTAGCGACTTGAACACGCATTAAATGTTTGGTGTGGAATTTTTAAAAAATCACTTAATACCTAAGCACAGTTAAATCATTGTTTCCCAAATAGTTGGATAGGTCGGGGCGGTCTCGTCAATTGGCCACCAAGATCTCCAGATCTAACATCTCTGGATTACTTTTTATGGGGCTACCTTAAATCAGAGGTGTACAACGAAGAAATGGATACCTGAGCACAGTTATTGGAAAAAATTAACAATGTATGTAACAACATTAGAAATAAACCGAAAATAATTGACAAATCATTGAAAAACCTGTTAAAACGTTCACAGAGGTGTATTGACGTTCACGGTATTCATTTTAAAAATCTACTTTAGCTTGAATTAATTATTTGTTTCTGTTAGTTTGTTCTATTACTTTATTAAATAAAGTGAGCCCAGTCCTGTGTAGATGTTCAATTTCCTAATGGAAAATGCTGTATTAAAAAAAAATAATTAAGATGGTACCTAATTTGTGTAGAGTTTTAAAAGTACAGAGTAAAATATTTGATTTTAATTTTGTAAATACTGATTTATAATAATGTAGTCGCCATTATAAAAATTTATTGGAAGAAGATCAAAATGGTGCCATTAAATATTATTACATTATTTTATTTGTTGATCCACGTACTATTTAAATGTACAGTAAGATTTATTAAAATCCGATATACAGGGTGATATTCTAGCTAAGAAGAGCAATATAAAAAAAGAGAGTCCGGTCTAGGAATTTTTTAAAATTAAATTATGGTTTTGATTGACCTAAGAGAATGTAACTTTTGTACAAAATTTGATTAAAATAACTCTAGTCGTTCAAACAAAATGTCCGATTTTAGTTTTGGCAAAAAATCATAAAACACCCTATATCTCAGAAACGAGTAAGATTAAAGGCTAAGTATAGGGGTGTTTTGAACTCACCTAAGTATACTCTACCTCCCATTAAGCTGTGTCCGTTTAAATCTGAAACACCCTGTATATCAAGATATATTTGAATGTTATTTTCTAAAAAACTTTAAGGGCAAACAAAATTGGTGCTGTCATGCTTTATGTGATTTTTTTTAAATAAAATAATTTTTTTAAGCCACTTTGCTCAGGATTGGGATTGGCACAGGTGCCATTTGGTAAAGTATAATGTATTTACATGCTTTTGGGGTATATTTCATTTCGTTATCAGATGACGGTAAAAATTTGCAGTGGGTTCTTGGGCTATTATAACAGAAATATTTTATAAATCTATTTTTTTTACGATCACTATCCAAAGTAGGCTTTTTCACATTCAAATCTAACTAGAATTGTCATAATTTGACATTATTGGCGCACACATGCGCCAAAGTAACTTTGGCACACGCTTGTCTATTTTCATTTGAATTAAATAAAAGATAGATAGTCGGCATTTTAATACAAATGTAGGCTAATCTAAAATATTTTAATTGACTTCCTAATATTTTAAATTATCCAACACATATAAGTACTAAAACAGTTTTTCTCTACAAAGAGTAGGTTTATGTCAAATAAACTTACAATATTATAACGACAGAAGGTAACACATTTCTAATAAAATTAAATTATTTATATTATTTTGGTGTGATCGTAGAAAAAATCTTGTTTTTAATTCGAGCAGAAATTCCTTTGGCAGTTTCTGCTCTCATTACACAAATAGCTTCCTTTTTTTTTTCAATTGGGTGAGCTCAAAATAGTAATTCAAATGGAAAATGCATGAATAGTGCGTGATTTGCTAAGACTAGTTTCATTTATTATTTCCTAGATTGTAGTACTCTCCCGCATTTAATTTTATTCAAAGTTTAGGTATGTGGGACCCATTTTATTAAGCAGACATGACACTATAACTTTTAGTTAAACATTGGTACCAGTAAATTTTCTTTAACACTCTCAAAAAGTTATATCGTGGAATATTGTGTATAGATTAATAGAAATTCTTATCTAAAATTTGTGAAAACCATCACTATGGTATGAATCTATCTATTTCAAGCAATTTTTGATATATTTTGTTTTATTATTAACTATTGCCAGTAAGAAATTTTTAAATAAATAAAAATACAAGTCTCTATTCGTGATTCAAATTAATTTTCGCGCACCTGTCATTTGTCACCTATAAGTAGGATGTTTGTTTATTCATATGTGTTTGTTTCGGACGGGATTTTGTATTTGTGATTTTTTAACTGTTTTCATATAATATTTCCATTATAATAGTGTTTTTGAGTTTCATTTAGTGTTGATTTAAGTTTAGTTTTCGTGCTTTCGTATAAATATAATATTTATCATGTGTATGACTTAATTTGTTGGAAATATTCACCTATTAGTTGCTACACGAGCATCTAGAAATATTTATTTCTTAAACCCATGACATGATTTATTATGTGGTTTAAAGGACATTTTAGACACCAAACGTTTATTATTGATGAACTTATTTAAAAATCTTACTATCCTTATTCTTATATTATAGTTTTATTCTAAACAAAATTTTGCAAAATCTCAACGTGAATTTGTAGATATAAATTTATTGTAAGAAATTTTACGACTTAACGCTTGGAAAATGATAAACACTTCAGTTTTGATTATGACATTTAGATTGTAATTTATTGGGGGCTTTTTCGCAAATTTCATTTTTAATATAAACACTATCACAAACTATAAGAAATAAACAAATTTAAAGCTCACAATGTTGCCAACTGATTTTAAAACAAAATTAATAAATGAACTGAAATTTAAAAAAAAATCAATATTATAAATAGGTTTTATAAAAAAAATTCTTAACTAAATATAGAGTATGATTACATATTACTAGACACAAATTTTTTACTACTTAAAAAATTTCGCTACTCGTTGCAACACTGAACAATATCCTTCTTACAGGTGCCTTCTACAAATTTCCTCCAGAGGGTGTATCACTTAGCTTGAATCGCGAATAGGTAGTTGATTGGAGATTACTACGGTACAGGGCCGCTCCTGGCGCCAAAATTTATTAGTGCCAAATTCTGTTGATATCCTACAGCAAGAAGACTCGAAAGAAAACCACCTCTCATGGAAAAAGGACTCGAGAGAAACTCACCTCTTCAGGAAAAAAAGAAGTTACTTTCGAGATAAACCAAACTCTCGAGGAAAAAAACTCAAGCGAAAACCACCTCTCGAGGGAAAAACTCAAAGAAACTCTCAACTCTCAAGGAAAAAATTCTTGAGAAAACCACCTCTCGAGAAAAAAAAAACTCGAGAGAAACCATACTCCCAAGGAAAAAAAAACTAGGTAGCAACCCAACTCTCGAGGAAAAGACTCGAGAGAAAACCACATCTCGAGGAAAAGACTCGAGAGAAAACCACCTCTGAGGAAGAAAAACTCAAGGAAACTCAACTCTCAAGGAAAAAATATTCTTGAGAAAACCACCTCTCGAGGAAAAAAAGACTCGAGAGGAAACCACCACGAGAAAAAATATACAAAAGAAAACCCCCTCTCGAGGAAAATAGACTGAAGATAAAACTACCTATGGAGGAAAAAACTCGAGAAAAACCCAACTCCCGAGGAAAAAAATTTTAAAAATGTCCAATATGTAAAAACAAATAAAGATAAAATATTGAAAATAGAACTATCAAAAAGAGAATAAAATTTTATACAATATTGAGTAGGTATTCTTAATATTGATTTAAAATGAAATGTCATTTTAAACTAAGGGAGAGACATAAAAACAAGTAGTAATTTAAAAAATGCCCACTATGTAAAAACGAATAGAGATAATAATTGAGCCTAGACCTATCTAAAGAATGCTATACAATATAGAGTATTCCTAACATCGATTTAAATTAAAATATGATTTAAATTTTAAGAAGATATATAAACAAGTGAAAATTTGAAAAATGCCCAATATGTAAGAACGATTAAAGATAAAAAATAGAAACTAGGACTATTTAAAAGCGAATAAAATTTTATAAAATATAAAGTTTTCTTAACATCGATGAAAATTTTAATTTAATTTAATTTAATTTAAAAACAACTGAAAATTTAAAAAATGCCCATTATGTTACAACCAATAGAGATAAAAAAATTAAACTAGAACTATCGAAAAGAGAGTAAATTTTTATACAATATAAAGTATTCTTAGCATCGATTTAGTGTATTGACAATTATTTTTTCTGTTTCCACTTATACAGTGAGTCGGGAGGAGCGCACCAAACTCTAGGAGTATACACACGTGAAAATAATGTAAAAAAAAACTCATATGTTCTTATCCGATTTTCATTTGTTTTCAAGTTATAGCATATTAACAAATAAACAAATTTACACATAAAAATTCTCTTAATCATAGCGTTCTTTCAATAAATGTTCAAAAATACCGCCATTGACTTGACATTTTCTGCTTCGTCTACGAAGAGCGTTTGTTGCTCTCCTAATTGATTCATTTCTTTCTTCTTTACACTGAGAGTTCATCAAAACGTCAGAATTATCAAATGCCTTTGAGCCTTGAACATATGGCATACTTTGATAATGTTAAAATTCAGAAGTGGAAAGCTAGATGAACATTTTTAATTACGCCATAACTTGAAAACAAATGAAAATCGGATAAGAACATATGTTTTTTTACATTATTTTCACGTGTATAATATACTACTAGAGTTTGGTGCGCTCCTTCCGACTCACCCTGTATAACGCCAATTTTATAATAAACGTTTGGATGCAAAATACTTTCGGAATTTTTGATTTAAGTACACTTTCGTCTCCAAAATAATTTAATTATTATACGGCATAAACAAGACAAGTGTGAACGAAGTCTATATTTATGATAAACAGATGGTCGATAAAAACTAACTCCATATTAATACATTCACAATATTATGCACAAGCAAGATGAGTGGCATTTATACCCAAAAATATAATCAAAACATTGTGTTCAATTGCTAAAAGCGTGTCTACCAAAACCAAATAAGAGACATATAACTTATTTTTGCTAAATGTATTGGTCTAATTTCTAGTGTTTCTGCCAAAACAACTTATTTTTGTTGAATGTATTTGTTGAAATGCTTCAACATTTTGCCAAAGCCATTTGTTTTGCCTAGAGCCGTCTCTGACCTTCCTCGGCTGATCCGAAATCGACAAGGTGATTATGTCACCCTTTCTTTCCATGATACAGCTAACCTTCAAAAATCAATAGATGATAAACACGTGATGCCTGAATTGCATTGGTGAATGATTGATTAGTTAAGCTGTAACGAGTGATTGGTCAAGCCGTAACGAGCGGGTTGCTGATGCTCGTCTCCATGTTGTTTGCGGGTTAAAATGACCACTTCTTAAACACCGAAACGACGGAACGATGCCTGAAAGGGTAAAGAAAGCTCTGAAATACAAAAGAGTGCAAGACATTAATAATGCCAAGAAGAAAGATTTACTAAAACTTTGTAAATCAGGTGCTTTACCTGAATTTCACATTATTGTCACAATTTACCTGTATCTAATAATGTTAAAGACACAGTTCCTGAACCTTCCACAGAAGATAGTGATACAGACATTGAATATTATGACCTGCACAGTGCACATGTATCTTTGTGTGCGAACTCTACACGATACCTATCAAACAAAGAGAGACATAAGAATTGAAGTCTGTCGAACGAAGATAGGTGTTTTGATACCTATCGTATCGAAAGATGAGAATCTCACTGCTGTATTTAGCTTGCTAAAATAAGCTAAGTGAAGTTTTTCTCTTTTTTTTTTTGTTATATTTTGTAAAGACTAATTATGTTTTGAATACCCTTTTTCATTGGAGTTATTGCTTATTAAACAAGTTGAAGCTTTACTGATTTTTTATTCAATTTTAAACTTTTGAATAGCGTTTCCACTTGTTAGCATTTTGACAGGTCGTTGGAATGCGTAATATTTTGATTTCAAGCAATTTTGCTAAATAATTTTTTGAATGAAAAAATATATGGCTAGCCGAGGATTTTTACATATGGTATATGGGTCTATATAGTCATTCTAAACAATTTTTCTTTATAACTTCTGATCATATCTGTAACATAAAAGGCACTTTAGTCTGAAAATTTCCAAGATGTCCTTGATTTCTCAAAATTGAAATTATTTTGAAAATTACTCTTTAAGCAAGAAGTGAAAATTTAAGTCGAGAATTTTGTACCTATTCCAAGAGTCTTTTCGCTCATTAGGGGACACACTGTATATTTTAAAATAGTTTAGATAAAAAAAATAGATCACAATTTAAAAATAAAATCATCAGAGTCTACAACTTTTTGATTTTTCCTGTATATTTTTGATCAATTAATCCAAGCCTATCTTATGTTAAAGTAAAATAGCAGTTTGTTCAACAAGAGTGAATATGGAAAATCCACTCGAGTTGTGCAGTATATTTTTTCTACAACCTTTTAACGAAAATATACAAATTCTAAAAATTATTTTAGGCTATCAAGACTATAGAACTAATTTAATTTAATTATTCCCCAGCCCAGATTTCAACCCGGGCCTTTCGCATCAAAGCCAGATACCCTAGTATCTACTCTATCGCAACACATAACAATTTAGTTTTAATATTCGTAATTAAATTGATTTTATATAGTTGTATTTAAATTTATGGTTAGTTTGTAAATTTAGACGAAATTAAAGTACAAATACTATTATTTATCGATTCTACATGGCATAACTCATTATAATGTATATTTCAACACAATAACTAAAAAAATATACCGACAATTAGTTTAAAAGAATTGTCACTTATTTCACATTTAAAAAAATATTAGTAGTCGGGTGACCAAAATATGAACTGTGATTGGTAGATTTCATTATTTTGCAGTGTTCTTACTAGGTAGAATGGATTTGAAATATATTCATTCAGTTGAACACATACTATTTCGTTTTGGTTCTTCAGGATTCACTTCCCTGGTGCACAAACCATAGCACACACACCGGCTAACCGGAATCCAAACGGACTGGAAGCTCATAATAGAGCCAACAGGGAAGATTGGAGGATAGCCAAACAAGTGGTGAACTATGATAAACTGAAATGGGCAATTAGCTCATTCGAACCATATAAATCACCGGGCATGGATGGGATTTATCCAATAATGTTACAAAGAGGCCCTGATATTTTATACAGCAGACTCTGTAACATACTCAGAAGTAGCCTGGCCTTTGGACACATACCAAAAGCTTGGAGAAATATTAGGATAACTTTTATACCAAAACCTGGGAAAATGGGACAGGAAACGGTAAAGTCCCTAAGACCAATAAGTCTTATGTCCTTCGTACTTAAGACTTTGGAAAAACTGCTAGATAGGCATATTAGAGACGGGATATTGGTTCAAAGGCCAATATACCAAGACCAATACGCCTATAGTGCAGGGAAATCAACTGAAACTGCTCTCCATCAACTAATAAAAAGGGTGGAGAACACACTGGAAAACAAGGAGGTAATGCTGGGAGCATTCTTGGATATCGAGGGTGCATTTGACAATACCTCCGTTGAATCGATCATTAGATCTCTCAAACACAAAGGAATCGAGGACACATGCGTGTCCTGGATCGACTCTATGTTAAGGGAGAGAACTATACACACAACCCTTATGGGAGAGACAACAGCGGCACGGGTAGCGAGAGGATGTCCACAGGGTGGAGTGCTGTCTCCACTCCTGTGGAACCTTGTAGTGGACGGGCTGCTTAGGGCTCTCAAAGATAAGGGACATAGAACCCTGGGATATGCCGATGATCTAGTGATCATGGCACAGGGAAAATACAACACTATAGTAAGAGATCGAATGCAAGATCTAAATATAGTAACAAAATGGACAGAGGCGGAAGGACTAAACATTAGCCCAAACAAATCTGACATAATTGCATTCACCCGCAGGAGGAAATTGGAGGGATTAGGGCCTCTAAACCTAAGAGGTGCAAGCATCCAGCTTAAGGAGGAGGTAAAATATCTCGGGGTTGTGATTGACTCGAGACTTACCTGGAACCAGCATCTAGAAATAACCACAAGGAGAGCGGAAACCTCATTAATGATGGCAAGGCGATTCTTTGGAAAAAAATGGGGGCTAAAACCAGACATGGTATACTGGCTTTATAACATGATGGTGAGACCCATAATAACATACGCAGCTTTGGTGTGGTGGCCAAAGGAAAGCAATAACGAGGCTAAGCAAGGTACAAAGACTTGCCTGCCTCGGAATAACGGGGGCAATGAAAACAACCCCCACTGCTGCAATGGAAGCACTAATAGAACTCCCACCTCTTCACTATGTGATACAAGGGGAGGCAAGATTAGGTGCTTACAGTTTCGGGAATACACTGGGAAATCTTGACATTAGGCCAGGTCACATGAGTATCTCAAGGTTAGTGACAGGAGACGTGCTAGACATGAGATCAGACCACTTAACCAAGAGGTACTCTTTTAATACTCCCTTTGAGGTTTTAATACAGGAAAGAGCGGAGATCACCATAAGGGAGCCCAATGCCCAACGACAGGAACAAACCTGGTATACAGACGGGTCTAAGACTGCCGAAGGCACTGGGGCAGGAGTATTCTCCACAAACCCTGATACTAACCATAGCTATGCTATAGGAATACATTCCTCGGTATTTCAGGCCGACGTATACGCAATTTTGCAATTTGCAAAAACGAACAATGAAAGAGCTGTCGAAAATCAGCATATTCAAATAATGTCAGACAGCCAAGCGGTACTTAAGGCCATATCGAGTCAGAAAGTTACGTCGAGGTTGGTATGGGAATGCATCGAAGAACTAAGAACACTGGCAGACCGAAATAGAGTAAAACTATTTTGGATGCCAGGTCACAAAGGGATCGAAGGCAACGAAAAGGCTGACGAACTTGCAAAAAGAGGGTCAGAAGAAACACCGGAACCAGACACAAACCTAGGAGTACCAAAAAGTACAGTCCGGGGTTTTATAAATGACTGGATTCGGGAACAACATATCAACTATTGGGGAAGCACCCCAAAACAGGCACATGGAAAAGCCTTCATAGACAGACCATGTCCCAAAAGAACTGGAGAACTACTCTTAATGAATAGGAACCAGTTGAAAGTGATAACAGGGTTCATGACTGCGCACGCCCCAGTAAAGGGACACTTGAACAAAATTGGCATGTACAATGGGGAACTCATGTGCTGACTATGTCACAAGAAACCAGAAACGGCCAAACACATGCTGTGCGAATGCGAAGCTCTAGATCGCAAAAGGCAGGCTCTTTTTGGACAACCCCAGGTTGATCCAACAACGTATAGAATCCACTCACCCAAGGATCTGTATAAACTTGTACAAGGTACAAAGGTGATAGAGTGGGTGCTATGAACTAACATGGGGTAAAACACAATAAGCCAATAGGCTTCAGTGTTATTCGGAGACACATAGTCAGACGAGCCCAGGGGAAAAAATTTCGTTTTGTAGTCTGTGGGTAGAATAGCTAATATCCATGTGGGTGTAGAAAAATAAATACTTATTTTTTTCAGGTAATACTAGAAATATACTTTGAAATCAGTAAACGATTAATTGTGAAAACTATTTTCAATCACAGTACCCTAAGAAATTTTCAAAAATTGGCCAATTTGTAACTTCCACGCTCTGTACATCAAAAACTAGTCATAGGATTTAGTTGTGCCCATAAACACTAATGATCAAGAAGTCGGTAAGAGCAATATTTCAAAAATTTTACGTCCTATCACCAACTTTTGGATTATTTATAATTTGTATTTAATTTACGTTTTACTCTTTCAAAATTATTATCAAATGATTTTCACTTTTATTTGGCACTTTCTTCATATGCTAGTTATTTATACTTAATTATAAAAGCTTCTGTTCTAATCTAATATTCTAATATTCTTTACTTCTGTGATTTTTAGTGGAATAAACAGGCCTTTTCTGAATAAACTTCTTGACACTGTGCTAAAATATTTTAAATTCATTGAAATAAATGAAGCTTTCTTTTATTTTATAACGTGAATCGTGTAAAGCATTACAGACTATTTTACGTGATTTTTTTAAGAGATTTGCAAGTTGTTAACTTTTCAAATTAAGTGCAATTCGTTTTTATGTCCAATTTTGTAACAGTTCAAGACCGAAAATTGCGACAATCATCGAATTTTGGTTAGTTTTAACGTGGTGCAAGTGAAATAATGTAGTTGATCTGGAAAAATGGTGAATTATATTGTATTTTCAACATTGATTTTAATAACTGGTAAGCTAATAAATTATGTTTTACTCAATCCGCATCAATACAGGAAACGGTCATCCTGCTATTATTTTCTAGATAAGTCCCTTTTATCAAAAGTGCTTTAGAAATTTTAAATATGTATAAATAATGTATTTTGTTTCCTTAAATTAATATTTGTATTGGATTGCATTTTTCAATTTGCATGAAAATTTTAAAATGAAAACAAAGGTGGAAACGAATAAGAAGTACCATGGTTTGAAATTGCTTTAGTGTCTTATACATATACGAAATTTCTGCTGCTATTTTTGCATATAATCTAAGCCCTGTTTAAGGTTCACTAAAAATGTAATGTAAATTTGAATTGTGTTTTTTAAAATGTTTCTGATGAATCCTGAATCGACATAGCGCAATTTTCTCACCTATAAATTTATTTATATAAATCATGAATGTTTTACTGAATTTGATGTTAATCTTGGATCCGTTTTCAAAATGATTAAAATTTTTGTAATTTTGAGTCATTTCAAAAATCGGTATTTTTAAGGGAGGCTTAATCGTTAATTCGACATATTCCAAAGATACTTTTTAATGGAGAATATTTACATAAATAAAAGTTTTAAATTGTGTTTTGTTTTCAAATTACCTACCGTATCTTTGATATTTATTGTAGCGGCCATATTGAAAGTAAAAAAAAAAACTAATAATATAATAATATAAAATAGCATGTGGTTCACAGAAGTGTATTAATTTAATACCGCATAATATTTTTATCCTAAGTAATTTTTATTCTTCTAGTCAATAAGATAAACAGGTCTGGCAAACCAGCGATAAAATTGAATAATTTGAATCAAAATAAAATGCAAAAAATCTAATAATTCAATTTTATTTTTATCCTTAAGCTCTATATTACTATTCGAATGCTCTAAATATGGTCTTAATGTAAAATAAAAAGTATTATTATTAATCCAGAAACAATAAATTATTCGAAATAATATTGGACGAATAGTAATTATTTATAGCATATAATTATACAGGGTGTCCTTTAAAATGTGTCCCAAAATTCTCAGGCAGATTCCTTAACCAAAAAATGGAAAAAAAGTTCCTATAGACCTATGTCCTAAAGTGCCCCCTAAGCGAGCAACAGCCTCTCGAAATCATTTTTTTTATTTTGATTTTTTGAATTTTCTTAAAAATAGAAACAAATAAAAGAACCAAATTTTGGCTGTTAAATATGATCAATAATAGTGACCTTTTGACACTTTCAAAAAGAAATTATTTCGTCAGGGGTGTACTTGGGAATTTTTTGAAAATTTTGATTATTCATAACTTTTTTGTGTTTTTGGTAATGACTTATCCATATTTTTTTTACATTCTACATTGAAAACTACGTCAAAAAGGAATACTTGTTTGATCTCGATTGGAGCAGCCGTTTCCGAGAAAACATCATCCAAAGATATTCGTGCAGTTTAGGTTAATTTTCAATTTTGGCTGTTGTAGCCAAAAAGTTGGAAATCGAGGAACACGGCTTACATGTCCCTATCCTTACTTTTGAAGGTCTATTCAGTGGCAAAAAATATTAGTTGATACAGGGTGATCAAAAATCGGGTGTGATTTTGGATTTTTGATCACCCTGTATCAAATAATATGTATTTTATGTCACTGAATAGACCTTAAAAAGTTAGGATAGGGACTGTAAGCCGTTTTCCTCGATTTCCAACTGTTTGGCTACAACAGCCACCTGAATTTGAAAAAATGTGATTTTTGAGTAGCTGTAGATCCTTTACTATTCATATTAGATAACAAGTGTGATATATCATTGAAATGAGATTATCGAGCAGATTCTAAAAATATAAAAATATACAGGGTGTTCCATTTAAAAAACATAACTTTGATTTGGCACGGCCTTATGAAACACCCTGTCACATCGTAACTAATTTTAAAATGTGAAGCTTAAAGCTGCCTACTTTTATTATAACAGATCTACAGAGCTTCCTCACACTAATCAATCACCCTGTATACTATTTTTAGCTCTCTAAATAAAATTTAAAAATTTAGTTCCCATTTATTTATTATGAAGACCATAAGGTTTGTATTTAGCTGTTTAGAATAAAAAAGTAAAAATATGTATTTTTTTGGCGTTTTTGTGTTTCATGGATAATTTTTTTCGCTCACTGATAAAAATGTTTCTTCAGTTAAACATTATTTCTAAAAGTGTTCTGGTGCGATTCGTTGTATTGTTATTATTTTGTTTAAAATGGCTCACAATAACTACAATAATGATTACACATTCGGCGAAATGACGGACATGCACTTATGTTTTGGACTCGCTTCTGGAAATGCCAATGAAGCTCGCAGACTTTATCAGGAGCGCTTTCCAAATAGGCATCTTCCATGCGCTAAGACGTTTTCTAGAATTGACGATAGACTTCGGGAAACTGGTACATTTAAGAAAAACTCTAGTAACAGTGGAAGACAAAATTATGTGAGAACTCCTGCTTTGGAAGAAGCAATTTTGGATAGGGTAGCTGAAACCCCATCGACAAGTACCAGAAAAATAGCAAATGGTAAGTAATTACTTATTTATTATTTTAGCTACCCCGTACCTTATCGTATAAAACTAGTTTTTTTACTTGTTATTGCTTCTCTTACATTTCACGACTTTTCGTATCGAAAAGAGTTGCGTTATGCAGAAAAAATCTGATTTCCCAAATCAATGGATTCTCTTTCTTAACTATTCACTACACAGATTCTCTCATTTAATTTCAGAAGTGGGAGTCGGACGTAACACGGTATGGAAAGTTTTGCGTGAACAACAATTGTACCCTTACCACATTCAAAAAGTTCAGGCACTTAAAGCTACTGATTATGAGCCGCGAGTTATCTTTTCTGAATGGTTTCTTGGAAGATGTAATCAAGATGCAATGTTTCTTAATAAAGTGCTATTTACCGATGAAGCTGGTTTCACTAGAGATGGTATAAATTTTCGAAATATGCATGAATGGGCTGAAGATAACCCTCACGCGGTTGTTGAACGTCACCACCAGGATAAATTTTCAATAAACGTCTGGGCTGGAGTTATTGATAATTACCTTATTGGACCATTTGTTTTGCCGAATAGGTTAAATGGAGCAGCATACAGGCTTTTTTGGAAAATAACTTACATGAGCTTCTTGATAATATTCCGATTCAAATCAGACATAACATGTGGTTTATGCATGATGGAGCTCCACCACATTACAGCCTTGAAGCTAGACAGCACCTTAACGAAAGATTTGAGGGTAGAGTAATTGGCAGAGGTTGTCCTGTTAACTGGCCACCTCGTTCACCAGATCTAAATCCAATGGATTTTTTTGTTTGGGGTTATTTAAAATCATTGGTTTATTACAGTCCTGTTGAAACAGTTGATGAATTGGAAGAACGAGTTTTTTATCATTGCGAAGTTCTTAGGAATAATCCTGAAGTATTTTTTCGTGTAAGACAGTCTATGATGCGACGGTTGCGCTTGTGTGTGGAAACCAATGGTCGCCACATTGAGCATCTGCTTTAATTTTTTTTGATTTGTTTTTTTAGAATAAATATTTTTTTAAACCGTTTCTTATTATTAAATAAAAATAGTCCCACCACGATATTTGAACTACAATTATTTAGAGAGAGCTAAAAAAGTTATTTTTATTTACGAGATTCACCGAGGTAATTTAGGAAAATTGAAAATTAAGCTAAAGTGGACGAATATCTTTGGATGATGTTTTCTCGGAAACGGCTGCTCCAATCGAGATCAAACAAGTATTCCTTTTTGACGTAGTTTTCAATGTAGAATGTAAAAAAAAATATGGATAAGTCATTACCAAAAACACAAAAAAGTTATGAATAATCAAAATTTTCAAAAAATTCCCAAGTACACCCCTGACGAAATAATTTCTTTTTGAAGGTGTCAAAAGGTCACTATTATTGATCATATTTAACAGCCAAAATTTGGTTCTTTTATTTGTTTCCATTTTTAAGAAAATTCAAAAAATCAAAATAAAAAAAATGATTTCGAGAGGCTGTTGCTCGCTTAGGGGGCACTTTAGGACATAGGTCTATAGGAACTTTTTTTCCATTTTTTGGTTAAGGAATCTGCCTGAGAATTTTGGGACACATTTTAAAGGACACCCTGTATAGTAACAAATATTTTTTTCGAACATAAGGACATCTATAAATATACAAGAGAAGAAGTAATAAGTGGAAAAAATAAATCTATAATAGATTATGTTAAAAGAAATAAGGGATTCAGAAGAGATGTAGAAGATACTAGAGTAAATAGAAGCGGTGAAATATACTCGGATTACTATTTAGTTCTTTCAAAAATATTATTAAGTAACCTAGAAAGAGAAGACAATATTAGATGAAGTGTAAAAATGATAAAAATGAATTACAGAAAAAATGAGAATACACAAACTTAGAGAAGAAGAAACAGCTAGATTATATAATGAAATATAAAAAAAGAATTGAATAAAATTTAAAAAAATTAAAACAGTATGAAACTAGAAAGTCTATGAAGAACTGTCATAAATGCAATAAAAACAGTTACATAAGAATGCTGTGGATTTGCAAAATACGCAAATTTAATAAAGCAAGTGGTGAAATGAAGAAATAAGAAAAGAAATAAAATTAAAGATGTGAACATGGAAAAAATACCTGAATAATGAAACGTATAGCAGATATAAAGAATAAAATTCAAATAACATTAAAAATAGCAAACAAGTAATAGCGAGAGTTTGTAGAAGCAATGGAAATGGCAGTAAGGCAAAATAAATTCTGTTTTTTAGGGTAGTAAAAAATAAAAGAAGAGTCAAACATAATAGAAGAAACTAAATTAAGTCAAAAGAAGGAAAAATAATAGTAGATAAGAAAGACATAATGTTTTGAGAAATTACTTAATATAAAAATAATATATAAAATAAAGAAAAAGGTGAAGAAGAATGAGATACACAGCACAGAAAACAATGAGACTGCAGAACAAGACTAAATAACGACAGAAGAAATAGTAAAGTAAAAGAGGCAAAGCATCATGAAACGATGGGATGATAACAGAAATGATGAAAAACGTGAGTGAAAATGGGATAAACATTATAAAAATTTATTATTTAAGAATGTATTGAATAAAAAATTTCGGAGATTAAAATTCAACTAGATGAAACACAGAGTGGATTTAGATAGTATATTAAACTAATAAAAAGGACATGAACCTATACAATATGTAGCTTTTATAGATATTAAGAAAATTTTTGACTGTTTACCACGAGATCTGATATGGAACAGCCTTACACAAAGATAAATGAACAGTAAACTGAGAATCCCAATTGACAGCACATACAATGACACCAGAAACTATCTGAGAACAAATAATACCCAGCTAGCACAAAAACATCCCATCTACGTTAATAAGCACAATTTTAGACTCTTTAAGCTCTCATGCAATGTACTTTTAATGTAATCCTAATATCCATGCAACCGCCGAATGCCCGCAACGGCAAGACTTTTATAGCACATCTCACATAGGTTAACAAAGTGAAGTTCGGAAAACATCATAGTAGCAATTTTATGATACTTTCCCCAAAAGTTGTTCTGAAACGTTGTATAGATGTTATAATGTGAATTCATTCTACAGCATTATCCACGGATGGACTTGACAATACTTGTAAAAATATTTATTTTAAATTTTAAAAACAGTAAATAATTTCTTTTGTACGTTGAAAAATTATGAAAAGTGACTTTTTTGAAAAATTTAAAATAAATATTTTTATAAGTATAGTTAAGTCCATCCTTGGACACACTATATGTAAAATAGTATATTGAGGATGTAGTAAAATCTGAATAAAACAAAATAAAAATTGTATAAATTTATTATTAAAAAGCTTTTGAAATTAAGTACCAATAACATACAAGTAGAAGTATGTATTAATAATATAGATATATCACAAGGTAACACAATTGCACAGTGTGATACCATAAAACACTGAACAATTGGACAAAAGTAGTTACAAAGGGTATAATATAAGGAATATCTCAAAGGTTCACTAGAATCGAAAACACTAAACAATTGCACGAAAGAGTATAAGGTACCTATATTGGAAAAGTTCACTAGTATCTAAATGGTAAACAATTGTACAAAAGTAGTTAAAAAGTGTATTTCAAAGGTCACTAGATTTTTATTAAGATGGCAGTTTTACGATGCTAAAAAAAAAATTACTTACAACTGGTACTAATCATAGTTTTAATATAAATGTGAACTTAATTGTATAGTTTCTTCTGTAAAAAAAATTACTTTGGAGGTAATATACATATTTACTTGTTTAACTAATATTAATGAAAATATTATGTATATAGAAATTGAAAAATATGCTCGTTTAAATCGTTGCACTTATTTTTAGTTGAATTTTACTTACTTTGTTGTTTTAAAGAAATACTGAAATGTATTTTGAATTTTACAAATTTGATGCTTAATATTGGATATCCAAGTTATACGGAGCTTTTTATAAAAAACAATGTTTTTTAGCACGATATTCTGCTACGAAAGAAAAAGAAATAATTTCAGATGTTATATATTCTTCTTAATATTTTTAAAATGTATTTTTAGTTATTAAGAATCTTATTACAATAGGGCGACCATAGGTACAGCATTTTTAAAGTCTGTCCAGCATTTGATATTGTGCAGCAAACATACAGCAAAACAACATATATGATATCCAGGGAAATGCTGTATTTCTCCAGAAAAACGCCACTACTGTCCAGCAATGGTAATACTTAATTTACTGAGACGTAACAAATTAACATGTTATTTATCTTTAGTAAGCTATATGAGCACATATATACTGCTGTTCTAGCAAAAAATGTTTTATCTGCAAAATTGGCAGTTTTTTTTTATTTACGTGCATTTGTCTTCATTTTAACTTTCTTGATACCGAAACGGTACTAAAATGTTAAAATGTTAAACAAAAAAGCTTTAGAAGATAGAAAATATGTCTGCTAAAAATAGTTAAAAAACTCGATAATTTCGAAACAACAAATTTTCAGATAGGACCTTTCTTGCTACGACAGCAGTACATGACTTTGTAACGGTTGGAACCGTTATTTCGACACAATCACCTCTTACTCAAATGTCATTTGTCGTTTATGCCTTGTGTCAAAAGTTCATATTTCATCAGGGCTGGTATATCTAAGGGGGTCGCGACATAGGAGTCCATTTTGAACGCCATTTTTTTCGAAATAGTAGTCACATAGTAGTCGCCATTGATCTGGCAACGTGGCAACTTGTAGTCGCCAGGTTTACCAATATAAGAAAAAAAATCAATGTCATTTCTTAAATGACATTTCCATTATAAAATGCCCATATTTTTATGATAAAATATTTCAATTTAATAAATTATTAATCTCAGATGTACATAAAATACGTCGGGAAAAGTAGATCACTTTCAATTTTGTGCTGTTTAGTTTTGTTTATTTTAAAAGGTAATTGAAGAGATGAAGATAATTTTCTTATAGATGATGCATAACAAATTATTGCTCCCTTTTTTAGAGCTCCAGTCCCTTAAGTCTATTTATTTTAGGTCTTTTTAAATTGTTGGTAGGTATTATTCACTTCATTTGTATGTTTTTAGTTAATTTAAATAATTTTGTGTAATATCTTGTGATTTGTTTTCTATACATTTTAGCATGTATTTGTTGTCTACATCTTACAAAGGATGGATTTGAAATACTTTTACAACAGAGGTACTTTCCTAAAACTGGCCGAAATTTGAAACTGAATACAGTTCTTAGAGAAAATCTCGAGTAAAAAATGTCTGCATGCAGAATAACAGTAGCATAGATTAACAAAGCTGACAAAAGAGTTGGACAAGGATTTGTCTAGCTTTTTTTAATATTTCAGGACAATAGTTTTAACAGCAGACTACAACAAAAACATCCAAAGTTTAGTAATCAAGCAAAATATTCCGGTATCTATATTTTTATTCAAAACTTTTGTGCTTCTACTCCAATACTAACCATATAGAAGCATATGCATTTTATAGTATTTGCAAGATTCGGATCAAATGTACCCACAATTTATAAAGATTATTAAACTAAAATAAAACATTTCAAATAACACCTGCTTTTATGTTAAATATGTTTTTATTAAATACATAAATTAGTCTCAACCACACATTTTTGTTTGTTTTTACTTCTAGTGTAAAAGTGACTACTAATTCAGTCTTTCAAGTTTATTATTTATAGAGACCAGCTACTACAAAATATCTTATTGATGATAACTAATTTCTCTTTAATAATGGTTTTGCATTTATTAACATTTTACAGCACTTTGTTTATATGAAACCTCTATTTAACTCTTAATTAAATCACATTTAAATCAAGTAATTACATTTTCATATTCAACTTATGTATTCTTATTAGAACTTGGTCACTTTTTTTTTACTTTGAATCTTTTGACTGTGATAACAGTCCATTCACCAAACCACAAAGTCACTTAAAAATGTTGAAAGAGAATGTCATAAAGGTAAAATTCCTTCTTCTATCATGTTTTCCATGCAATTTTAGGTTGTAAACGTTTTGTCCAACAACTTTTTTAAATTTATCCCAAGCAACACTAGGTATGAAAGATTTAAATCCTGGATTTACAGCATTCAGTTTTGAGATGAGTGCAATCACAATGTAGGTAGTTTAAGATAATTTTCACATGAACACTTATTTACCACAGCACAAACGCATGTACCTATTCATGTAACATTAAAATAAAGTGGAAACAAATTGCATAATTTGGTATATAAAAAAGTACAAAATGTTTTTAGTTTAAATCGACATTGGACTACGAGCCACGAGGAAAACAGTGGTTCATTCCACTTGTACCATATTGACATTATTATGCACGATGCTCGTTCAAACGAACGTCAGAAAAGTGTTGCCAACTTAAGCTGACTACTATTTCCCCCCTAGCCTCAGTCACCCCCTCATCCATTTACTGGGTCTATGTCGCGACCCCCTTAGATATACCAGCCTTGATATTTCATTTCATTTTATTTGAAGATATCAAATAGATCACAATTATTTTAATTTATCTCGGTCATCCGAAGTATTAGATGATTTTTAATATTTTTAAAATCCGTCTGATTTTATATGCATGGCTATATCTAGACGGTTTATTTGGATTTATCTCTAAACGTTTTTTGGATTCATTTCTAGATATTTTTTTGCTTTAATCTCTAGAAGATTTTGGTTCCATCTCAAGAAGGTTTTGGTTCAATTTCTAGACGGTTTTAATCTCGTTTCTAGACAGTTTATGTTCGAATACTGAAGATCATTCACAGTTCAGAATTATGCAGAATTACGAATAAGGATCCCGAATCCCTTGTGGAAGTTGCCTGAAGAAATACTATGATATAGATTTATATTCCGTATATTTACTTAACTTGCCAAAAGATAAGTGCTTAAACAATAAATCGTTTTAAATTTGAATTTAGTACAACTTATGTGAATTAGACTTTGATAGCTACCTTATCTAAAGCATGGTTTAAATATTATTTGTTAGTGGTTAGTGATTTTCTATATTTTTATCACTAATCTAGAGTCAAGTGTAGTAAGCTTTAAATATAGTGGTCCCCAACTTCTTTTTCAAAGTTATTCGAGTTATTTAATAACCTAATCCACGCCCTATCAATTGAGCTCAAACACATTAAACAAGTAAATAGAATAACTATATTACACGTTACAACTTCTCTGTTTTTATATTTTTATAGTTGGGAGCTAAAAAAATTTTCACCTGCGAAAGTTTTTACAAATTGTTGTATTCGTGTTCAGCGTCAAGCATTGGATCAAAATAAATACTGTCACCTTATATTACCCAGGAGTTAGTTATTATAAGTATTTCATGTAAAATGTAGGCAGTCATTTAATTGTATCTTCTCGTTTACAATGATTTATTTTTTATTGTAGTTGGAAACTGAAATATTGAAATCTAAAACAAAAGACAATAAATTAGAAAATATGTTTCTATTTTATTGAAAATAACTTACCATACTTATTCCAACGTATAAGTTTACAAATTAATTCTTTAAAATCTCAAATACATACCACATGAAAAAGTGACAAGTGATTTTTTTTATTTTTAATGTTCTGTTGGTTTTGTTATGACTTATGACAAACGAATGGCTACGTTCCAAAGCAATATGATGTTCACAGTATTTCTTGTGAATACTTTTTTAGCAAATTACTAGTAATAAATAGAAGTTTAAAAAATAGACGTGTCACTTTTCGAAGTCATCGAAAGGACAATAATATTAAAGTATGTTTGTTAATAAGTTTGTGTTTTTAAAATTTTTATATAGGTAATATGTTTATTTTATTTTTTTACAAAATTTTATCATACTCGATCACACTTTTTTTAGGTCTTACAAAGTATTGGTGACTTTAAACTAAATTTAATTAATTTATGTCTTCACTCAGAGAACAATCGAACTTTTTAATTTCAACAATTTTATGATATTCTTGTGAAACCATTCATTTTTCAATCGTATGCTAAAGTATACTAGTTTGACAGAATTGTCACTTCATTAAATTGTTTTAAATAATGGTAGTGGGGTGTCCAAAATATGAACTGTGATTGGTGGATTTCATTTTTTTGCAGTGTTCTTACTAGGTAGAATTTTTACGTGGTTAGCCAAATATGTTATATTAAATATATATTCGTGCACCGCATGCTATTTTAGATCAATGCAATGTAGCCAAATTAGGGAAAATATTAGATTTTCATTAATTTGCGGGTATTTATGTAAAAATCCAAGTTAAGATGGGTTACTCGAAAACAAAATATAATTTGGAAATGCGGTTTTTTTCAGAATCATTTTTCTTTAAAAAGTGTCTTAAGAATGTAATATGCCAAATTAACGGTTAAGCCCCCATTAAAAAACTGTCATTTTTATTTTAATGAATTAATTTTAAAACTACATAACTTTTATAAATTTTTAAAACGGATCCGAAATAAGCATCAAATTATTTAAATTGTTCCCTATTAAACTTACCTTCTATCTCTTATATTAAGCCCAAGTATCACGTAAAGTAGTGGACACATTCGTTAAAAAATCAAAAAATAACTTTTAGATAAACGCTCGAAGCTATCGAATGAAATTAATACATATAGGATGAATTGTGTGGGAGAGGAATGATGTCATCGATATTTTTTAAATAGCAACCCCAGCAACACACTGTATACAAACCATATGGGTAAAAAACTTTTAAATTCAGCTTTTCATGGCGATTCCAAAAATTGTATAATATACATGGGTGTCCCAATTAAAAATATTTTTCCTATTTCGGAAATTTCCTTAAAAGTGGATATTTTGGCTAAAAATTAATGTATTTACTACTTTAAGAAAGCACTGTACCCACAAGGTGTCCCTAAAAAATATCGACAATCTTTAAGGGGTGTTAGGGGATATCAAAACAAACTTTTTTGTTTAATAAACACATGTGCGCAAATAAGCCATTTGGGCAAAAAACAAGGAAACAGGTTTTGATCAGTTTTGTTTATTTCAGTGATAAATAATTAATATTAATTTAAAAAATATTTAGAAGGATTAAATGTTGACCATTGACCATTGACCATTGACTCACGGACCTTATGGAATATTTCTGGAATAGCTTTTACATTTACAAAACCAGCCAATATTCATGCTGAGAGATCTTCCTCATTAAGAATAGGCGTTTTGTAGACAGAAGATTTCAGATAACCTCAAATCATCCAGTCCATCGGCGATTAAATTGCTGATCCAAATACTGACGCACGTTCAAACCAAAATGTGGAGAAGCCTCGTCATATTGAAACCACATGTTATTTCTAATCTAAAGGGTCATTTTCTAATAATAGAGGCAACACATTTTGCAGAAAATGGAGATAAATGTCTACGTTCATAGGAGCAGGCAGCAAGTAAACTATTAGATTCTCTCTAACAATACCAGTCCACATGTTTACAGAAAATTGTTCCTGATATCTCCTAAAGACCATACTATGAGGATATTCATCATGCCAAATATGGCTGTTTCTACTATTAAACAATACTTTTCTTCCGAAGTGAGGATATATTAAGTTATGATCCAAAATCCATTGGCAAAAAGCAAATCGATGTGGATATTCTTTAGTATTTTGAGCTTGTTCGCAATGAAAATGGTAGGGATGTAGGAGTTGTTCATGCAAGATACGCTGTACCATTCGACCATGAGGATTCCGTGTATGCAATTATGCGAACACCTGTGGACGGTGTGAAACTCCTTCTTTAAATTCAACCGTATGAGCTGTTCTTTTACGACTACAACCACCAGAATGCTTTAGGTATCCCGTTCATCTAAGTTCTAAGACGATGATGTATAGAAAAATATGTTATGTGATGAGGTTGCAGCGTGCAGCTTCTCTTCCATTTCAAGAGGCCGCGCAATAAGCCATAAGTAACGCGCATATCAGTAAGTTCTCGAAATGAGCATTATCATCAACACAAATTTTTAATTAAAAAATAGTACTACGGTCTTAAAATTAGCAGCTTTGAAATAAAGAAATATTTTTGCTCCTCAATAAAAGTTGAAACAAAAAATTTCGAACGAATGACAGAAGTGTTTAAATAAATAAATAATTTATTTATTTAGAATGATTTAAAACATTTTATTGCTGTACAAGCAAAAAAGCTTGTTTTGATGTCCCCTATCACCACTTAAAGTGTGTCGATATGTTTTTGGGATACTTCTAATTATATTATCAAACGATTGGACATTAACTTTATCATTTCATTAGTTATCTCATCATCCTTAGAGCATTGTTCTTCTTCTTCTGCATTATAACTTGGTATCGTTATGTACTTCATATTCCTCATCTTGATCTACTTCTTTCTCCTGGTTCTCGTTTTCGTTATGCAGATTCAAAGGATTCATAAAGTGCTCTATATCCTCTCCTGAATAGCTCTTCTGAGCCTTTTCTATAAGAGATCACGGTAGGTATTTGTGTCTGCATTTCTGCGTCTTTTTTGGTGATTTATCTCTTCGTATATTTTTGCGTTTTTTTCATGCTCTTCTATTTTCTAATTGTTTTAGTTCATATTCCCTCTTTTTGTACATATTTTTATTGGTTAAAAAGTCAGTTGTGAATTAATTCTCATTATCCCAGTAATCAATTAACAAACATTTAAAATTTACCTAAAAAAAATTGGCATGGGAAAAATAATATAACTTAAAGTAATTAGAATTTTTATTCTTGACATACAATTGAATGAATTTTATTGATATTGATTATGTGTCAATGGCAAAAACTACGTGACATCCTTTTCTAATATCTTAGACGGTAGGTTCAAGTTTAACTTAGCACCCATTCTTGTTGAATTATTCCAAATAAGAAATAGACGTTGCCTATATTTTTACTGTTTAGCCGAAAATACAAAATTATAAAACGAATAAAATTTTAATGCTTAAAAAATTAATTATTTATTATAAATTAAATTTATATTTCCCACAGGTTTCACACAAAAATTGGATTCTCTGAAGTACAATTTTGGCAACTGCCCTGTTTATTTCGAAGAACCATGCAGTCCCTATGCAACAAAGTTTATTCTATCTACAGGGAAAGGTGACAACGTTTCGTATCATGATTTAGACCCTCTTCAGCCGATTATACCAAAAGATTACAACGTATTTTTGCCTTTAAAGATAGTTGTCCATGGATATGGAGGTTTAAATGTAGACAGTGCCACGACAAATGTCACCAAGGCTTACCAAGATGTAGGTTACAATGTTATTATAGGTTAGTAATTAATGGAATTCATTATCTGTAGGGATACATAATATACAAATATTTTCAGTTGACTGGGAACCTCTGGCTTCACTTCCTTGCTACGTCACTGCTTACTTAAATACTTGGCACGTGGGACAGTGTCTGGGTATTCTTTCTGTTAATTTGCTTTCTTATGGCATCACCCCATCTTTAACGCACGTGATAGGTTTCAGTCTTGGTGCCCATGTGGCTGGTTTTGCAGGAGCAAATATCAAAAATGCCGTAGGATTTCCTTTCATGAGAATAACAGGTAACTCATTTTTAATTAGATAAATACAATAATGAACTACTAAAATAAATGTATATGATATTAAACTTTTTGAGTACGACCATATATATAAACGGGAATCAAATCTGATTTTGGTATAAAGGATAACTCATTTTAAGTTATCTGCTGCGTCACATAATCTCTAAATCTACTTTAATAAAAATTGTAACATTTGATAACAAAAAAAATGTTTCTAAATAAGTAGGCCATAACTGACAAAGACAGAAATACGAGTCATAAAAGAGATAAATTTATTATAGTATGTTTACGCTTTATGCTCGTACAGAAAATAATGTACATAACTGCAAAATCTATTTCTCTACGCAATGAAGAAACAGGGATAACTAAAATAAGACAAGTTTATAAAAAACATTTATTAAAAATAAACATAATATAAAAAGTATAACAATTTTTTCTAAAATACTTTATCACAAGCTTCAATGACATTAGGACAATTTTTTCTAGCTATATTTAAATAAGGTACATTTGAATCAAGAGGTATATGTCTTTCATGGCTTAATTTGTTCCACGTATGAATAGCGAAACTATCTTGCGTAAAATTGGCAACAGTTTCTAAGAATTTTTCATCGAAGTACATCCACCACTTTTGCCACGGTACTGGATAAAAGCTACTGGGAGGTAAGAGTGTGAATCCTCCACAATCGACGTTCATGATCTCTTCGGTTGTGTTGATTGACGTACACATTGACTTAAGTAATCTAAAATAATTAAAAGAGATATTTAGCACAGAGTATTTTTGTACTATAGCTTCCTCTTATATCGAAAATGAGTAGGAGCTTTTTCAGATATAGAACTAAAAAATATCAACTACTTCACAGTCTTGCATCGGGGAAGATTTGTTGTAATTGTTGAGTAATTAATTGTAATATTTTCTTCTAAAACATTATTCCTTAGAAAAGTTTTTGCAATTTTAAGAGCTTTTAAAATTTCATTTTAAGATCAACCACATTGAAAGAAACCACCTAACCCATAGAAATAATATAGAAGACCAATATAAATATAACATCCAAGCAGAAATTGAAACCTACTGTGCATAAAAACGCGTCTCTGCGCCTGACATCTCAAAATAGTGTGTCTAGAAGCTTGCGCAGTATGCATGACTTGTCCCTGTAGTGTTGCCAAGTATATTAAACATACCTAACACAAAAGAATTTTAAATTAATTTATTTTTAAATTACATGATTTAATCAGTTTATATCTACGAAATATCGCCCCAAAATAATTTATAAACATTTAAATAATCAACTATAATAGTAGTAATATTTATGTGTAATTACATTCCCAAAAATTTATACAAATACGGTATTAATGTACAACAAGCGATTCACCTACAAATTCAATATTGACCTGGCAACACCACTTTAATCCGGTGTTTCAAGGCTCTATGACGGTGCCGTTACAGGACCGTTTGTGATATTTTGGATTCAATTTGTATTTTATTATTTAATTACACGACATTTTATTTTTAGTTTCGTGTAGTGTTAAGTTAAATCCTAGGTACAATAAAAGACATTTTTACATTGGCTAATGAAAATGTAATCAATGTATTTAGCAGCTGTTATATTTATTACAAGAATTATGTCTAGAAATTCAAACCTACCTAAGAATTATAATTATGTAAATAGAGAGCTGTATATTTATATACAGGCTGTCCAGCGACGGGGAGACGGTATCGGTATCTGACAAAATAATGAATGATTTTTTGTTAAAAATAGTAAACAGGCTATGATCTTTCCATCTAAAATATTTTGACAGTTCTGTTATTTCCTTTTTATTTTAAATGAGATGCCACTTCTATTATTCCTGATAGCGATGGAACATGAAATGTTGCTTATTTGGAATATATACCTTTAGACAACGCTCATGACGTCAGAGACAGTTTGAGTTGGGTATAATTTAAAATAAAGAATTTTAAAACGAATCGTATTAATTTGTACCTGTACCTAACATTTATGGCATCACTAGCCGAGTTGGCATCGGGTATATTTTCAAATGTAGAAACTGAAAATTAACCCTATTAAATTGTATACTTTTAAATGCGGGTTTCAAGGCATTTTAAAATATAAACTCGATCTCAACGAACTTAGAAACTTCTGACACTCGATATTTTAATCGTTACTTCCTCTTCGCTTTTTGGCCGGCACAACAATTATTTACATTTCTTCATTCTTTACCGCGTGCGAACCAGTACGGTTTAAAGAAATTTTAAAAAACCTACTTTAAAAATGAAGATGTTAATGATTTTCTCATGGATCCCATCTTCAGATCCTGACTTAATTTATGTAGTATTATTCATTTTCTAACAAAAAGAGAATCATAGAAACCGGGCAACGTGGTAAAGAATTATCGCTCAACATACATAAAAAAATATTTCAACGAATTGAGAATATCCTCCCATTTTAAAGTATGTTAAAAAAAATTGTTAATAAAGTGCAAAGTAGGGTGATAATATATATTATGAAGAATATAAAATGATAGATAAAGCCAGTGTAGAAAGTATTATAAATAAACTGTGGAAATATCGAGAATCTCGATTTTGAATCGGAAGAAGAGTATTCTATGCAATTTAGAATGAAAAATGATCAAAATGAAACAAATGAACGACATGCTAATGTTATTGACAACTTTCTTCAAACATTTTCTAGTTTTCCGAAAACTAACTGGATAGTTCGAAAATCATTTCCGCCGTTAAAGCGCCTCTTGTTCCGGAAAAGATACACGCCTGTCAACATTCATCGTTCAACAAAAAAAGTATTAGATACAAAACGCTTCGTATTGTAAGGCCAAAATATATTTGGAAATCAAAAAAGTCATATAAACAAAAAAATCATTATAGTGAGATAACTACCAAATTAATGATTTACAAGTTTATTCTTATTATCTATAAAATTGGTTTGCAATGTGCTGATGTGGAATGTTATCATCGACTAAAACCTTTAAATCTTTGTATTAAATTGATCGAAAACAATCCATAAATTGGTTTAGACTATACAGAATGTTTCTAATAAGCAGCGACTAACTTTTATTATGAAAACGAAAGACCCTTTTAAAAGAGTTTAAAATTAAAATAAAATATGTACCAAGTACCAAGTAAATGTAGTAGTATTTTTTAATTTTGAATCTTGAGAGATGCAGACATATTTGGATACTTTATATTGAAAATGGTAACATGAAAGGTTTTTTGTCTAATTGTAAGTAACGACTCACAGTCTTGGCTGACAAAATATAAAAAAATATCGAACATAATATTCCTGGGCGAAACGCACCTGCCCCCTATTTTGCACTACTCAAATTAAATTTACTTGTAGCAAATGATACTAAATCAAATAAGATCTCGTGACTGCAGCAATGATTTCTGTAAATTAACCAATTCATTTTTCATGCCATATTTTTCTTTCAAAAACATATTTATCCTACTTGAATTTTTTTCATCGTTTTTTATATAGAAGCATCTCTAAAAATGTATGGATAAAACATGGTTTGAACTATTTGTTCGATCAATAAAAAACTTGCACCGGTCCTGTTCGAGCCAGCACCGTTATACGCATGAGCTCCGACACACTATTTTCTCCTTAGGGTTTCAGTTTTGATATATGGAATCGGCTTTCTATACTATTTCTATGACCTAACCTCATTTCCACTATCCTTTTAAGGTGAATACAGCACATGGTTACCAGATTTTTGAAAGTGTTGACGGACAGACAGGGAATTTTAGGGGAAATAGGGGGAAGTAAAAACAACTCTTGTCTATTTTCATTTTTTTAATCAAAATTACTTATTTTGTAAAAAATCCGTGCCTATTTTTTGGTAAAGATAGACTAAGGTGTTTCAAATAATAAGGTGAAAATGTTGGATTTCAATTTGCCATTTCTCGATTTTCTAACCTTACATTTTCACCTTATTATTTGTTAAATAACCTCAGTTTATCTTTACCAAAATTAGGTAAGGATTTCTTGCAAAATAAGTTATTTTGATTAAAAGAGTAAAAATAGACTGAGTTGTTTTTACTTCCCTCTATTTCCCCTAAAATCCCCTGTCTGTCCGTCATCTCTTTCAAAAACCTGGTAACCCTGATACAGCACCCCCTTATAATTTTCGGACAAGGATATCTCAAAAAGTAATTTTTTTAAAAAATTTAAATTTTGGCAGAATAAATTAGGCAATAATATCTAGAATATGCATATTTTTTAAAGTTTTAATTTCTTTCAGTTTTCGAGAAAAAAAAATCAAAGGGCTTTAAATTTTGAAATATCATAATTAAAATAAATGCATTCCTCAACAGCAGTATTCTTGACATAATATCAAAATTTGAGCTCTTAATGTTCTGTTAATGATTTTTTAAAATTCGCCAAAATTAGTGGCTAGAATGCCTCGTTAAGTGCTGCCTTCTATTGTAACGCGACTGTAACTATCGTATCGTACACTGGCAGTCATCATTCGTTTCCTGAAATGATTTACACCAGTTTACACCAGAAAATAGCACAAAATTTAAAGCCTTTTGATTTTTTTCTCGGAAACTGGAAGGAATTAAAACTTTAAAAAATATGCGTATTCTAGATATTATTGCCTTATTTATTTTTCCAAAATTTAATTTTTTTAAAAAAATTACTTTTTGAGATATCCTTGTCCGAAAATTACAAGGGGGTGCTGTAATAACCTTAAGTAAAAATATTAGAAATTTAAAAAATACTGACAGTTTCATTATCAATACTAATTTACCTTGTTATAACACCTGGTCCATTATTAGCCCAAAGTTTACCATCGAAACGGACTTTGAGGTCATTTAAGCAATCTTCTACCATCTTGTGTCCATTTCCTGTTGGCTCAAAACTCAATACACCGGAAGCGACAACATTATTTGATTCTATTGCAGCAAAGTTGGATTTCAGATCCTCTATTGATTTAAGAAGCACTACATCGAGGTCCATGTAAATACCGCCATATTTCCAAAGCGTCAAATATCTAAAAAATTAAAATAAATCTTAATAATCCTGAGTTACAAATAACAAAAAATTTGAATCTTTTGATATCAATGGAATGAATATCATCAAAATGGATTTCTTAGCTGCTGTTGAATTACATTTAACAAATTACATTTATTGTTCACTCAATATTGCATCCAATATACAATAAACTTTCATTCCTGATTTTTATGCTACTCCTAGGAAGGTCTCTGTAATCGGCACTATCTTGGCCGATAAGGAAGATCTCCGACAAATAAATACATCACAGGCATCATCCACTTCTCACTGGTCAACGTCACAAGCATGAGCCTCAAGCTCGTTTAGCGACTTATCTTCTTTTCAAAAACAGAGCTTCAGGTACCGTCAAACACATCACAGCGTTCTGCGGTCATACAAAGGAAACGCTCTGTTCGCCATTATATAACAAATTATTTCTTAAGTATCATGACTTAACGTAACAAACTTCCTAGAAAAATGCTGTAAATAATGTAAAAAGTGTTTATTCATAAGTAAATCATGTATATTGTTATATCAAATCTTTCCATTTGTGTTTTAAAATAAAAGTGTTCAATCAAAGGTAATATTTTAATCCAAGTATCTACATCTCCCAGACTTATTTCTATAGTTCATGAATAGTCAAGGGCCAAATATCGGCCCTATCTTAAATAGGGTGCCGTCATACCGCAACAGCTGCTATCTAGAAGAACGGCAGTTGAAACACCATATCCACCTGCAGAACCAAGTTGACTGACCTCGGCATACCCTGTCACAATAATATCCTTTCTAAGCAGAAAAGAATTAAATCTCAAAATCGTCAACATACATATAGAATGAAAAAAAGAAGTGAATGATCTAGGCCTAACCCTGGATAACCTATTTCCATGGAATATACAAGAGAGGGAAGGAATAAATAAAGCCACAAAAGTGCGGATGGTATGCAGATTCATTGCGGGAAAAAGGTGGGGATGTAACCCGACCACTCTGCGATGGATGAATACAGCAATAGTGAGAACAAACAATCATCACTTACCGGGTAACAGAACTAGTTTAAGTACAACTAGAGCTAATATCTCAAAAATACAAAGGTGCTTGCTTCATCGGTGCAATGAGAACATGTCTTTCAGCTGCATTGAAGGTGATTTTAAACCCTCACATTCCTAGATTTAATGCTAGATAACGTGATAACCTAGCTGTCACGTCTTGTCGGCGATGATCGGTGATCTCCAATAAATAAGTCAATAATTTTATTTGAATTATTAATTTATCACGTAATTAACTGGTTTAACTATTCTTAAGTAAGCAGAATTGGCCTTTTTGAAATATTTTCTTGACATTTATAACTTTCAAATAATTTTTTTATATAAAAGATTTCCTGTAGTGGTATTATAGCCCAAGAGCCCACTACAAATGTTTACCGTCAGCTGATAACGAAATGAAATATACCCCAAAAGTATGTAAAAACATTTTACTTTACCAAATTGCACCTGTGCCAATCCCAATCCTGAGCAAAGTGGCTTAAAACAATTATTTTATTTTAAAAAAATCACATAAGGCATGACAGCGCTAATTTTGTTTGCCCTTAAAGTATTCCAGAAAATAACATTCAAATATATCTTGATAAATATCGTTAAAGGGAAACATTTTCTTCCTCTTCACATTACACAAAAACATCTATCCACGATTAGTAGGTAAAAATCATAAAAAATATGAATCACTTTTTGCTGATTTAAAAATTTATTTGTATGTCTATTGTTGTGATTCATTTTTACAGGTTGCCATAGAAACGACAAAAAAACTACTATGATTATGGTTTAAAAGAATTGTCTACCAAGAGTTTATAATTATTATTGACTATTTCTGCAAATGGTCTATACAATGCCATCCTTTTTCCTTTCACACATAAACATGCTTCAAAAGGTAGGTAATAATATTAATAATTCAGGTTTAAAAGCTGGGTTCACAATGAATTAGGATTGTAAATTTCAGAGAAAACACAATTGTCGCTGTCATGTCTTATGTGATTTTGTGAATATAAAATAATTTTTTTTTTAACCACTTTGCTCAGGAAAGGGATTGGCACAATTTGGTAAAGTACAATATTGTTACATGCCTTTGGAGCATATTTCATTTCGTTATCAGATGACGGTCGAAATTTGCAGTAGGCTCTCATACTATTAGAGATATTTATTGAAAAAATATATTATTCGTGACGCCGACATCAATACGGTCCAGTTGTAGATCAGAAGTACAGAAACATGTGATGTGAGGTATGGGAAGAGATAAATTGAAGGATTTTAGGGCAGTACAAAACAATTTTACCAATGAATAAATATATGTGTAAGCTGTTGTACGTCCATAATAAACAATGTACAAAATGCAAGCCATGTTGCCACATCTAGTACAAAATACTTGATATCCAACTTAACATTAACTAGCTTTTGGAATTTATTGAAAATTATTACGTCTAATTTGGTGAAATTACATATAATTTAGTGAAATTACATATAATTTAGTGAAATTACATATAATTTAGGAAAATTACATCTAATTTAGTTAAATTTGATATAACTAATGATTCAAAATTGTTTCAGTTGCAATAAAATATAGGTTGAACTATTTTAGTTGTTTTAAGATATGTAAAAATTTTGTAAATACAACAAGAATATTAAAATAGGCATGAAAACAAGGATATTTTCCTCCTTTGTCCCTTAGAATGTCTTATTTACGACAGCACGATATATTATTTGTTTGTAGTTACATCTCCTGTAATCTCTGGGTACTAGACGACGGAAAAGATGGCTTTGTTTAGCCGAACGCGCTCAGCCTACTAATAATAAAATTTCATCTTTACACAAATTTCACTCTTCAGCTCAAAAATTATATTTTATGTTCTCTATTCTAAACCCTTAGTACTGAGATATAAAATAAAATATTACAGACAGACTTTTCGTTCTATGTACATGCTGTTTCACCTTTTTTTATTATTAATTATTAATAAATAAATGTCCCTTTTATGGCCAACTTTTTCATTGTTTAATAAAATTGACGTCAGTCCTATACGTGTTTTTCCCTACTTTAAAAACAGGTATTTCATCACTCTATGCTTTTTATATTATTCAATAAGGATGTACCGATTGTGATTGTACTCTTTATATGTACAATATTGTAAAGTTCCTATTAACATAGATTCCAGCAAAAATTAATAAAAAAAGAAAAATAAATTCTTGAAGCCATATGTCAGAAAATAATATGACATATGGCTAAAATGATCATCTTTTCTCATTTAGGCGGGACAGTCTGGATTTTAAACCACTAGTCCCGATTTAAAATGTGTGCAAGTAAAAAAAATCTATAAATATTTTATTTTAATCACCTGAAAATACAATTTTTATGGTGACGTGACAACATAATCTATTACATATTATGTGGCAACGTTGTTTTATTTGTTACGCCGCCCCCTCTATGTTTTCGATTTGTCTCGTTTTCTACCTTTCAAAATATGTTCACTTTACATATGACTTCGAATGGCTTCCAGAATTCATTTTATTTTACTCTTAGTCACCTTTGAGATGGAATAAATAATTTAGAAGGAAATTTTCTTTAACCATTTACTATTTAATTAAATTATAAAAATTGAATATCGCATAGACATAACCAATAATTTTTTTTTTTACTAATTCCATAAAGGAAGCGCTACAAAAAGTTTAACAGAACGAGTTTAAAAAGTCATGTGTAATAAGTATTGTTTAAAAAAATTTTTTAATGTAGGTCAGGTTAAACCACCAGATGTCTTTTTCAATTCAAAAAAAAAAAAAAAAAAAAAAAAAAGACATCTGGTGGTTTAACCTAACCTACATTAAATTTTTTTTTTTAAAAATACTTATTACACATGACTTTTTTAACTCGTTCTGTTAAACTTTTTGTAGCGCTTCCTTTATGGATTTAGTCAAGGTGAGTCAAGGTTATTGTTTAACTTTCTTTTGTGTTTTTTCTGTTATTTTGTATATGTTAAAGTCCGTTCATGCTTTTATAATTGTTTTTATTACAACTGACTCCTTGACATTCCATTTAGGTGTGCCTGATGATGAAGTGACAACTTCGAAACCGGTCGCCAATAAATTGACTTGTGAGAAATAAAGGACCTTTTCTTTAACCTTTACACTTAACATAACCAATAAATATCGCATAAATACTATTACATAAAGTAAAATATTTGCTTACCGTAGTACATCACTGGCATGTGAAACAACATGAAGGGAGTTTTCAATTTGTCCTGAACTATATAAGGATTCGACGGGTGTACCTTTGGTATAGTTTTTAAAGTCCAAATGCATGATATAAACATTTTTGTAGCTCATGAGTGTGTGCAAAAGTCTGTCAGACTCGTCACCGTCATATTTAATAATTCCAGGCGAAGAATAAAGTAAATAAATATCAAAATTCGGATTTAATCTAGCGGTACTTTCCACGGCACATGCTTGTCTAAAATAAAGTAAATAATACATTTATGTAAACCAAACTATGAACTTTTTCCATCCATCAAGTAACTCAATTAGACAATAATAACCCACTAAGAAAACGTAACATTTATTTATTAACAACAGTTTATTTATAATTTATTTACAATAAATACTAAATAATTAATTTACACTAAAGTACTATTTATATTTCACACTTATAATCCAATTTATTTAATATTTTGAATGTCTATCTTTAACTGTATGTTTGATACAAGTGACTTCCACTGCAACACAGCCCATTTATATAAAATTGTGTAGGCTCTAGATTTTTCTTGCGCCCATTATTTATTAGACTGGTGCATTCAGCAATTTCTCGAATATGCAATTACCAAATTCGTCATCGTTCTATTGTAATTTATGAATGATTCACTGCGACTAGCCATATGCGTAGTAGCCCCGGGAGTTGACATATTTCTTTAAATACTTTTGACAATCGGACAAGTGGGGCCTTAAAAGCCCAAACAAGACATATATGAACTTGAAGGATTAGAGCATTAGACGACTGGACGAAAATGACTCGTATTTCATTGCCCCCTCCTGGAACTCTTACAAAACTAAAATGTATCTGCAACTGGACCCTCTTTTACAATTTTCAGTTGCATGGAAGTAAAAAGGGACAGTTTTCGCTTTTCGCTGTAACCTGGCGAATGACCGCAGACCAGTATATAGACCTCGGTATCTTGGAAAATTACTTCCACTGTTTCTAATGACCCTTCAATTCAGCTGGTTGCTTCCTATCTTTGGTATGACTAGTTTCTGTGCATCTAACTACAGTGCTCCATCAGACTAAGTAATACATCATGATAAGTGGAGGGTGTTCTTTATTATCAGATACAAAAGATAACGTGATACAAGGCGTTTCCAGGAGCCGATAACTAACTTCAAAGTTCTTGTTATCGACCAAACTTCCTTCGAAACACAAATACCAGTCCTCGCGCGTCGTTGATGCTGATGGGAATGCTATAGACTAGCGATAGTTGCGGACTCTTGATTTGGAATAGCGTGTACTTAAAACCATTCCGTTTTAGTTTCATAAGAGTTCCAGGAGAAACTAACCATTCCGTTTTAGTTTCGTAAGAGTTCCAGGAGGAATTATCTCTTAAGGAGCGGGCAATCTAATGCGAGCAATTTTTAAACAATTTGGTCATGATCTACCTTGTTTGGGCTTCTAAGGCTCCACTTTTCCGATTGAAAAAATAATTTAAAAAATAAGTCAACCCCCCTGTGCTACGCCTATGGCTAGTCGAAGTGAATTCTTTATAGAATATACTAGATCGATGACGAATTTGGTAAAAACATATTCAAGAAATTGCCGGAGGCAACAGTCTAGTACATGTTGGAAGCTAGAATAATTGATAGCATATACCATTTTATATAAATTGGTTGTGTTTCAGTAGAAGTCAGTCAGTTGAAGCCGAGATACAATTGAATATAGACATTCGAATTATAAAACAAATTAGATTATAAGTGTGAAATATAAATAGTACTTAAGTATAAATAAAATAATTAGTATTTAGTGTAAATAAATTAATAATAAACATTGATATCAAGTGTGGGATATAGTAAATAAATATTGACTTATAAAAAATAATGTACTCTGATTATAACAGTTACTAATGGAGGTAATTTGAAACCGCGGTTCATAAACTACTACAATGGCCTCTTTCCGTTGCTAAAGAAGGGTGTGACGTCACTCAATTACAAATGGAGGTAACTGGAAGTATTCTGGCACAGGAAGGATCCAAATGTATCTAGTAACTGCGTGGTTAGAACACTTTATCGAATATGTTCATCTATGTGAAATCAACGCTGTTCTTTTACTTTTAGACGGACACAACACATTTACAAAGAACCTTGACGTTATATTAAAGGCTAAAGAAGTTTTTATAACAATTATTATTTCTTTACCGCCACACACCTCGCATAAAATGAAAACTTTTGACAAAACCGTCATGGAAAAACATTTTTTATAACTAAGAAATAAATAACTTTCTAAAGCACAGTCAACGTCCCATTTATCATTTTGATGTCCGTGAGCTCTCATGATAGATCCAATCGGAAGAACGAGCTGTCAAAGGATTTGCAACTATACATAGAGACATTTTCAAAGAAGAAGATTTTCTAGCCCATGAACATCAAAAAGAGGTTTGTAATGTTGCTGCAACAGATAAAAATCCTACCGTAGGGTCAATAACCGCCGATCGAAGAAGAAGAAAATAAAAACCGAATTGCAAGTGTGTGTGTGTGTGTGTGTGTGTGTGTGTGTGTGTGTGTGTGTGTGTGTGTGTGTGTGTGTGTGTGTGTGTGTGTGTGTGTGTGTGTGTGTGTGTGTGTGTGTGTGTGTGTGTGTGTGTGTGTGTGTGTGTGTGTGTGTGTGTGTGTGTGTGTGTGTGTGTGTGTGTGTGTGTGTGTGTGTGTGTGTGTGTGTGTGTGTGTGTGTGTGTGTGTGTGTGTGTGTGTGTGTGTGTGTGTGTGTGTGTGTGTGTGTGTGTGTGTGTGTGTGTGTGTGTGTGTGTGTGTGTGTGTGTGTGTGTGTGTGTAAAGAGAAAAGTACGTATTCTAGGAAGAAAACCAGGAAAAGCCAAAATAATAATTACGACACCAAAAAAGAAAAAGACACCAAATAAGAAATACTTTGGGCAAACTATAAAAATAAAAGATGTGAAAGTACAGACTCGAAAAACAGAAATTATTAAAAAGAAAATATTTTTCGAAAATCCAGGTTTTAATTCAGTTCAGGAACGTAGGCCAGATACGAACAAATAAACATCAAAATAAAGATTCGTCTTCATCGAGTGCTGAATCTGCTGCATCAAGCATTTCTATACAGAATTCTTCAGATGACTAAGAAGTTTTTCCAAAACAAGGACCTAATCCTTGACCATAATCAAGGGAAAATTTGGATAATATGCATGCTATGTGACTGTTGGGCACATGAAGAGTGTGCAGGACCTGAAAAAAAAACATAATAATATGTTTTCCTACACCCACATGTATATTGGTTTATCTACACACATACTACAAAACGAAAAAGTATGCTATTGCGTTCAACTGAATGAATATATTTCGTATCCATTCTAGGTAGTGAAAACCCTGCAACAAAATTAAATTCACCAATCACAGTTCATATTTTGGACACCCAAGTACTATTATTTTTAAAATTTCAAATTATTAACAATTCTGTCAAACTAATTGTTAATATATTTTTTAGTAATTGAGATTAAAATGAGTTATTTTTGTGTAGAATCGATAAATAGTAGTAGTTTTATTTTTATTTAGTCCACACTTCAGAAATAAATAAATTTTAATCAAACTATATGAAACTAATTTAAATACAAGTATTAAAACTAAAATCTCAAAAGTAACAGTGAAGATGAGGACAAAGCGTTTGCCTTTTTTATTTTATTTTATAAATTAAAAAAATTCATAAATTATATTTAAAATTAGTTATTTTGTCTTAATAACCTAAAATAATTTTTTAAATTTCTAGAGTTTTGTTAGTGGATCGTAGAAAAATATACTGTACAGCTCGAGTGGATTGTCCTCTCTTGTTGCAGAAATTTTTATTGTGACTTCTACCATTAGTTCTGTTAATTTCAAATATTTTTTGAATATTGTATATATTTGTATTTTTTTCTTTTCATACAAATTTACGGTTTTAATTTCGTTTAAAAAAAATCCTTTTTTGATTCAATTTTAATTTTCCATTTGGGAGGTATTCTACATTAGGAATCCATTTTTGAAAATCTAAAGAAGGTTCTTTTTATATTTTAATTTTTTTTAACGAGATTACCTATATAATTTTCAGACATGAACTATGTATCCCAAAGACCCTTACCTATGAGTATTTCTAAAATGAGTTGAAATTTAGAATTTTTTTTAATTAAAATAAAATGCTATTCCACCTTAGGCGACTTTACTTTATGTAATTATGAGGCCAACCACTTCATATTCTTTTTTTTTTTTGATAAAATTCGTATATTGAACAAACTTTCATTTCATCAAATGACAACAATGTTGTTATCTGCAATTCTGTCTTAGACGTTCCAGAAATATCCATCACCCGCAAAACATTATCCAAAATAACACATCTTAGATTTAGTTTAGTAGCGCACTTTAAATTAAAATCCCCGATAAGGGATACTTAAGAGTAATTCTGAGATAAAGATAGCAACCTTTACTCAAATATCTTATCGTGGATGCTTTAAAAATATCTTCTGAAGTCTAACAGGCCCTTATTTTCTTCTTCATAATTATTTGCAGCTCAGTTTTACAAAGAACTTTCTGAAGCAAACCCCTTCTTCAATCATTTACATTCTTTTAGTAAAGCACTTTAACTTCTTGCTCTTGGTTGTGTATTATGCTTGTAATAAATCTGCTTTTAAATGTAGGGTTGGCACAGCTGCAACTAATTTAATTGTGAAAATTAATGCAGAATAATATTCTAAAATCTTATAAATAACCTTTAATTTATGTTTAAGTCCCCACGATTCGTACCCGAATGTAATCATCTTCCTTAAATTGAACAGTGCATATTTTTACAGTTTAAACATATCGATCTAATATTTTTTAAAACAAAATTGCACCCATATATTTTTGTATGTGGTCCCTGTTTGGAAAAGGGATTTTCTGATGAATTTTGTTTGTAAAAAATCAAAATTATTGCAGGGTATAATCAAAATCTGGTCCGAGTTCGGCTCGGAGGTCGTACCCTAACCCAAAATGTTTGAAATAAACCATTCGCATACTAACATATCTCTTTACAATTCAAATAAAAAGTACCTAATTCATTGGAAATTTTAATGAAACCATTCCATAATATTTTCTTGTTGCTTTTAGCAATTCTTTCAAAAAATCAAACTAAAACTGAAAAATAGTCCAAAAATTAAAATATATACACCACTAAATAATAATAATAAAATATTTGATTTTGTAATTCTGACGTCACACCCTTCCACCATAATAGTTTACGAACCGTGAACTGTAATACCATTCAGGGTACACCAGCAAGAGAAATTTTTCGAAAAAATACACAGGTTGCCATGGCAATGTTAAGAACTACTTGTATTTTATTATTGGTGGTGTGAATTAATTTACAGACTAGCGAACATTTTTGGATTACAGACGTAAAGTAAAATTTAAATATTCTTAAATTAATGTTAAATAGTTAAGAATCTCCATAATTTTACATAAAAAAAATATAATTGTAAATTAAATAAAAATCCTAATAACGTATCACAAGTTGTATGTAATTCGTGCATTACACATTACAGGTTACTTTTAACTCTTGTATGTATTAAAAATTGCACTCACCTAGATTCAATAACTATTTTTCCTTTTTGGTAAGAGCGGCAGGAAGTTTCGTGAAAAAATATTGATTGTCCTTTTCTAGGTTCCACTTCCGATATATCTGGAAGTGTTTCTTCTGTTTTTATCCTATAACATTGTATCGTTTCCAAATTAGTTTCTAATACGTGCGACAAGGAATATAATACAGTTGTGCCTAAGAAGAAATATATTAGAAATAGTACCCATCTTCGTTTGTACCAGCAGACTAAACGCATAATATTCGTTTATATTTGTACTATTATCCACCTAAAAGAAAACAATGTATTATTTTCATGTCCACATTGTAGAACAGAAGACAACTGCAAACTAGTATGGCATTATCTCCTATGGCATGACGTATCCATAGAAAAGTGTATACCAAATCACGGAAGAAAATAGTCGCTTTCTTTTTTCCACTTAGCTAACTTACATCCAGTAAGCTTAGTTGTACGTTATTGTAAGTCAGAATATTTCTTACCCCGTTACCCCCTGTGAATGGCATTTTGCAGGTGTTTCCACTCTTTTTAAAATATGGCACCAAAAACTGCATAGTATATAAAAAATCCACCAATGTCGGTAGAAGCTGAAGTACCTCAAATGAAAACAAATAATGACTGCGAACTCTCAGAAAAATTCAGTTAATTTTATCTTTATCGAGTAAAAAATACGTATGTATCCATTTTTATTAAATAATAGTAATTTATTAATGTCTACTAATTATACTCTATGTAACAAACGAAATGGAAAGTGAAAACGAGAAGAAATATATATAATAACCACCCATATATTTCATCAAAACAAAGTGAGAAAATTACTATTTTTCATCATTTTTAGTGTACAAGACAACAATAATTAAATAAGGAAAATAGTGTGTATTCTTTCCTAGAAAATTGTAAATATTGTTGAAATGGATTTTGAAAAAATAAGTGTTAAGTGCCATTTTGATGTTATGTTTACAGAAGAGTATGTATTAAATTATAACTGCCACATTTTAGATAGTTAATAAACACATGCTTATTTTGTTATCAGTCCTAAACAATTTCAGATGGAAGGATCTCCTAATTGCAATTAAATGTGGTTCTTACAAGCTTCGAGCATATATATATATATATTTCATAGAGTCCGCATTTGACAGCGTTTGTTTGGGGAAATGTGTAGACATTATTTCCAGTGTCGCATCATTTTTACGGGGTTTGCAATTAATATAAATAATAAATTTGATACATACCTTTAAAATTTTTTAAATTATGCACATATTTTATAAACTTGCATTATTAGGGTAAGTATCTAGTAATAGTAAATTATTATTAATATTATTATTATTATTTGTGTTGGACACATCAGATTTTTTTAATTCAAACATCAGAAAGTGTATAACGGAAAAATGAAGGTTGAAATAATAGGCAAGAAAAAAGATAAAAAGAATATATTTAAAAATCAAAAATATAAACAAATAGTAGGTATATTATACAAATATTTATGATATCTATTAATACACGTGTACGAGAATTACAATACAATAATTTTTTCCAATAATTTATTAAATATAAATATATTGTACGTAAACAATGTTCAATAGATTACTAAACGATATACTAAAAATAGAAATCAAGCTACTACTTAGGTACTCAGGTACATTTGCACTGCCAGTCGTTAATTTTTATTGGAAAACTGTCTTAATATTCGATTATTTCTTAATGACTAGGAGTGCAAATAAAAGAAACTTAAAATGACTTTTTTATTGAAAAACTCACATTAGGCTTTGCTTATTTCTTAACGACTAGCAGTCTACTTAGTTAAAGATTAACCCACAATAAAAGTGCAGGGTTCTTTACCTTTTAGATTCATCTTCTTCTGGGGCCTCAGTAAATCCTGATGGCAATGCACCTGGAATTAATCTAGTTCTTCCTCCGCATCCAGTCTTTGACATAAACATGTATACAGAAAAATGATTGATTATAAATAGAGCTAGGAGTATATGCAAAACGCCATATTTTGCATCTGTTGTATATATATATATATATATATATATATATATATATATATATATATATATATATATATATATATATATATATATATATATTGTTATAGAAAATAAAAGCATAAAGTGACAATGAGCATGTTGGAATAGTGCAATGTTATATACAAATAACATTGTTTGAATTAAAAGGTTTACTTACTTACCGAAAGTTGTAGAGACTTGAAGTTAAGGAACACTCAGTATAGTATTATTGATACCTAGTCAACCATTTATGAATTGTATTTGAAACTAAAAATAAAATTCAAATTTAAAACTTAAATTTATAAAATGAAATAAATAGAATGAATCAAAAAAAAAATAATAATGATGTGATCAATAAAAGAGAAAATTTGTAAAATAGTTATAAGCTACAGTTTAAACGTTACTAGTTAAAGAAAACAAACAGTGAATAAAGTGATATCTACAAGGAAAAATATAACTTAAGTATGAAAAATTAGCTTAATGAATGACAATTTGTTACCAGAGAAAAAAAAAAGATAATAAATCAACAAGATAGACAGACATCAAAAATTTTGGATAAAGAAGTAAAAATCAGATTACATTTAAATTGGAGCAAAGAAACTGGATTAAAGGAGCCCTGCGTTAAGATATTGAGCTATAAAAGGTATTCTAGCTACCATTTTTACAAGGTAATTGACATAAATAATAATTTGACAAGTGTACACTAAGTGCTGAAGTTACTTACCCTTTCGACTCGCCGAGTCATAATATGCACAACATTAATAAAGACAGTTAAACATATTCCTGCAAGAGTTTGTCACTATTCGAAATACGGACCTAACATTGAACTGAACTGGTTCACAAACAAAACTATAAACTTTCATTTTAATAGGCATTTGAGGAACACTTTTAAAACACATTTGCTAAATTAGTTATAAGGTAGTTTTAGGTGTACATAGTTTAATTTAGTTATTAGCATTGACTGTAGTCGAGCCGTATTGTTTGTTGTTGGCTGATCGTGGTGTCATTTTGGAACTTAAAATTAAATGGGAGTGGCTATTGAGGTTTAATCTAACCGGTGTCTTGTGGTAAACTGTATTTTGGATAGACAACCAACAATACGCAAACTACATCTCCGTTTATGGCACAAACTACTATTTCAACAAGTAGAGAAGTGGAAATAGTGAGTTTGCGTCAGTTGTTGTTCATTTACATTTTCTTTTGATTTATTCTTATTCCAAGGAATGTTTTTTTTTGGCAATTTTTGAAAGTTTTATTTGAATAAAAACATATGTTCAATTTTTAAACAAATTTATTTTGATTTGGGGTTTAAATAAAAAAAAATATAAAATATAAAATTTAATAAGTATTATTGTGGAACCGACACCTCTGAAGAAAAGTCTTTTGCTCGTACATATCTGAATAAAAAAAAAAATAAGTAGTTAAAGAGTATAATCTTGGTAAAATTCCAACATGATCATTTAACTAATTGCACTTTAGTCTAATAAAAAAAAAAATGATAAAGTTTGATATTAGTAGATATGTATAAAGGCGCTCAACATAAATAAAATAAATAATTACATCTAAGTACTAATACAAACTATATCAATATATATATATAAAAAAAGGAGGGTAGTACTGACTGACTAGTTGAGAGAGATATTTCTATATTTTTTTTATATATATATATATATACAAATATATACAATTTTTGATTTTGAATGCATATATTGACATTTTGTTAATTTTTTGGCATTAATCTGACGTACTAATTGGCTGGACATATTAAAATTATGAGTTTTGGACCAAAATAATATTTTGTGAAATGCCTTTACAGGTCGATTTCCTAAAATTTTGAAGGATTAACTTTTCCCTGTAATAAATTACGGTTAATGGTGTAAGTACTTGAGAGGATTAAATTAAAAACACCCTCCTTAAACCAACAAATTTTGCTAAATATCCTTTCAGGTATTAATATCTTCAAATTTCTAAATGACTCAGTTTACTTTCAACTTCATTTCAGTCTTTATTGTTGTGTTGTGTTAACCAGTGGGAAAAATGGCAAAATTAATTAAGTCGTGGGTAAAATCTTATTCAGATTTTGTTGTAGAAGGTGATAACCAGGTGTTTTGTAAAACATGTTCTAAAATTGTAAGTACTTTTTTATTTTATATTTTATTTTGACCTTTCACAATGGTAAATCAAAAGACAGTAAAATATTATTTCAACTCACAGTTAAAAAAAAAGTAGGGCAAATTTACAACGTACGCATTTATTTAATTTAATTAAAACTTCAACATCTACAGGAATTTATTTTTTTTAGATTTCATGTAAAAAAAAAGTTTCAAATCGACTAACACGCGAAAACACCCTCACATATAGCAAAGCAGAAATCTAAAGACACTCGCAGACAAAGTCAACTTCCCTTGAAACAATATTTAGAATCTGGATCGTCTAGAAGTGAACAAGCTATTTTTAATGAAGATTTATGCAAAGCTTTAGTGACTTCGAATATCCCTTTAATAGGATTAAATAATCCAAATCTCCGATCATTTTGGCAAAAATACTGTAAATTTAATATTCCAGAGCAAACGTGGTGTTGACAGTTTGTACATTGAGACTCGTGAAAAAATTCGTGAGATTACCGTTGGAAACCATTTCTAGATTATTGTGGATGAAACAACAGACTCTTGTGGTCGATATATAGCCCATTTAATGATAGGTTCATTATGCGAAGAAATGTAAATTGGTCCATATCTAATCGCTTCAAAGCAATTAGATAAAACAAATAACTTGACAATAATTCGTTTTATCCAGACAGAATTGTTTTCCTTTTTTCTTCCGGAAGCCGTTCCAAGAGAAAAATGTTTATTGCTGTTATCCGATGCTGCCCCGTACATGGTAAAAGCCGCACAAAATTTAAAAATGTTTTATGAAAACTTAATCCATGTTACATGTTTGGCACATGGCCTTAACAGAGTTGCAGAAGAAATTAGGTCTAACTTTCCTTTAATAAATGATTTAATTAGTAATGTAAAAAAATATTTCTTAAAGCTCCTCTAAGAACTCAATTGTACAAAGAAAAATTTCCTGAATTACCGATGCCACCGGAACCTGTGATTACTCGGTGGGGTACCTGGCTTAAAGCTGTCTCTTTTTCGCAGATAATTATGAAAAAATTAAAGAAATCATATTTGATTTTGATGATTCATCTAAGGGAATATATAATACAAAGAAGTTGTTTCAAAATCACATATTACCAAAGCAATTAGTGTTTTTAAAGAATTATGCATTTGTACCCAAAATTATATTAGATTACAACAAAAAAATTTACCTTTGGTGACTTCCGTAAATTTAATTAAGACGTTTGAATCAGAGTGTAAAAATGTCCAGGGCGATATTGGAAAGACGATTTTTCATAAATTTTCAATGTAATTTTAAAAAATGAAGGATTTATTGTTTTAAGAAACCTTGCTAATATTTATTCTAGTAACTTTGAAGATATTAATACTATTCATCCAGATATTTCAGGAAAATTTAAGTTTGCATCTATTACTTCTGTAGATGTCGAAAGGAGTTTTTCTTTGTACAAGTACATACTTACTGATAGGAGACAATCATTTAATACAGATAATTTAGAAAAACATCTAATTGTTCATTCGTTTTATAATAATGTTGATTTGTAAATAAAATTAGTTAATAATTAAATAATTATTAAGTATTATATTAGGTATTGTAAAATAAAACAAATAATAAATATTAATAAACTATTTCGATCAAATAACAAATTACTCTTATTGCATATGCTCTGCATATTTTTCAATTTTTTACGCATATATTGAAGTATTTTGCGGCATATATATGCGCATATTTAACTACTTTTTGGGTGCATATATTCCTAGGTCTAATTATAAAACATCACTATTTTAAATGTTTTTTGGAGTAAGTTTCAATATGTTTCACCAAATGCGGTTTTCGGCAGGATTAGTTGGAAACCTACAAAAAAAAAAAATTATTGATTTAACATCTTCAACACTATCACGATATAATACCTTAAAAACGAAAAGCTTGTTTATATTGAAAAATTTTGATGAATTTTTTTAACTTTTCAGTAAAGTCCAAAATCTAAAACAATATTCCTCATACAACAATATTCCTCATACATAATACAAGTTTTTTAAATTTAATTCACTAATTTATTTATTTTTAAATTCATGTTTAACGGCCTTTTTGCATAAAATGTAGGTACTTATATTTCTTTTAAAAAATGGTAGAGACGCTAATGGTTACTTACTTGTGAAATGACCTTGACGATGACTTTTCGTATTTCTATTTAAAATTTGTTAAAATTTAAATCACTAAAGTAATAAAATACAAAAAATAACTTATAAACTACAAAAATAAGCTAGAAATTAATGAAAATCAAAAATCAAATGATATTTCTGACAATTTCAAACGACTTGATATGCCAAGCAAAACGAAACAAACCAATGGTAATGCTGGACACTATTTTTCCCCCTGTACCAAAACAAAGTCCATTTGGACGATGGCTCTAGTAGTATTCGCCAAGAGCTTAAATTATAAATGTAAAAAAATCATTCCATTCTTGTTTACATTTATAATATACGGATGATGTCTTAACAACCGAACTGCCAATTCTAATAAAATGTACACATACACATTTAAAAAAATTTAAATACCTTTATTTGTTTTTTTCCTTTATCTACAAAATAATATAAAAGCTTATAACAGCAATTACTATCGTCTTCATTATTTTATTTCTACATCGTCCATTTCTACTTTTGATATCAAAATTAAAATTTGACATCAGTACATCTAGGTACATCATTCATATCTAAGATCAACAATATCTAGACTAGACAACTAGACCTCAACAAAGATGAAAGAAGCAGTACTTTAAACTAACAACAATAAATAATATTGAAAAATTATTAGAGTTTTAAATAAAATACAATTATATTTGTTCGTAAATATAATATAATATCATGCTCCATGAACATTAGTACAATAACCTGTCAAATGATTAACCAATCTGATGGCCAAATCTTGAAGTTGGATACATGTTGATGTTAAAATATACTTTATCAAGCTCTTATAATGGTCAAACGGATACCTCACCTTCTAACGACCTCTGGTGGATTTTTTGGAACTACGTTGTGTTTGGTGCCATATCGTTTTTTGTTTTTATATAGGATTTTAGGGAAGTTGAAACAACCTGTAATAATTGTCTTTCAGCGTGCCCTTACCGATGCCAATGTACACGGATCTTGACGTCAACCATAAACCTTAACAGAAAATGAGTGTTCTGTGCATCATACGAACAAACATGTCCTATGAATTCATTATTTTAGAGAGATTAAAAGAGTATGATAACAGAAGGCAAGATCATAGTGTTGAATGTTGAAGAAATTATAAAATTTGATAAAAATGTCGATTGTTTTTAAATGGATGACATGGGACACGTCGCCTGTCAACTAAAATTTGCGTTCTTTTTAATACTTAACTTATATCTGAATCTAACTTTTAGTAAGTCAAGTATACCTGTAAAAAGAAAACGACTACTGTCCTACGATTTGTAAATATTAGGCTGAATATTCTCTCCTGCGTTAGGGCAACTCGCGCCAAATATTTAGGCTCCTGATTATTTCCCAAGACATTTACTCGTTATGAAGGGCAATATCTTCTGCTGTTTTGCGTGATTGTTTTGTTTATTTCAGTTTGGATTCATGCTGGCAACACCATTTAATATTGCAGATCCCTACTAAAACTTTATTTACAACACTAGACTACATTTAGAATTGTAGTAAAGCACTATCTTAGACGAATTAATCACACTTTTGCCAGTGTTTCGATTTTACTAAATTAGTTTAACAAAATTACCATAACGATATGAGGCCTACTTGAATAAAAGGCCGGTGACAGTAAAACAAAGTGATTTCGTTGAAAGAGATTGATCTTCTGCCTGTAGAGACAAGATCGCGCCCAAAACAAGCTTCCCTTAGAAAAAAGCTTCAGACCAATCGCTTTGGTAGGAACTATCCACATGGTTCGTAACGTGGATTGAATAATGACCTCGAGAATTCTAAACATGCCAGAGTTGGACTGAGAATTTTTTATGCCTAAATTCAAATTGTTTAAATTGAAATATTAATTTGTTCTGTGTTCAGCTCTAAATTTATTGAAGGCAAAAAAAGAAAAAAGATCCTTTATATCTAACAAAGATTTGTATTTTTAAACTGCGACCGGTTTCAAAGTGTATCACTTCATCTTCTGGAACGTCTAGTAGGTAAGAGGAAAATGAATTGGAGAGAGTTACATTGTTGGCAAGATAAAACAATGGAACAATAATTTAATTTACGAGACTACCAATCTAATAACTTTTATTGATTCGTACTAAAAAAAATAATTAAATTAGTGTACTAACTGAATGAAAAAATTAAAAAAAGTCATACCTTGTGTCTATCAGATGGTTGGCAAAATGTGAAAAACCTGTATGAGTTTGGTTCAGACATCTAATGTGTTCCTTCAGTCGTATTTTAAAATTACGAAAAGTACTACCTACACAGAAAGAGTTGCAAGTGTTACAATTTAATTTGTAGATCTCGGATAAGTCTAACATGTGAATTTTATCCTTATTCCTAATAAAAAGCTTTTGCATAGAGTTGGAACCCTTAAAGGAAATTTTAAAGGGGACTTTGAAAAGACTAGCCACTTTTATAAGAAATGTTACCTATAAAGGTATGATATACATACCCCTTACTAGTAATTTGTTCGAGTATTATAATTTGTAGGTTATTACCAACAACTGCTACATAAGTTTAGTGATATATTTGCCAAATGCAAATCAGGAAAAAAAGATGGACAGTAAATTTAAGTACAGTAGATATCCATATTCAGACGTGAAATTTTACCTGGATTGACATCTAAGACAAAGATAATTTAGTCAGGTGGACCTTCGAAATAATTCAAATTCTCACAACTTTATTTTGTTTTTTTTTTTGAAGAAACAGGACACATGTATTTAAATACTTTTAAACCGGCAATAGGTGTAATGATAGAGAATCCAATTTATAGTCATTTTAAAAAAGGTTTTAATCTTATTTTTAAATAAATAACTATCTGAAGTATTTTTGATACGATAAGTAATAAACTTATTGGACGTAAGTCACGGATGGAACTACGCTTAGCTATATCTTAGAAATCTGACGAATTATAAGCTCATACCAGGCTTTCGGAAAAAATCCGCACTGTAGGCAACAATCAGTAATATGAGTAATATGGTCAAAACTTGTAGGCTAGCGTAATTTCATTCTACGCACGCACGGTACTCATGCCAAATTTAGGAACGAAAAATAATGTTTAATCCCCTTATAAAATGCGGTAAATATGAATGGAACGGTCAGTCAAAGTGTACTTGATATATATGTGTCAAAATCCATCATCTCCGTTGTTAACCAATGAAAACATCGAATCGTAAACTTAAATGCACTGTATTGGCCGAAGGTTTACGAAGGGGAGGAGTGTTCGAAAATATTCCTGAAAGATAGTCTGCGATATCAGTAGAGTACTGTCGTGCGGTGTGTTTTGTATGTGTGGTTGGTTTAATTTAAATTTCTTTTAATAAATATAAATATGACGTTCTTTAGACCGTGGGCGAATGAAGAAAATGAAATTGCACAATGTAGTGAGATTAAAGACAGGTATGACTTTAACAATAAGGATTTAGATATACAAACACAACAAGTTATTTTAAATATATTCGAATGTTTAAAAAAAGAAAATATTCAGCATTCTGATAATGCGATCATAATAACAATTGCTGAATTAACTAAAGTAAATAAATTTTCCATTTATCGGGTAGTCACAAAAGGGGTTGCTGTGGATCATTCACAAAACCGAAAAACATGTAAAGAAAAACTGAAATCAGTTGACAGAGCTACCCAAGATTTTATACGAAGGACAATTTATAGTTTATATAAGGAGAACAGGGTTCCAGCATTGGAAGTAATACAGCAAAAGGTAGCAGATCTTCCAGGATATACTTATACCAGTTTGGAAACATTGCGTCAAGTTTTCTCAGCATGTGGTTTTAAACACAAAAAAATTAATAAACGGATGGCAATCACCGAATCGTCAAGGATAGTTCAATGGCGACAAGATTATTTGCGTCAGATAAAAGAGTACAGAAGTTCTAATAGACACATAATTTATCTAGACAAAACATGGTTTGACAGTCACGATGTAGTAAATTTCGGTTGGGTTGACAGTAGTAAAAATTGCTGTTTGAATGGGCCATGTTCTAAAGGGAAACGTATTATAATAGTACACGCTGTAAGCAAAGACGATTTCGTGCCTAATGCTTTATTATTATCTGTTAAACAAACTAAAAACTGTGCAGCTGATTATCATGAAGATATGACAGCAGAATTATTTGTAAAATGGTTTAATGAACAGCTCTTACCTAACATTCCACCAGTCAGTAATCGTTATGGACAACGCATTCTACCACTCACGGCAACTCCTTAAAATACCAAATAGTAGCAGTAACAAAGCTCAAATTTTAGCGTTTATGTCTGAAAAAAATATTCCTATTCCTGCCAGTGATCGTAAAAAAGGCCCAACAAACAAAGAATTGCTTACTGTTATTAAAGGCATGAAGTTGGAAAAAATTTATTATATTGACAAGCTGTGCAAAGAATAGGGTCATACTTTTCTCAGACTACCTCCTTACTATTGCATATTTAACCCTATAGAGTTAATATGGGCAAACGTAAAATCAGAATTACGAAAATTTAATCAGTCTCCAGAACTGAGTAAAGAGGTTGTAGAACTCGTAAAGAAAGTTCTAGCAGCAGACCGCCAAGAGCTTTGGAAAAAACTGCGTCGAACATGTTATTAAAGAAGAAGATAAGTATGTAGTATTACCCTCTTTACAACCCATCATAATTCAACCAAATGATGACTCTAATTCAAAGGATTCAGACTGCCATGATTATTTATAAAGATACTTTAGAATTGAATTGTTTTTTTTTTCTTTTGTTTTATTTGCAAAGAATTTATTTTCCTTTATGGTTTTTGCTTTGAAATTTCGTTTTCCAGAAAAAAAAAACGAATGGGGTACAAAAACGGCTCAGTTCACGTCTGGTACCCTGTTTAAACCAAACGCCCTTACAGGCAGGTACACTTTACTCTCTTTTTTACGTTTTATAATTTAATATTCAGTTGTAGCAAGTTAACGAGCTATAATGATTTTTTTTAAGTCCAAGTAAGACTACAATTAAGTGCATCTGTCTAAATCAAGGCGTATAATAACGTCCATTTTATAATGATTCGATTTCCTTTTAGCGAATACATTCTTGCATATGATATATATTAAAAGTATTTATAAAATAAATTTATAAAATGAGGTAGGTATCTACGCCTATGGCAGATCAAACAAAATTGTCGGTAAAGGTTCCGAACGAGTTTTTATGTTCTGCAATTGATAATGGAAGAACTATACGTGGCAGCTATTTCGCTCTCTATATAATCCCTAACCTTATATTTATATAAATTTCAACACAAGTACAAACGTGTTTATACCTGTACTGTATATAATTTAGTGTAGCATTGGCCTGGCAGCAATGTTTCTAAGAATCTGGTACACTCTAATTAAAATCTAGTACCTTTTTATTTTTCAGCGTGTTACCATTTGACGCGTGTAAAATATATTGATGGAATCATGCTTCTTGTTCTGTTTTCGTTCGCTAAAAACCCTTTTTTTTTCTTAATGAACCAAACCACATCACAATTCATTCGAAAATCCAGTACGTTTTACAAAATCTAGTACATTTTTATATAATCTGATAAATTTATTATATTCTGGCAACACTGCCTGGCAGGTTCTTTTGCTTTACTAAGCTTCATGCAAGACATGGAAATAAGTAGTGGATCAAGCGTTCATGAATGGGGATTCGTCGTAGACAAGAGCAAAAAGATACTTTGGACATCCTTTATGGACCTGAGATAATTCAGTGTGAGATAAGCCGATAAAACTCGCTAATGAACGTTTTATTCAAAATTTTTTAGTGTTCAGAACTTTAAAGCGTTTTTTCCACAATTCACGTTTCCAAAGTCATGTTTATAAAGCTAGCATGGCAAAGTTATAAGCCCGCAGAGCGACTTATACTATATTTTTTGGCTAATTTTTTGCTATTTTTTACCTAATTTATAATTTTTTTGCTCCTGCCGTTACCGAGAAACATTGGCCATGATACTTGATACTAAAGTTACAATGGCCAGTGCTGTATTTCTGTTTCTATGAGACATATCAGAATCGATTTTGCGACATATTTTTTTGCTCTACAAATATATATATATATCAATTTATTTTTTTGCTCTTGAAGTTCGCAAGAAACAATGGCCATGCTAGCTTGATACTCAAGCTACAATGGCCAGTACTGTATTTTTGTTTCTATGAGACATATCAAAATCGGATTTGCAGCATATTTTTTTGCTATTTTTTTGCTCTACATAAATATATCGGGTGTTCAACTTAAAGCGTTACAGCTATATACCGCTTTTTATAAAAAAAAAACGTTTCAGACGAAAGTTTTATAGTTTTGTAGGGAAAAACTTTTAGCTAAATTCGTTTTTTTTTTGCTAACCATAATATGGCCAACTTTTTTTTCGCGCAGCAACATTTTCAAGTAGCTGTTACTCAAAAAGTAAAAGTCCAATAAAAAAAATATTTCCCTCAAAAGTTTCTTATTTTTTAATGTACTTTAAGAATATGTAAGAAAAAAATGGGATTCCCATTTAAAAAAACAAAGTCCACCTCGATATGGCCATATTATGGTCAGCTACAAAAAAATGAATTTAGCCAAAATATTTCCCCCAAAAAACTATAAAACTTTTTTTTCCAAAATGCATATTTTCGGCGGTATTTGACTGTAACACTTTAATTTGAACACCCGGTATATCAATTAATTTTTTTGCTATTGGGGTTCGCAAGAAATAATGGCCATGCTAGCTTGATACTCAAGCTACAATGGCCAGTGCTGTATTTCTGTTTCTACGAGACATATCAAAATCGGGTTTGCGGCAAAAAAATAAATTGATGTATATTTGTAGAGCAAATAGTTAGCAAAAAATATGCCGCAAACTCGATTCTGACAGACAGACGCAGAGACGGACGGGTGGACCGACAGACAGACAGAATGGAGAAACATGTTTTTCGTAATCTAGGGACTCTAAAACGTGAACATCTGAAATAATCTCGGAAGGTGAATTTTTCACAATTACAATAGTTCCTTTTATGGAGGAAATTAAGAAGACTATTTTTGTTATTACCTTTTTAGTTTTTTTATAGTATACTTACACTTATAGATATTTTATATTACTTGAACGCATTATATATATTATATATAATTTGCATAAAAATCATTTTGATATCTCAAAAAATAGCAAAAAAATATTCTTTCTGTTGTAAATAGAAAAATTATAAATATATGCTACAAACCCAATACTGATATATCTCATAGAAACAGAGATACAGCACTTGAAGCTTTCATAGCCACTGTTTCTTACGAACCACAATAGCAAAAAATAAAGTGATATATATTTGTAGAGAAAAAAATTGACCCGAAAATATACTGTAAATCCGATTCTGATACATCCTAAAGGAACAGAAATACAGCACGGGCCATTGTAGCTTGAGTATCAAGCTAGCATGGCCATTGTTTCTTACGAACCACAAGAGCAAAACAATAAATTGACATATATTTGTATTAGGGTGTTTCATTTTTGAGTAACTTCTTTTTTTCAACCAAAAAACAGGCTTAAAACTTTCGGGAAGGTGAAAAATGAAGCCTCTAAAAATTTGAGCTGTTAATTTTATCATTTAGTGGTGCCTGTTCCTAACTTTCCATTTTCCATCTAAATAACATGGAAATAAATTTTTCTTTTTTCTTATTTTTGTAGCTTGACATTTAAGCATTGTAAAAATAAAGTGAAAAAATATTTTGGTAGGAAATTGAACGTTCTACAAAAAGTTCTAATTTATTTTTTCATAGAATGAGCCGTTCTGAAGATATTCAAACTTAAAGTTGCAAATGTATGAAATTATGACTTTTATTTTATTAAACTAATACTTATGACTTTTTTTATGTCTTAAAAATTATTTTTAAACAGAAAACTGGCTTTTGTGCGCTAAAATTTTTGTCTTGTGTGCGTCGTTACTTTCTTTATATATGAAAATAATGATGTTTTCTTGAAAATAATTTTTAAGACATAAAAAGTCATCAGTTTAATAAAATAAAAGTCCTAAATTCATACATTTTTAACTTTAAGTTTGAATATCTTCAGAACGGCTCACTCTATGAAAAAAATTTAAAGGGGTTAGTTAATATTCATAAAAACAGAAATAGAGCACTGGGCATTGTAGCTTGAGTATCAAGCTAGATGGTCATTGTTTTTTGCGAACCACAAGAGCAAAAAAATAAATTGATACATATTTGTAGAGCAAAAAAATAACAAAAAAATATGCCGCAAACCCGATTCTGATATGTCTAATAGAAACAGAAATACAGCACTGGCCATTGTAACTTTAGTATTAAGCTAGCATGGCCATTGTTTCTTGCGAACCACAAGAGCAAAAAAATAAATTGATATAAATTTGTAGAGCCAAAAAATAGCAAAAAAATATTCCGCAAACCCGATTCTGATATGTCTCATAGAAACAGAAATACAGCAAAAGCTATTGTAACTTTAGTATCAAGCCAAGTATCACGGCCAATTTTTCTCGGTAACGGCAGGGCACAAAAATTAAAAAATGGGTAAAAAAATAGCAAAAAATTAGCCAAAAAATATAGTATAAGTCGCTCTGCGGGCTTATGACTTTGCCATGATAGCTTCATAGACATTCCAAAGTCGGTGCTTCTCATAACTTCAAAACTACTGCACCAATCCTTTTGAAATTTTGAACACTATTTCTGTACATAATTTAAGAGGTAACGCCGGAGAGTTTTTTCAAATTTGTTAATATTGTTTTAATTTATAATAACAAATAAGCCTATTTTTTTCGCAAGAATCGCGATTTTTACTTCAGTGTTCCCAAAAAGTGAAAAATTAAAATTTCTAAAAACCTTCCCAGCGTTACCTGGAGAAAACGGGTGGCACAAAATTGATCGAAAAACATTGGATCGATTTGGAAATTTGATCGAAAATACATTTTAGCTGCGTTCAATGAGTGTATCGAATTCTTGCTGCGATTAGGGTGACAGGATCAGCTTGCTGAACGGTATGCTCCATACGTTCAATTTTAATGAATTAAATTTGTGTCGAACGACAATTCTAGTTTAATGAAACGTAGCATATGCAATTGAAAGTGAACTTGTTTATTTGTCACTTTGAGTTTTGACCCACATTCTACAATAATTTTTATATTTAGGTATTTCTTTTTATAATTTTTATCAATATGTAGATCACAACCAGGTTGTTAAAGATATATTTTTCAAGCAATCGCAAATAGCGATATATTTTAGGAGTTTTAGGTTATTTTTGAGCTTTTCCGCTCAAATTTCGCGATCGCAGCAGAAAGGAGCGTAAAAATTAAACGCTCCAAAATGATACGGCTCAATACAAAGCGATACCTATCGTAGGCCATTGTAACTTTAATATCATGCCAGCATGGCCAATGTTTTTCGGCCAATGTGATTGGTATCGGTTGGGATCGCTATGTCTCATTGAACGCAGCTTTTATCGAACGGTATTTAATCGAAAATACATTTGATCGAATAACATTTGATCGAAGATGTATTTTATCGAATAACAATTTATCGAAAAGATAATAGATCAAAAATTCATAAGATCGAAAGGACAATATATCGAACATCAACATTAAAAATAGTTAACTATCAAAAAATCAACCGTCCGTCTAATCCCTACTACCGGAGAAACTAAACTCAGCGGCTATCAAAATTAGGTACTAATGGCAAATTTTTCGATAATCTCAAACGATAGTTACCTCGTTTAACAAGTTTTTATCCTTACAATACTGTTAATTTAAAAATTAATATTTTAGTTCTAAACGGTTATTTATCTTTATTGAGATTAAAGAACTGTGATTAATTCGCACAAAATATGTATTTCAATAAGGTCGAGTTGTCTCCCAATTTACCTAACCTGCGATATTTAAATTTACCTGATTAAAGTTAGTTAAAGTTTTTTATTAAAAAAATTTAACTAATTTTCCTGACCTGTGCAGCCTGGAACCCTCGAGGGTTGCTTCACAAAAAAAAATATAAAAAATAACTAATTTATCTAACCTGTACGGCCTGGAGCAATTTAACTGATTGCTTTGACACAGGTTAGGTAATTTAATTAGGTTTCTTTTATAAAAAACCTAACCAACTTTTCTAACCTGTGCGGTATAAAAAAATTAGAAGAATAAAAAACTTAACTAATTTACCTAACATGTGCTATTTAAATTTAACTGATTGCTCTCGCACAAGTTAGGTAAGTTAACATATGTCACTAAAGTTTTCGGAAAAAAGTCATCTACGATTTGTTTTATTTTAGAACCAATTTATCTATGTGTCTGTGGAAAAACAAACGCAGGTATACGTTGTTGGTTTATTTGACATTTCAGTTTTGTGTTTTGTTGACATCATGGCTTACAAATTGAAATTAAGACGAAGCATTTATAACTTAGTTGGCAAAATGCCGAAAAAAGAAATTGTAAATATTTTTCGAAATGAAAATATTTCAGTGTCAACAATTTATCAAGCAATTCGTGAGTGTGAAGAAGGAATACCGTGTTCTAGTTTGCCAAAAAGTAGTCGACCACGGAAATTATCTGCAGTTCAAGCCAATAGATTGATTCAAATCGCCAAAAACACCATTGGTCCATCCACACGAAAGTTGGGTCGTCGTTTTGGCATATGTCGAATGACTGTTAGTCGCGAATTCAAAAGAAATGTCTTAAAATATAGAAAACGAAGAAAATGCCCCAAGTATACCGTTAATCAGTTAGAAAGAATTCTAAGATGTTGTCGATCTTTACGAACTCGTCACTTCGCCAGTAATAAAATTATAATTATTATTATTTTTATATTTTATAGAATATATATGTTATTTACGTTTGGAGAAGAAAATTCTTCAAATAAAAGTTACTTATGATATTATTATCTATAATTTTTGTTCTATACAAAATTTTCCTAAAATGGTCCTTAATCGAGAAATTCCACAAAATGTAAAAATTATTTTTTTATAAAAATTGTTTAAATACAAATTGTTTGTAATATAATTCTCTATAATTTTTGAAGAAAACTCAAAAACGGATAAAGGAAAAACATTAAATTTTAAATTTGTTTTAGTTCGGCCTGAGGTGAAATGATTAGATTTTGGACGAAGGCGGAACATCTGGGGGGGTACTTTATGGGAGGCCGTTTTTATATTTTATGGAATAATTATAGAAAAATGTGTCGAGTTAGATGTATGTGGAAAATGTATATATTTAGTTTATTCTCTAAACATTTATGAAGGTGCTGCAATAGGTTGTACAAAATAACCGGAAAAAGCCTATAATAACTAGATAGGAAAGTCATGTGTTGGATATATCAGATTTTTATTTTCATTATCCAATTCAAGATTTTTGTGTATGAAGTCTTCTAATTTTTGTTTTGTTTCATTCAGACTCGAAGTAATTGTAGATATTTCTACAATAATTGTAGCATTTTGTTTCCTAATTTCAACTATTTCACATTTCAAAAGATTCATAATATATCATCGTTAGTCACAATTTCATTTGACAATGCATTCACCATTCCTGATAACTACTATAATGAATCGAAGATTGAACTGACGGGTGTGCGAGTGATCGATTTGATGTCTTAAATATGATATGCCCGTTCACTTTTTGGAAGGAGAATCGAAATTTTATCGCGCAGAATGAAAACAATATTTAGGTACTTACAGTTTGTCTATATAGAAAAAATTAATTCATAGTTCTTCACTATTACACATTTAATCAATATAAAAGTTAGATCACTATGCGTAGAAACTTAAGATCGATTTAAACACAAGTTTTTATAATTTTAAATTTCCTTTTTCTGACATTAAATGTAATTTTAGTTCAGACTGAGATCATTGACACCTTTACGGTACGGTAGCCGACACATATATATTCAGTTTTGTTTGAATTGAATTGAAAAATTCGTGCTTAACTTGGAAAAATCCGCCAACAGTCGAACGGACTATTTTTTTTTATTTTTTTTTTAAACGATTTTAGACCTTCTGAAACACATTTCAAAATACTTTTTTTGCCCTGCAAACGCTATAAAATATTTTTTTCTTACCTTAAAACTATTAAAATGTGTCCTCCAATTTCGATGTTGAAAAAATTTAAACTTCATCATTTTGATTAATTTCTTGTTATAGAAACTGCTAAACAATAACACTAGACCATCCATAATGCAATAAACCATCAAAATATTTTCGTAAACAGTTTATTTTTTTAATTTAAGCTCATGTTTAGATTCGTCGGATTTTTTTAATTTTCGTAAAGACAATTAAGATTTCTAGTGTGACATATGTCTAAAAGAAATACAATGTTGCCATATCAATTATCTATTACATAGCAATGGTAATTTTTACCTATGCACTGCGTTGTACCAGGCCAACCAATTGACTTTAGTATCAGAAAAATTATATAAAACTAACGATTTAAAAAATACCCATATTAAGATCTTCTTCCTCGCCCTCATCGGCAGAGTACTCTTCGACGACCTAACCTAAACTAACAATATACAATAAGAAGATGAAGCAACGACTTCTTGTAGGGTGGCGCTACCAAAAAATTTTAACTCATACCTGGCTACGCCGACCGGCATAGATTCCAACGGCCTGGACACAGCTCAAATTGAAAAAAAAAAACCTAACCTAACCAACCCTCATTAGCGTCTGGCCAGTGAACCTCGATCCCAACTTTTAACGAACGTATCTTGTATCGTGAGCATCTAATAATAAGAAAATATACAATAAGAAAATGAAGGAACGACTTATTGTAAGGTGGCGGCTTCGCCGCCACCAGAAAATTTTTCAACCACACCTGGCTACGCCGACCGGCATAAACTCCAACGGCCTGGACACAGCTCAAATTAAAAAAAAAACCTAACCCAACCAACCCTCATTATCGTCTGGCCAGTAAACCTCGATCCCAACTTTTAACGAACGTATCTTGTATCGTGAGCATCTAATAATAAGAAAATATACAATAATAAAATGAAGGAACGACTTATTGTAAGGTGGCGGCTTTGCCGCCACCAGAAAATTTTTAAACCATACCTGGCTACGCCGACCGGCATAAACTCCAACGGCCTGGACACAGCTCAAATTGAATTTTTTTTTAAATATTAGATAAGTACCGACATGCCGTAATTAACGTACAATCATCATGAAATGAAATAAAAAGATGGTTGTCTGTGATTACTACAAATGTTTTCACTTCGTGATCCAAATTTACCTGCTGGCCAGACACTATGTAATTTTTCAGCCAACTTTCACTAATCGAATTATTTCCTGACTTATATGTTTTCTTACTCGATTTGGCAACGCCGCATTTATAGAAACTAGACACATCAATTGTCATTAAAAATAATTTTGTGATTATTTATTTTTCTAACAAACTAAAAATGAAAAATAAGAAAATTTGATCGTTTATGAAAAAATTTGGTACGGTTTATTGCTCTATGAATGGTCTTATATTGATATTTAGCCGTTTCTACAACAAGAAATCAGTGAAAATGGTTTATTTTACATTTGTTTTATGATGGAGACCCGACAACAAATTTTAAGGACTTTGGATTTTAAGGTAAAAATTTTTTTTTTAATAAGTGTTAGCGGACCCAAAATTGTTATGTATAGTGTGTTTCAAAGTGTCTAGAAACTCTTTATAACATTTCAATAGTTATATCCGCCGTTCGAGTGTCGGCGTATAATTGAAATTGTTTGTTTATGGAAAACAGAGTCGTAAACCACTGAGATTAAAACGCATCCGTATTTTGGGAATCGCCTCCCCTCAACCCCTAACATTGAATAAAATTTGATAAGAAGTTACAGGCATCGCAAACTAATTTGTCTGAAGAGGGGATGCGCGTTAATCTCGAATTTCAATTGTCAACGCCTACTGTAACTTAACAATAGCCGTGTTATCATGGGTGATCAGTAGATGATATTTTCTTGAATTTGTGTTTGTGTAGCGTACAGATTTTGAGTTATATTTTATTTTTGTTTGTAGTGTTTTCTAGTGAGTAGTGACTTACTTGTGTTAAAATGCCGAAACATTTAGGTAGTCAAGCAAGGGAAATAATATTTCTATTCGAATAATTTATGAAAAAAAAAATGTTCATCGGCAACAAATAGTTTTGAAAAAAAAAACGACGATGATAGTGAAACTTATAGACAATATCTTGTGAACGATGATTCCAAAACTCTCACTGAAATTAAAGAACAATTTGCTGAAGCTACAGGATACTCGGTAAAAACAATTGAACGAATAATTGGACATAATTATGCAGAAATGATCCAATCCACCCAAACCATATTTTGAGAAAAATTATGTTAAAGTTAAATTATCTACGAGATGAAAATAGAATATTATATAACGATTATTTATGATTGTCACTATTAATATCCTTCTAAATTGTTGGATCGTTTCAGCAGAATATAATTTTGAACTGCAACATATCGAAAAGCTACTCAAGTCATTTCTGGTAGATTTGTGGATTGGACCATTTCTGCATAACTACATCCAATTATAGAGGGTGAGATATGAAAAGGTGAAAATTCTACGTCGACCATACCTAAACAATTGTTTACAAGTCCAAAAACGCGCAAAAGAACATCAAGTCTAACAGATATTCCATCCTACAATATTGGAACAATCAGAGATAAGTTCATAGATTTCATGAAACAGAAGGTATGCGCGTAACAGTCAAAACTCTTAGTGAAAAATTAAAAAAGGAAATTGAGTGGAAAGGGAGCTACACATCATTAAGAACTATTAAAAAAAAAATTGGGTTCAAGTGGCGAAAAACGCGAAACAACAGACAGGTTCTAATAGAACGGCTTGACATCAGGGAAAAAAGAATAGATTATATTAAAAAAATTAGATATTTTCGTTCTCAATCCCATCCCATTGTATATATTGATGAAACTTAAATACATAGTAGCCATACATCATCACATAATTGGGGTGATGATAATGCAAAAGGTTTGTTTTCCACCATTTCGAAAGGAAAGGAACTTATTATAGTCTATTCTGGTAGGAACATGGGCTTTATTCCTAATAGTTTAGAAATGTTTGTGTCTGGGGCCAAATCTGGTGATTAGCATAATGATATGAATCAAGAAAATTATGAAAAGTGGCTAAGAGAACTGTTAATACCAAATTTACCACCAAATGCTATTGTAGTTGTGGATAATGAACCGTATCACAATGTTATAGAAAATCCTGCTCCGAATTCCAAATTCAAGAAAAGCTGAAATGATAAACTGGTTGACGTCCAACAATATTGAATTTCAATCTTTCTTATTACGACCACAGCTGTACACATTAATCAAACATCATAAAAATAGATTCGAGCGATACAAATTTGATAGATTATTCTCCGAACACGGTCATACAGTTTTGAGATTACCACCATACCACCCAGACTTAAATAATAATAATAATAAATGACTTTATTGCTTTCATAAATACAAATTAACAATAATGTAATTACACAAAAAAAAATATATGTATTAGGTACCTGAAAGCAAACATTATCCTGATAGGGAATAATGATTGAGCAGCGCTCTTCCACGCAACCTTGGACAATAAATAAATTTATATTACTGTAAACGTATAAGCCATGAAATACAATATCCGCTAAATTTGCTTGATTACCTAAATTATTAAACTAATCTAGCCACAAAATTACCCTAAATCTAATGAACTAAAATGTATATACTATTTACATTAATTTTTTTTTGGTAGATCTGTGTTGTGAAAATAATTTAAATTTTCTTTTTTTTATTTTTTTTTTGTTTTTTTTTTATTAATATAGTTTTTTTTTAATCACGTAATTAATTTTTCCATTAAATATGTGAAGTCTGACGATTTTCTTAAAACGGGAAAGAGGCGAGATATTGAACAATTGAGGAGTCATATTGTGAAGTTTAGCTATATTATAAGAGAAGCACGATTTGAATGAAGAAGTATTGTGTTTAGGGATTATTAGATTATTTTTGAATCGTACATTAATGTTGTGGACCTCTGATCTTTTTTTTATTTTTTCATGAAGGTAGTTTGGTTTTTTCGTTAGTAAAATTTTTTGAAACTGTACAAAAGCATGTAGCAGTCTTCTGTTGTTTAGATTCAGCCAGCCTAAATCGATCATATAATTATTAGAGGTTGGAGTACGGCGCCAAATACCACAAATTAACCTTATGCAGGCATTTTGAATACGCTGTAATCGATTTCTATTAAATTGGGTTAGTACTGGGCCATATATTATGTCCCCATAATTAAATTGAGACAAGACTAAACTTTCTTTGTATTTTTGTTTAAAATTTCACGATTTGAATAGATTAATTTTAAATTCCAAAAAGACTTTTTAATAATAAAGTCAACATGTTGGGAAAAATGCAAATCTTCGTCTATAAGAATACCTACATTTTTTTCGAAATTGGAAAATGTCAAACAGTTGTTATCAATATAAATTTGCATATTATTTTTAATAGTGTTTCTGGATTTCTTGCGACCGAATACCATAGTTTTTAATTTTGTGGGGTTTATTGATAGGCAAAATTTCTTCGATAGTTCAGATAAGTTTTCAAGGTCTCTGTTGATTTGCAATGCGGCTAAATCGGCGTCTGATTCGTTAAATTCGAGATAAAGCTGGGTGTTGTCAGCATAAAAGTGAGATTTCATATTAATGATGTATTTATGAAATTGTGATGTGTACAAAAAAATAGAAGATGTCCCAATATTGACCCTTGTGGCACCTAGAGTACTTTGTAATACATTAGATTTACTTTGTTCCAAGTGGACCCGCTGGACTCTGCTTTTTAAATACGATGATAACAACTTTAAAGAAGAATTACCAAAACCTAGAGAGTGACAGATAGCTATTAACAAAGAATGATTAATTTTATCAAAGGCTTTTGAGTAATTTAACAGTACTAATACACCCAATTTATTGGCGTCAATGCAATTATAGATATCGTCCAGAACTTTAAGTAATGCAGTTGTACAACTATAATTTGGGCGAAATCCTGATTGATGCTTAGGTAAAAGGTCAAATAGAGAAAGGTGCTTACGCATTTGTTCATCCATAATTTTTTCAAAAGCCTTTGACAAGGTGCATAAAATGCTTATTGGTCTCAAATCAGAGTAATCGGTAGGTGTTTGTTTTTTTGGAGAGGTAGTACTTTCGATTGCTTCCATATTAATGGAAAGCCAGATTCTATAATGAGAAAGTTAAAAATGTGTGTAATAAAAGACAAAATAAATGGACATGAGTGTAAAAGCATTATTATATTTATATCATCTGGCCCAATTGCATTTGATTTAATGAGAAGCATTTTTTGATATACTTTGTTCTCATCTATTTCGAGAAAGTTGAACTTGTTATTTACATTTTCCATTATTGACGAAGAGTAGTAATTCAGCATAGTAATGTCTGGAATATCTGAACTTCCAATGCCGTTAACAAAGTAATTATTAATTTCATCTGGTTTTCTTAACACATGCGGGATGTTTTTAGAAGAGTTTTTACTATTTATTAGACCCAGCTTATGAAGTTCTTTCCACATATTACCTTTTTGCCGTAGCCTAAATTCAAGGTAAGCTTTTTTCTCTCTTTTGATGGCATAACTGATTTCATTTCTGAGTCCAATGTTTTACGTTTTTAGTCCTATTAAATTTTATCAATGCCTTGTCTCTTAAGTCTTAAGCTCATCATAGTTTTTAAAGTTACTGTAAGCCAAGGGGCTTTCTTTATAGTGATTCTTACCTGACGTAATGGTGCATGTTTGTTAAATAACCGTAGCATATTTCTATTCAGAATTTCAACTTTTTTATTAATATCATTAACATTGTAAAGTTCATTAAAGTTTGTTGAATTTAAATCTTCTTTGAAACTACGAGTATTAAATTTTTTTAAATCTCTATACATAAGCAAGAGTAGGGTGCAAATTTTTCAGTTTGATATCCAATGGTACATGAAGGGATTCTATGGTCCGATAGATTAGTAGAACACTCGCAGACTTTAATGTTACTTATTTGTAAATCGATGGAACAAACAATAGAAATGATCTGGGCTGTAGTAAAAAATAATGTAGCTATAAAGAATATTCATTTTAAATTAGCACATGTACAAATGTTAGCAGAAATTGAATTTAAATGTAACCCAAGAAGACTGGAAAAAAAGATATTCACATGTAATAGCTGTCGAAGATAAATATTTAGATCGCGAAATTATAATGGATAACGTTGTAATTCCTGCAGTTATTATTAATGTTAATGAAGACAGCAGTGATAGTTCTAGTGATAGTGATGATTTTGATGACGATTTTTTAGAACTCTGTTAATTTTTTTATGTTTATTTTGTTTGATAGTAGTTATAGCAATAAGGAATAGAGGTTAGTATAAATTCAGTATTTGTTGACCTATAACATATTTTTAAAAAATCCTCGTTGTCTTATTTTAATATTTGTTTGCTGATGACTTTCACCACTTCTACATTTTGTTAAAATATTAAAAATATCAAGTGCAAAATCACCATTTTTTTTTACCCAATAAATTTTTTTACCAGAATACGTTTTAGCCCATAGATAACAAATAAATTTTAACAAATTCTGTAGTACTTAAAAACCTATTCACATAATTGCGTTTGATCCATTGTGTAGGTAATCTGGTATTTCCTATAATACCATCAAATGATAGCCATTCTTAGAAACGAGGGCGGACTCGATTTGCCCGTTATTAAGGATTAAAATTTTAGGTAATTTTCTTAAAATTTTTGGATTAATCTGATCGTGATCGTTTTAAAAATCCTACAAAATTTATTTTAAGCGAAAGTAGTATACGCTACTGAGCTTTAAAAGTAGCAAGTAAGATTGTTTGAAGGTGTGTCAGCAGTGCGCAAACTTTAACCCACTACTGACAAATTATGATGCGATGCCTGTACCACAGGGATAACATACGGTATCAGATTTGGAAAATTGCTTATCCTGAAGGTCCTGATCAGGATAATGGGAAAAACTATTTAAATTATTCCATTATCATCGGTCTTTGATAAGTGTGCAAACTTTTAAATCAATCAGACTTTTTGAAAGGGGTGAAAATCACGTTCAAAGATTCCATTACATAGATACATACTTATACAGGGTGGCCACTTTTTTAATGGGATTGTATTAGTAATTTCCAAACCATACTGGTTAGAAAGTCGGTTAAATGGAGAAAAAGTTGCCTATCTCGAAGCATAATCTAGCGGTGGAAATTAATCGAAAATAGCAGTTCTTGAGATATTTCGATAAAAGGAAATTCGATCGTTTCGGTTTTTTGGTTATCCTTCATTTATTTTCAGAACTACCAAAAAATCGTTTTCATAGTTTGCATCCAACGTTTCGTGTTCTCCAGACCACACTCAACTTATTTTTTTTTAAATATGGACCTGGATATTTTATAACATTATTTGAAATAACTTTTCATCCTGCATCCAGTGGTGTATTACATAATGTCATTCAATGACGGTTTTTGGGTAATATGGACCGTAATTCAAATTTTATTGGTACGGATCATCTATATTAAATTTATAATCAGCGTTAATTTTTTCAAAGTGTATAATACTTCGAACATAAAGTGATTAATTAGGAAAAAATAAATGAGAATCAATAATTATTCAATTATTCGACTATTAAAAAGTATGTTTTGATAAGATAAATGATTAAAATATATTCTCGATTCTATTTTTGACCAAATTTGAAGGCAAAATATCAGTTTTTTTTTATGTTACTGCTTTGAATAAACTTCGAGATGTAATTAATTTTCCATCTAATTATCATCATTGATTATTTTATTACTAGCACACCAATTGATATGATTTTAAAATATAGTAGGCCGTGAAAACAATCCATATTACAAGAACTGTCACATTATTATTATGTTCTTTATTGCGTTACGAAAATTTCTCATTGTTCAAAAGTTTTTGTGTGTTTCTTGGTACCTAGTCTAACTTCAATATGGTAAGATACACTGCAGAAGAAAGACGAGATATGTACGAATTGTACATTAAACTGGACAGAAATTCGTTTAGAGCAAAGCAAAGGTACGAGGATTTATATCCCGACAGAATGCAACCAAATATAAACATTTTTAGGCGTTTGTCTACAACTCTTCTCGAACATAATACATTCGATAAACCTAGAGTTCCGTATGTTCGAAGAAAGGAGCCAGTCAACGATATTAATGTCTTAGCTCAAATTCGAATAAATCCAGGAGTTGGGTCGAGGATTATTGCAGGTGAATGTAATTTATCAAAAAGTGCTGTTAATAAGATAATCAAGAGACACGTATACCATGATTACAAATACCAAGCGGTACAACAACTATATCGTAATTATCCTGAAAGAATATTGCGATTTTGTAATTGGTTTAAACAGAAGGTAAGAATTAATAACAACTTTGCATACAATATGATTTGAGGAGACGAAACAACATTTACAAATTCTGGTATGTTCAATCGAAGAAATAAACATTTTTGTGCCACGGAAAATCCTCACCTAATCCAAGAAGTAAGACATCAATATCGTTTTTCTTTAATATATGGTGAGGTTTGTTAAATAGTAAATTACTGGGACCATACTTTATTGATGGAAACCTTACTGCAAAAAAATATTTAGATATACTGCAGGATATGTTAGATGATCTTCCTATAGAGTATCGTCTTAACGAAATCTGGTTCCAACAAGATGGATGTGGTCCACACAATTCAAAAATGGTCACGGATTATTTGAATCAGACTTTTCCCAATTCATGGATTGGAACAAGAGGTCCAGTGGCGTGGCCTGCCAGATCTCCAGATCTGAATCCATTAGATTTTTATTTGTGGGGACGTCTCAAAAATAAAGTGTATAATACACCGAATGCAACAATTGAGATTCTCCGCAAAAAGATTAAAGATGCATTGGAAGATATCCAAGAAGAAGAAATAAGCAATAGCATAAGAAATATGAATATCAGATTTGCGAAGTGTATTGAAGAAGATGGCGGACATTTTAACAATTACTTAAATAATTTTATTGATATTTTCAAAAAATTTGACTATGACTTACAAAAACTGAAATTCTTTTTATTATCATTAATTGCGTTTTAAAATTTCTACATTACTATTGTTATTGATGAATTGTTTAATTTTCGGAGAATTACATAAATTTTGTAAGAATTGACTTTATTTTTTATCGAGAGACATGACATTATGTTGATTCAACTGAAGATGGCTGAAATCAAGCGTAAATTTAATAAAATTTGGATTACGCTCCATATTACCCAAAAACCGTCATTGAATGCCATTGTGTAATACACCGCTGGATGCAGGATGAAAAGATATTTCAAATAATGTTATAAAATATCTAAGTCCATATTTAAAAAAATAAGTTGAGGATGATCTGGAGAATACGAAACGTTGGATTCAAAATATGAAAACGTCAAATCAAAGAAAATTTACTATCAAATAAAAAACTTTTAAAATATTTTTTGGTAGTTCAGAAAATAAATGAACGATAACCAAAAAACCGAAAAGATCGAATTTGCTTTTATCGAAATATCTCAAGAACCGGGCCTGCTATTCTCGATTAATTTCCACCGCTAGATTATGCTTCGAGATAGACAACTTTTTCTCCATTTAACCAACTTTCTAACTAGTATTGTTTGGAAATTACTAATACAATCCCATTAATAATACCAAGCTAATAAAAGTTTATTAAAAAATAAATTAAAATGACGAATAACCACCTTTGAGTGTGAATATCTCGAAAACCAACAATAGTACATGATTCATTTAAAAAATGTAAAAGACAGTCCAAATAAGATTTTAGACAGAAGCGTCAAATTTAAAGGGGGTGAAAGTGTTAGTTATCCATGCCGTACGTCACTGGTTAATATTTACCGAATTTAGTAAAATTATACTGAGAAATAAAAAAAATATAGCCATTAATAATTTTGGAATTGTCGACCTTAACACCCTGAATTTCAGGAACCAGTAATATTTTATCTAGGCATGTTTCGTTTAATCGTCTTATTTTTAATCAGAGGATCTTCAGTTGTTCTGTGTCCCATTCTCAAAGATATCCTGTATATGTGCCATCATTTTCACAGGCATTCGATTTTATTGAATTTATTGCATAAAAAACTGAAACTTAATTCACAAGTTCAAATTGAACAATATTATTACTGAATTGACTATTTGAATAAAAATAATTTTTTTACAACTGTCAGTTTTTTTAAAAACAATAAAATAATCATTTATGTTATTGGGATAAAAAAATCATCGTTAACAGATATTCATATTACGTAAACTTTGGCATTAAAATTTATAATTTTTATCACTCTGCAGCTCAGGTAGATATGCTGTCTTATTACATTCTTTGTAATGATTCGAGTTATCAGATGTTTTGGTCGATTCTTTAAGAATTAATTTAAATTATCCGTAAGCCAGGGAGTTGGGGGTTTAATAACTGTAATAGTTCTAAGGGGGCCTGTTTGTCAAAAATACCTTTAATGTTATTATTTAAAAATCTTACTTTATCATTAAAATTTTCTATATAAAATATTTAATCCCAGAATATGTATCAAGTGGAAAAAACTATGAATACTTGTTTACTATGCAACTTATGTTACTATAAATAGTCGGTTAACTCTTGTTGAACCTAGAGACTTATCACAGCCGAGATGCTAGTAGAGGATGTGCAAACTGGGCTTGCAAGTGTGGTTTCCAGTTCTCGAACATTCGGATCTCTCATTTGTAAACTGTCTTTTGGGCTTGCAAGACCAGCCTTTGCTAGAGAAATAACAGAAATAACCACTTCATACAACTTTCCAATTCGTACCTACTTACCCTTTAAGTTTGAACCCACTAATTTAGCATTATTTATCTCTTCACAGTAACCACAACACAAGTTAACAAATACTTATTGCCGAGCATCTTTTCTTCAGAGTTTGAAAATTTGAAAATCCATTGGAAAAACTCTGGAATAAATATAAAAAAAAATATTTTATTAATCTGTACCTCACCAATATGGATATATTGTTAATATTTTTTTAAATTATATTACTTTCCAGGCAGAGGCCGACGATCAAAAAAATATATATAAACCATCCGTTCCGATAAGATAAAGACTTATTTAACAAACTAAATTACTTCTGCTTAATATATGTTTAGATGTCCGTATTATAAATGTTAAGCGGGGACAATGTATGTTAAGAAAAGGATCAAGCAAAATTATAAGTCATTATTATGTTTAAAAAGAACTGTCTGAACGAAAATGATGTGTCCAACACATGACTTTCCTATTTAGTTATTATAGGCTTTTTCCGGTTATTTTGTACAACCTACTGCAGCACCTCTATAAATATTTAGAGGATAAACTAAATATATACATTTTCCACATACATCTAACTCGACACATTTTTCTATAATATATATTCCATAAAATATAAAAACGGCCTCCCATAAAGTACCCCCATAGATGTTCCGCCTTCGTCCAAAATCTAATCATTTCACCTCAGGCCGAAATAAAACTTAAGTTTAAAATTTAATATTTTTTCCTTTGTCCGTTTTTGAATTTTCTTCAAAATTCGAAATATACAGATGTTCTCAAATATCTCGAATACGGTCCATTTTAGAGAAATTATGTTTGGGATAAAAATGATAGAGAATTATATTACAAACAATTTTTATAAAAAAATAATTTTTTTACATTTTGTCAAATTTCTCGAATACGGACCATTTTAGGAAAATTTTGTATAGAACAAAAATTATAGATAATATTATTGTAGGGGGGTGGGTTGGCTCAGTGGTTAGAGTCATGTCTTTGAGATCGGAAGGTCTCAGTATCGAATCCCACCAGTGTCAGGGATTTTTATTTAATTTAAAAAAATTAAATATTAATTCTAATGCATAGGTAGGATTCCCCACTCGACCATTCACTGTTGGGTTCTAATTAACAGTGCTGTTCCTAAAGTGGCGCTGGGAAACAGAAACAAAGCCTACACAGAACACGGGGCTAATGGCCGTAGTAGTCGACGCCGATAACACCTAATTAAAAAAAAATAATATTGCAAGTAACTTTTATTTGAAGAATTTTCTTCTCCAAACGTAAATAACAGATATATTCCATAAAATATAAAAATGACCACCAATAAAGTACCCCCCCCCCCATGTTCCGACTCTGCCTAAAATCTAATCAGTTTACCGCAGGCCGGAATAAAGCTTAAGTTTAAAATTTGGTGTTTTTCTTTGTATCGGTTCATGAGTTATGGTGGATATACACACACATACACACACACACACACATACACACACACACACACACACACACACACACACACACACACACACACACACACACACACACACACACACACACACACACACACACACACACACACACACACACACACACACACACACACACACACACACACACACACACACACACACACACACACACACACACACACACACACACACACACACACACACACACACACACACACACACACACACACACACACACACACACACACACACACACACACACACACACACACACACACACACACACACACACACACACACACACACACACACACACACACCACACACACACACACACACACACACACACACACACACACACACACACACACACACACACACACACACACACACACACACACACACACACACACACACACACACACACACACACACACCACACACACACACACCACACACACACACACACACACACACACACACACACACACACACACACACACACACACACACACACACACACACACACACACACACACACACACACACACACACACACACACACACACACACACACACACACACACACACACACACACACACACACACACACACACACACACACACACACACACACACACACACACACACACACACACACACACACACACACACACACACACACACACACACACACACACACACACACACACACACACACACACACACACACACACACACACACACACACACACACACACACACACACACACACACACACACACACACACACACACACACACACACACACACACACACACACACACACACACACACACACACACACACACACACACACACACACACACACACACACACACACACACACACACACACACACACACACACACACACACACACACACACACACACACACACACACACACACACACACACACACACACACACACACACACACACACACACACACACACACACACACACACACACACACACACACACACACACACACACACACACACACACACACACACACACACACACACACACACACACACACACACACACACACACACACACACACACACACACACACACACACACACACACACACACACACACACACACACACACACACACACACACACACACACACACACACACACACACACACACACACACACACACACACACACACACACACACACACACACACACACACACACACACACACACACACACACACACACACACACACACACACACACACACACACACACACACACACACACACACACACACACACACACACACACACACACACACACACACACACACACACACACACACACACACACACACACACACACACACACACACACACACACACACACACACACACACACACACACACACACACACACACACACACACACACACACACACACACACACACACACACACACACACACACACACACACACACACACACACACACACACACACACACACACACACACACACACACACACACACACACACACACACACACACACACACACACACACACACACACACACACACACACACACACACACACACACACACACACACACACACACACACACACACACACACACACACACACACACACACACACACACACACACACACACACACACACACACACACACACACACACACACACACACACTTTATATAATTATCAATAATTATCGAGTTTAAGCCATTTGCCTATATGGCCAGTATGTTAAGATTTCTGCCCTTTTTAATAAAAATCTTTGCCTATATAAGCGCCTTTTTCTTCAATTTTTGTTGTCTATATTTTCGAGCTTTACTAATTAACTTGTGCGATACAAGCTGTAATTAAAAATTTAGTACTAGTCTGGTTCACAAGTTCCATTTCCCTCGAAACCTGTCCTCCAGCACCGAAAATTATGATTTTGGGCTCATTCGATTTGGAATGGCATCTAGAACATTCTATCAAAATTCCAAGAGGGGCTGAAAAAAAAAATGCAAAAGTTATAAACAATAAAGTAAAATAAAAAATTAGGGTTTGGTTTTTTTGAAATATTTCAAAAACTATTTGAGATAATCAAAATTTGAAAAAAGATCCTTAAAGAGCAGGAAATTTCCTAAAAAAAGTCCTACCTCCCGGAACTGTATCAACAACCCTTATAATTTTAATTAAGCGGCGAAAATAACGGTAAAAACGCGTGGTTCGGCTGCCGCGCGCATCGCCCCAATCTGACACATGAACTAAAAAAATTATTAATATTAAAAAAATATTAATATTAAGGAATAAAAAAATTTCGGCATTAAGTAGACATATGAATAAGCAATATCCGTAAACAAAAAATTTTTATCACTATTTTTTTTATTAATTATGCTTTTGTTAATTAGTTAATTTTCACCATTTTAATGTTAACATAAAAACGATGATTATTTCAAAATAAGAAATCTAGAATTTTTTTTGATTTTTTTGAGCTATTGCTAAAAGGGTTTAGAAGAGATCACCGTTGGAAAAATTCAAAAATTTTGATATTTTACTTTTTTATTAACAATCAAAAGCATTAAAAAATTATTTATGTAAATAAAGCCAATAGGAAATTTTTTTCCAATTATTATTAATATTTTGTTTTCTTATTGATAAAAGCCATATAACAATAATTTTTTTTATTTTTAACTAATATTATTTAAATAATTGTTATAAACAAATGCATTGTCTATTACATTTTTGAAAACTTTTTCTTTGGAATTTTATCCTTGATGAAAATAATGATTTTTAAAAAAATTTATAAAAAGGTGAAAAATCAAAATTTTTGAATTTTTTCAACACGGATCTCTTCTAAACCCTTTTAGCAATAGCTCAAAAACATCAAAAAAAATCTAGATTTCTTGTTTTGAAATAATCAGCGTTTTTATGTTAACATTAAAATGGTGAAAATTAACTAATTAAGAAAAGCATAATTAATAAAAAAATAGTGATAAAAATTTTTTGTTTACGGATTATTGTTTATCCATATGTCTACTTAGTACCCAAATTTTTTTATTCCTTAATATTAATATTTAATCAGTTAAAATAATTTTTTTAGTTCATGTGTCAGATTGGGGCGATGCGCGCGGCAGCCGAACCACGCGTTTTTACCGTTGTTTTCGCCGCTTAATTAAAATTATAGGGGTTGTTGGTACAGTTCCGGGAGGTAGGACTTTTTTTTAGGAAATTTCCTGCTCTTTAAGGATCTTTTTTCAAATTTCGAATATCTCAAACAGTTTTTGAAATATTTAAAAAAAAACAAACCCTTATTTTTTATTTTACTTTATTGTTCATAACTTTTTATGTATGTTTTTTATGTATGTTCAGCGATAATTCTTTAACACGGTCTCCGATTTTAATGATTCTTTTTTGGTAGAAAGGGGGCACTTCAAGGGAGGTCCCATATCAATTTAGTTAAAATCTAATAATTGAGTCCAGAAAGTCTATTTTAATAGAAAGAAGCGATATTGTAGTATGGAGAAGAAATTACCTAAGGACTATAAAAGAAATGAGAAACCAAAGAAGAAATATATTTTATTTAGATGAAACATGGATCAACGAGGGACATAAACCAAACAAATTTTGGCAAGATGAAACTGTTACAAGTCGAAGACAGGCTTTTTTAAATAATTTATCTACTGGTTTAAATCCACCATCAGGAAGAGGGGGGGGGAAATAATAATAGTACACATCGGTAGTTCAGACGGTTTTGTTAAAGGTGGTTTATTGACTTTTGAATCTACTCGTATCGGTGACTACCATGAGGACATGAATGCTGATGTCTTTAAAGAGTGGTTCGAACAAATTATAGATCTTCTTCCTCAGAACTGTATAATAGTAATGGATAATGCAAGTTATCACTCGAAACTTATAGAAAAAATGCCCACAACCAAGTGGTTAAAAAAAGATTTACAGAATTGGCTAAATTCAAAGAATATTAAGTTCCATCCCGGTTCTGTGGGAAAAGAACTGTATCATTTGTGCTCCCTTCATAAAGATAAATTCAAAAAATATGAAATTGATGAAATTGCAAAAAATCGTGGGATGACGGTGGTTAGATCACCACCATATCATTGCGAAGTAAACCCGATTGAACTGATATGGGCACAGATAAAGGGAGAAGTTTCAAGAAAAAATAATTCTTTTAAAATGAGTGATGTTAAACAGTTGTTTTTGGAGGCTGTAAATAATGTGAAGCCTGAAAACTGGGAAAAGGCAGTAAATCATACGATTAAAGAAGAAGAGAAAATGTGGAAGTTGGACAATATTACTGATGAAATGATCGAGCCACTCATTGTAAATATTGGTTGCGACAGTGCATCTTCTGATTTCGATTCTGATTTGGATTTGTAGGTAAGAAGTAGTTTTTATATTAAAATTATTATTTATGAACGTAACGTTGTTTAAAAGTCAAAGTTTAAACCCTTATACCTACATAACCCGTTTGACACAATGTTTTTAACATACCTTGTGGAAAAATAAAACAATTTAGAAAAAATTGCACTTTTTTACCTTCAGCTGCTTAGAAGTTATAAGCAGGTTAATTAGGTGAAAATATAAGTGTATACTCGAGGAATAACTTCAAAAAATATTTTAACTGTATACTAAAAGAAGTGCTACGCCTATGGATTACGAACGCTTTATTATTTTAATACTGTCTCATACATAAAAATAGACTATAGTAACTGATTTAAAATCGCCTCATAACTCCATGTAATCCGGCCTAGTCCTTTGTCCAGGAATGAATTTAAATATGGGTTTCCATACTTTTGGGCTCTTTTTAAAACTGTTTTACACGCCTCTGTTTCTTTCGTAGGTTGAGATCTTTCATTCAAAAATTGTGCGTCGAGCCAGAAAGTTTTACTATAACGTATGCTACTTTGCGAGTCATATCGATTGGGACGACTATTATTAGAACAGAAAAGAGAAACTGGGTGCGGAGACACCACTTTTAGTCCTAATTGACACAATAATTTAAGGGTGATGAGAACTGATAAGGAATGGGTTGGTTGATTCTATTTAAAACAGTCGGAGTCTACTTCGAAGAATACATTTGAATTAAAATTAATTTAGAAGGTCACTTTTATTAGTTTTTTGCGTGTTATTTAAGATATATTCTTTTCAAATAAACATTAAGAAAAAAATTGTTAACAGGATAATTCTAAATGGAAGAGAGGCTTATTATATAAAAAATAAATATATACAACCTAGGGGGTTGAAGTAAAGTCTTAGGGGGTTGAAAAGGGGCGAAAAATGATACAATCGCGATTTCCGGCGAAAGTTGACTTCAAAAACAATAATTTATGATACAAAAGATCTAGATCAAGCCAAAATCTACAGCTTTTGTAAAGGTCACTTTTTAAAATAACCTCAAATTTTTGATAAAAATGCAAAAGTTCGTTTGAAATTTTTATTCTTCCTTTTTCCAAAAATAATTTAATTTTGTTGAAATTTGGTGAAATTATACCTTTGTGTGTCTTAGATCTTAAAAATGTTTTAAACAAAAAAATCCAAAAAATTTCGAGATATTTTTTTTTCGGTCAAAAACACTTATTTTTTCAAAAAGAAATTCTACGGTGAAAAATTATTGTACAGAGCTCTTCAGGTACTCATTTTTGACATTTAGTTTTTGATGAAATAAAAAAATTATAATCACGATTAAGAACATGCTCAAAAATGGATAAAAATTAAAAATTACAATAGCAACAATGAATTATTCCTTAATTATTGATATAATTTATTTCAATTTAAAAAAAAAATTAAAAAACTGATTGCACCATTCAATTGCATGGAAAAATTATAGAAGCAACTGTTTTTATTTTTTGACCAGAATTTTTATTTTTGTATATCCACAGGGTGGGGACGTTAAACTCCTATAAGCAATTTTGGCACTTATAAATATGTTAATAAGATCTATTCTTCTGTACATCAAGCATATGGTGACATAATGTTAGTTTATCTTAATTATCTCGCTTATGTATGATAAAATTATTATTTGAAAACTATTAGAATCCTTAAGCTTTTGCCTAATAATAATCAAGAATACATTTTTACGAATTTTTACACAGTTTTCGTCATATTGGCGTATACAGGGTGTACCAATAGAAACTCCCAGGCCGGATATTTTGGTAAGTAATAGAGATATTTTAATTCTGTAGAAGCCAGTTTATAGAGCGCTAAGAGAGCTTCAGTTTTAGATATAAATTGATTTTAAGTAGGTCAATATGTAGATGGCGCTGCGCTCAATATTTTTTTTTTCGATGGGAGGATCTCTCTTATGTAACGCATCTTGTAAAAAATGCATTTTTAAGCAAATTTTATTCTATGAACTAATTGGATAAATCCAGTAATTTTTGATATACAGAGTGGGTTACTCAAAACAGTTTCTTCCTGTTTTTCGGCATTAATCATTGGATTTTTAGAAAATGCTAAAACAGGTTGATTTTTATTCCAAATTAAACACATCTGTTATGTGTCAACCCCCTCTCTTCCACTTCTCTAACCCCTTAATTATGTACGGCACATAATTAAGAAGGTAATTTTATGGAGAAGTCAGAAATATGACAGTTTATTGCGATATTTTTAATTTTAGCGCCCTCTATCGGGATAAAAAAATATGTAACGTATTATAAAGTATGACACTTCATTTGAAAGCTAATTTAATTACTGATTCAATGCACCACATAACATTAATATAAATATTTCCATATTGCACTTGCAACAAAATAAAGTTAGCAATAATGTTTAAAATAATGCATGACTAATTTTCAAACTATTGCAAGTGCAATATGGATATTAATATTATGTAATTAATTAATGTTATGTGGTACGTTGAATTAGTAATTAAATTTGCTTTCAAATAAGGTGTCACACTTTAAAATACGTAGTTTTTTATCCAGATAGAGGGCAATACAATTAAAAGTATCACCATGAACAGTCATATTTCTAAATTCCCCATCAAATTACCTTTTTAATTATGTACTACACATTGTAGTATCACACTTTATAATACGTAGTAGTTTTTTATCCCGCTAGAGGGCGATAAAATTTAAGTAACGCAATGTACAGAAATATTTCTGAATCCCCCATTAAATTACCTTTTCAATGATGTGCCATACATGGTACATTACCAATTTAAAATTAAGGTGTGGAGAAGTACAAGGGAGGGGGTTGACACGTGACAGATGTCTGTATTGTAAAAATGTTTATAATTTGGTATAAAAATCGACCAGTTTTAGCATTTTCTTAAAATCCAATGATTAATGCTGAAAAACAGGATGAAACTGTTTTAAGTGACCCACTCTGTATATCAAAAATGGCTAGATATATCGAATTAGTTCATAGAAGAAAATCTGATTAAAAATGCATTTTTTACAAGATGCGCTACACAAGAAAGGTCCTCCCATCGAAAAAAAAATTATTGAGCGCAACGCCATCTACATATTGACCTATCTAAAATTAATTTATATCTAAAACTGAAGCTCTCTTAGCGCTCTATGAACTGGCTTTTACAGAATTAAAATATCTCTATTACTTACCAAAATATCCGGCCTGGGAGTTTTTATTGGTGCACCCTGTATAGTTTAAAAAACGGTAAAATACAGTTTTTTTGCTAACCGTCGCTTCGCTTCTATTGCCGTATTTATGTTAGTGATACTCCCCTTGTACCTCAACATTATTGACCACGTGTCACTGTCAATTGTCAATACTGTCGGACCTCTCTCTTGCCTCGTATAGTAATCAAAGTATGTGGCAAACAGGGTTGCCAATCTGTGAGTAATTCCTCACATTTGTGAGTAATTTACTAGTCTGTGAGTAATTTTGTGAGTAAATGGCAATTGTGAGTAATATGTGAGTAATCGGGAAGTCAGCGTGGGTATATTCATCCTGATCAGATAATTTATTAAAACCGTGTTCTTTTTAAAATTTTAATATAAGCCTTATTTTAACCCCCCCCCCCCCCCCAGCACTTTTAGCAGTAATTACAATTTTATAGTTTTAAAATTGCAACGTCCTCTATTGCTTGGTCAATGTATAAGAGTAAAAGTAATTTTGATATTTTACAACACTATAGGTGTCGTGTCGATAGTGGATAGTCCCATTGGGACTGTCCCAATCGTCGATTAATATATTTTTTTGTTCATTTTAAAAGTATATATTTTTATTAGTAGATTTTTTTTAAGTATTAGAATTATTTAATGATTTATTATGATTTGGCCCGTTAATAAAGAAGCTACTCTGATTCTCCAAACCTTTTGATCTGTTTTTTGTTCAGCTGATGACAAAGATGTTTTATATACAGGGTGGTTCATAACTATTTGGAACATAGGCTAAGGGCAGGTTATTTGTATCAAAATATGGGGATAAGGCCAAATATATACCTTAATAAAATATTGCTGTGGAATAAGATACAGGGCGTTAAATAATATTAATAATAGTAATAATAATAATAGACTATAATCTAACAGCAAATTATTTGACACAACAAAGCAAACTTTTCATAAAATGAAATGTTTTGTGAGTTGTTCAATTGCGTTTTTCTCGAAAACGGGTGAAATTTTCTAATCAAAAATACTAAAACGTTTCGTAAAAAAAGCTACCACTTAATTTCATCATCAGGAATCATTCACGTGGCGCCTCCTGTAACAAAATGTGAAATATTACATAAAATATTATTCCTTGTCGAAAAATATGCCTTTGTGCCAATTTTGATATCAATTCATAAATATACAGTGACATCAGAAAAAAACAAAAAAACAGTATTCAAATTTAACGCCCTGTGGGGTCTATTCTGTAACAATTGCTTTATATTTAACGGCCTTTAAAAATATTGGCGACCTTTAAAAATATGTTTGTATTCGTTAATTTACTTCTGTCATTATTTAAACAGATTTCTTTAAGATAGTCCTCTAATGTATAGAATAGACCCCTGTATCTTATTCCACAGCAATATTTTATTAAGGTATATTTGGTCCTATCGCCATATTTTTATCCAAATAACCTGCCTTAGCCTATGTCCCAATAGTTATGAATCAACCTGTATATTACTTGGTTATTAAAATAATGAATGAACAGAAAAAAGGTGCATCTGTTTTGACTCTTGTATGTTCTGAAAATTTCTCTTTTAATGTTTGGCAACATTGCACAGTAGTAAAATAAATTCAAACCAAAGTGCAAGAGTACGAAATATACGATTTATATAAAAAAAAAAACTAGTAATATTGATATTTTCAAGTTGTGAATAATTGTGAGTAATCCGGAAAAGAGTAAATTGGTAAAGACCGGTTGGCAACCCTGGTGGCAAATAGTGTCTCGCCAAACGCTGTTCCAGATTCGGACCAAGTGTCGATCCTTATCCTGAGCTTTTAAAAAGGTACAGTACAGTGTCAAGAAACCTTAATTAATTTAATCGTTGCCCAGCAACAACAAATCGCTGAATTAGCAAAATAGACAAAGAGTGCTATATTGCGATGATGTCATCGTCATCTTCACAGGCAACGCCCAAGCTGCTCGTAGCAGATGGATCAAATACGCAAGCATCGACATCAAACTACACATTTAAATTAAGCAGCTATGATCCGGATAACAGCGCATACGCCATTCATGAATGTTTAGAAAATGCTACGAAATTAAAAGATGAATTAACCGTCAGCGATAATCTAATGATCGCAAAGGCAGGCGAGACCTTGAAAAATAGAGGTAACCGATACTGTTGGGAAAATTTGTGATTCTTTATGTGATTATGGGAATCAGAAATTTAGTGGTATACACAGATTCTATAAAAATTTTCCTTGGGACAAGATTCTAGGTATAAATAAATACGGGTTAGACCACGCGGAAGAACGCGCGTCGCTGAATATACAACTACCGCAACTTGATCATGAAGTTATGACAATTATTTAATAAGCAAATTTGATGGAAGAAGGATTCCTTAAAAATTCCACCTTGTAACTACTGCAAGAAAATTGACCACAACGAAAGTTACTATTTCATGGTTTAAAAACGGTAAACCCAAGAAAACAATATTACTAAAAAAAATTACGTCATTTAAACACAACACCAATGACGACATAATTGTGAAAAAACAGTGTTCCTTCTTTTTCTTGCCGTTAATAGTGACGCTGACGAATCAATAATAAAACATTCTGTAGCAAAAACATAAAACGTGACTATCAAACCAGACGGTAAGGTCCGTGCTTACTCCGGATAGGTGAATACAAATTGTTTACGCTGTCGGTGTTTGTGATCTAATATCTGCTAAGCCGATGTTGACTTTAGACATTTGTTATGCAGTCGTACCAGATAGTGTTATTCCAGGCGACATTGACCTTATTATTGGATGAGTTGTTATTAGTAAACTTTGTTTACCAATTATTAAAAAACTATTACAGACTCGAGTTACACCATAACCTACTCAACATTTCTAACGTATTGACTTTAAAAAGTGTAAATAAATAATAATATTGTGATAAATCAACTTGATTTAAAAGAGAACTTGAAAATACCGCCAGAAAATCTCCTACTGTTTTATAAAAATAAAACTCCCGATCATATTACCACCGGTGAAATGACAATAAAGTTAAAAGACACTACTTCAGTGGCATATCGTGCTCGTAGGTTGGCATACCAAGAAAGATTGCAAGTAAAAAAATAATTAATGAACTTTAAAGTGCGACCATAATTCGCGAAAGTCGATCGGAATATGCAAGCTCTATAGTGTTTGTATCAAAAAAAAAAATGGTGAGGTTCGAATGTGTGTAAATTTCCTAAATAAGAAGATGGCCTCATAATTAGGATCAGATCAGTTCTCTCTGCCATAGAAAATACTTTACTACATTAGATATGAAGTCTAGATTTTATCAAATGCAAATTGAAGAAATATCAAGGCACATCATGACTTTTGTTACGCCAGATGGCCATTATAAGTTTAATTACAAAACATGGAGTAAGTACTTAACGCGCTATCCACACATGGGTTTTCTTTGAACTATGAAAAGTGTACATTTTTTGCCTGAGAGATTGAATATCTTGGTGTTGTTTTAAGTGCAGTATCAGAGCGACCCAGTCAGCGTAAAATAAACGCCTTGACTAAAGCGCCTATTCCGACAGATGTTAGAAGTGTAAGACAGTTTATGGACTTGCTAGCTATTTTCGATGGTTCATTAAATTAATTTAGAATTAGCTGCACCAATAAAGGCTTTGTTACGATAAAAGAAAATAACTGGACTATCGACTATCGTAATAGAAGGTAATATAAATTCTACAATTCATTCAATAACGGGTCAGGCACCTAAAGTGTTGAATCATGCCACAAATCCAAGATTATTGGCTACTCGGCAATATTTGGGAGATGCACCGCGAACCGATAACTTTGTCGATCCAGACAAGGCCGTAACCGACGCTCAAGTACGTTTGGAAGAAAGAGCCAAGAAGCGATCTCAGCACTTTGTATTTGTTTATTATTGAGGACCTTGTGGCTATAGAAGATTCTCAGCTGGCCATTTACTGTTCGTGCAGTACTACCCAATCACAGATATGCGCTACATAAGTAAGGACGGCGGACCACTGTTGCCGCTCATGAAAAATTACGTCCATGGCCTTCCAATAAATAACAAAAAGTGAGTAACGTCTTTGTTACCTGTTTTCTTATGATTAGTCGAAGTCACTGTATATTGAAAGTGAATACATTTTATTTTAACAAACAATAATTATAAAAAAGAAAAATTTTGACTGAATAGTAAAAACTATTTAAGTAAAACAATTAAATAAAAAAAGAATATTATTTTAGAAATATCTAAAATGATTAAATAAAGTAATAATGGCAGGCAACCCCATACCATTAACAATTTAAAAAAAGAGAAGAGTAGTATTTTAGAAATATCTAAAATGATTACATAAACTAATAATGGCAGGCAACCCCATTCCATTATGAATTAAAAAAAAATATTATTATTGCAGAAATATCTAAAATGATTAAATAAAGTAATAATGGCAGGCAACCCCATACCATTAACAATTAAAAAAAAGAGAAGAGTAGTATTTTAGAAATATCTAAAATGATTACATAAACTTATAATGGCAGGCAACCCCATTCCATTATGAATTAAAAAAAAGAATATTATTTTAGAAATATCTAAAATTATTAAAATAAAGAGTAATGATATTTTAGAATGTCTTAAATATTAAAATAAAGTAATAATGGCAGTACCATTATCAATAAAAAAAAAGGTTATGATATTTTAGAATGTCTAAAATATTAAAATAAAGTAATAATGGCAATACCATTATCAATTAAAAAATCTGATGTGTCCAACACATGACTTTCCTATCTAGGTATTACAGGCCTTTTCCGGTTATTTTGTACAACCTATTGCAGCATCTCTATAAATGTTTAGAGGATAAACTAAATATGTACATTGTCCACATACATCTACCGCGAAACATTTTTCTATAGATATTCATTGAAAATGAAAATACTGAAAAATTTAAATTTAGCACTTTTCCTACAATTTTTCCATTACGGTCCATTTTAAAAAAATCATGTATAAACAAATATTATAGAGATCGATATCGCAAACAACTTTTATTTCAACAATTTTCATAAAAATCAGAATTTTGCACATTTTGTCAAATTTTTCGAATACGGACCATTTCAGGAAATTTTTACATAAAACAAAAATTATAGATAATAATATTAGAAGTAACTTTTATTTGAACAATTTTTTTCTTCAAACATAAATAACAGATATATTCCATAAAATATAAAAACGGCCTCCCATAAAGTACCCCCCCAGATGTTCCGACTTTGTCCAAAATCTAATCATTTCACGTCAGGCCGAAATAAAACTTAAGTTTAAAATTTAATGTTTTTTTCTTTATCCATTTTTGAGTTTTCTTCAAATTTCGAAATTTACACATTTTCTCAAATATCTCGAATACGGTCCATTTTAGAGAAATTATCTATAGGATAAAAATTATAGAGAATTATATTACAAACAACTTTTGTTTGAACAATTTTTATAAAAAAAAATATTTTTTTACATTTTGTCAAATTTCGCGAATACGGACCATTTTAGGAAAATTTTGTATATAACAAAAATTATAGATAATAAAATAAGAAGTAACTTTCATTTAAAGAATTTTCTTCCCCAAACGTAAATAACAGATATATTCCATAAAATATAAAAATGACCACCTATAAAGTACCCCCCCAGATGTTCCGACTCTGCCCAAAATCTAATCAGCTCATTAGACGTTGGAACAAAGCTTAAGTTTGAAATTTGGTGTTTTTCCGTGTATCGGTTCATGAGTTATGCGTTATACAGACACACACACAGACACACACACAGACACACACACACACACACACAGACATCATCGCGAAAATAGTCAAAACGGATTCAGGGGACCTCAAAACGTAAAAATCCGTCGAAAACTCGAGGTCGAAAAAAATCATGATTCCTATACTTTCCTTATATCTGTATACAGATAGGAAAGTAAAAAAGGGTAATGATATTTTAGAATGTCTAAAATATTAAAATAAAGTAATAATGGCTATACCATTATCAATTAAAAAAAAAATTAAAAAAAAATAACAAAAATAATGACAATCCCATTATCAATTTATAAAATAAAAAACCGATGATTATATTTTTGATGTAAAAGTCCAAAATATTTTAGTGGAACACAAAAAAAAAACACTTTTTGCTGCTTTCTAAAATTTCAGAAATGGCGCGAGGACGCTCCAGTAACAGGTTGGCCGTGTTAGTGATACTCCCCTTGTACCTCAACATTATTGACCACGTGTCACTGTCAATTGCCAATACTCCTGGCAAGTCAGGACGCAATAAAATATAGAATAGTGTAATACTAATAAATAAACAGCTGTGGTGGTTTAATGGCTTTTATTAGAGTTAATTATCCCTTACCTTAACATTTATATACGCGTATCCCAATTTACAAACAACTTTTTCAATGTATTCTCAGTTGATATTATTTATTTCGATAAAAAGAGATGGATGTTTGAGACAACCAGCAAATCCCGTATTTGAAATGATCAGGCGTTATGCGGGGCTCTTAATAACTCGTGTCTTTATTAAAGCTAAAATAATAATTGAATTAATTGGGTCGACTAAACCATTTCAAATATGTATAACTGGCAACACCAACTATACAAATTTGATTTTAGCCATTTTAATGTCAACTTTTGAAATTTCGGTGTAAAATTTTCTTTCCGTCCCTAAATTATTATAAGAAAATAAAAAAAATTCGTGAGTCAATTCGTCAATAAAATCTTAATAAAATCAAACAAACTTACTCAAAATAGGTACTACTGAGCCAAATGACCACAACAAAACTGTAGGAATAATTCTTCTCTAATGAAAAATTGTAAAACCCGATTCTATCAAATGACATTATCTGAATTGGTTATTTATTGACTAAATGCCGTATTACGTAAAAGAAAAACAATAAAACATACAACGAGTACCTGCAATAATCAATAATATAATAATTATTGTAGGTACATACATGATGTAATAATTGGAGATAGAGTAAGAAAGAGTCTGGTAGTAAAAATACGACAATATGGAATTCAAAATATAACTTTCTAGAAAAAATTACCACAAAATAATTTCGAACGACTAAATTATTAAATAAAATAAACTTTTAAATATACTAAAAAAAAATGCACAAAAACAAAGTAGAAATAACGAGAGAGGACAGACCATAGATAAATTAATAAAGAAGATAGTCGGATCCCGTGTTAATTTTTGGAAACAAATAGTGCTGCGAATTAGTATGGAACGGAATTTTTTTGAACTACTCTGGCTGATTGACTTGCCAGTTATAGGCTGAATAAGAAAGAGAAGAATAAAAAAGAAGAGCCAACCGCGGTTCATTCAAATATAATTTATTATTTATTTAAATTTTTTTGGCATTTATTACTTAAAAAAAAACTAATATTTACATCAAAATAATGTATTTAACATAAATATTAGGTTTTTTTTTTTTTCGTAATAAAACCCTAAAAAACAAACAAAAAATATTTACATTAAAATTAAATATTTGAAACATATATTTTAATTATTTATTATACAGTAATATATACATAAGCTCAATAATAAATAACAATTGTAAGTAAAATAAATAGTAGGTAGGTTTTTCTTGGAAAAATGGACCATATTTTGTTAGGTGTCCGGTGTTTCCTATAAAAACAAAACAAAAAGTGTACACATGTCTTATTGAACAATTTCTCTTATCAAATATTAATAAAATACAACTTTTTCTCTTTAGGACTTAAATTTCTGACTCTACTTTTATTTATTGTTTTTCTTCGTTTCGAGGGTTGTTCAAATTGTTCATCACTAATTAATAAGTTTACGTTTGCAACTAATTTCTTATTTTTCTTACGCTGCTATATTTGTGCTTCAGCCTCAACTTATTCTAAAATCTAATTCTCAGGTTGTATATTTGAACTGGATGCACAATTATCTAATGAAATTGGTACAGAATCTCCAACTGACAGTTTACGTTTTGAAGAAACCTTACTAAAAGACTCAGGCAAAAATATTCTGCACAAAGATAGCGAGTATTATTATCTAAAGTTAAATTTAAAGTCTTAAACCAGTTCTAACAAATTTTAATATCGGAAGGAAAATGAAAAAAGTTTAATATTTGATAATCCAACTTTATGAATTTTAGAATACTTATTTAAACAATTAGGAGCTGAACAAGAAAACTCTCGAGAATACTTAACTATACCCGGGCCAGACATTTTTTTGTTTCAAATATTAAAACAAGAATTGAAAATCCATGAAATATGAAAACAATGGTAAACAAAGTCCTTAAATAAATCTACACACCTTTAATATTAAATTAAATTGCTAATACTCACTAATTACATCAAATCAAACTGTTTAACTCCTTTAAAATAACTGGCCGATCTTTAGAACTTTCATCACAATTCATAAAATAGGTTTTATTTTATCATTTCATTATTGTAATGTGAGCCATTTCATTATTCAGTCATGCTCTAATACTCCAAGTCCCTCTCTGTATTATTTGGCCTTTGAGGCTCAACTTGTCCGCTTATTATACATAATTAAACCCCTTAAGACTAAACCTATGGGACGACTATGGTGGAGACACTTTCGCGAACATTCCAGAGTCAACGAGATACTATTTCTAGTCTAAATATAACGTGATAACGTTTCTGGTACATTCTGGCAATTTTGGTGGGGGAGCATTCTAGACCACCAATATAAATATATAAATATATAAATTGGTGGAGGAGAGCCATCAGAGTTAGTTATTATATGGACAGTGAAGATAAATAGTAACTAGTAGATATACAGTGGTGAATATAAATAGTGATCAGTTTAAAGACATTCGAAGTATATATAAATTAAAATAGTTGTGTTATAAAATAAATAAGTGTTTAAATAAATTATTAATAAATAAACTGTTGTTTGAAAATAAACAAACATCACATTATATTTGGCTTCCGCCATCACGGTTTTTTATTTTTTACGAGGTTGTCAACTCTTTCTTTTAAAAATCCCAGCAATAGTATGGAAGTAGTATGTAAAGTGCCGCTCCTGTCTCAAGTTCGATCTCAAATCGAGCACGTGCAGTTTTAGTACATAAAAACAGAAAGTAAGAATCTAAATATTTTCTTTTATTTAAATACGTTTACTTTCTTAAATTTTTTCTCTTATAAATATAAAGCAAAATGGAATCGCTATTCAAAAAACTAAACCGCTCATACGAGTTTGTAAAACTAACTGAGTTTGAACTGAATAAAAAATATAAGGCTACTGATTTTGAAATTTTAGATACAAAATTTGATACAAAAATAATTTGTGATTTAGATGATACATTCAAAATTACTTTACCTGATAGATATACCAAACGTATAAATAAACACGATTTGAAAAAATTAAACTAAAACTCTACTAATATAACTTATAAAGGCTTAATCAATCTAAAGAATGATAAGCACATGCACGACATAGACTTTTCTTGAGTTTATACCAAATTCTTCATATTTCAGCTCATCTTCATTATCAATATTCTTTGAACTTGTATTTTCAACTCTCAACCTTCGTTTTCGGTACCAGGATTTCTTCAAATTCTGTTTTTATATACTAAAACTGTAAGTGCTCGATTTGAGATCAAACTTGAGATAGGAGCGGCACTTTACATACAACTTATGGACATTGTATGAATCAGAGATTAGGAACAAAAAGATAGGAAACGCAACGACCGCAGCATCGATGGTGTCATCTATGCGTCTCAGATGTTAACTAAAAATATACGTCGTTTGCAGACAGACCAGTGTTGCCAAGTATTTTTTTAAGAAATCGTACAAGTAGAGAAGAAAAATGGTATTTCGACAAAAAAAATCGAACAATAGGTACATGTATAGCATAATATAGCTCAAATGGAATGCTCTCAAAGAAAAACTGAAAAAAGAACTAAACTTTTGTGCACAATGTGTAATTTACCATTGTGCCTAGATTGTTTTACTCCATGTTACACATAATGTAAAATACTATACGGACAAGTTTGTCCCAACAAAAAATACTGCTGGGACATCAGTGTCCATTTTATCCTTTTACATAGGTACATAAAAAAAAATAAAGACAAAATCAAATCCGGATTGAAAGGGTTAAGATGTGAAACCTAACCACACTTAATTTTTTTAAATTTGATGATACTACTTCTGGTTTCTTGTTGGAAAGCTCTTTAACAGGACTATTGACTGCAATTTTTTTCTCATTTTAATTTAATAGCAAATATACAGTTTTCTACACGGGGGTCGGATTCCGTGTAAATAGTTGGTAACAAGTTTGCTTGACCTCGACAGTAGCGCGCTAAGCGCTTACGGTTGAACTACACCTGTCAGTTTCAGTCGATAAAGTAGAACACTACTAATTGAAGCGGTTTAAAAATTGGCGGGCTTGATAATTTAGATATTTGAAGCAATTTAAAGTAGCATTTTTCTATTTGACAACTTTTACTTACAACTACTAAACAAACAATAAGTTTAGTGAATTTTTGTTGTAGGTAAATGTTGAAAAATGGAAAATGTCACTTGTTTTAACTGAAAAATAAAATTAGTTGAAAAATAAAACACATTTTTAACAAGTTTAATTTATTTAGAATTACCATGTAATTACATGTGTCTCATTATCTTCTAACTGCATATTTTGAACATAACAAGCACTATATCACACACTAAATTACTGAAAAATAAAAATATAATATGATAACCAGCATAGCACATGACAATGTTTTTATTATTAAAAAAACCGAATATAGTATTTATAAAAAGTCAAAGTATTTAATTTATAAACACAATTGTTTTAATGTTTTAAATATCCCTTATTAATCCAAGGACAAATCATTCTAATTCTAATATTCTTATACTTAGTGTCTCTTTAAGGCTTTTTCCATCTATTTCAATCTAGAATAGTTGTAATGCCTATTTCGGTTACAATAAGCCTCCAGCTTCAATACGGGTGGGCTTTGAAACTCACCCTAATTAAGAAACACATTTATGCACATTCCAAAAATCTCCATACTGGGGAATATCTAAAACAAAACAAAAATAAAGGTGCAGTGTGTATCTTAAAATTAAAAATAAACACGAGTCATAACCTTTTTAAATTCTTACATTTTTCTTGCAATAAAAGGTATTAAAATTTCAACAATAATAATAGAAAACATCTGATTTATGATCTTAATAGGTGAACTATGCAAACATTAACAAGTTGACCTAAATAGCATATAAGTTTTTGAACATATTTGGGTATTATTTGATAAATATAATGAATATCACCCAAAAATTGAACAATAACTTTTTGAGCACAAATCATTCGCCTTTTTTCATCATGGTCTTTATGAGTAAAACTAAGATCAGGTTCTATCTCGGGTTCTACAATATTTGTTTGTAAATTGGCTTCACACATTTAGCTCACAACTCCTTTCATTTTTTTGACCGCAAATGTTTAAAATGTGGATCCATTTATCTCTAGAGTAATAATAGCAGGAAAAACAAACTTTCTTGTTAGTTTTGTGAGAAAAATACTTAGGTACTTCTGCAATTAAAATTTAAATGAATTAGAAGTTAATGATTTTCTTAAGAACCTGCCTATAGTTAAATTAGTTAAATCTAACTTACACTTAATTAATACAATTTACTCACCTACATTTGAAAAAAATATCACCTGCATTTGAAAATGAAAATAATATCAGGCTGACATATTTATAGCAACATAACCACAGAATAACCACTATTAAAAGTATTCTGTGACATAACCTAATTTATTTTCAAAGCCAGATTTACACCACCTAATAAATTTAAAGTTAATTTAAATTTAGCTTTAACTTTAAATTTATTAACGATTATCTCTGTATTTGATCACACATTATAGCAAAGTGAAATTTAAAGGCGTAAATCAGTAAAATTACTGATTTCTTTGTCATTATTTTTGAAAACATATTTTTTTATGGGTGTAAAACGGGTTTGAATTTAGTGATAGCAGCGCGCTAAGGCTTACGGTTCAACTACCAACAAGGAAACAAATCCCGCCATTTATTCAAACCTTCTCTTTTTATTTTTCTATGGTTTTCTATAATAAATGTAAAGCTGACCGACCTCACAAAAATCAGAATTCCAACTAGATAGGTTAAACTTTGCATAAGTTTTAAGTTTAATGCTCTCAAATAAATTTTTAGACACATTTTATTGTCTATTTTTTATTTTTTATTAAAAATTCACCGGAGAATTTCGAAATCTTTTTATTTATTTTTTTTTTACTTATTTAAGGCCCACAAAGGTATAATGTCACAAAATTTTATTAAAATTAAATTAGTTTTGGAAAAACTTCTGCATTTTTATCGAAAATTTTGAGGTTATGTTAAAAAGTGACAAAAGCTGTAGAGTTTTATAATAATAATAATAATATTAATTTATTGCCCAACAGTTTCCCATTTACAGGACAACATTCTTAATAATAAGTAAAAATAATAAAAGTGGTATCTAAAAATAAAATTATTAAATTACAAAAGTAATTCAACTTATAGATTGTGATGTAACACATGAAAAGTAAATAGAAGTAGCTAAATAAAGCCTATAATAGAAAACAAATAAATATTGATAAAAAGCCAAGAAAACATTAAAGAAAACTTAAAAATTCTTACAAAAATAAAACAAAGAGAATGCTTCATGTACAACTTTTGCATTATAAATTTTTGTTTTAGACCTCAACTTTCGACGAAAATGGAGATAATACTATTTTCACCCCTCTTCAACCCCCTAAAACTTTACTTCAACCCCCCAGGTTGCATTAATTTTTTTGTTATTTATTAAAAGCCCAGCTACCATTTAGGTTCACTTATCAAAGTTTTGTTAACAATTTTATTTTTTTTCCATCTATCTACATAGGTACCATTTATAGGAAATTTTGTATTATTTTTAACCGACTTCAAAAAAGGAGGAGGTTATCAATTCGTCGCGATATTTTTTTTTTGTATGTATGTTCAGCGATTATTCTTTAACACGGTGTCCGATTTCAATGATTCTTTTTTTGTTAGAAAGGGAGTATTTCAGGGGTGGTCCCATATAAATTTAGTCAAAATCTAATAATTGGGTCCATGAGAAAATCCTCAAACTCTTCATTTTTTATGTATGTTCAGCGATAATTTTTTAACACGGTGTCCGATTTCAATAATTCTTTTTTTGTTAGAAAGGGGCTACTGTAGGGGTGGTCCCATATAAATTTTGTCAAAATCTAATAATTGGATCCATGAGAAAATCCTCAAACTCTTCATTTTTTATGTATGTTTAGCGATAATGCTTTACCACCTTGTCCGATTTATACGATTCTTTTTTTGTTAGTAAGGGGATACCTCAGGGGTGGTCCCATATAAATTTGGTTAAGATGTGGCATCTGCACGTTTTTGAAGTCGGTTTTTTTAAATTTTTAATTTGTAATACTTGTTTTAAAGACTTTTGCAGGTAATTAATATTAATTCAGTATATTATAAAACGTTTAATTTATGTAGTAGTCCAGGAAGGAGGCAGTGACGATTTTCGGTACTTATTTTCCCAATCAGCAAACATGGATAGAATAGTAGGTCCTTTTTTCCGAGTAATAAAAATATTTCTAGTCGTAAGAAAATTGTCTGGATAATCTGTGAGTATGGATAATATATCTGGCAGGTGAAATATTGAAAAATTTCCCTCCTTTCCGCAGTCATGAAAATGAATTAAATGATGGCCTACGTAGGTGGATCAAATTTAAACAAGCTTTCGTTTTTCAACTATTTATTTTTAAACATGACATAAAACAGATTTTTTCTACTTTTCCACATATTTCCCTTCTCTATTAATACACTTTTCCCAACGGATTAGCAGTCTCTTAATCCCGTTTTCATAAAAATAAGCAGGGCGGGTAGCTAACCAGTTGCGCACAAATGCCTCCACCTCTTAATTGGTCTAAAATCGCACGTCTCCCAGTGAATTTTTGAGTGTCCCAAACATATGAAAATCACAAGGTGACAAATCTGGACTGTATGGAGGGTGGACCAGCACAGTCCAGTGCATTTCGTTGATTTTGGCCTGTGGTAAAGCTGCCGTATGAGGTTTAGGGTTGTCATACAGGAGCAACACGTCTCGGATGGGGTGTGCTCTCCCCTTTTTTTGGTGATAAGCAAGCTTTACCTGGTCCAGTAAGTTACAGTAGTAAGCCGCGTTTATGTTCTTCGCTCATGCAAAAATCTACCAACAAAACTCCTCTCCAGTCCCAGAAGACGGTCGCTAAAACTTTGCCTGCAGACAGACGAGTTTGCGCCTTCACTGGGTTTGATTCGTCTTTGTGCCGCCACTCCATGCTTGCTCGTTTTGCACCAAGATTTTACACATTCCCCTAGAAAGCGTTTTATTCCTGAACTGTGCTCGCAATCTGCGTAGAATTTCAGCAGGTTTCACGTTTTCGCGCGTAAGTAATTTAATGAATATTCTTTGCGCAACACTGCTGTGCACCCTCGTCTCGCTCATTGCAATTGTTACTAGGCCAAATAAGAATCGCGCCACTACCAGCCGCTTACATGCTGCTGAATATTCCTACTCCAATACTATAACAGCCGCGTTCACCTTGAATGACTTTTCCGTTTATAATTTTAAAAGGCTTGTTTATATTTGATCCACCCACGTATATTATGTTAACTGCTTAAAATACAATCTGGCTAATGTGGAACATCCCGAAAGCCTAGCCAGACTCGTCTAATAATCCTCATACGCGCTAAATTCGACACGTTTAACTACCTGGCTTGTGAGTCAGCCAGACGTGTATTTTTTATAAAATTATAGTATAATCTATCATGTGAAAAATAAGAGCAAAAATTTTCAATTTATTCAATTTTGAAGATGCTGCCAAACTCATTTGTCAATTTCGTAAATCAGTGCCAATTTCGTAAACCACTCTGACTTCTGACTTATTTTTAATTACATTTTATGATTGTATCAATGTTTATAAAATTTCTACTTTAGTAAATGTAAAATATTTATGACTGGGAATTTTTTTTTTATTTTTTAATCCATTCAAAAATTTTAGCCAGGCTCAAAATTTTGTTTGATATATTTTATCGAATAACATTTTATCGAAAAGGCAATACATCTAAAATTCATTAGATCGAAAGGAAAATATATCGAAAATCAACATTAAAAATAGTAAAACACAAATTTTTCGATAATCTCAAACGATTTTATCCTTACATTATTGTTAAATTAGAAATCTGATGTGTCCAACACACTAGTGTTTCCTATCTAATTATTACAGGCATTTTTCGGTTATTTTGTACAACCTATTGTAACACCTCGGTAAATATTTAGAGGTTAACTTAATATATACATTTTCCACATCTAACTCGAAACATTTTTCTGTGTACACTCATTGCCAACGAAAATACTGAAAAATTTAAATTTTATACTTTTCCTCCAATTTTTCTATTACGGCCCATTTTAGAGAAATCATGTAAAACCAAAAATTATAGAGATCGATATCGCAAACATCTTTTAGTTCAACAATTTTCTTAAAAATCAGAATTTTTTACATTTTGAAAAATTTCTCGAATACAGACCATTTTAGGAAAATTTTGTATAAAACAAAAATTTTAAACAATAATATTAGAAGTAACTTTTATTTAAAGAATTTTCTTCTCCAAACGTAAATAACAGATATATTTCATAAAATATAAAAATGACCCCCTATAAAGTACCCTCCAGATGTTCCGACTCTGCCCAAAATCTAATCAGTTCACCTCAGGTCGGAATAAAGCATAAGTTTAATGTGTTTTTCTTTATCCGTTTTTTTAGTTTTCTTCAAAATTTGAAATTTACACTTTTTCTCAAATATCTCGAATAAGGTTCATTTTAAATAAATTATTTATAAAACAACAATTATAGAGAATTATATCACAAACAACTATTATTTGAACAATTTTAATAAAAATTTGATTTTTTTTATATTTTGTGAAATTTCTCGAATACGGACCATTTTAGGAAAATTTTGTGTGAAACAAAAAATTATAGAGATTAATATAAAAAGTAACTTTTACTTAAAAAATTTTCTCCTCCAAGCGTAAATAACAGATATATTTTATAAAATATAACAATAACCCCTATAAAGTAGGTACCCTCCGAGATGTTCCGACTCTGCCCAAAATCTAATCAGTTCACCCCAGGCCGGAATAAAGCTTAAGTTTAAAATTTGGTGTTTTGTATCCGTTCATAAATTATCGTGGATACAGACTAAACCAAACTAAGTTGTCTAACCTGTGCAATCTGGAGCCGTCGCGGTTTGCCTCGTAAAAAATATGAAAATAATAAGAAAAATAAAAAAAAAGTTAGTTAAGTTTTTTATTTTTTCATTTTTTGTATATTTGTTTTTGCGAAGCAACCAGCGATAACTCTGGTCGCACAGGTTAGGTAAATAAATATACGTTTACGCAGTAAAATATCTCCACCAAACGCACAGCGATGTCCCAAAGATACTTTACTTACATGATATATAAGCTTTATAACGGAATTTCAACAGAGTTAAAAAATTACAGTATAAGTAGTTTTACAAAAACATATAAGAAAATATTATACAATAAGGATATAAACATTAATTAGTCTCTAAATAAACATTAATTTATTAGTCTATATATTTTTTTCTCGAAATTTAAAATGATTAAAAATTGATATTTTGGTTCAAAGGTTGGTTATAAATGCTTGTTAATATTTATTTTTTTTTTTGTCTAGGGCTGGCACATAGAATCAGTTTTACTGTATGCCAGCTCTATTTTGCAGTGTTACATTGTTTTTTTTTTTAATTATATTTTTTGTAAGCTGCAAATAAATAAATTTATTACTATTATTAAAATAGGAACGTTGGTATTGTCCACTGTTACAGGACACACCTGTATAAAAAGTTTTTTTTAAAAAACATGCTCAACTAAAAATACCAATCGACCTGTCTGAGCGTTTTTCCGAACACGCCCCCATTTATTTATTACCGAATTTATTCCATTTGGCTGTTCCAAACTGTATGTAACTAATGCTGGATTAGATCCTTAGACGACTACACTCGATCGGAGATCGGTCTTGTTTCTTTTTTTATATAACTCGGTGGTTTATTTATATGAATCGATTATAAAAATATAAATTATTATTTTTAGTACACAATCATTACACAATCTATAAACAACGGAAATGTTTATCCAACAGTTTAATTCCGTGTTAGTGATAGCACCTTCATAAAATCTAAAAAAAATGTTAACATAAGCTCGTTTCGTAATTATATAATATAATATTACTAATGAAAGTACAAATTATACTCAATTAATCACAAGCTCTAATAATTTTAGTTTCATTGATGCACTAATGTTATTAGTAAATTTCTAGTAAAATTTTACAACCGTACAAAAAGTAAGATGTTCGAAAAGAGACGTTATTAACAGTTAATTATTTAAGTAGTTTTCCATTTTTTGACAGTATTTGTAAAAATATATTGACAATAGCGAAAAAGATATGATAAGCAAAAATAAAACTTTGTGCTTTTAAGAAAAGAAACAAAAAAATATAATGTTTGAGTGACAAACTTAAGAGCCAACTGGACCCATCCCAAAAAAACAAATTTCAACTCTATATGCCATACTCTCAGCCTATCTGACCCATAGATCTGAACGCGCTGAAAGCCTAGCAGCCAAAGCAGAGCACCTTTGGATTTTTCACATTCTGAATATGTCATAATTTTAGGCTCATTTTAGGCTAATTTTATACCAACATAAAATAATTTTTTCTCCTTTCTTTATAAAAGAAATTGGGTGCTTTGCTAGCTTGATATCAAGCTAGCAGAGAGATTTTCAAAATTTTGATAACGCCATAATTTTAGGCTTTAGGATAATTTTATTTCAACCTAAAAAAAATTACGCTCTTTTTTTTATAGAAAGAATTATGGTTTAACAGCAGGCAGGCACTTATTGCGTTTTTCATTAAAAAATTCAGCAATGTAAAAAATGTTCACGGCATAATTTTAGTCCCATTTTAGGCTAATTCTGTACCAACATAAAAACATTTCCCTTCTTGGTGCCTCTAGGTGCTTTGCTAGCTTGACAATACGATTTTATCGAATTTACCGTTAAACAATTAAGATAACCAAAAAATTGACAATTGACACGGCTTAATTTTAGGCTAATTCTATACCAACTCTTGCCTTAATCTCAAAAAATTAGGAGCTCTGCTAGCTTGGCAATACGAGCTTATAGAGTGTTTCGTTCAAAAAATGGAGGAAACTAAAAAATAGACACGGCACAATTTTGGGCTCATTTTAGGCATAATTCTCTACAAACACACATCCACATCTCCAAATATATTTTAAGGTTACATAAAATATGTTTATTTTTGTTCATTATTTTTTATTTTGGTTAAATTAATAAATTAATTAATAAATGAAGTACTCGTAGATAAATGTTTTAAGAAGGTTAAAGAAATTGCCACTGCCGCAAATATTGAAGCGGAATTTCCCGAAAAAAGAACTAGGAAAGTGAAAACATTTTTTGACGAAAAATAAGAAGCAAGTTTTTAAATCTCTAGATACTTTTATTGAGCAATTTTCGTGGCGATTTCAGTCTCTCCAAGAAGTAGCAAAGTACTTTCAGTTTCTTTCGGGAAAGATTTTAGCATCATTATCGTCATCTAAGTTAAAAAACATGCTTTAAAATATAATAAAGATTTGGTTGCTAACAAGTCTAAAATCTCATGTAAAAATAATTATTCCAACTAAGAATATTTTTGACATTTCCAGTTACCTCTGTGTCATGTGAAAGATTTTAAGCAAGCCTCCATGAAACAGAGCTGCCTGTCTCAGCCATACATAGCATGGAGTACGAAATTACTGAAAAAATAATAGATTTAAACGGGATTATAGATAAGATGGCTTCGGAAATAGCAAGAAAAGTTTAATTTTAATAGGTTTTTATTTTTCTGTTTCTAACTTCTAATAACTGAATTTTAGTACCTATAGTTGAATAGTTTTGCGTTTACTTATATGTTTGTTTTTGTTTATGTAAGATTTTAAATAAATAATATGTTATCCAGTGGGAGCTCGTGGCCTAGTCTACAAGGAGGCTGGCACACCCTATTTACTTAATACAAGTATATATTTCTATTATAATACAATGCAAATTTCTGTTTTTTGGGTTCTAATAGAAATATATATGTGTATTAAGTATATGGGGTGTGCCTTTTAAAAGTAGCCTCCTTAGACTCTGTAGCCTACTCGTAGAATAGGCCACCAACCGCCTCTGATATCATTAATACCATTAATACAAAAAAAGTTTAATTGTAATAAACATAATGTTCCTGCCATTATTTTTACTTTCTACTAGCCTATTTAGCTAATACTATAATATGTAATGTTGTTTTTTAAATGTTTAGATGTGTTTTTCAATAAAAGGAGGAGCCACCAAATTTCTTGTTTGCCTGCACTAAATTTGTCCCTAGCTACGCCACTGTTCACATTTTACAATATAAAAGTATTTTCATAAAAATACCTACACTAAATTATAAAATACACTATTCTTCTCAGTAACAATTTAACTAAAACTATAATGATTGATTTTTGACACTATTCTTCGAGCCCAAACGCTACAAAACATACATCCATACGCGACGAACTGAGAAATGACACTGTTGCACTGAGCGAAATGGAAAATTGATACAAAGAAACAGTGACACTACTGCCATATCTGTATCTTTGTTTCGAGACACATTTCAGTGTTTTTATATTTTATGTATTTACATTGATCAAAAATTTTGATATAGCTCACTTTTCTTCTAGGGGTGCGATATATTGAGTAAAATTAACTTTTCGTTGTCCCAATGATACTTTTTTCTAAAATCCATTTTACCTAAGAAATATGTTAGTTAGATCTCCAGTAGTTTATATGTACAGAATGTTTAACAAAGTATATATTCTCTGTAATTAATATTGATAACATACACAAAATCCTTGATATTTACCGAAATTTAGTACCTAATTAAGTTTTTGTTTATACGTACAATACAAGTACTAAGTAGGTATATTTTATGTTGTATTATTTTCTGTTATTGTTGAAAATACACACATCATTATTATTAAAGTTAGAAATATTTGTCTAAACTTGTTACTTCCGGAGTTAATCGATACGAGGTTTCCTAGAGAATCGAAAGTCTGTGATAACCAGAGATAACTGGAGATGTAACTACTAACAATTATCGTGCTGTAGTGAATAAGACATATTCTAAGGGACCAGTTTTGCCAGAATATATTTTTGTTATTAACCAAATTTGTCTAAGAAATGTACCAGATTTCATAAAAATGTACCAGATTCTATAAAATGTACCACATTTTTCGAATTGTGAAGTGTGATCATTAAAGAGCAAAAAAAATGAAAACACGAACACAACAAACAAGGAAGGGTCCATTCCAAACAAAATGACTGCCAGCTGGCCTGGTAATTTGACCGAGTCAATGATATAGATAGTTATATAGATTATTCATCCATGTTTTTCAAAATAAACAAAATGCCTTGAAGAAAAAATTTAGGTAATTATTTTTTTTACCATATTCAAAGACTGAAAATTGGTTTTAAAACACATTTTTGCTAAACTGATTCTGATTATTGAGCACTTGCGAGGTAATATGGCCGCTCGCAAAAGGACCCGGTTTGAGCAATCTATACAACTATATATGTATCATTGACCCTGACAGCAAGCCACAGGGTTGCCATAGCTAAAATGTCAGTCTCCACTTGTTAGCATTTTGATCACTAAGCTATATATTAAACTGGAAGCTTAAAGCCGATCAACAAAATTTAGCCACATAGCGAGGTGATATTTGATAGGCTGGCGCCACATACTTTGATTACTATACGGTGCAAGAGAGAGGTCCGACACGCCCAACATAGAGCGCGGCCATTTTGATTCCTATGCCACAGTTTATAGCTAAAGAATCAGATCGCTCACTTTGCGTCGGCACTTTTGATCTCAATGTTCCAGTTTATACACTAAATAATACAATATATGACAACCGCCTATAATAAAACAGCAGTCTTCTGCGTATCCTGAATTTGTATCCCTGGAGTGGATGTTATTTTGGAACTTTCAACTGGTCCGAGTGAGCTAACTGATTCTTTAGCAATAAACTGTGACTCCAAAAATAATATTTACTGACACTGACAGCAGCAAGCAAAATATCAGGTGTGTTTTAATCATCCGCTTCTGCTTCCGGAATTGTCGGTTTAGTCGTTTAAACCTGTCAGATTAAAACAAAATTCCGAAGCACAAGCGGATGATTAAAACGCACCTATTAAAAATATTGCGCCAAGATGTAGGTAACACGTAATAAGGGATCAAAATGGCGGAGTTTTCTATCTCCTTTTAAAAGGCACTCAGAAAGCTGCGCAGTGCGACAATTCTCCGTATAGTAAAAGAAAATCAAAGAATGTGGCTGGCGCACACAGGTGCGTATCCAAATGTACTAAAAGGTAATATCAAAATTAAATTTAACACTTATTACATTCAACTACAACACTTTTTAATTTAAGAAAATCACTTAAATAATCTTTGATGAATACGCAACTAAATAACAATAACAATATTAATTAAAATATCACGATATTAATAAAACATAATATAACTTATCGTAGTACGCTTGAAATTGACAGGCGGGCATCAAAATTTTCATGCGCTTAGAAATTAGGAGTAGGGTTTATGACATAAATATGGCCATCCAGTTTAATATGAAGATCAGAGATTTTGACAGGTTGTTGGAATTCCTAATATATTTTACATGTCAAACGAGAGCATATGCTGAAAAAAGAAAGTGTACTAGATTTTGCTTTGAGTGTACTAGAGTACCAGATTCTCAGAGAATGTACTAGATCTAGTACAATTGTATTAGACTGGCAACACTGTAACGGACACAGGAGGGTATAATATCCGCTGTTGCTATGTCTATTTTATTTTTCTCGTTTTGTTTACAAAATTATTTACATATCTTAAAAAAGCTAAAATAATTTAACCTATTTTATTGCAATTGAACCCAAAAATTTTAAATCATTATTTATTCGCTCCGTGCGAAGTCATGGAAAGGGAAGCAAAAGCGATACTAGCGCTAGCTGCGGATAATTCGTGCATTTTAGGGGGATATTTTGTAATTTTGGCATATCAAATACACGTATACATTTTACTTTTTTTCAAAAAAGTAGGTAAAAACAACACAATAAGCAACCGGAGTTGCTGTGCTGAAAATTGTACAAATACTAGCAAAAAAAACAGTGAAACTTATATACAAATTTCACTAACAAAGTGGAAATTAAATCAAAGAAATAAATGGATAGGTGTACAATAAGAAGAAAACTTACCTTTATTTTTGTGATAATAACATTAATGCTGGAAATAGTAGACATCAGAAACTAGAAAGTTTTTAAATAAACAATAAATTATAATTTTACGATGTTCTTTAATATCCCTTTATTCTTAAATGTTCATTCAGCAAGGACTAGATTTCAAGATTTCTGCCGTTGATTATAATATTTGGCTGGTATGCAATTTTGTGACTTACTGATCGGAAACCAGTTTTAATCATTTATTCTATGTTTTCTTTAGAACAAAAATGAAAATATAAGTAGCGATCCTTTTTATACATTTTAACTTCACGCTATTATAAATGGTTTCTTCAATGACAACTTATTAGACTTAGGCAACTTCTCATACATTTTCCAGTAAATACTGTTGCCTGCCTTTATTTTATTATTGATTTTTAATGATTATACATAATTTTCTTCAATTTAAGCGTGAAAAATATATAATAATAATAAATTAATGTTTTAATTGTTTTATAAATCCATATACTTTTATTAAAACTAACATATATACTTTTTATTTACGAATTCTATTAAAAATTGTATTTGTCAGTATAGGCAGAAATACTCCTTTAATACCAAAACAAATTGGCGCTGCTGTCGCGCACGGAGCGAATATCAAGTTCAACTATATTAGATGTAATAATTTTAATAATGTATAGTTAATGTTAAGTTGGATGTGGCAACAGGGCGTACACCGACTGCATTTCTACGTTGTTTATAATAAGCGTATAAGATGATTACATTTGGGTTACACATGTTATTCATTGATAAAAAAAACCATATGTCCCCACCAGTACAGGTATTCTAGCAGTATTGACACTGCTTAGGTAGGAAAAAGAAGCGCAACTTTTACTGTGCTAACGTTTTCGGGATATAATCTATCACTTATCAGAAATCCGGTTAAAAACTCGCTACCATGCGCAGGCAACCCATATATAACTATAGCTTTTGATTACATTTTATCGAAATAGTTTTTTTAATACATTCACAGCTTAACAACAGAAAATTTGTTATTTTGATAGTGAATTTAGATTAAAAAAAAAAACCACAAATACACTTTAGTGTTTGTTTTATCCTTATTGTTACGTGCTACTGTTCGTTTTATTTGAGGACGTTGAAATAAATGGGTACTAGAAGTAATCAAGCTAAAAAGTTGTGTTATAAAAAGAAAATACATTGTATTCGACTGATTTAGTTGTAATATGGTTTCGTGAAGTATTTCCAACATGCCAGTTACTTGAATGGTTGTAAATAATGAGAGTAGAAGTGATAGAAACTTTTCTAGTGCTTTGTGCTTCCTTCTTTTTTTTTTTCAATATTAATATTGTCTTCAATTAACCCATTTACATGTACATGATTTATCAGCTAAAAGCACAATAGTTCGCTGCAAAATGTAAACAACGCTACAAGGAAAGTTGCTGAATTCAACAATTAAATCGAAATATATTATTTTTAAAAAACCTATATCAACTATTATGTTAATTATAAATATTATAATATAAATATTTGTAACAAAATAATAGTTGTGTCTTAATAAGCCTGTCACCACACTAAAAAATATATTCTTTATTGATAATCAGGTATCAAAGATATATATGTACCTACCTACCTATAGAAATTTGTTGAAATATGTTCTATTGATCTGAATCTTTTTCATAGTTTTTTGTTATACTTTTAAATAAAAGTCAACACTTTTTATCCGTCTATTTAACACTAGGTAATTTTTTGGTTATACATGTTACAAACATGCATATTATATGGATCCGTAGCCTCGTTTTCATAAGACCTGTGATGTCATACTAAATCGTGGATTTGAGGTAAAGGATTTGGGAGTTATCTTTTGGTCTAATTTGAAGTTCAATAACCATTTCTTACACATAACTAAAAAAAGGAATAATAAAAAATCTGGGTTTTTAAATCAGAAATACAAAAAAATTTAGGATTTCCACCAAAAGCAGATTATACTCGTATAATGCCTTAGTAAAACCCAATCTAGAGTATGCTTCCCAAATATGGATGATTTTGGAAACCACACATATTGTACATGTTGAAAAAGTACAAAAAATATTTTGTCATTTTAAATATTAAGTACAAAGATTGTGATTTGATTAACTATATAAATTTTTATATGCTAAAGATTAATCTAAAAATCCCAACTTACAAAAAATTATTTAGTGCAGTAGGTGTACTAGGTATATCTCCTTTTAACAAAATGATGGCTATAACCAATGAATTTCTTAGCGAGGTCCAAAAAGATATCCTTATTGTTAGCCTAACAAAGTTGAGGACTGTACTAAATTAAGTTCAATAGATATTAGGGTTTTTCTTTTGTTTTTAAATTTCTTGTTGTTACTTAAATCTACCTGTAACTACCATTAATTTTTAATAGTGAAGTATCCAATAAATAAATCATACCTGGTCTTTCAAACAACTCTGTGTGTAGCCACTTATAGTAAGTCAATTTTAAATTAGTAAGTTTAATAAAAATGTCAAAAAGTAACGATTTTCGTTTACCATACTTGAACTCATTCAAAAAACAACAAGTCACTAAGTATATATTTGTAAAAAAAACTACATTAAATATGTTTCCGTTATAAATTAGACACTGTTCTACCACCAAACATTTTATATTTAAAACTACATACTTTCATATACCGGGTCATTCTATATGGGCGGAACGGGTCATTCTATATGGGCGGAACACTTGATTTATGGCTTAACTATGACTTGTACGATAATTTGACTTAAATAAAAGTTTTTGTACATTTTATGTACTATTTATTGACGTTTACAGATTTCCCGCATACGTAATGTAATTTTTCAACATATGACGTCATCGGGCAATCTTTTAAATAAGTCTGGGACCCACTTAATGTACCATTGATGAAATCATACGAACTCGAAAAAAAATATAAATACAGGGTGATCCATTTAAAATATTGCCCGATGACGTCATATCTTGAAAATCATTACGTATGCGGGAAATCTGTAAACGTCAATAAACAGTACATAAAATGTACAAAAACTTTTATCTAAGTCAAATTGTCGTACAAGTCATAGTTAAGCCATAAATCAAGTGTTCCGCCCATATAGAATGACCCGGTATATTTTGCAGTACCTAAATAACCTATAGAATAAAATTCTACAACAGACTAGAACAGTTTTAGATTAAAGTAATTCTTAAGAAATAAAGCAACACTACTATTTTGTTATTCCAACCTTGTGGATATATTATATTATTATTATATTATATTATATTTTAAACTAAAAGTAAATTAAACTTTTTCACTAAAAACTAATATTTCAGTTTCGAAACTCAAACATTTTTGACACTCAATCACATATTATATATATAAAAAAAAATTAAAACGGTTCTGTCCTTTTTACCTCTGCAAAAACTGTCCTGATATCTAATCGATGTTCTACTTGAAAGTAGTTAAGTTGTTCAACCGTTGTCTGTATGAAGGTATCTCACATCTCACTCATACACACGAATTTGAAAAGCTACAGAACCAAACGTGCCCCCTCAGAGTGCCACCACGATAGATACCTATACTGGAGTACGTCTCCTCACTTCGAACCAGTGTTATCAATTTGCGGGTAATTACCCGAAAGTGGGGTAATTTGAACCACCTGCGGGTAATTTTCTAACACTATGTATTTGTGTGTAATTTGTGGATTATTTATGAAAGTCTCAAAAACTGCAAAAACACCACGAAGTTAGAATTCTGACTCAATGAAACGAACCGCTGAAGGAGGTTTGGTTAATAGGTGGCGGTGACGCTTCATAAATATATTTGCGTTTCCCAAGCTCCAACAAGTGTTATGTGTGTTGCATAATTCAACTTGCATTGATAATTGTGCCATAGAGATTTAATACATAGAGTAGATGAGTTGACCCAATGAACTGGAGTGGGGTAGAAAGCCAATGTGCATATTGTATCACTAGAACAAGATGCGACTCTATGGGCGTAGCCATTTTTATTTCTCATCTCATTCGGGAGTATTTATAATAACCATTTTCTGTTTCACATTGGTATTATTCAATCCACAAGCTGGTGGATCAGACAATAACAAAGTGAAATAGAAAATGGTTGTTATAAATACTCCCGAGTGAGATGGAAAATAACCTGTCTTCGCCCATAGAGTCGCATCTCAAGCCTATTGACAAGCATTCTATCCCACTCCAGTTCATTGAGTTGACCCAGAGCATCTCTGTTTTAGAGAAGGAGAGACAATCAACTAGGTCTCAGATGAGTCAGATGTGCATAATCCCTAGTCCGTTCTTTTTCTATCGGCATTACATTTCCAGCAAGCACAAGACCTTATACCTTACCCCAGACAGCACAAAGACATCTTTAAGACGTCCATAAGACGTCTGTCAGAGACATGACAGACGTCTATAAGACGTCTTATGACGCCGGCCAGACGTCTTAAAGACATCTTTAAGACGTCTGATGTTACAAAAGGTAACGTTCTTAATACATCTTGAATATGTCTGTTTTTTGACATTGTTAAGACGTACTCTCGGATTTAGTTTTAAAAGCTTTCGTAAATTCCTTCTATACAAAATAAAACACATATTTTCTATAAACATTATTATTAACAAAATACAGAAACATTTCGTAAAAAAAAGTAATATTACAAATTATTTTTTTTTTATTCTTCCTCCGTTAGTGGTTAATCTTCTGTCTGATGCTCTTCTGAGCCAGTCTGTGTTGCAATAATTTTAACTGCGCTGTGTAAAATATTATGCATTATAGCTCTGTCAAATTCGCTTAAATAGGATTTTCAGTAGATAATAGATACTTTCAACTCTAATGCAGATAATTTACATCCGATGAAGCTTCTAAGTCAGCTCTAGACGCCTAGACGTACTTAAAACACTAATAAGGGTTCTTCTATTTGGTTTTTCAGTATATGCAGTAAGCTTTTATGCTTATAAATTCACAGTAATCCACGGCACAAGACACAAATAAAAAAATCAACGAATAACGAACGAAAACTAGGTCTGTGCAAAAACTAACCTCTCAGCTTTCACCATGGAGGTAGCTTTCACCTTTAACATCAACGACAAATGACAACGAAAGGACAACGCAGAACGCCACGAACCACGGAACCCCAATAAAATACTCATATTCAGATACACGTCCTTGTTTAAATTCTACTGTTGAAAAAAAAAAAAGCATAATAAAAACATTCGCTTCGATCGTTGAACCATGTTCCGGTCAAGTTGAAAGAGCGCGTAATTCAATTTTTCTTAATATGTTCTAATTGTTAATTTTATTTAGAGTTATATTTATTATTAATATTTTTATGTTATCAAATATTCACTTACTCTAATGAACAAATGCTCCTGAATAAATAAAAAAAAATAGTAAATTATGTAAATTAATAAAAAAAATTAAAAAAAAAATTATATTTTGTGAAATTATAAATGACAGGTACCAGTACTTTTTTTAATGTTACCATTATTTATTATATTTTTTAAATAGATAGACATTTAAAAGACGTCTTTAAGACGTCTATTTATGTGTCCTAAAAGACGTCTTTAAAACGTCTTTTTTAGGTCTTTCGGCATTCAGTCATAACTACGACATAAAACAGACGTCTTTAAGATGTCGTGTGCTGTCTGTACTCTATATTATATAATATCTCTATGTGTTGTGCTTTGTTTTTTGGTTAATTTGTTGTGTATTGTTTAATACAAATAACGCAGAGACATACTGGGGACAAATCTTTAGTTTAAGAAATGCGGCAAATGTAATTTTATTTCCTAATTTAAAAATATTAATATCTTTACTTTTGATCCTTCCTTTTTCTAATGCTAGTGTGAAGAGAATATTTAGCAATGTGTTTAATATTAAAACGGACAAGAGAAATTTATTAAGTACTAATACTTTGAGGGCAATTTTAATAACAAAAGATTATATAAATTCTCGTGGGGGACTTGTTACATTTTACCCAAATAAGAATATACTAAAAGCAGCCATGTGGCGAAAAAAAATTAAGATGTTTTTTAATTTTGCAAAAAAAAAAATGTTTTTAAATGTACTTATTTACCTAATTTATAAGTATAATGTTCAGTTAAGCTCGTTCTTTTAATTCTTTTATGTTTATTATTTGTTAGTGAAAAATAAATTGTATTGTTAATTTTGTACATTATTGCTTCCTTATATTCATAAATAAACAAATTATTCAAAATTGCCGCCCTTTTTCTTAAGAGGGGGTAATTGTGGGTAATTTCAGGGTGATCGGCGGATAAGTTTTACATTAGACATTGGCAACACTGCTTCGAACCAACAAATGGAAAAATTGACCGTCAGATTAATCTTGGCAGCAGTGTTGCCACCAGCCGATGAACAAATTATCGTACAGTGCTGTCAAAATTATCGATTTTTCTTGAAAATTATGTTACAATTTTCTTTATTTTGTTGTTTTGGAAAAAACACATCATGCTTATTTTAATTTATTTTTAGTGGCATAAAAAATCAAATAACAATAAATAACACAAAAATTTAAATCTAGACTAAAATTATTCGGTATCAAAATGAATATCAACATTTCCATCTTCCTTCTATTCACACGATGTTGTTGATCTAATCATCTCCTGTGTAACATTAAAATTGTAACATTCACCGTTTAAACTTTGAGAGTTTTAATAGTGAATTTAATGTACCACTGTACCAATTCTTTAAACATGAAATTATTAGATAAGTCACAAATTTGGGAAATTTTGTAGCAGTATTTGTCAATTAATATTTAATTATGTACCGTTAGATTTAACTCTGACTGGCAGTGCAATCGCCACTGATTATCAATTTATCTCATAAGTTCAATAGGTCTGTTCGGGTTCTTCAAAAATACATTGGGACTTATCAGAGGACTAGTTTACCAGTGGACAGTTTAATAGTTCTACGTGACGAATAATTTGGAATTTAACTGTTCCACTGGTTCTCGGACGGTTTGCATCAAGTTTTGACGAAACCCGAACTAACCCATTGTTTTCAGGATTTACAATTCTGGGGAAACCCGTGTAGTCGGGGGATTCCCCGCTCGGTGAAGCAAGAGACGTTTTCCAAGTACAGTAATATTTATGTAGATGGCGTTTGACTTTTATTATAGTTTTTTATAATAGCCAAGAGGGGTCAAATAAAATAATTTTAATTTGTTAATTATTTTCGTACAGTAAGAATAAAGCTTGCGAAGTTAAAAAGTTCCTAAACTAAAAAAATATGTTACAATTATCGATTATGTTACACATTATCGTTTACCTCAATTTTAAGCTAAAATTATATTACAATTCCATAATTATGTTACTAGTGGCAACACTGCTTGGCAGCACGAATATTATATTTTGTCAATGAGTAGCTACATCTCCTGTTATCTATGATGATAACCAACGAAATAAAATTATGGGTGCATGGCATATACCTACCATAAAAATAATATCAAACCTTTATTTACTTTTTTAGTTAGACATTTAGGAGAAAATTGTTATTAAAAAACTGTTATTTCCGATTAAAACTGGCTAATGATTAAAAAAGCCGACAAATTATCCTCAAAAAATGTTTGTTCTAGTTAACGTGTCTTGAAATTGCACATATTATGAAGTTTCTCTCCCTTAATTTATTAAGGAACGTATTGATGTCCTAAATATTTTATATTTTTAATAAGTTATAACTCATTTGTCGAAATGTAATATAATTTCTCAATATGTTCTATACAAATTGCCATATATAAATTCGAAATAGTATGATTGCCTTCAGTGGCGACTTGTCCTGTCAATATTTATTTTTATTTTATGCATATATAAATTATCATTATGTAATTTGATACCAACGTTGTGTTATTCCACGGTAGAGAGAACAGAGAACTCACTGAACTATATTCCGTCCGAGCACATCCCACAACGGCCCAGCTGCTAGCACAGCAATATATTGAAAACAGTTACGTCACACATGCAGAAAGTACGTGTTTAATACTTTTAAACGGAGCCACAGGATTGAGTGACTCGGATTCGTTTTTTGAGTATTTCAATCACATGTTGACGTTGTGCATAACTGCAACGGGAGCCTTGCCACATAATATGTTGAATATTTTATTAGCTCTTTGTATAATAATAAATACAAAAATTTGGTTTCATCTTACTATCTGGAGATGCGAATTTCGAAGTTTTGGCACTAGTTTATTGAAGTAACTAATTTTTTATAATATTTTAAGTAAAATTAAGCATAGAAAATTTTTGTTTGTTTGATATTTTCATTCATATTATAATTAATGCAATATGTTGTCCATTTAACCTAACTTTTATCATTATTCCCTTTCACAAAACATAAAACAAAATAATTTATTGATTTGTCTAATTTTGAAACTGAATTTAAAAAAAATTTACAGAATAGTTTTATCAAGCAGTTTGCTAATTTTGAAAAAGTTAAATTGTGGCTTATTTTATAAAATAAAAAAAAAACAGTAAACGTGGTAAGGTAATATTACCAAAGGAGGCAGCAAAGCACCAATTTTTAGTTGAAACCTATGCCATATTTTTAGGCTATTTTTTGAATATTTTTAGGACTTGTTTAAGGGTATTTTAAAATTATTTTCAGGCTATTTTAGGGCTATTTTAAGGCTATTTTAAGGCTATTTTAGTATATTTAAATGCTATTCCCTATTCAAAAATTTTATACTCTTCCTTTTTTTAAGCAATTTTTTCTAAAAACAATCACACCATGTGTTTAGGCTATTTTAAACTCTTGAAACTCTCTTAATTTTTTTTCTCAAACCATTTATGTACATTTTAGGCTATTTTTTGGCTAATACAGCTTAAAAAGGCCGTGCGGTCTTTTTACGAAATGCCTAATTCTCAAATAAGGTAGATCGATTAGAGATTATTACTTCACAATGTGACGGGAGTTAGGCATTTTGTGAAAAGCCGCGACACATAGGGTAATAATATTTCTTTACACTATATGCTGGCGTTTCATGAAATGCCAGGACTTTTCACGAAAAGACGGATTTCGCTATAAGACTACGACATATTCTTACATATTTGTCAAACAATATTCTGTAAGTACATATTATACATTACATTAATGTATGTTCATATTAATTAATGGTTTTATTTAGATGCTCAATTATTTAACCACACAAAAGTGAATTATTAAGGGTTATATAAAGTTTTCGTTTTGTTATGAACTTAAACAAATATTTTTGGTTCTTTTCGAAAATTCGGACATTATGATAATCCGGACAGGGTCCGGTCACAATTAATATATTATACTAAAAAGCGGAGGAGAATGACGCATGACAGGTTGGGGATATGAAAAAACGGTATTCATCCCCCTTTAATCAAAAATAACTCTGTAAGTTTTCGTCTGACCAACCTGTATAAAACGTAGGATAATGAAAATTGAATAATAGACGTCACATAAATTTAATATATCCTATTCGTCATCTAACGATTCCATAATTATTATGAGTTAATTCTTTAAAAAAAAAATACTTTGTTGCTAAACTTGTAGCTCACTGTACTCTAGAAGTTCATAAGTTCTAAATGTATGAGTGGTAAAATAGTTTTGAACACCAGTACATATAAATGAATACTGCATATTTTATTGTAATTTTTAATTGTTATTTATTTTTTAATTGTCGACACAATCAATTTTTTCTGTTAGAGTCAATACAATTTAAAAGTATTTACTAATTCCGACGTTTTAACAAGAAACAATTGTTTTCAACATCACAAAGTTATGTAAACAAAACTCTATTTTTATATTCAATATAAGTATAACCTCTATGGTTTTTCAAAGTTTGAAAAACCGTTCAAAAATAAGGTTATGTTTTGCTTTAAAGAATTTAAAAGACAAACGAAATATGCATTAAAAATGATATTATCCGAAAGTAAACTCTTTAATTACATTCTTCAAATTAAGTATAAATCAAACTATACATGTATTACGTATTAAAAATGTCTTACCTGTAACTATAAAACTAATTCATAACTATTTAACTACCATCTCTACCAACAAAATTTATCTTAGTTCATAAACTCGATAGCGGTACTTTTAGTAGCATCACCCTATCTAATTTATATAACGTAACTGGATTTTCTCTTTGGAATATTTTCTCTCTACTCCCGTGATGGAAAGCGACTTAATGGCGCCTGTTTCTAAACTAGGTCGAGAATTATTTTTGATTGTGCGTATAAGTTACGTAGGTAGAGGATTGAGGCATCAACTTTTCTTTGGACCTATTCCAAGCGATTTAAGATTGGGAACCTTGAGATTTGAGACCATATGTTCCTTAGCTGCTGCATACATATGTGACATAATGTAACATATGTAACTTATTATAAAAATAAATGTTAGCAGAAGCGCATTATTTAAAACAGTCAAAATTAAGAGTTAGAAAGTGTTGGTACAAGATGAATAGATGAATATATACAGGGTGTGAAAGTGCCGCCAAAGTAGGCTGTTATTCTAATAAGTGTGTTACAGTAAAAAGTCAGCACATGCAACAGCCAAGACATACAACTTTTGGCCAACTATTTAATAGGTATTATTAATTAATATTAAGTTATACTTACACCGAATATACTTTTAACAAATGATTACAGTTCCACATATTAAAACAATAGACCCACTCTTTAATTAACTTAAATACTAATTAAATATTGTTTAAAGATTAACAATTATATAGCTTAACAACTTCCTTGAACGTTGAAATGAAACTGATAAAAAAATAATATGACTGTTTAGAGTCTAGAATAAAAAACATTAAATAGGTAGGTGAATGATAGTAAATAATATGACCTAATTCACCTACTACGCTTCTTGTTCCATTTTTAACTAATAATGATCATTAATGGCTTTGTCTAAATATGTGCTTACTCGAACATTTAGTTGTTTAATAACTAGATAAATTACATAACTAGATATAACCGGAAAGGACAGCATTAATAAACACAATGTGCATAGTGGCTGTTTCGTAAGAGGAAAATTTACATTACAAACTAAAAGACCTGCGGGGCAACGGTAGTTTAGTAGGTATAAAAATTACAACTTAAGGGTGGAGCCTAAATACTACAAAATTACTTCCGAGACCAAACAAAATCAGCATTCATTCATAATTTTAACAATTGCATGTATATACGAGGGATGCATATTCTAAACTTTAACGCGCGAAGTTGAGACAAAAGAACCGAAAAATATTCCACAATAGCACAAAATAATATGTATTTTACAATATAAGTATGGTGTAGATTAAAATTTATTTTGGCTGTCGACAAATTTGGTTTAAAAATTTTCTTTTAGAAATATACCTTTCATTTGCCTAAAAACGAAGGCCTAAACGAAAAAAAATTATTCTTCATAAAAGTTTCGCCTGTGTATATTGACAAGGTAAGAGTGCTTTCCTTATATTTTTTGCTATCAAATTAACAAAAATATAGCAATTAACAATTACTGATGTCATGGTTTTACAGGAAAAGAAGCAGTCTCTTGACTGTATGCGTCTCTCTCAGGGATGAAATGTATGCAATCTGGTTGACTCTCTTACATTATTTTATATAGGTATTATTGATTTATCCGCTATGAAGGCGAATAATGTTTTATAGGGTGTATTACTTCATGATTTTTTTTTTTTTTGAGGAAAATAAAAAATAAAATATAAACTATTTATGGAAGGTATAAGCACAGTATATATAAGTATAGATTATAAACAGAATACAATAAATTCCTAATAAAAAAATTCAATAATTAGAAGAATATAAAGCATAAATTAATAATATTAAAATATATAAGTACAAGAATCAAATTAATCAGAATCAGATTCACCACATTAATCTACATTTTCCAAAACATTAGCGGCTATGCATTTGCAAATTTTGTTTCCATAGTCTAGTATAGAATAATATTGTTAAAATATTGTACATGTATGAACATTATCGGTGTATAGTACCTTTTTTGCATTTTCATAATAAGTTCTGTTATTTCTGGTAGCAGGTCGAGCATAATCTTAAGAGTGGGTATCAGGCTTCAATCTGGATCTACTTTCCATTCATACTTTTCAACATCAGGAAGCTGCATCTGGGTCTTTAAAGAGCTTAGCCAAATACTTAGCTGGTAAAAACATCTTATACAATGTAATCTTAAGGCGTCTTCAGTCAATGGCAATTTAGCAATTATTTTAAAGAGGCCATTAATCCCCTCAAAATGTTAATGGAAGTAACATTGGCACTTTTTGAATACAGTTTTATGAAAAAATTTTCAAGATTAGAGAATGTGTTTTCAGAGTACCTACGAATCAGTGCCAAATCCATCCAAAAGGTGATGGTGTTCAAAGTAGGTTTTCCAATGCCGGACAATTGGCTGATTGTATCACAACCGGTCAGAGAATGAAAAGCAGGCACATTTTTTAGAAGGTTTTCATCCAAATTTAAACAATGTACTGTTAGAAATCGCCTTGAGTCTCCTCGCCCTGTTCTGAACCATATATCTTTAGTCAAACATTTTTGGCTGACAATATGTGCAATAAAATACGATTAGCAGCGTCTTCGTGATTTGAATTTAAAAAATCGTCTTCTGATGGTTTAAAATTCTTCCCATATTTATTGATTTTCGCGAATCCATCACTAGATACAAATTTTCAAAAAGTTGCTCTGACAGAAAATGTGTTAAACGTCTTTTATTAAATATCCAATAAATGAACAAGTTTCTATTCTGGAAGTGGAATATTGGGTCTGTCAATTACTATATCAATTGATTTCTGGGATCATCTCTTTTGACGTGTTGTATTTTTGATAGAATTTTCTTTATAATGATTAAATACCACATATCCTTTGAGCATTAAATTTATTTTTAAAAATAATCTTTACAAATATATTAGCATATTCTTTAAATGATATGCAACTTTTGGACTTTCCCAAACCTTTGTGGTTCATATTGCTCTAAAATATTTCCCAATAAACTCTTATTTGTAGAGGTGCCGAGATACCCATTTACTGTTAGAGACATGGGAGAGGCTGTCAGATCAAACTTAAATATTTCGGCATAATTACCTAATGCTTCTGTCCATATCCTTTGCTAATAAAATATTGTGAAGAAACTGTTGACCGTGCAAGGATTAAGAAGTCATATTTTGATATCATTTGTGTCTTTGCTTCTTGCAACAACAGATCCGTAATTAAAATGTTTAACGAAAATTTACCCAACTTACCCAAATATATTCAGACATTCAGCTATAACAGGATGAATGTAGATGTAATAAAAACCTAAAAAATGTCAATATTTCTTTCCAATTTATTAGGAACTTTAATATGTAACACACTTATTAATTTTTTAGTAATAACAGACAATATGACACTTTGTCCATTGGCACTTAACGAGAAGTTTTATAATAAACAAATGAAAAAAATCTTAGCATATCAATAATGTGATGATTCAGCCGACACGTAGAGGGAAACAGAGCTATACTACGTTTTTTATTAGGGCCTTCCTTTTTGTTAAATGATAAAATTATATTTAAAAAAATGACTTTTTAAACAAATTTTTGAAGGGCTAATTTTTTTTTTAAATAAGTATAAAAAATTACTCCTAACAAAGATTTTATTGTGCATTGGACCAAAAAATAAATATTTTTTTTTCTATTCGGCGGTATCAATATTTGGATTTTTGATGATAGTGCTCTTCTGCACAGTCTAATTTTGTATTACCTCCAGAATAAGGGTTACCTTATCATGACCTTTTATCTCTGAAAAATTCAGCTTGTAACAAAGGAAGGTAAATCATTTTCTAGAGCGAATATTTTATTTGATTAAGAGTAGAAAAGCGTCCATAGTTTAGCAATACATTCCCTTATAGACCACATAATAATATGTCCTCGATACAAAAAGTCAAAATAACAAAAACAGGAGGCCAGTGTAAACAAACAATAAAGGGTCTCATGACACTTTATATTTTTAAATAAAATAGGTTTCTAAAAAATATTTTCTATACCTGGTATTTTTTATATTCAAGCGGATTTATAATATTTAAACTTGGTGTAGCCATGTGTGAGTTAGTTAAATGAAATGGTACCTTTGGTTTTATTAAAAGCGATCAGATATAATGTTTCAGCATATTATTATCATTTATATTTCAACAAAAATTATTTGTATTGTTTGAATAATCTGTAATAATGAGGTACAGCTTCTAGAACAAATTCATAAAAAACTGGTACTATTAAACTCACCATTTATTTGGCATTCTGTCCCGTACTTCCATGTATCTATTAGCTCTGCTGTCAACTAGTTCTAGTAAGGCATATTGCATATAATAATTTTGAATTTTATTTTGCACCTTTTCTTCCCAAAAGCTGCCATTATGAGGAATTTCCTTCACTTTTATTTATCGAGGAGTCCAAATGCACAAAATCCAGAAAGTTATTTTTCTACTGCATATTCCTTTTTCTTCAGTCAACACTCTACCTTCATATGGACATTTTAACTCTATCATAGAGTTTTTTGTTTTAAATTCCGTCTGGACTGGCAGCAACATAATCAAATTCGGAATCGATAAAAGTCCACATATAAAAACTTTTTCTTGCAAATAAATTTCCAAATCTTATTTTGCTTTGGATTTATTGTTCATGTTATATTAAAAGGCTTTAGCAAAAAATAAAAGATTTTATGAGATTGTTTAAAAAATGCCTTTCCTTTTTTTACAAATGTCTCAAAATTTTGAAACAGTGACTTGTTTTCGTCTTTCATTTTGCTACAATCCACAATCAGCTTCATCTCTTGTCACATTCATTTTTTTCTCATCTATAGACATTATCTGACTTTTTAAAAATCTTCTTTTGCAACGCGCATCAAAGAGTGTGAGAGATCAAAGCCACGCTCGAAAGCAAAAAAAAAATGATTTACTAAGTTAGAAAAAATATACATTACTTTAACAGCTTAAAGAGTTGTTAACATGCTGGAATTCATTATTCTTAACTCGAAGATGTATTCATTAAAAAAAAAAAACTCCCGTGCAATATAAAAGTTAATTTATAAATCAAATCTCACTGTATACCTTTTAATTTCGGATATATTTTTTTAATAAACAAATGATAAAATTAATTTAAAATAATTGAGTGAAATTACTGTGTGTAAAAATAACAAAGTGTACAGACATTAAACAAAATAAATTCAAATCACTTGCGTACGTTTATCAGTTGTAAACAGTAGAAAAGGATATACATTTTGTTGGTGTCGCCCTCTAGACGAAAAAGCTTTTAACGTATTTTTTTAATTTTTATTGAGAAAAATAAATGTTCCTGTAAAAATTAAAAACATATATTGTTCCCTTCTAGTATTTTTATTTGTATTTTTTTTTATTATTTTTTTTTTTTTTTCGATAGAAAGATATCTTTTTACATTTCCTCAAAATAAACCGATTCAAATGTTCAAAAAGTGACTTCTTTACCTGTACTTACATAATTTTTCAAAAAATAAAATATAATGCGTAAAATTGGTGTACTATGAAACCCATTGCATATTATATAAATATGTCTATATTAGTATTACAGAAATTATTTACGTAAAACAATAAGGTGTACCTACAAATACGTAAACTTTAATTATCCCTCGTAAAACATCAGTAAAATATTTTCATTCACATATATTAATTTCTTAAAAATCTAACAGAGGCGCCACTTGCCAGACGAAAAATCTTGGAATGTAAGGGTTTCGTAGTACCCCATTTTTAAAGTTTATTTTTGAGTATTTTTAAAAGAACAAAATATGTACGTATAGATAAAGGTTATACCTATGCTCCTCTGGAACCACTTTTTCAAAATTCAATTTAGTTTTTTTTTTTTTTAATTGAGAAAATGAGTAAAAAAAGTCGAGTTTTGTATTTTTTTTTTTTTTTTTTTCAGAAAAAACAGTTTCAAATTTTAAAAAAGTGTCTCCAGAGGAGCATATATTTATCCTTTACCTACACGTACATATTTTTTTCTTTCAGAATAAGTCAAAAATAAACTTTAAAAGTGAGGTACTACGAAACCCTTGCATGCTCCGCTCTACTGCCAAGTAAATACTCCTCTTAACACATAATATATAGGTATTTTTTTCTTTTACAATTCATTGACAAATGTGAATACAAGACATCTTGTTAACATAATATAAAACTATGACAAACTAGAATAAAATATAAATGGACAATCTACTCGAGTTGTACAGTAAATTTTTTCTACGACTCACTAACGAACATTTACAAATAAAGAAATTATTTTAGGCTATTAAGACAAAATAATTTATGATTTTTAATAATTTTTAAAATAAATTAAACGAAAAAAAACGAAAAAGTTCATTTAATTTTTTTCCATCCGAGAATCGAACTCCAATCTTCCGTGTGGAAGGCCAGAACGCTGACCACAGGACCACCTATTCTTTTATTTTTGTTGCTTTAATACTTGTAATTAAATTGACTTTATATAGTTTTATTTAAATTGACAAATTATTTATAAATAATTATAGACGAAATAAAAACAGAAATGCTATTATTTATCTATTCTACACAAGAATAACCCATTTTAATGTATAGTCTGTTCGCTATACTTACGCGGGTTTCGGATTAATTAATTAATTATTTAAACAAATTTAGTACCTTCAAACGGGGTGGCTTTTCCCAGTTTTAAAATTCAAATGCAGTTTTTATCACTAAGGAATCATTTTTTATTTATAATAAAAAAAATTTTATATGGGTTAAGTTTGTACCAACATAATCAAAGGACATTCGTTTAAAAATTGTTATTCACTATTTATTAAAAAAATTAACTGTACGTGGGCAAAGTCATCTATTAAAATGGGGTGTCTTTGCCCGGTGATTGTATTTCAATGGTTTGGCAATGTGCACGGGTTTTAATGTGAAATTGCCATACCTGAAATGGATTTAAATTATTTGGAAAAACCTGTGTAGGTAGAAAATAAAAACACTTCATATTTTAATATTTAATAGAGAAAAATTGCGATAAAAAGACACATTTTTATAAAAAAAAAAAAATTAAAATTCTTGCACTCCGTTTATATTAGTTATTAAACAAAATAAGAAGTTAAACTGTTCCCAAACAATATATAACCACGTCGAGTACTTATTGGTTTCGGTAAAACTGCAACTATTTGCTCAAAAAAAAACATCGCTTATATCAGGTTTTTCAGAAATATTTTTGTCTTTTGATCTGAGACAAGATACTTCATATTCTTTGCCATTTTCATAAATTTTTAAAACTCTGGCTACATACTGTTTTCGACAAGTTTTTTCCTGAATTGGAAATTCAATTATGACAAATGAATCCACCGTTATGTCTATTGGTAATGGCTGATTATTAATTTTGTCAAAACTCTCTTCATCGTCAGAAGTATCGTGCAGGGATATTTCATCTCTATCACTGTCGATATCACTATTTTCATTATCTCTCATTTCATTTAATAGACGCTCTCTATTTTGCAGACCATTAGGTCCTGGGTGATCGTCAGCAGCGACAGAAGTTTCAGTGAGTTGGGTTGGATTCAAGTCAACTAATGAAACGGATTTTCCAGCTGGAAGAGTTACCTTTTTTTCTTCTCTTTTTTTCAGTGGTATCTTCTCCTTTTCTACAGGCCTGTAGATAATTTAAAAGTGTGCTGCTTACAATAACAGATGCTTCCTCTGGAGGTGTAATGGATACTGAAAGTATTTTTCTTAAGACTTCTTCTCGATTTACTGGCACAATTCCACACGTCCTAAAGCCAGAAATAATATTACCCGTGATATTTGTCGAAATTTCTTCTAAAAGTTTTCTCAGCAATCTAGGAAACAATGATTTGTCTAGAGAAGCACTCTTGGGATTACGCTGTTTGTAATCTGTTAAAATTTTGCGCCATATTCTCTTCACAGGGCCAAAGAACGCAACATCTAATGGCTGGCATAAATGAGTGGCATTCGCTGGTAAGAATACGAATCTTATATTGAGTTCTTCGCAAGTTTTAATAATATTGGAACTTATATGCGAACTTAAGTTATCCCCTATCACACATTTTGGGCCATCTAATTTATTTGCCCATGGAACCACAATGCTTTGAAACCATTCCTCAAAGTTAGCCGCATCAAACCATCCAGATGATGTCCTTCCGTACCTTGTGTTACGTGGACCTCCTTCAATCCAAGAGGTCCACAAATGTTCAGCTTTGTATACTACATAACATGACAAAATCTTCCCATCAGCTGAAGCAGCAAACATTATGGAGATACAACCTTTAGAGGAATTCATGTTTCTCTCCGGATACTTGACACCTCTGCGAAATACCATTTTTTTACACCAGGATCGTCCGAAAAGTTAGTCTCATCATAGTTAAGAATATTAGTTGAAGAAATTTCGTCTAAAGACTGTTCCGCTCGAGCTCGTTTTATATTCTGACATTTTCTTATGGTGAGTTCTTCTTTATGACGACGAATAAAACCATTGAACCATGCTTTACCCGGTACATTATTTTTAAATTTGGGCACAGTACGTCCAAGTTTGGACAAATATTGGTGTACAAGCATTCTGATTTCGAAAGAATCTAAAGGCATTCCCCAATCTGCACATGTTAATATATGTTTCAATATTGTCTCTTCCTCATACATAGAAAAAATCAACTGCCCTCCATGTGTTTTTGTGTGTTTTTGGAATACTTTATTACCCAAAGTTTTTCTTGGTATTTTATATTTAATAGATGTTTGCCGTATCGAAAAATTTTTATTATTAACATTATCTATTGCTTGCTGTAATAAACCTTCTGAATAATTCATATAACTTCTTGCACCAATTTTTTCGTATATCTACGCGGCATCTTTCTGCAATAAAATATTTTTTTGTTAAAAACAATTATCCAATATTTTTGATGTTTTTATGCAAACCGGCAAAGTCACCATTCCAAGGGCAAAGTCAACTTTATATGGGCAATGTCATCCCATTTTGATTAGTAATTAAAGGGGTGACTTTGCCCATCCAAATATTTTCGAACTTCTAATACTCTTCAATTTCTAATGTATACTATGCTGTCTGTTATAAATATAATCCAGTGCTTAAAGTGTTTTAAAGTTGGTAATATTGACTGTCACCTATTTTCTCTTATGTCAATGTCAAGTGTCATTTCGGGTAGTAGGTAGCAGTAATTTCGAGAAGTTTGTCGTTACAAGTTGTGTTTCCTTTTGTCGTTTAAATAGGCAGCCATTTTGTTATAACAGTGTTTGTAATAAAAGTTTACTTGATTAATAGAATTGTATTATCAGTATTGTCTCTGTTTTACTTTATTAAAGAAGCTGACAATTATGATCCACATCATAACAGGTTATGAGCCCAGAAACCCTGATAATAAAAAGTAAACAGATTCAAGTGTGGAGCCACGTGCTACCAGTAAAGAAAAATTGACTGCATTAAAGTTTTTGGAGCCGAGTGCTATCCGTAAAGCCGAATAAAATGGAAGAAAATTTAAAGTTCAGTTTTGCTAGACTAGATAACCATAATTACCAGAATTGGAAATTCCGAGTGAAGATGATTTTAATAAGAGAAGGTATATGGTCAGTAATAGAAGATGAATTACCCACGGAACAAAATGCAGAATGGAAAAGGAAAGACGAAAAGGCACAAGCCACAATTTCCCTAAGTATTGATGACAACCAAATAGTACATATTTGTAAATGTGCAAATGCAAAAGAAATGTGGGATGAACTGCAAAAAATACACGAGCGAAATAATTTAAGTAACAAACTATACCTATTAAGAAAATTGTACCAATCAAAATTGGAAGAAAAAACCATGTCAGAGTATATTAAAAATATCCTAGAGCTAGTAGAAAGATTAAGAGGTATTGGTGAAACGATAAAAGATTTCCATATCGCCGCACTCTTATTAGGAGGCCTACCAGATACCTATTCAACGTTAGTCACAGCTTTGGATGCCAGACCTGATGATGAGCTGACTTTGGAGTATGTGAAGGGAAAATTAATCGATGAATTTAATAGAAAAAAAGAAAACTCTTCAGAAGTCGCATTAAATACAAATAAATTCAAGAATTTTAACAGAAACAAAGAAAAAAGAGAATGTAACTACTGCCATAGGAAGGGACATTTAAAAAAGGATTGCTATTTTTTAAGGAAAGATTCAAAGAAAAATCAAGCCCAAGTAGCTACAGAAGAAGGTGAGTCTGAAAGTCATTTAGACTATTGTTTCAATGTAAAAGGCAGTGGAAATAAATCAGATTGGTATATCGATTCAGGGGCCACCAGCCATATGTCTAATGATGTGAAATATTTTTTAAATTTAGAAAACGTAAACCTTGATAAAATAATGGTAGCAAATGGACAGTTTATGAAAATTAAAGGTAAAGGAGATATTGTATTAAAACATGAAGTAGCTGGTACTGTCAGAAATTTAAAATTTACAGATGCATTGTACGTGCCAGAGTTAGAAAATAATTTATTATCAGTCTCAAAAATAACGAAAGCTGGTTATAATATGGTTTTTGATGAAAATAAATGTTATATTGAGAAAAATAAATGCCTCGTCTTTAGTGGAAATTATAAAAATGGTCTATACAAAGTGGACATTTATAATGAAAATGTAAATCTCTTAAAAATGTCTTGTATTAAAGAAAGTTGTATACATACCTGGCATAGGCGTTTAGGGCATAGAAATGTAGAAAATATTAAAGCATTAATAAAGAATAATTTAGCTACAGGATTAAATATTTTTGATTGTGGCAATATAAAACAATGCGTTTCCTGTATAGAGGGCAAACTAACTAGAAAACCATTCCCACAAATATCTCTGCCAAAAACTAAAAATGTACTAGATTTAATTCATAGTGATGTATGTGGACCTATGAGAACTGATACTGTTGGAGGTAAAAAATATTTTTTGACATTCACCGATGATTTTTCCAGGTTCACAACAATTTATTTATTAACCTCTAAAGATGAAGTTTTTCTAAAAATAAAAGAATTTTTTGCTGAGTTAAAAAATAATTTTGGCAGATATCCCAAGATTATTAGAACAGATACTGGTGGTGAATATACAGGGGGAAATGTTCAGAGTTTACTTAAAAAGTTAGGTATAAAGTTTCAAGCATCAGCCCCTTATTGTCGTGAACAAAACGGTGTATCTGAGCGAAAAAATAGAACTTTGATTGAATCAGCCAGATGCATGTTGCTAGACTCAAAGTTACCACACAAATATTGGGGGGAAGCAGTGATAACTGCAAATTACATTTCAAACAGATTACCTACAAAATCAAAAGAAAAAACCCCATATGAATTTTGGACAGGTAGTAAACCTGATTTATCACACTTAATAACTTTTGTAGTTTATGTGCCAAAAGAGAAAAGGTCCAAATTAGACAAAAAGACAAAAGAAGGAATAATGATGGGTTACAGTGAGACAAGTAAAGGTTATAGAATTTTAGATAGAGAAACAGACAAAATTGTCATAAGTCGTACTATAAAATTTAATGAATTTTTAAATCAACCTTTTCAAGATATTAAATGTGAATCAAAAAATAAGCCCATATTTACTGTTGATACTGAATTTAAAGATACTTTAGAAAACCCAACTAAAGAAACTATAGAAGATGAAAATAGTAATAAAGATGAAGAAGAAACTATAGATAATAGTAGTGAAGAAGAAGATGAGAAAAAACAATCAGGATTGACAGATGAAGATCAATCGTTAGAAACGTTAAATGATGAAGGTGAAAAAGAAGTAGTTACGAGATCTGGAAGAATATCTAAAAGAGGACATCTTGAAAATTATGTTACCTATAATGTTTTTGAAACTAACTATTTTAATCAAAGTGAAACGGGTGATCCGGTAAGTGTAAGTGAAGCGCTATCAAGAGCGGATCGACTAAAATGGAGGGAAGCAATGGAAAGGGAGTATAAATCCCTTTTAGAAAATGAAGCTTGGATATTAGTCGACCGTCCCCCAGACAAGAGCATTGTGAAAAATAAGTGGGTGTTTTGTGTAAAAAAGGTCTCAAATGGTGAAGTGCGATACAAGGCTCGGTTAGTGGCTAAAGGTTTTTCTCAAAAATTCGGTATAGATTACCTTGAAACTTTTTCCCCAGTTGTTAGGAATTCTACAATAAGAATTTTATTTGCTTTGTCAGTTGAGTTGAAACTAAATATTGACCATTTAGATGTTGAGACAGCCTTTTTAAATGGGGAAATAGATCAAGAAATCTATATGAATCAACCAGAAGGTTTTATTTCTGAAAGTAATGAAAATAAAGTATGTTTATTAAAGAAGGCAATATATGGTTTAAAACAATCATCTAGAATTTGGAATCTAAAGGTCAAAAAACTTTTATTGGAATTAGATTTTCAGCAATCAAGTTACGAACCATGTATTTTCTTCAAAAATGTAAATAAAAATATTATAATTGTCGCCATATATGTAGATGATTTTTTGATTTGTTCGAACTGCACTATTTTAAAAACTAACCTCAAAGAGGAATTATCTAAACAGTTTAAGATAAAGGATTTAGTTCCAGTAAAATATTTTCTTGGTTTAAATATTGAACAAAATAAAGAAAATAATATAATTAAAGTAAATCAGAAAGAATATATTTTAGAATTATTAGACAAATTTAAGTTATCGGATGCGAAAACTGTTTATACTCCTATTGAAGTAAGTTTAAAGTTAAAGCCTAGTAATGATCAACCAAATGTACCTTATCAAAATTTGATTGGTTCTTTAATGTATTTGTGTGTTCATACAAGGCCAGACATTTCATACAGCATAAGTTATTTAAGCCAGTTCAACACTTCTTTTAGCTTAGAGCATTGGAAACATGCAAAGAGAGTTTTAAAATATCTAAAAGGAAGTATTGATCAAGCTTTAATTTTTTGTAAATCAGAAAATAGTATTTTAGGTTATGTTGATGCGGATTTCTCTAATGATGTAAATGATAGGAAGTCCTATTCAGGCTATGTCTTTAAAATGAGTAATGCAGCTATTTCTTGGGAATCGAGAAAACAATCTTGTGTTGCCCTTTCCAGCACTGAAGCTGAACATATAGCAATAACTGAGGCAACTAAAGAAGGTGTTTTTATATCTGGTTTTCTAAATGAGATTTTGAAGCACAATGAACCACTAGTAATTTTTAATGATAGCCAAAGTGCACAAAAGCTCATAAGAAATCCAATTTATCATTCTAGGACAAAACATATAGATACCAAGTATCATTATATCAGAGAAATTGTTGATAAAGGTATTATAGTGATTGAATACCTTCCTACTGATAAAATGGTAGCTGATATCTTAACAAAAGGTCTTCATAGTCCTAAACATAAATTTTGTGTTGAAACCCTTGGAATTAAAAAATCACTGGATTAAGGGGAAATGTTATAAATATAATCCAGTGCTTAAAGTGTTTTAAAGTTGGTAATATTGACTGTCACCTATTTTCTCTTATGTCAATGTCAAGTGTCATTTCGGGTAGTAGGTAGCAGTAATTTCGAGAAGTTTGTCGTTACAAGTTGTGTTTCCTTTTGTCGTTTAAATAGGCAGCCATTTTGTTATAACAGTGTTTGTAATAAAAGTTTACTTGATTAATAGAATTGTATTATCAGTATTGTCTCTGTTTTACTTTATTAAAGAAGCTGACAATTACGATCCACATCATAACACTGTCAAGTGTTATTTGGTAAAGTGTCTACATACAATATTTACCTGATTTAAGAAGCAGTAGGAAGTTTGAAATCCCAAAAAGCCGGTAAAATATTTCGATGCACTGTAACTCTCTGTAAGACGATAACAAGACTAACTGAGCAAGAGCAAGTACTTTCATGCATAGAACCGTTCCCCACCTACTCGCTTAGCAGATTAGAACGCGCGGTAAATTCCGATAGGCAACTAATATTTGATTGTTTAACTTTTTGGGCGCATTGATGGCAAAGTCACCCCGGATGGCAAACTCACCCCGTTTGACGGTACCTACCCTAATGTTATTTTAATTTAAATCTGACCATTAGGGCAATTTTACACAATTTCTTGGGAAGAAGCTTATTGGTACTAGTTGTCAATGACTAATTTGCATAATTTTGTTAATCCGAATATTTAATATTTTTTACAGCTTTTTTTCTATTTTATATATTTTTTTAATCACTTTCTCTTATTTTTAGGTCTTGATCCAGCTCTACCGTTTTTCGTTACTTTCAAAAATGAGTGGAAGTTAGATCCAAGTGATGCAAACTTCGTTGATATTATACACACCAGTGCCGGAACTTTTGGAAAGTTGGAGGCTCTTGGAGACGTGGATTTTTATGTCAACGGTGGATCCATACAGCCTTTTTGCTATAATGCAAAATGTAAATATTTAACTTAATTGCTATTTTGACATTGTTATTTTATTATATTAAAAAGTAAAATATATCTTTAATACTTGGCTTCGTGGCATATACAGAAGATGTATGGACCTCAACCCGTCCCAAAGCAAATTAAAAAAAAAAAACAAATTAACACAAATATAGAAATCAAATTCATTTAAATATTCGTGATTTTGAGGTTATTAGAACAGTTTTAGATCCATTATTCATTTGTTATAGGTATACAAAAGTGCCTAAGTTAAAGTAGCATGTCATTTTAGGAAAAAAATATTGTGACAGAAATACATGTTTATAAACATTCGTACTTTTATTTGTTATAATTAATTAATTTTTTGGCAATAATTAAAAAAATAACTATGCCACCCTGCTTTTTCAGGTACATAATTTAATTGGCACTGTTATTTCAATAGCATTTAAAATTTAGTTTTAAGAAAGTAGGTACCTAGATATTATTAGGATTACATAAAAATACAATACTTTTCATTGAAAATTTAAAATTGAGTGGCTCGGTGGCAGAGTTGCCTAACCAACAAAATGTCAAAATAATCTTTTTTCATATATTATTATTTTAAAATCATTTCTCTGCATGCCAATATACATTGTGTCCAATTAGTGCGTAATTGTTCAATATTTCAGTTTGTGTTATAGACACGCAAACAAGTCTGACATAAAAATTTATATTTTTTTAATGGAACACCCTGTATTTTATTTCATTTTTAAAATTGTTTAGTTACTATATTTATTCCTACAATTTTTTTATAAAGTATTACAGGGTTGCCAAACAATTAATTTTTTTATGAAATTAAATTGTTATAATTTAGGCAGATTTATATTAATTTTAAAATCGTTTAATATACAGACTTATAAGATACTAAGTTAACGAAAAGTAGTGATAGAACTGGTTTATTTTATACAGAGTGTTTAGAAACAAGTCTTAAATATGGCTAATTTTAAGTTCAATTTACTCAATTTTTTCAAACACAACACCCTGTATATTATTTTAGCCGAAAAGTCCTTATAAACTTGTCTTTTCAACGATACCAACATGTTAGCCAATATTGCATGTACAGGGTGTCCCATAAGTGCGTAATAGATGGATAACTCTTTTATTATTGGAAATACGAAGAAATTTTTAATATGAAATTTGTATGAAAATATTTACCAATTATTCTTAAGTATACAGGGTGGTCCATAAATAAGGTGCTGACCAAACCTATACTTTTTTAAAGCAAAACAGCCTGCAGCTAGTTATACATATTTGCAGGCGCGGATCTGGCAAGATTTTTCGGGGGGGGGGTAGATAATTTTATAAAAGAATCATTCGTTTATTTAATAAATAACAAAAAATAAGAGATTTTAAACAAAATCAGAAACCTCTTATAAAACATAAAAATCACTCGTAAAAATCACAAATAGGTTTATCTTGATTACCTAATCTTAAAATCACATTTTCCATTTTCTTTGATATGCGTTAACAAATCTGTCTATAATTTTTTCGACGTCAAGATCAAAATCCAGATGGATATGCAGAAGAGCTAATCCATTTAATCTTTCTTGTCCCATTCGTGACCGCAGCCAATGTCGAAAAGCTTCTTTCTGCCGGAGCAACACGAACTGGCATGGTACATAAAACTTTCAAAATTAAAAAATTAATTTAATAGTCAGATAGATATTATGATTGCATTTAAAATGAAAAGATCAATAATAGCTGTATCAGAATCTTTATTTCTGACAAAATTGTTGAACTCTGCCATAATTCAATTTCTACTTTTAACTTCTGTACAGCTGTAACACAGAGAAAACATCCCATACTGTATAATAATTTATAATCCTGTGATGTCTTGCCAATCAAATTAACGGAAAATGGTGTTATAATCAAACACATTTAAAATATCTTTGCTGAATCTATCATAAAGTCTTCGATAATATTATCTAATAATGGATATTTTAAAATATTCTTCAGGGTTATTATTTTTTATGTTTGCCCTCAAGGTTTGTCTACTAGCTTGCCGCAGAACTGTTAGGTGTATATCTAGTTCTTCACATACGTTTGATATTTCTTTAAAGATTTCTTTGTAGACATTTTCATCGCATCGATGTTTATTTAATAATTTTAAAATGTTTTGAATTAAATTCTCTGCATTTACTTTATCTAAATTTTTTGTTTAAAGCATTCTGCTTAATAACAATGTTATTGTTAATATATCTGAAAGACAAAATATAGAAAATATGAAGCGTGGTGAAGTTAATGTATACAGTGAGAATCTTAAGTCTTACCCCCCCTAACTAACTCGTTACTGGAGTCTTGTTAGGAAAATCGCCGAGACAGGTCGATTTTTGTTTTCTACAATGTACATTTTTGTATGATTAGTTTACCCTTAATTGTATCCCTTACTTGAGGGGAACAACCCTTTCGAAAAATTTAAATAGCATGGGGTGGTGAGTGATAGCTCATTTGAAAGGGGGTTTTATTCTCTATTCAACCGTGCAAAAAAATTTTAAATTTGCTTCATTACGTGTTGATTTATTAATGTTTAAAAATAAAATCTCGCAAAATAGGAAAGCAACTAAACTAATAGTGACCTTCTTATGGCAAAAAGTCTTACTTCACGTCTGAACCAAAACCGAAATCATGCAGGGCCGAATTTTAATTCTAAGGATGAGTGTGCTACGTTAATTTCCGTTATTCTGAAACAAAAATTAGTCGAGAATTAATTAAGCAAATTTCAAAATTTTTTACATGGTTGAATAGAGAATAAAACCCTCTTTCAAATGAGCTATCACTCACCACCCCATGTCATTTAAATTTTTCGAAAGGGTTGCTCCCCTCGAGTAAGGGATGAAATTAAGGGTAAACTAATCATACAAAAATGTACATTGTAGAAAACAAAAATCGACCTGTCTCGGCGATTTTTCTAACAAGACTCCAGTAACGAGTTAGTTAGGGGGGATAAGACTTAAGATTCTCACTGTATACAAAAGCTTGAGTTCTAACATTCCATTGTGAAATTAGTTCAAGCGCCTGCAATATATCTTTTAAATTATATTTAAATTTTAGAATACTCCCGTGTCTTTCTACCCAACGTGTTTCGCAAAGACTACTCAGGTTTCCTTTATGGATATTCTTTAATACTTTACTTCTTTTAGAAGTAGCATTAAAAAACAATAATTAAAATATATGACAAACTCATTCCGAGGAACCAAGTCGGTGCTATCAGGATGCAATCAAAATGCATTTACAACTACCTACAGTACTTCTGGATATGTATTGTGTCGAGGGTGGGTTACCCCACGGCAATTAGGCTTCACTAGGCCCATTGTATATCCTCCTAAGATGATAGGCACCTCCTAGCTCGTGAGCCAGTCTACAGATTTAATGTAGTTGACAACGTCGCAAAGAGGTGTTAGTCAATTCAAATCTTCTAAAAAATGAGAGCGTCGGGCAATCGTAGAGGATATGCTCAATGGTCTCATCTTCTTGTTCGCACCCCTGCAGGGTGCGGATTCAGACAGCCCTATGATATGCAATGACAAGTCAGAATGCATGTGATCGGGCGCAGGTTATGTCTAGTCATAGTCAAGTATTTGTTTGCTGTAGTGTTGTCAGGATAACTTAAAAGCTCCCTGGCAGCTCTGCAATTTCTTGTTTTATCCCATCTTTCCTTTAATTTCACAAGAGAATGTTCTGTAATTAGGTCTGTTACTACTGATGTTGTCAGTCCAATAGAAGGGCAAGATCCAAAAGTATTTGGTTGGCTGCTTTCTTGGCTAGTGAGTCAGCAAGAAGGCTACCTTTCGATGTGGCGTGACCTTTGATTCATCTTAAGGTGACCACTATTGGTGATGGATACTCTTGCCAAAGCTTTGTGACATTCTAGTACAAACCTTAAATAAATTCCTAGTCTGTTCAGGGTAAGTAGTGCTTATCTACTATCTGTATAGATGAGCATCTTTCTATCAGTGATATTGTTTCTGATGATTTCTATTGCTGCTATGAGAATCTTCATAAGCTCCGTTTGAACTACATTGGCAGTATTGCTCACAACCCATTTTATGTCAAGGTTTAAGGAATTGGAATATATTCAACATCCTGAGCCTTGTTTTGTTTTGGAACCGTCGGTGTAGATATGAATCGTACCTGGCACTTCCGGCTCTTCTATTTGTTCCGTTATAACTTCATATGTGACGACTCTGGGTTAGAAACCCCAGGTGTGCCACACGGTTCGCTATCACTGTTCATATGCAAAAGAGCCCAGATAACACACATAGTCCAATGGACATCCATTTTAGATCCATTTAAAGGCCAGAACGTCCATATCCGTATTCGGGCATCCAGTGTACCTCCGTTTATGATCATTAATTTGACAGCTGCATATCGATGTCCAGAGGACGTCTATTTTTGGACTTAATTTTGAGTTTAGTATTATTTTGACGTCCAGTTGACGTCCATCTTACTATATCTAGTAAAAAATTGGCTCCTTGGTCAAGATCGCCTAGCGCTTGAATGCCCATAAAGACGATGGACGTGTCGTGAGTTCGATACCTGCTCTGTTTAAGTGATTTTTAATAAAAAAAATTAATAAATGGTGTATAGCGGGTTGCGAAAATAATAAATTATTAATAATATAAAACAGTGTGTAGTGAGTTGCGGTTGTGTAAAAAAGTAGGGATGTGGTCTCATAATGGAATGTAATCCAGGAATGGACGTTTCTTGAATGTCCAATATTGAACGTCCAAATATAATCTAGAATTGGACGACCTATAAACGGTCAAAAGTGTGTCATTTGTATACTTCACTGAACATCCATTAGACGTCCAATAGACCTATTTGTGCTGTCTGGGTGACTCTGTTTTCTAAGTGTGCGTTCCATGTTAACTTATTGTTAAAGATCTTCTTGGGATTAATAGAAAGTGAATTGTTCCATAATTGTTCTCAAAATTTCCTCTTTACAGATTGACCAGGTCATCTGCTTACCCTATTGTGGAGTGACTGTCATTATTGTACCTAGAGTACTATTTTCTTTATTAAAATAATCTATTTTACTAATAATGAATTTTCTGTCATTATTACTTTAGTATGTATTTAATTCTTATGAACCAAAAAACAAAAATTTAATAATTTTCATACGTTTCTCAGTGTATTAAGTTCCCATGCTTTGGTACATACGAAAACTTATTCAGTTTCGCTTCTTGGGTAGGTATTTTTTGCTGACAGTACTATTATTAAATATGTATATGTATCACATACTTTGATTACTATACGAGGCAAGAGAGAGGTCCGACACGCCCAACATAGGGCGCGGCCATTTTGAACCCTGTGACACAGTTTACAGCTTAAGAATCAGATCGCTCACTCTGCGTCGGCACTTTTGATCTCAATGTTTCAGTTTATGCACTGTGCAACTCGGATAATACAATATATGACAACCGCCTATAATAAAACAGCAGTCTTCTGCGTATCCTGAATTTGTATCCCTGGAGTGGATGTTATTTTGGAACTTTCAACTGGTCCGAGTGAGCTGATTCTTTAGCAATAAACTGTGACTGACACTGACAGCACCAAGCAAAATATCAGATGCGTTTTAATCATCCGCTTCTGCTTCCGGAATTGTCGGTTTAGTCGTTTTAACCTGTCAGATTAAAACAAGAAAACCGACAATTCCGAAGCAGAAGCGGATGATTAAAACGCACCTATTAAAATTATTGCGCCAAGATGTAGGCAACACGTAATAAGGGTTCAAAATGGCGGAGTTTTCTATCTCCTTTTAAAAGGCACTCAGAAAGCTGCGCAGTGCGACCATTCTCCGTATAGTAAAAGAAAATCAAAGTATGTGATATGTATAAATAGTTTGTTGACAGACGTTTCATTTTTTAAGGTTTTCTTCAATATTTTTCTTACTATCTAATTCTAATGGATTGCGATAAATTGGTAGTACCTTCATTAATTAGGTTTATGTAATTACTAAATCGTGTCAAGATATGATTTTGATAGTATAGCTAGTTATTCAGTAATTGTAAATAGTTTTTTTCCAGGTAATGCATTTTTAAATGATTTTTAGAATATCTTGAAATTAATAATTTTCTCATTTCTGTTGAATTCAAATTTTCTTATATTTGGTTTGATATCTATTTTATAGTTTATATTTCTTTAAAATTTTCTTGCTTTTACTTTTTACTTTATTTAATAAATTTAAATAAGCTGACACCGACACCGGTTTTCATTTGGGTACCTTCGGCATTTTGGCTGCCAAATTTGGTCTGCTAAAGTTGACACCAGGTGGAGAAGATATTGTAAGAACCGTTGGACTGTTATCTTTATCAGAACTCCTTTTTGTTTTATTTTAAACACCATCTAGGTATCAATATGACATTTTATTATATTTTTTTCAATTGTATAAAAAAATTACGTAGGCACGTCCCTATCTATAAATAATTTATGAGCAATTGTTGAATTTAGTATTTTTTCTCTTTAATTTCAGATCCCCCGATATGCAGTCATTTGCTGGCTGGACTGTATTTTGCAGAATCAATAAAAAATTCAGGAAGTCTGTTTCTGGGTACAAAATGTAGCAGTGTTGTTAGCTACTACCTTGGATTCTGTGAATCTGGCGATATAACGGCCATGGGAGAATATGCCCATTTTGCGTAAGTCAAAAACTATAAAATTCAATAATGATTTTTTTTTTAATAGCAAAAAAATTAAGAATATAAATTAATAACACTACTTGAAACTCCAAAACAAAAATGAATCTCAGTGGGGCATTCCATGCCAAATCGGATAGGTTGAAAGAGGCCTCCATAATATTTTTAAAATTTTTTCTCCAACCGTTTTCGGGATCTCGATTTTTGAAATATTCAGAGATTTTTTTTCAAACGCCCCTAACTTCGCGAAAAATGATAAACTTTTTTGACTTTGTTTTCTAAATAAGTTTGATTGTCAACGTGTTTCTTGATAATTGGTGATTGATTCAATAAAGCGAATGCATCATTAACAACAGTGAGCACTGTTCCTAAACTTAATCCAGACAAACTACTGGTTTGTGTTGATAGTTCTTCACTAAATTCTTCTAACCCTAAAAATTTAAGAGATTAAATTTTTATTTTAAAATAATAAACCTGTTTTATCATAATAATAATATTATTCAAGACATAAAGTTTGTTTATTCTTACCAAATGGAATAGTTGAAATTGATGAAAGAGTACTTTTAGAACAAGCATCTTCCAATTCTTCTTCAAAATTGCCATCAACCTCAGGAACAGAATTAGATGCAGTATTTTACGAATCGAGTGCTTTTCTACACGATGTACAGAGATAGTCATTTGTGCAATTTGATGTGTAATAAAAGCTCGTCGGAGACCATTTTTCACTCTATGGTCTTCCAATTGTCGAGGATTACAGCACAAATTATATCTACCAAAATTTTCCATGGCACAAATATTCACAATACTATTTGCTTGTTTACGGTAATATGTCTTTTAAAAAAAGTTGATATTGATCATTGACAAAAGACGCTAATAATATGTGTTCAACAACAATACCCCTACTCTTTTTCTTAAACCTATATGTAAACAAGAAAAATTCTCAACCGATAAGTTATCCACCACACTCTTCTTTGCCGACTATAGTAAACGGTTGGAATTAATTTGAACACATAAATAGAAAAACTTATGATTAAAAATTTAAAGAATTTTCATCGTCCGTTGAATCTCGGATTTATAAAAAATTTAAACGTGTAAGGAAATAGATATGAGTTAATAATAATGTTCCTTCGGAAATAAAATTTGATAATTACCATGATAATTGTGTTTCAAATAATGATTAACACTAAATCCTGGGCATAAAATTTTTTTTCAGACATTTTTTATCACAAAAATCTGAAATGTCAAAATTAAAAAATTGATCCCACCGTTGTCCCACTATGAGCATGGCCGAAAAAGTTGTAAAATAGATGACAGTTCGTTGAGAAAAATTTTAAGGAAAATCGATCAGTACGTGTTTTTTTGTAAATCGATAATTTTTGCTTAAAAGTTAAAATTCTAATAGAAGCTTGCTTCGAAATATTTTTTTGATATTTTTCACGAAAAGTAAGTTTGAAAATAAAGATTTTTTGTTCTTATGAAAATTTAAATGAGACCATTTTTCGCGAAGTTATGGGCGTATGAAAAAAAAACTGAGAATTTTTCAAAAATCGAGATCCCGAAAACGGTTGTAGAAAAAAATTTGAAAAGGAGGCTTCTTTCAACCTACACTCAAACATAGACAAGTTTAAAAAAATCCAAGATGCAAAAGCTAAATGGTGTCCGATTTGGCATGAATTGCACCATATAATATATACATACAAAAGTTGAAAATAAATTATTTAATTTATTATTTATTAATTTAATTCTATTTTATTTTTAGAGTCAGGGGACTTTACTTCGTGAAAACATCAAGCAAGCAGCCATTTGCATTGACATTATTAAAATTTTAAATAAAAATGTAATATTTTAAAACATACTGTTACTTTCCCAAACTGTTACTTTCCTTATCAATCAGCAATTCGAACGAATCAGACAGTATTAATAACAAAAGATTATTTGGATAGTAGGAGAATAATGTGCGACCGATTTATTAAAAATGGATTATATTATAGCAATAACGGAAAAAGAAATCTTAGATGCTGGTAAAAACTTAAAAAATAAATTCACCTCAGGTTCAAACAAAATACTTCTTTTCTCTTAAAAAATTGCTTGATAGTATTAATCTATCCGCTACCAACTCTTTTTAATCTAATAATAAAAACCTCCAGTCTTTCCAGATGTTTGATTCATTTATTTTTAAAATTTTCTATAGCAGTGGCAGGAAAAGTATCCACATCACCAACGTTGTACATAAAAAAAACTAATTTTATATTAAAAATATTTATTTATAGCTTTAACAACCTTGGGACAAAATTTTCTAGCAAAATATAAATACGGTGAATTAACAGACTTTACAGGTATTTTTCTAGGAGCGCTAATATCGTTCCAAATATGAATTGTATAACTTCCTTTGGTCTCTTTTATAATATTTTTCAAATATTTCTTATTAAACAGTGTCTTCCATGAAGGACCAGGTATGGGATAAAACATATTCTGTGGATAAACTGTAAAACCATCGCAGTTTCTTCCTACCATATCTTTAGCTAATGTTACACCACATGTCTCTTGTAATACCCTAAAAACAATTTTTGTAAATTGAACCACAAGGTGGAAGAAGAAAATAAATCCAGAATATCGATTTTGAGGAAATTAAAAACAAAAGCCGTAACTTTATTTCATTTTAAAATTATAATATATTTTAATTATTACACGGCACTGGGATCCTATTTAGTGGTTTTCGTTAAGAAAATAGGACACTATAAAGGTTTTTCTACGATGACTTGTGATCAAAGAAAATATTTTTTCTACGATCACTATCCAAAGTAGTCTTTTGCGTTTCGAAATACAACCGCAAAGGTGACGTTTTCCGCTAACTAACATTAAGTGACAGCTTTGTCCCACGCCTAATTTAAATTAGAATATAATAAAATATTTCTTTTTATTAAATGAATTTTAAGTTAATTGTACGCAGTTTAATGTTTTTTGTTTTATTATCCAAGTTAACATTGACTTTGAATATTGTTTAAATATATTCATGAGACGACCATGGCGAAGGGACACTGCACGTTTTGGTGATACGTCTGTCAGTGAAAAAAATTATTGAAATAAAATGAATTTAGCTTAAAGCCAATATCACACAAAATACAACGACCGTCTCCCCTTCAAAAAACAACTACTCCTTTGGCTAATACCGCAACAGGCATTGAATTACATCTGAAGGAAAGACAGCAGAGATAGAAATTAATTTTCAACACTCTCTACTTTTATTTTGCTCACATTCTTGGACCGGTTTCGTCCTTATTAGGACTCCTCAGCAAGAAATAGATAGGTTCTCAATTCCAGTCTTTAATGGAATTAACAAATGCTACACATTTCACCAGTATACCATAAAGTTGGTTATGAAGAAAATAAGAATTCAAGTAGTGAAATGGTGTCGCCATCTGTTCTTAGTAAGGAAAATCAAAATGCGCTGTGGTACACAGTTAGAAAACTAGGTGGAACCAAAAAGCACCAGGCGGGCAATTTGTAGACGAAAATAAATCAAAACTCAAATGTGATAGACGTAAATGAAATAAAATGAATTTAGCTCAAAGCCAATATCACTCAAAATACAACGACCGTCTCCCCTTCAAAAAACAACTACTCTTTTGGCTAATACCGCAACAGGCATTGAATTACATCCCAAAAAAAAATTAACTAAAAAATTGTAAAAATGTCATGTCAAAATAATATTTTGTAAAACATTAAAAAATAAAGTTCGAATATTTAAAAATTGTCTTTCACGTATTCATGTTGGTCCTTCGAGCCGGATGGACTTGTTCATAAAGAATATAGATTAATAAGCTTGGAAGTCGTCGGCGCACATACGTTGATTTCAAGGATTTAGGCGGTCAAAATTATTTTACAGTGTATTTTGGCTTTAAATAACATATCTTTTTGGAAAGTATTGCCCATTCTCAAATTAGCATATTTTCCCGCCAAAACCTTAAAAAAATGAGAAAAAAAAGACAAAGTTTAAAAAAAACCTTTTTAATGACAAATTTTACGAACAAATAAATATTTTGATTACACATTATTAATTTAGATACAAATACATATTTTAAAAGATTTGATTATTTGTTTATAGATCAATCTTGATCTGTGTCTGAAATATCTGATTCGATATTCGGGTCACCTGGAAGTAACATATTTATTGTTTCAGGGCAAAATGATTTTAGTTTAAGGCTTTTTTTGTTTGTTTCATGCTACTTAATAATGGGTCTGAACTTAGTAATAATCTATTATATATATCGAGGTTGCAGTCCTCCCTTGAGAACTTTCTAGCATAGTTTTCACGATATAACCGAAAATGCTTATTTCTGGCTTCTGCTGCCTCTTCCGACAACTGTCCTATGGGCAATAAAGCAATTTCAATTATAGCTGCACCATGAATTAATATTTTATGCATGGTCGGAGTCATTGGGTGCCATCCATATAGGTCGACATACAATTTCGCAGTAGCCATGGCATATTCATCAAACTGCTGGACATCTATTTTATGACCACTTGAGATAGTTTCCAGTATAACCTTCAGTCTATATATTAATTCAAAATCAACTTTTGTTATATCGGCAGCTAATTGAGGGTTTTCGAAGAATCTTCTGCTAGTGTTACCATCATTGGTATTCCCGAAATTAGCTTTTGGCATGTCGACTAGCAATCCAGTTTCTTTTCGAAATCTTTCTTGAATATGTTTTTTGGTAAGTACTTCTAACTCCCTTTCTTCGTTAGTTCTCCTCTCTCGATACTTTTTTACTGGTAATTTATACGCCAGATGCAAAACGCTTTCGAACAATCTAATCCTGGCGTGTAGTATAGATAGACCAAATTCAATAGCTTTAGAAGTTGTATACTTTTGGGACAGATTGTTAAAGTCTTTAAATGTTGCTCCACATATATAACACCGACTTGTTGATTTTGTATCTGTTGCAGCATTACACACCTTACCATCGATCATCGTCATTTTGAAGATATGTTCAAATATGAATTTACTTCCATGAAAAATTACTTCAGTAGATGTTAACTTCTTGGCAGATTCTTCAACGTAACTGATTTCCTCCTTTGTTACATCAGTAGATTCTTTGACAAACCTAAATCGAATTGGTCTGCAATATCTAGGCGATGACGGTGTTGGGTTTTGCCAAATTATTTTTTTGCCTTCTTTGCCACACATTATTCGAAGTGGTACAAAAGAACTCAGAAATATATTTGCGTCTGAAGCAGTGTCATCGTCGAATTTTTGTTTATATTTGGCTTGTTGGGATCCGTCACAACCCCATTTACAGATAATTTTCAAAGAATTCCTTTCATTGTCCTTTAAAGTACAAAGGATTTCTTCTAGCGCCATTGATAAGCGCTTAACTGTATTATCAATTAGGCTTTGTAAATTGCTTTCTGCAGAGGTACTTGTGACAGTCATGCTATCTTTGGGCGGATAACATTCTGTTTTTGCCTTTAACAATAGGTTGTAGCACGGATAAAATGATTTATTTGTATTCCTGATGATTTCATATTGTCTCTTGGTCAAATCGGCTTCAACAAACATGGCTAGGGCTTGTAATGGTGTAAAAGAAGTAATTTCGTCTTGGTCTGATTTTCTGTATGCGTTTCTGTATTTTCCTGCACGAGTTGGAGAATTTGTTATTTCTTTTAATATTTTCGAAGCATCCCTTTTTCCTCGAACCTGTAATGTTGTTTGCGCTGCATGAACAATTACTTCTTTACTAAGCGAAGAACGTATTTCTTCTGTTTTTCTTCTTTTAGTCCTCTCACTACAATCTTCAAATGGTTTAGAAGGCCGACCTAGTCGAGTTTGTTTATTTGCTAACATTTCAAATGTTCCTTCTAACCAAGCTTCATTGGTTTTAAGAAATATTGCTTCTTTTCTATGGGCTTTAGACCATTTTTCTTTGATTGAGGTTTTAAAGTACGCAAATCTTTGTTTTAAATTGCTTAGATTATCTGGTGTATCACTATAAGAGGACAACAGGTGATTTTCCAGAAATTTAAGTTTTTCATCCAAGTTAGGCAATTCATGTTGTTGCATTAGATCGTAAAGATATCTGCGGCTAACTATTTTTGTACCCGAAGTACCAGGTGTACCTAAAATAAAGAAAATTGCAGTTAAGTACATTTGATTTAAAATTCCATTTTTTTTTTTAATCCATAAAAAAACATAATTTGGTCATCCGCACCTATCCGCACTCAAATTGTATGTCATTAATTAGCCTAATGTACGAAGTATATAATACAATAACAAGTATTACCCGAGAAGACGCGATAATATAACAAAAAATCCTAATAACATTAAAATTTAGTAAAAACTTCATTTAAAACAACCCTTTATTGAATTTCTATAAATATTATTATATAACGTTAAAAAACATTTAAACATATCAATAAATATTGATTCTTACCTGTATTATTCGAATCCATTAAAATAACTTTAAAATATTAGGTGGACACCACAAAATTTACCTTTGCTTAAATGTTTACACTGAGGACGCTAAGAACAATGACATGCACTCCGTGAGACGACCAAGTTTCAACTAACTACGCGCGCGCACGAAGATAGGTTCGCAAGAGGGGATGGTTATATATTGTTACTGAAACATTCCTTTGGCTCTCGTATGCTTGTGGTATTTTTAAATTCATTTTAAAAATTTGATTTTTGACCGCCTAAATCCTTGAAATCAACGTATGTGCGGCGTTGGGCAAGCTGAAGCTGGGTGAGTCCATTCCACGTTGTGGGCTTTCTAGTGATCGTCATACCGTTTAAAGTAGCAGTTCTCGTATTTAAAGTTATTTCTCGTATCTAAAGTAATTTCTCGTATTTAAAATAATTCCTTGTAGGTAAAAAGAAATAATTTATTGTATTTCACGTATTAATGTAGTTCTCGTTTTAAAGTATAATTTCTCGTTAGAATTTAAAGAATTCACGAAAGCCGGATAGTAAAAAAGAGGGATAAAATCAAATTGATCCGCTTCTCGCTCTTATTATTTATTGTATAAGTTCACGTATTGATAGGGGGTTACACGTTATAAGACAAGTAGTTAATTGAGCTTTGATTACACAAGATAATATCAAAAGAAGAGAAAATCGCTGCATGCAAGCATAAAAGGGGTATTTTTAAGGGAAAATTAATACGTTTTGAAAGTTTCTTGGCAGATAAAAAGAATCGTAAGCATCGGGGGAGTGCGGTCCACGAAAGCGAGGGAAGCACTGCTTCCCTACACCTTGAGGTTTAAAAATAAATATTTTTCAATTTACAATGCATATAAATTAATATTAAATGAAGTACTATATTTTCTCTGAAACATTACGTAAACTTTGTAAATGTACTAACAATTCATTGATGTAGACCTCAGATAGATTTCGGTTTGTTTTTCGTAGTTGTTTTTCTTTTTGTGAAATGGAGGAACTATGCACTGTGCCTGTGAACAATAATAATGTGGTAAATTATGTCTGTATTATGTGCTCTTTATTGAAAAAAGGATTTTCAAGTAGAAATTTTTAAAAGAAAATGGACATTATTAATTCTTGTAGACTAAAGGATCCAACAATTTAGAGACGAAAGTAGAAAAGTCGGCAAAGAAATTTACCAGACATTTTCACGTAGGATTCTATGAAAAGTATGAATGGTTAACCGGCTGCAAAACTTTGAAGAAATTGTTTTGCTGGCCTTGCCTACTTTTTAATATAGCCGAAAAAACACATTGGAACTCAGTCGGTATTATAGACTTGAATAATTTTCACAAAAGTGTAAAACGACACGTAAGTAGCAAACCTCATATAAGTGCTACAATTAAAGAAAAAACATTCGGGACCTATCGCATTGAATATAGTTTGCAGATGCATTGTTTAAAAGTGCCCAGAGCTACGATGGTGCTGCCGTAATGGCTGGCCATTTAGAAGGCCTTCAAGCTAAAGTGAAAGAGAAGTTTAAACATGCAATTTTCGTTTACTGTATAGTACATAGACTTAATTTGGTTTTATCGCGAAGCATGGACAATATTAAAGATTGCAAAGTATTATTTTCGACGCTTAGTGGTTTGGCTTCCTTCTTTTGAAAGTCATCGAAAAGAACTCGCGCTTTGGACATCCACGTTCAAAAAAGGTTTCCAAAAGTTGCTCCGACACGATTAAACTACAATGGACATTTAATGCAAGCAGTGTTTCAATACCGTGATTCTTTGATACACTTTTTGGGACAATAAAGAAACATGGGATGCTGAAACTGTTACTGCCGCTAACGGGTTGCATTGGTTCAAACAAAACTTTGATTTCAATTTTTTGCTCAACATTTTTGCGGAGATTTTCCCTTTTACTGACATTTTATTCGACATTTTACAGAAAAAATCAAATGACATTGGCTGTTACTTTAAACAAATTGATGGTTTTAAAAATAAAATGAATAAAAAAAGAGATCAGTTTGAACACTTTTGAAATAAGACTCAAAACACTGGCTTAGAACCTGAAAGAAAGAGAATTAGAATTGATAATATCGACGACAGAGAGACCTCCTATCGTCGAACAAATGAACTCTCGATTTCAAAACTTTAACGAATTAAAATTTGTTGAATTGTGCAATTTTAATATTAGTAACTACGATTCATCAAAATTTCTATCGGAAGCTTTTAAAACACTAAAATTAAATTATGGAAATTTTTTCGATATTCCAGCATTAAAGTCCCAGTTAAGTGTTGTTTATAAAACAACTAAAATTAGTGATAAAAAGACGCCCATCAATGTGTTAATTTTTTTTATAACAACTGGTTTAAATAAGTCCCTGTGTGAAGTCGTCAAGTTGTGTGAATTAGTACTAACCATCCCAGCCACAAGTGCGTCAGTTGAGCAAAGTTTTTCAGAAGACAGATCCTCTATTTTAGCCTCAATATCCATTGAAAAACAGCTTGTTAAACAGTTATTAGAAAATCCAAAATTTTACTGCAATGTTATAAACAAATTTGCAGCCATTGAGAATAGGCGAATAGATTTTAAGTATAAATAAATGTCAACTGCTGTGTCAACTGTGCGAAAAATGCTGGAAAAAAATAAAAAAAACTTCAGTTAAAAGTTTTTTTTAAGTTCAAATAAACCAAGGAAGTTTTTTTTATAGCTTCTAGTTCTAAATTAGGTAATAAAGTAATAGTAACACTTCAAAAATCTCAATCTCGAATATCCATAGTACTGAGGAAAAAAGCAAGATTTTGACAAAATGGCTAATGCGCCGCGAAAAATTTTCTGGTCTGCTGTATTTTTATACAATCGCTTCCCTTTCCAAAAATGTCACCGCACGCCACTGGTAAGCATTCTTCGAATTAAGCAGAATATTACAGGCAATAGAAAACGCGTACCAAGAGTGTACAATCACAATCAGAATTTTTAAATAGTAACAAAAAAGATTCAAACGAAAGTGATGAAATTTAAAATAGATACAGTCCAGTAACTGAAGGGACTAACCTGTCATTAAGTCGGTCCAGATTTCCGTTGTGGCTCAACTCTTAGGTCTCGGCGGTCGCTTCCAAGGTCTAAAACTTTTACCAACTCTGCTGCGTCGGAAAGGGCCCAAAATGGACCCTAAAACTGGTTTCCCGCCAAATCTTCCACAAAATGCAAATTAGAGAATTTTTATTCAGATAAAAAAGAAAGATCTTATCATTATCTACAAAAATGGACCCCTTCATTTTTGTCGGGAATTCGACAGGTTTCGAGATAACCGCTATCAAAAATCCCCTCGTTCAGCCCCTGCTTTATCTCTATAGCAATGCTGATAAGCTTGTAAACGGGTGGACAAATTGTTTCAGAATTCGGTCAAAAATTGATATTTTTTGATGATTCAAAGTTCATTACAATAGAAAAACCCATAGGTATCGATCCGTGTGCCTTGCAGCTCGTTATTTTCTGTCAAGAACATTGAAAAAGAGGTCAAAGTTGCGTTTTCCCACTATTTTGGACCACTTTATAGTAATTTATTCACATTTTTTTCTTTTAATAGTTTTTTATCCCATTTTTAATTTAAATGGAATCTTGAGATGTCTTGAATGATCTCAGACATTTTTTCCAGTCAGTATCTCCTGGGCGTTTTAAAACAAAATTGATTTGTTTGTTTGCATTTTTCATACGTTTTCGGAGTTCTAGAAATCTTTGAAACAAGCAGTAATTAAAAACTCATATTTCATTATATTGTTAGTCAATGCACACCATTTTAAAGCTTAGACTGTCTACTTTTCGAATGTATTTCTTTTTTTTAATAAAGTTGCTCCATTTTCCAGAAATCGGGAAAATTTATCACACCGGAGAAAACCGGACTTTTTTTAAATACTTCTTATTCCCCGCTGTTCATTTTTTGAACATTAATACCCAGACCTAAGTGAAGCTGATATTCTCACCTTTCCATTTCTATCAATTGATCCCCGTATGTAAGCGTGGTTCTTAACTGTTTGTTAGAATTATCTCCCCCATTTTTACGCTCTCCGCCTGAGATCCATGATATTCCATCATAACCTAACCACGTGTACCCACGCGCCACGCGCTCACCTTAATCGTCTGCTTTTGTTGGTATACAATCTCTATTGTTTTTGGAGTCGTTATTGTCGGTATTATTGATAGTATTTTAGAAAAATATTGATAGTATTTTATCATTATCAATTAAGTTGTTAAAAAAAAAGAAGTTTTCAAAGTGAAAAATTCGACGACATTTTTGAATTTTCAAGAATATGTTTTTCGTTTGTGGAGAACAGAAAAGGTTTGGTTGATTTAAAATAAAGTCTATAAATTTGTTGTAATTTTTATTACATTTCAATAATATATTTTTGTAAAGCTCTTGTTGTAGCAATGGTAGCAGACTCCGTTCCAAAATGTTTCCTTTGTGCCCAGGAAGTTGTGGATGAATTATAACAAAAATGAAGTTATTTTCCCGAAAGAATTAGAGATGGATCGAGACCCAGAAGGGGTTGAAGGGGAGGAGGATGAAATAGCTGTCGAGACAGCAACAGGGGTGGAAAAACATGGGGAAGGGACGCGTGGAGGAGGGGAAAGAATAGAGCAAGAACAAGACGATGAAGAGTATGTAAAATTTGAAAATAAGAGACACATTTTAATTAACCATGCTAAAGGGTTATTGTTTAAGAGGAAAATTTACATTACAAACTGAAAGACCTGCGGGGCAACAGTAGTTTGTATAAAAATTACAACTTAAGAGTGGAGCCTAAATACTATAAAATTACTTCTGAGACTAAACAAAATCAACATTAATTCATAATTTTAACAATTGCATGTAGATACGAGGGATACATATTCTAAACTGTAACTCGCGAAGTTGAGACAAAGGAACCGAAAAATATTCCACAATAGCACAAAATTATATATACTTTACAATAATTGATTATCTGAGAGTAAAAAAGCGTCCATAGTTTAGTACCATTTATGTCCTCCATTCAAAAAGCCAAAATAACAAATACAGGAGGCCAATGTAAATGGACAATAAACGGTCTCTTGACATATAACTTCAAATGAAATACAATTAGCTTTAAAGCGGCTGATTCTTATGGTACAATCTGAGTATTTATCAGATGAAATTAAGACCTTACGACCTTACGAGTCTTAAAACCAATATTAAGGTCTAGTAAAATTTTGAAACTAAACCCCTTTCTCGATTAAGATGGTTTATTAGTAGTAGGTGGAAGAATAAAACATTCCAATTTAGAGTATGAACATAAAGATCCAATCATACTTCCCTATGAGCACTATTTACCTAAATTATTAGTTCGTTTGGAACACATCCGAAATTTACATGCTGGAGCTCAATTATTGTTGTCAATTATACGTCCTAAATATTGGCCTCTAAAGGGAAACATTTTGGTTAAACGCACAACTAAAAAGTGTATTATTTGTTTTAAGGTGAATCCTACACCTACTCCAATTTTAATTGGTGATCTTCCTAAGTGTAGAGTTACGAATATGCTGGACCAATTTTGGTAAAGGAAGGCTCTACTCGAAATAGTTAATTTGTCTAATCATATATCTGTATTTTCGTTTGCTTGATTATTCGCGCAGTTCACGTTAAATTGGTTATGGATTTAACAACAGATGGTTTTTTAAATGATTTATTTCACGACGTGGTAAACCTAGAAATCCATTCTGATAACGGCTCCAATTTTTTGGGAGCTCACAATAAATTTCTAGAACTTCATAAACTACTTACTCACAGATATCATAATTCTAAGATTACATAGCCCAAGAGGGAATTAAATGTTTTTTATACCTGCCAAGGCACCACACATGGGAGGTATTTGGGCAGCAGCGGTAAAATCGTGTAAATTTCATCTAAAGCGTGTTTTAGGTAATAGCTTTCTACGATATGAGGAATTATACACTGTCCTTACTTAAATTGGAGCGTGTTTAAATTCATTTCCTTTTACTGCTATCTCTGACGATCCCAATGATTTCGTTTCATTAACACCCTCTCATTTCCTTCCTGGGAACTCACTCAAAGCTTTGCCCGAAGATGAAGCCAACGAAGAAAACATGAAATGATTATCTCATTATAAAAGAATTCAACAACTTCAGCATTCTCAGCCAACTTCAAAGTCGATATAAGTGGAACCAGGAAGGTTTATTAGAAGTTTTGAAAGAAGAAAATAAACCTCCGTTAAAATAGCCGACCGGCAGAATTGTTTAACTATTTCCAGGTGCACATTGGATTAAAAGAGTGGTGGCGATAAAATTCACAAATGGACATATTGTTAACCGTTATATTACAAAAATTTGTATTTTCCCATTGGACATTTAGTTTAGTTTTGTATTTTTATGTATGCTTATTTGAAAGCCGTCTTTCCAGGTACCCGGCTATGTTTAAATCACATACTTTGATAATCAAAGTATGTGGTTTAAATATATTCAGGAGACGACCATGGCGAAGGGACATTGCAAGTTTTCATGGTGATACGTCCGTCAGTGAAAAAATTAATTAACAAAAAAATTGTACAAATGTCATATCAAAATAATATTTTGTAAAACGTTAAAAAATAAAGTTCTAATTATATCTAAAGGTCCTTTGAGTATTTAAAAATTGTCTTTTACGTATTTAAATATCAACTCCGTTTTCATGATTAACTTAAAAAAAGGCAACACATTATACAACACATTACATACATACAACACATTACGACAAATTTTCAGTTTTATATCTATTTTTTATAATGTGATCGTACAAAAAAATATTGTGCGCATTTTGAGCAAAAGTTAGTTGTCGCTTTCCACATATTGCCAACTTGCCAACTTTCTGTCTCAAGCGGCAAAGTATCACGTTTCGCTCTCAATACACAAATAGCCATTTACTGTTATTTTATTTGTTACTTTGTCTTTATTAAATAACTATACCGTTCTATCATACTGTAATGCGAGCTATTTCATTATTTAGTCATGCTCTAATCCTCTAAGTCCCTATCTGTCTTATTTGGCTTTTGAGGCTCAACTTGTCCAATTATCATACATTATTAAACCCCTTTATACCAAACGTATGTGACGACTATGAGGGAGGCGCTTTCGATTACTATTCGAGAAATAACGAGATAATGTTTCTAGTTTTGGCGAATAACATTCTAGAACCTTCACCATAATTTTAAATTTGTATATAAATATTGGTGGAGGAACAATGCGGCAGTCAATTGTATATAGACAGTAAAGATAAATAGTGAACAGTTTAAAGACTTTCGAAATATATAAATTAGAATAGTATTGTTCTAAAATAAATGTTTAAATAAATTATTAATAAATAAACTGTCTGTTGTTTAAAATAAACAAACATTACAATACCTTTACCGTTTCGAAAAATTACATATTTAACGTTACCTTGTTATTAGACCAGGACCATTTTTGGCCCATTCTTGACCATCAAAATTATGTTTCAGCTCATTAAGACATTTTTCAGCCATTGAGTGACCAATTCCATCTGATGCTAAACCTAAAATTGCTGAATTCACGCTGTCATTCCGTTCAATACCGGCAAAATTTAGAGGTAACTTATTCAGAGGTTTCGTAACTATAACATCCAAGTCTAAATATATTCCGCCATATTTCCATAGTGTGGTAAATCTGAAATTGACAAAATGAAATTACTTTCGGTTTAAATAATCAACTGTACGAGGTTGTCTTTGCTTTTGTTCAAAAACGACAAGCATTTTTTTAAGAGAGGCTTTAGTTACTCTCTTTATGATCCACACCCGTATAAGTAATTTAAAATAACTATGTATAGCTAACATAGGCATAACAATATATTTCATTATTAAATCTCTAGTTTTAGTATTACCTAATCTAATATTCTTACATAAAATAAATAAAAAAGTATATTTCAATTACATAAATAATAAACTCAGAGCCAACTCTGGCAAACTAAAATAAGAGCCAACCCTGGCAAATAGTAAATAATGCAGTTCTAAGAATCACCTGCATAAGGCGAGTTCGAATAATCAGGGGCTGGAGCGGGACAAAAGCGGAGTTTTTTAGGGTGCTTTTAAATGACATTTAAGCGTGTTAAACTGTCACTAATCGGACTAAACCGAACGCTAAAAGGGTCGTTTGGAGTAAAAAGTGTTAAAGGAGTTAAAGGAACGTGGCAGACCGAACGCAATGATAGTAACAATTCGATTCGAAAACAGCCTAAAATTTCGGAAATACAGCTATCTCGCTTTATGAAAAATAAAACCGCCAAAAGATACAGGCTCCGATTCGCTCCCACTCACAGTTGCTTCTCCCCCACACTTGCATAGGTCCGTTTAAAATAGTCGCAAAATTTAAACCCGTCATGTTCTGTACTCAGTTTATTATGTAACACATTTTCACCAAATATTAGTTTGATAGGTTGTTATACTATTTTTAAAGTTTAAGAAAATGATATAAAGTCAACGCAATTCTCATTTTTTATATCATTCACGACATCAATAATCAAGCATGAAGATATTCTAGGAAGAGTCATCACTTAATTATCTACAGTCCACGTTTTATTTGCTACGAGGGACCGTAAAGGGCAGAGGATGGTTATTTGAGAAAAACGTCGTCGATCTGTTGCTATTTTCATTAAAAAAATATTCAAATAACAAATGTCCCTTCTCATGATTCGCATGATTTAAGAATCAGGTTTATTTATCGCCTTTTTAAACGAAATAAAGTTATCTTATTTAAAAATTCCATGTCATTAGCATTTGCGACAAGTTTATAGGTAAAATGCATAGGATTTTTAGAAGAATAGTTTATTACTTACCTAATTACATCGCTTGCATGAAAAACAACAAAATCAGAGCTTTCCAACTTTCCAGATTTATACAGTTCTTCAACAGGTGTTCCTTTGGTATGTTTGTAATAATCCAAATGCAAAATATTTACGTTACCATAGCTTAGCAGTGCCCTCAAAAACTTATCCGACTCATCTCCAGAAAATTGTAAAACACCTGGCGAAGAATACAGTAAATACACATCCAAATTTGGATTTAATAAAGCTGCGCTTTCAACTGCACATGCCTGTCTAGCATTTATTGTGATTTTTCCTTTATAAAAAGAGTTGCAAGATGTTTCGTGGAAAAATATCGATTTGTCTTTTCTTGGAGGCACTTTGGAAATATCGGGAAGTGTGTCTAAATTCATTCGATAACACTGGATAGTGTTTTTCGGTAAAACTTGAGCAGACTCATTAAAAGTTTCGTCGGTGTACAATTTTTTGTTAATTCTAAATAGTTTTTGAGTACAGAGTAATGAAATAATTATGAGTAATATTAGAAATATTTTGTAGTAAAAATGCATGTTTTCTTAACCGATATGTAGATATATGTAGTTGGTAAAACTGAAAAAAAAAATGATACAGTTTTTACAATAAAATTATAATAATCACTTGCATGAAGAAAAATGTATGAAACAAAAATATAAGATAAAACAACCTTGAAATTTTGCAAATGGTAGATTTCTTCAAACATACATAGTTGTGAGATATTTATCTAATACTTTCACAATAATATATGTATGCAAGGGGTAAAAGTTTAACTAACAAAAATAATATGGATGCGAAAATAAATAAACTCTTTTGGACGAATGTAAAACAAATATAATTACAAGGAAAATATGAATAATTTATGTAGAAAAACAAACTACTTTTAATCACCTGTTATCCATGGCCAGCATTCTAAAATACAATGCAGTTTGATGGAAATTTGTTTATGCAATTTAATTTTTATCGAAAATCGTGCTCGGTTTGAAATTATATCGGTTTATTTACATTTTGCATTTTAGTTTACGACGTTGCCAGCTTTATTGAAACATCCTGGACGGTATTCTCGAAAACGAGATTTGAATCCAAACCCCTAGACTAAAACCGTTCTGAAATTTTGAACGAATAATGTTTTTACCTTTTTACTGAGATCCCTTACATAATATATGCTAGTGTTGTGATGGATTTTCCAAAATGATAAGAAAATCATAATTTAAATCAATTTGAGTATTAATAAAATGTTCAACGGATATAGGTATATTTTGGAATTCTTAAAAATCAATATAAATAATTAAGAAGGTTTTCCAAAAAAAAAAGCACTCGATCCAACAAATTATTTGACAGTTCTACCAACATAGTTAGCAATCATAAAAATTTAAAATAAAAGGTTTGACAACTAATATTTAGTTAAAACATATTTTATAATATTAAAAATGTTATCTAGGGATTATTAAAAATTGTGATAAAATAAACTCACCTTTAGTCTGTTTCTCTTTTTCAAGCTCAGAAATTATCTTACATATCAAATTTTCAGCAATAATCGAGCTTCCACGGCATTCCTGCTTTTAATAATTTCTTCAAATACGTTCGCTTATTTTGAAAACATTCGCTCTTTTACAGATTTCCAATATATGGTCTCCTTTATCTTTGTGGTACGTATTGGTCTATTTTAATGGCAACGGTAATTCTAGTTTTCTCTGTATTTTTGCGCAATCCGGCAACACCGCTGGCGGATTGACCGCAGGTCAACTCTTATCCAAAGAAGAATTAAGTTTATAATAATGACCTTTATTTTGCAGTTTATAAATTTTTTATTTTATTTTTTTACATGATTTACGGTAATGTTCATAATATACCGGGTGACAATGAGACCAGGTCCACGTTAATATCTCTTTTTTTATTTATTTATTTATAAAGCAATATGGATCAAATTTGGGACACACCTATTAGACATAATTTTGAATTAACACTTATACTTAAACAAGATAGCCGAATTCCGGTTTTATAGGAAATGCAAATTACTTTGATTTTTTAAATTAAATATATTATGTTTCTGTTTTTGTGACCATGATGCAAGGCCGTAGCCAGAGGGGGCACATATTGGCAAGGCCCTACTTTAAAATACCAATGCCCTACCTTAAAAGTAGCCAGTCGGTATCGTACATCTCAATACACGCTTCAAAATCATAATCATTATACATAATAAGCAACACACGGTAAAACTGGCAACTTGCCGCATTTAAACTGGTTATATCACACTTAAGCTCTCTTGCACTCTCATCACCAATTACCAATAGTCACATTTAGATCCGTGTCCTATCCTGTCCGTGCTATTGTGTCTTTTCTTGCTTTGTAATCTTTTACTTATTGGGAATTGAATTACTGACAACTACTACGTAAATTATAGTAGTATGACTTGATAAGGTAGTCGAACAAGAACAAACTCATTCCTCAATAGACCTACCTGCGGAAGAGCTAGCAGGACCTTCAACAAGTATTGGAATTGCTGATGATATAGCTCAAATTGGAAAATACCGAAAAAAAAGGGAAGAACACAGAAACGAAAATTCTCTTTGCTTTAGTGACGACATTCGGCTGCAGCACTGCTTCATGTGAATCAACCTGTTCGACGTTAACTGTGATAAACAAGCCCGAAAGAATACCAATGGTTCACGATATAATGATATAGGTCTTGTGTTTATTGAGTTTAAAAGGAAGAGGGCGGAGAAAATAGATACAGACGAAATTTTATACTACGAAAATTCTACAACATGGCAAATCGAATGTTTTTACTAAACTAAAATAGTATTTTATGTGTTCAACGACGTCGAAAAAGCAGAATTCAAATTAACGTAATAGATACATATATTAGCATACGTTGCTGAAAATTCACATGTAAGTATATTGAAAATTGCTTAGGGCTTACTAGGTGATGCGTTCTATTTTAAAATAATATCGTCTCCATCCATACCATGTAGCCCTTTATCAAGGTATGAAATTAACATTATGATAAAAAGCTGGATTATTGTAATTGGCTTAAGATTATGCTTAGTAGGGATCCACATTTTTTCTCACATTTAATGTGGTCCGACGAATCTACATTTTCCAGTAATGGATCCGTAAACAGTCATAATATGCATTAATGGACTAACTACAATCCTCATTGGATGCGAGAAGTAATATATTTTTATTTGTGGGATCGACTTATAGATTTAGTTTACCAAACTCAGCCTGTAAGTAAAGATCTTATTTAACGGATACAAACTGCAATTGATCATATTCCTAGGGCTGAAATAGAAGCTGCTGTCAATTCAACTAGACATAAAATAAGTTTTTAAAATTGAACAGCACTGTTAATTAGAACCCAACAGTGAATGGTCGAGTGGGGAATCCTACCAATGCATCAGAATTAATTTTAAATAATTAAATTAAATAAAAAAATCCCGGCCATCGGTGGGATTCGAACCTGGGACCCTTGGATCCACAGGCAGAGACTCTACCAGTGAGCCACCCACTCCCCTCATATTAATATTAGATAAATAATTTTGATTAATTATTGTTCACAACATGAATAATCTTTAGAAAAAAAATAGCATCTCTGTTTCATTTGGTAGGTTTGAAAATTACGCATTTTCTTTTTGTTGAGTTGGACAACCTACGCTGATACATCAGCTGAAGGCTAAAGATAAGTTTACAAAAAATAATTGATTTGAAAGTAGCAAAATAAAGAATAAAGAATAAAGAAAACAACTCTAATTTTAAACTCCCCCTTTTTAAGAAAATAAACTGATCTGATACTACAAAAATGTTGATTTACCCCCGTATGCACCGTACACGTTTAATCCAGATCAAGGATTTAATCGCGTTTAGTACCATTTTTAGCTTTGGTACTAAACGCGATCAAACCTTTGATCTGGATTAAACGTGTACTGTGCATATGGGCGTTAATAATTTTATATACAGGGTGTTTTAAAAAGGTATGTCATAAATTCTTCCTCAGATAGATTACCAAAAAATAAGTGGATTTTGCTATATTTACCTATATCAAAAACTGGCTCCCAACCAGTGATGGATTTACGCTTAGGCCCGTGAGGCCCGGGCCTAGGGCGGCACAATTTGAAGGGCGGCAAAATTTATGAAATGCCAAAATTTTAGAGGCACAACAAAATAAAGACAATCAATTTCAAAAATTGGTTCAGATTAGTTTTTATAAAAAATTTTCGATAGAAAATATTATAATTCAATTCATTAATTTACTTCTCAATCTGTATGGGTAACATATTAATTTTTTAATCGATCAACTATAGTCTTAATCGAGTAATATTCTTTACTTTTTGTTCCTTTAGTGAGATTAATCTTACGTGTATAAAACATTTTGAAATTATTAAATCCGAATGACTTATCTATTTGTTTATAGTGTGAAATAAAAATACCGAAGATTTGCATGTACCTGATTAAAAAAAATATTAACATAAAGAAAAAAGTATTGGTTTTCTATTCAAACCAATACTTTTCAATACTTTTTTCTTTGTCTCAATATTTTTTTTTACTCAGGGGTATTGAATATCGTTATGATATTCATTTAAAAGTGTCAGAACATTTTTTGTTTATAAAAATAAATTTTTATGAAAAATAAATCCTGTCTTTTTCCATATTCAATTTTTTAAATCATCAAAATAACTGTTAAAAAATTGAAAGTTTTATCTAAAATAAAAAAAAATTAATTCGATATTTCTCATATTTGCAAAATCTTCAATTACATCTACAAATTTCAATAATTTCTGAAAATCCAAGTGCAAGAATTATGTGAGCTGATGTATAGGGACCGTGCGTCATGACTTTAACGCTAACTGGTGACAAAAATCTGAACTTTATGGGGGGTATTTATTAATGTTTTTACGACATTTATTGTTTAATAATTATTAATTAAATAAATTCGAATTATTTTCGTAGTATCATTATCGAAAAAACTTGTTGCATTTGTGGATGTACAAACACATCACTTTGGAAACCTGGATTTCATCGATAGTAAAGAAATTTTATAAATTTCCACAGAGCACAACAATTAATGTCTCACACCCAATGATATACATAATTACAAAGATTGCTTATCCATATGTAAATCAGACGACGAAAAGCGTATTTCACTGGGCAAAGTTTTCTTTTTATCTAGCTTGTATCAATTTTGAGCACTTAGTTGTAGAGAAATCATTTACAGAACCGGTTTAGAAATTAGAATCTTTAGTGTTTTCTTGTCATTAAGATTTTTACATATTTAAATGAACATTTTATATAAATATAATTTTACAGATAATGGTTTATTCTGTTAATTAAAACTAATGTAGAATGTTATTATGAAATAAGAATGTTTAATTTGACAAAAATATCATGACCCTCTTTACAATTTATTAACTATTTCTTATTTATTATTAAAATAAACAAATCATAAATAATACATTGCAATTACTGTCAAAAGAGATTGCAACAAACTTTAAAATATTAAAAATCCAGTGATTTTTTGTAAATTTTTTTAGTGACATTACCATTAAACATTATTCAGAATAATAGATAAGTGTCCAATTACAACTCTTACCAAAGTTGTTTATACCTCATATCAATTTTGTTTACATTACCTTTTCAAAATTGTATTACATATTGCAATAATGTATTTTATGTAACATTATTTCTGAAATAAGAGTAGTCTAAAATTATTTATATCCATCTGCTATAAAAATTGTTTAGATCTCTTAATATTATTTAACTACATGGAAAGTCAACTTTCCAAATACATAATAACATGTCTTGAAGTAAAACTTTAATTATTTACTTTTTCTAAAGATTAAAATGCTGAAATTTTATTTTAAAACAAATTTGGGCTTGAACGGCTCTATTTAGTGAGCACTAGGAAAGGCACATTGCAACCCGCTTTTAATAATTTTTTTATAGGTGGGTGAGCAATCTATAATATGTATCATTGGACACCTCATAAACGTCAGTGAATGAATGACATTTCGTCTAACATAAAGCTAAAAAGATTTATTATTATTATTATTATCAATCTTTTTTATTAATTTACATTTTTTAAATGTTATTGTAATACTTTTAAATTCAGTGTTACTAAATATGGATATTTTGACATTGGATACACTTGTTTAAGGTACAACTTTACAATTTATTGTCACTTAGCCATTTAAATCTTTTTGCTTAAAATGTATATACATGGTCAGATTTTAATAATGTTTCACCATTTTACGTCATTTTGACCATGTACACGATTGTTTGGTACGGGCCGGTATCCACTTTTAACTATTTAATATTTTAAAAAATATCCTTTTATATTTACTTGTAATGTTTACCCCATTTAATTCTAAAATTAAACACTAGAGAGGGCTAACTTCGGCAGTAGTGCTGCCTCTATATTTCACGCACGGTCCCTATATTAAAACGGTCGACTTATGATATGGTTACATTTATGTGGTTATTATAAATATAAATAAAAAGTTTTAAGAATTTTATTTATTATCTGAGTGTTTTATTTATGTGATCGTAATCTCAATAACTTCAGTGATGCGGGAGTATTGTGCATTATTGAGACTTATAAGTAGTTCGGGTGTGTATTTCACATGTTTACAGAAAACAAAAACGCTACGCTTGACAGGTACTGACGTGTTTGACTTGGTTTTGTTGTATTTGTATTTCAATAAATTAAGTTACTTTAAAATAAAAATATTGGATAAAAATTAATGAAATTCATTTTATCAAAAAGGGCGATGTATCGAACGAGGCCTAGTGCGACAGCAAGCCTAAATTCGTCACTGCTCCCAACAAAGTTACAGGATGTTAAACTAACATTTAAAAAAACGTTTTTTTTTTTTTGTAAAAAGTTTGCTGTTGCGATTTTTGCTTCGAAATTTTTGCCAGTGCTGTAGATTTGAAAGCCCAATATTCTAAGGAGAAAAAAAAATTAAAGCGACCCCTTTAAAAAAAGTTGGGGGATTGGATACCTTTTAACCACCGTATTTTTTTTGACATGAAGAAACTTGCTTTATCGATCTTAAAATCAAAAAGAACTATGTATTTTAAATTTTTTTTTTATAGCGAAATGATCTTTGTATCTTTCTTAGTTAACGAGCTATTTACAATTTTTTAACTGAATTTCTAGAGCAATTCGTCCGTCCTGGACTAAACATATCAACAAAACTAAGAGTAGGTCAGCAGTTATTGTACAAAAAACGCATATAAAAATCAGGGGTGTGCCTAGGGCTATGCTTGAGCCGCTCCTGCAAAAACTACCTCTTTTATTGATATTTTTGTAAAAAAGGTATTTATAATATTGGATTGGCGCCATAAAAATGATGTGTCACCCGTCCTCATGGGTTCACCATGCCACTGATAAAAATACACGTTAGTTGGGAAATGTATTTATTAAATTTAATAGTAAATAAAAAAGTTATTTTTTTAATTAAACAATGGGCCATGTTCACATGTGAGATATGCTGTTTTATAAATTATATTGTAATAGTTAGTCGCTATACAAGTTATTCTAAATAGTCAGTTCGTTAAAAAAACCAAAAGTTTTTAAATTAAGCCCAATTGAAATTTAAAATTTGAAATATTATCTAAAGAAGCTGAACTAACACAGGGTGTGCCACAAGGCTCAATTCTAGGGCCTCTTCTATTCTGTATATATACTTCTCAGTTTCATACCTTTTTGAAATATATGAACTCGCATTTTTACGCAGATGATACACAATTGTACATCGACTTTAAGGAATCTGAGGCTGAAAGTACTTCCTTAAAAGTAAATGAAGAGTTAAATATTATAGCTGAGATTTCTAACAAATTCTGTTTGTCTATTAATGCTACAAAATCTAAGGCAATACTATTCGGTCGTAAATTAGCAAAACATAGAATTAAAGACACTTTAAAGATAATAATAGAAAATGATAATTTGGAATTTTCTGAATGTGAAAAGAATCTCGGAGTGTATATAGATAGTTCGTTAACTTTTTCAAAACATGTGTCAACTATTATTAAAAAAGCATTTTCAAATCTAAAATTAATATACTCTCACAAACAACTATTAAATAAAAATACACGAACTAATCTATGTGAGAGTTTGGTGCTTTCACAAGTAAATTATGCTGATGTTATTTACGGTCCTGCTCTTACTCTATATGAAAAGAAGCGTCTGCAACGAATACAAAATGCTTGTGTTCGTTTTATATGTGGCGTAAGAAGACGTCAGCCAACTTCACAACATATGGTGAACTTAGGTTGGTTAAATCTCAATAATAGAAGACTTTTGCATGCTTCTGTTTTGTATCATAAAATAATGTTGTCAAAAAAGCCTGCCTATTTGTACGAAAAGATTAAAAAAAGGTCTGAAGTACACAATATTAATGTACGGTTCAAAGAGAATCTATCTCTACCAAAATACAGGACCTCCTTATATCGTGCAAGCTTTTCATATAATATAGCAAAAATCTACAACACGATTCCAAATGAAATAAAGTATTTACCAACTTTAGCTTTTAAACGTAAAATAAAAAATTATGTTTTCAATGGATCTATTAAATATCAATTTTAAAAAATTAATTGGACATCACCCCTGGCATTTGTAACTTTTAACTCTTAATGGTCTAAATATTAATATTAATTAGGGTATACAAAAGGTTGCGTGGAAGAGCGCCACTTAACTGCGGTTCTGCGAATTTGCAGTTAAGTGCGAACGTCGCCCATTGCTCTATGTGTATGTAATCTCGTATTAGAAGTTATTTTTATTTGTTATATTTTTACTGTTTCATTTGTATATATCATATGTGAGATTATGAGCAATAAAGTCATTATTATTATTATTATTATTATTATTAAATTATACGTCATCGGGAATAGACCAATCATCTTGTGTCGAAGTTTTTTTTGTTATACAAAACCAAGCCAATGAACAAACCGACACACAGAATGTCGAAGTGAACGTACATCTAAGTGACATTAACATTGACATCACCTAACACCTAACCTTAGTTTTTTGTTTTGGTTTAATTTTATTATTAATATGGATCAGCTGGATTTATAAAAGTTGAATCAAGTGTTTTACCCATTGTAAACGAAAATATAATTACCGAGATGATTACTGCATTTTTTAACAATACTCAGTTTACAAAAGTCAGTAAGGTAAGACTTTGTTTTAATAGTAGGTATTTACAGTTTATATGGAGCCAATACACCTTATAGTAAAACATATTTATCTCAGGTTTTATTTTTAGATCTGCCAAGCAAGAATATGGGGATAATTTCTTTTTCCATAAGAGAGAAGGAGACAAATTACACCTAAACATAAAGTACGGCAAAAACCTTCTGATGTGCTTGTTGTAATTAACAAAAATGAAATTTTTAGTGCACAATGCTTACGATACATGGTATAAAAAATAAAAGGTAGGATATCAAAAGTGTCAAAAATAGGACGGCCACGCGCATAACGTCACGCGTAGAGTTTGTATAGGCGCGAATTTAAAAATACTGACGAAATGTGAGGAAAATATATGCTACTTACAGAAAGTTAATGAATATTAAGGATACTATTTTAGAAATTACATGAAATATCTATGGATATTATTATAGGATAGTTAAGGAAAGAACTATGAAGGAACATAAATGCAAATACATACATAAGAGAAGTATTTATTTGAACAGTTTTTTCCTTTTTCTTTTTTTATGATTCATTATGGTTATACAAATTTGACTTCTAAAGACTAGTTTTTATAACCAGGATAATGAAAAGGGTATCTTCGCAACTTGAAACTGGGGATCCTGGTAACAATTTTGCATCTGGATATGCCGGAAATTTTTATCTGATTACTCATTTACCTGCATTAAATTACCCAATTGAATAAAAATAAATTTAAAAAATATGTGTTTTCATATAATATAATGCAGACATTCATATAATATAATGCAAAGCATAAAAAATGTACGAAATACAAATAACAGCTACATAACATATTGTGGGTGCATATACAAAATTAAAATAAAATGTCATTGCAATTTTCCTGGACAAAGTCGCTGACAATTTTTTTAATTCACTCATCAAGTACAAGTCGAAATTTTCTTTTTTTTGCCTCATTTACAATTTCACTTTTGCTTATATTGCGAAATTTTTAGCCTTCAAAGGGTAGAGTCTCCAGTTTAGAAGTCCCAAGTTGCGATGGAACCAATGTGAAGTTCTGATTGGAGGTTCCTCTTATAATTGGAAGGTTGAAAGTGCTTGGAATACATATGAAAATTTATTTGCAGGGTTACGAGCCACTGCAAGGGCTGTTCCATGTCGAATTTTCTTGGGAAGGAGGGTAGAATTGCCTATTTAGAATATTTTTTTTAATAAAAGGCTCATGGATTTTAAGAATTTTAATCTAGGTAACGGCATGCTCCTCTAAGCCTCCGCTGTAGCCGCCCTTGGGCCACTCCTCACTTCTGACTGAGCTCTTACTGTCGAAGAAAGCGAAAAACCATAATATTTTTCTTGAATCCCTTGCTTTAATTGTTACTGTTACATCCGTACCGCAATTTTTCAAAGTTTTTCACTAAAAGCACTTAGAGAGAACAAAGTTTACAACATAATATAATACAAATATCTGTTTAATACCTTATAAATTACTATAAACGACTCCCAAACTACTGCAACATGCGTCTGTCATATGATATTTATTTCGCGCCAACTCTACTAACTCTACGCATGACGTCAGAGCCGCCATGACACCATGCGCGATATCCCCCCCTGCTTACGATATGCTGCATGTCAAGGTTTGTAATATTTATTATGCTTTTTTGTTTTTATATCACATATAATAAACAGTGTATAAGGCCTTTTATTTCTATAAATATTTTTTTTTTCTAATTTTGACATATAGACATTTTTTGTAATCGCAGTAAGTGTTAAAATAATCTAGAAATAGATTTTGTTAGTGAATCTAGTAATAATTATGATACCAAAGAATGCTGCAGAGCACCTATGAAATTTTGAGTTAAAAAATATGCCATATTTTTAGGCTATTTTTATACCCTTTTCAAAAATTTTATGCTCCTCGTTTTTTGCAAAACTTAAAATGCTCTGATAGCCTTCGAACGAAGTCAGCAAAGCACCTCTGTTTTATAAAGTTTTTTCTGTAAAAACAGCAACACCATATATTTATGCACTTGAAATATTATATTTTTAAAAAATACATGGTGCTTCTTGCTAACCTTCGAAAGAAGCCAACAGAGCAATTCGGTTTTTTAAAGCTTTTTTCTAAAAACCACACCCCATTTTTAGACTCTTGAAATATTGTAAAACTTTACTAAAAAAATTGCTATTTTTAAATAATACAGGGTGCTTTGTTGGAACAAAGTCAGCAGGACACTTCAGTTTTTTAATTTGTTTTTTTATATATAAAAACAACTACTTATGACACATGTTTAGGCTGTTTTAAAATCCTAAAAATGTGGTAAGTATATTTGTTTTCAGAAAAAAAACTTTGAAGTCAGCAAGGAATTGCGAATTTTTTTAAAAATGCCAAATTTCGAATATTTTATAATATTGTAGGAGCCAAAAAACGTGGTGTGGTTTAAAAAAAAAACTGGGGTGCTCTGCTGGATTCGTTTGAAGCTAACAAAGCATCCCGTAATTTTTTATTTTATAATACTCAATAGTCTAAAAAAATTGTACTTTTAAAAATAGCAGTTTTTTTCGAAAAGCTCTATATTTCAAAAATGTGGTGAGATTGTTTTTTTTTAACTTTTGAAAATCCGAGGTTCTTTACTAGATTCGTTCAGAGCTAGTTAAGCTCTGCTCGTCTTGTTACATAAAATAAGGCATTTTGTAGCTGGTTATATAGTTATTTTGTAACTGCATATCTCTTTTATTTTTTTCAGGTGGTTATAAACATGTGGCTTCATAGAAGAAGTGAGGAACCATCTGTAACATCTACTCAGTGTTATTGGAAAGGCTCTTATTTATCAAAATGCGTAAATATTGATGTACACTTGGCTAGATTGTTAAAGAAACCTCTTCATCCACTACAGGAAAATAAATCAGTACTTTTATATTCTTAGGATTCGTATATATATTTTTTATTTTTAAATAAATTGTTTTTTACTTCATTTTTCTCATTTTTTATTAAAAGGTTGATAAATAAAATTTTCACAGATTTTTATATTTTTGTTTGTAAACAATAATTGAAAAGTTTTTATTAAAAATCGCCAATGTTAATAATAATAACTTAAGTCAATATTATTCTTTCTCCTTTTTTAAAGTTACTATCAATAAAGGTATTACTTTAGCTTGACCTATGATCAATTTTTAATTTTGTGATATATTTGGTTTGACAGAAAAAAAATTATAACCTTTTGACATTGGTTTTTACTTAGATTTTCATAAAAAATAAACGGAACTGCAAACATGTTTTACTATCGTAATAACGAATAGCAACATAAAATTTTTTTTTCACATTTATTACTGTTGTCATTTTCATAAAGGATTGATAAGAAGGCACACTTTCTGGTTTTTTGAAAAAGGTAGCAAGAATTGTGATATTTTTAAATTTATCACCAGTGATACCACATGTAGTTACCCGATTTATTGGAATATATAGACTTTGCTACCACATTCAACTGAACTTGGTTGTTTTTAATATTTATCACCGCGACATAGGCGTTTTTGTTAAAATGTTTCATTTTTAACTGCTGTAAATAGGTGCCTTTGTTTTGGTAGTTTTAGTCCCAAAAAAATCTATGCATATACAGGTACTCATTCCTCTTTGATTTGCTCGAAAAGTTAAATTTTTATCAAAAATTACATTGGCTGTTTAAAAACTCATTATAATCCCTGAAATGTGATAATTAGGTAAACTAAATTAAAAAACAAACAAAAAAGTATTAAATTAATATTTATTCTTACAAAATAGGTTCTTGTAAGTTAACAAGCAATTATGCAGATATTACTAAGTAAATGCACTTGGTTAAAATTCACACACGAATGTGGTTTTAACATGTTAAATTAACTAACCCTTCTTATAACTCTTTCCACATGTATGTATTCTTAGAGATGCTATTCTTTTACTTAATTGTACATCTTCTGGAGAACTTTTTGCATTCTGTGATACACTAGGTGTGGCTTTACTAAAGTGCATCCCATGTTTTTAAGTAGCTGAATATTCTGAAACCCCTATCTGCCATTATATGGGATCCAGGAACCAGTTTGTTTAAATACCCACATTTTTCTATTATTTCTTTATCACTAGTTCTTCCACAAAATGATGAATAAATTCGGTATCTTCAAAACTTTCAGGAGATTCTGCATTTTCTTCCAGAAGGGTTTTTAGGTTATACACCTAAGAATTTATAGTAGCCTCATTTTCAATTTCCTGAAGGGGACAATTCGCAGAAATTGCTACTACATCTTGATAATCCGGTGTATTTTTATTTAAAAGTTCACGAGAAACATCGCCAGTAGAAGGTTGATTTTCTTCTTTCCAAATTTCTAGGAACACTAATAAATATTTTTGAAGATGAATGTGAATCATTATCACATTCTGGAACAAAACACTTTTTCGTAGTCATAATATTTATAAAAAGTACAAAATTAAACACTCAAATTCCAAATAAATTCTTGATCGAGACACTATGACAGATGCCATACACAGTGCTGCCATTTTGCCATTTTCTGAATTATTAAGTGACTTTTAAAACAATGAAACTTTAAATATGGTAAAAGTTTAAACAGAAATAATACTTTCAAAAAAGATTTGATATTATGTATTTAAAAGATATTTGTTAAACAATGTTTTAGAAGTCTAAAATTAAAAAGGAGTACACAAACGAACGTACATCACTTCTCGTAAACCTTCTAGCCGGCAACGTTGTGCGCTAACTCCTATTGGTCTATTCCCGGTGACGTCATAAATTTTAAAAAAATTCATAACTCCGGCAAATGAATAGATAAAAAAAAAAATAAAAAAATGTAGTTTTATTTTCAACTCTATTATTCATAAAAAAAATTTCAAAATTTTTGAACATGCCCCATTAACAAAAAATTAACAATTAAAAATTAACATTTGGTAATAATTATTATACATATTTTATAAATATTTAATAAGGTAAATATTCAACATGTCCTCCTCCTCCTTCTTGAATACAAAAATATAAATAAAAGAGGTAGGGGTTTTTGCAGGGGCGGCTCAAGCACAGCCCTAGACACACCACTGATTTTTATATGCGTTTTTTGTACAATAACTCCTGATCTACTCTTAGTTTTGTTGATATATTAAGTTCAGGACGAACGAATTGCTCTAGAAATTCAGTTAAAAAATTGTAAATAGCTCATTAAATAAGAAAGATACAAAGTTCATTTCGCTATAAAAAAAATTTAAAAATTCATAGTTCTTTTTGATTTTAAGATCGATAAAGCAAGTTTTTTTATGTAAAAAAAAATACGGGGGGGTTAAAAGGTACCCAACCCCCCAACTTTTTTTAAAGGGGTCGCTTTAAATTTTTTTTCTCCTTAGAATATTGGGCCTTTAAATCTACAGCACCAGCAAAAATTTCGAAGAAAAAATCGCAACAGTAAACTTTTTACAAAAAAAAACATTTTTCTGAACGTTAGTTTAACACCCTGTAACTTTGTTGGGAGCCAGTTTTTGATATAGGTAAATATAGCCAAATCCACTTATTTTTTGGTAATCTATCTGAGGATGAATTAATAACATACCTTTTTGAAACACCCTGTATAAATGTCTAACTTAAATAAACACTATGGATAATAATTCCATATAATACTTTTAAAACCAGGTATTGCCTTGGTTCTATTTTGTTTTTCTACAAATTTTTTATCAGATGGTAAAGACTTCTTGACTGCATGGAGTTACACAAAAATCGTGATTAGCAAAGAAATACGCCAGAATATTAGTATTTCATTTTTGGGCCTAATAAATATTTTGTCTATTTTTCAGATTTGTTCTTATTTTATTACAAATACTTTCATTGAAATGAATTCGTTTTATTGTCTCTTTGACAATATCAATATATATCAATGAGTACGAGGTACAGCCATCTTCCGGAGATGATGGAGAGCTGTCATTCCTGAGTCCATACATGTTTTGCCACTTCTAGTTGGAACACCAGAGAGGCCCTATTCTCGAATGTCTATTAAAATTGTCGCATTCGATGTCTACTACTAATGTCTACTATCAAAATGTCGAACGAGTGACAACATACCCAAGAAGCGAAACTGAATGAGTTTTTCTATGTACCAAAGTAGCAGCGACCTTGACGTAAATGGGAACTTAATACACTGGGAAACATATAATTCCAATCAATTTTTGTTGTTTGGTTCATGAGAATTAAACACATACTAAAGTTAAAATGACGGAAAATTCTTGCTATATTAATTGATTCTGGATACGACCCTGTCAAAATGTCGCCAATCTAAGCAATCGTTTTGCTTCGGCTCCTCGTATACCGAAGACTATAGTATTAACTAAATGTTTTTTTTTAATTTGTTATATTTAATTGTACTCAAATACCATAATTTATTTCTTCATGTTAAACACTGGTTAAAATCACTGAACAAACGCCACCCCCGTTAAACTAACATTTTTATATGTATATTAGTTTGAAACACTTACCAGAAACAATTACTACCTTTTTTGGAGGATCAATAGTGAGAATATCATAGCTTCGTTTGCATTTAGAGAATACTGTGGGTACAGCATTGTCAAATAATCGTCTTCTATAAGATGTACTGCTTGAAAAATATTTTTCTTCAAAATGTTGTTCACATATTCTATATGAAGATAAGCTACTAGGAACCGTGAAATTTAAATCTTCACGATTACAAGCTTTTAGCCAGAGTTGAGCTCTACAAAATTATATTTATTAATACTTAATTTTTCTAAATAAATTTGAACAGTAACATTTCAGTACATACCTTATGGCATCTCCTGGGAATTTAAACATTGTTAGCCCTTGTTCTGAAGTTGTAACTGTATTTTTTTCATTGTAATAAAAACCTTTGAACTATCTAATATATAATTACTACTTTTAAATAAACCTACTGAAATTTTCTCAAAACGCTAAGAATAATATACCAAACGTCATACACTACATGAACTGACAACTATATTTGACGTTAAACTACCTCTAAAACACTGAGAAAACTTGGCAATTTTTTGTCCACGAATCGCCCATTTAGTGTCGCTTCTTGGGTAGGTATTCTTTGGTGACACTATCCGTATTCTCAAAGACAAATAGACATTTTAAAATCGGTGACATATTTGGCGAATGGTAACATCTGACAACATTGGGTAGAAACATACAATACGAGTATTCGCTGTGTGCATTTGGCTTGGAGGGGATAGATTGAGCTATCGCAGCGCCTATATGGTGGCAGGAGTCGGCGATTGTCCACTTCATCGTAGTAGCGATTATTTTTATTATTGTCAATAATAAATGGATTTCAACACAATTTTTATCTTAGATGCATTTCTACAAGATATTCTTCAAAGTATGTGCATCACATACTTTGATTACTATACGAGGCAAGAGAGAGGTCCGACACGCCCAACATAGGGCGCGGCCATTTTGAACCCTGTTACACAGTTTACAGCTAAAGAATTAGATCGCTCACTCTGCGTCGGTACTTTTGATCTCAATGTTTCAGTTTATACACTGTGCAACTCGGATAATACAATATATGACAACCGCCTATAATAAAACAGTAGTCTTCTGCGTATCCTGAATTTGTATCCCTGGAGTGGATGTTATTTTGGAACTTTCAACTGGTTCGAGTGAGCTAACTGATTCTTTAGCAATAAACTGTGACTTCAAAAATAATATTCACTGACACTGACAGCAGCAAGCAAAATATCAGGTCCGTTTTAATCATCCGCTTCTGTTTCGGAATTGTCGGTTTTCTTGTTTTAATCTGTAAGGGTAAAACGACCTATTAAAAATATTGCGCCAAGATGTAGGCAACACGTAATAAGGGTTCAAAATGGCGGAGTTTTCTATCTCCTTTTAAAAAGCACTCAGAAAGCTGCGCAGTGCGACCATTCTTCGTATAGTAAAAGAAAATCAAAGTATGTGAATTACATTGATTTATGACATTCAAAACGCAGATACGTCGTATGAATAACCTCCAAATATTTTTATGTCATTTACTTACTTTTTGTGCGACAGAAACAATTTTTGTTAGTCTATCAACTAACAGCGAACACAAAACTTGTTGCAACACTTAATTGTCGAAAAAGAATTTTCAAGTTCAACTGTTGAGTGTGAGGTGTATAGCAAGTATGCGGGAATGAATGAGGAGAACTGTTGCTATCCCGTCACCAGAGAGCGCTACCAGTCTTGCACACAGCGAATATTACAGCAGACAGTGATTTTCCATACTCGTAATGTAATATACTATTTTCCCTTCAATTTGAAAAATAGAGCTATATAAATTTCTTAATGACAGGGATTAAATCTCTTGGACAGATAGGACTAATGATTGATAAATTAGGTGTAATTGTTATTAATCAAATCAAATTTTTTTAAAAACAATTTATACAATACTTATTTTAATTTTTCTTAAAAATAAACGTAAACTATCACTCGCACAACACTCATATTGTAACATTATATTTAAAAAGGTGGAGACATTAAAATGACGACTGGTTGAATATTACTCGACTTTATGTCTAACAGCAAATGTCGAATTCGTCAATTGAGAATACGTTTTTACGTTCTTGTTCGACATATCATAAATATCGCGTGTGGCATTTAGAAATAGACATTCGAAAATAGGAATTCGGCAAAATTTCTTGTCTTTGAGGGTAGCGTGCTCCAGCGTCGGTGTTTAAACCTCGTAGTTAGAAATAGGACGACGTTAAATAAAAAAAGAACTGACATTAAGACTCACTTTATTGGCCAATTTTTTTGTTTAGGTACTTAATTTGGCTTATACAGAGCACTCTTTGGACCAGGCCTTTGGCAAATACTCTACATATCCGGCTTAAATTCTTCTTGAGTATAGTGAAAAACTATACGAAGAATTTCACAAAGAGAGTCGGATTTAAGGCGATCTTGCTTTTTATAAAGCTATCGCAGTCCCTCCTGCTACTTGGCAATACCTAAGAAAAATTTAAGCTGATGAATATCTATATTTTGGCAAAGACATATTATATTGTAAACTAAATTTGGTAAATAATTTAAAATTCTACTGTACTAATTTATTACAATGTACATACAATAACTTTTACACTACAATATCCTCATAATTATGTATAAAACTTAATGCTATGTATGTTCATTTTATAATCTTTTGATGGTGAACATTTAACTAAAAATATCTATAGTAGTTGGTGATACTGAGCTAGGCACTTCTGTTGGCGTACTAGAAAGGGATAAAGTTTCTGGAGGTTTCAAACAACATCTGTTATCTCCTATAGCTCCTTCGTGTGTCGGACAATACGGAGGATGTTTATTCTGGATGCAATAAGAACCAGTGGCTCTAAAAAAAGTATGTTTCATTAGAGAATAGTAGAGCTGCTTCATACAGCGGTATACATAAAAGTGTCATCATAGTCAGTGCCATATTGTAAAAGTAATAAATCAGTGGCGTAATTTTATATTTGTAGGTTAACATTAAGTTAGTTTATAAAAGTTTTTTTTTTATTTGATAAATATAATTGTATTTTAATCCTTTCAAGTGCCGTAATATAGTCAAGACCGACATACTACCAATCTCTATTTAACTTAAACGTAAGTAACGCGTAAACACAATAGCCCCTTGATCACAGCATGATACGCACAAGTCCGACTGCTATTGGCCAGCCAAGTGATCCGGTTTGAATGTTTCCCCATGGAGGTATAATAATGTTTTTCTACGCCCACATGGATATTAGTTCATCTACGCGCAGACTACAACTGAACGAATATATTTCGTATTCATTCTAGGTAGTGAGAACACTGCACCACCAATCACGGTTCATATTTTGGTTACCCAACTATTATTATTTTTAAAATTTTAAATAAGTGACAATTCTGTCAAACTAATTTTCAGTATATTTTTTAGATATTGAGATTAAATATACATTAAAATCAGTTATGTTTGTGTAGAATCGATAAATAATAGCATTTTTATTTATATTTGGTCAACATTTTGAAATTTAATTACGAGTATTAAAACTAAAATCGTAAGAGCGGCGGTGGAGCTGAGGACAGAGCTTCTGCCTTCTGACTAATTAAACTAATTTTTTTTATGTTTATTTTATTTTATAAATCAGTAAAATTATTTTAAAATTAGTTATTTTGTCTGAATAACCTAAAATATTTTTTAAATTTGTAGATTTTCGTTAGTGATTAGTAGAAAAAATATACTGTACAACTCGAGTGGATTGTCCATATCGCACTTCGTCTTCGTTCGATATGGCCAGCATATCCACTCTTGTTGAACAAACTACTATTTCCTTCCCTCTAGCTCAAAGTGCTGTGGGGCTATTGTGTGTACGTAGCATAGGGGCGGTTTCTCCATTTGTTCATTTGTGCGGTGAACACCCAGTTAAATTTCATAAAAACACATTATTTTATAATTACATAAATAACATCAAAATATAAATTTAATTTTAATATTTTTATTTTCATACTGTTGATCTCTATTTTTTTGGTACATCATTGCTCCCTGGCTGATCGAGTCTCTGTGGCACAGTATACCTTCCAGTACCAGTATACTGTGTCTGCCCAGACGAGCGAGAGGATTTTGTGAATGTATATAGGCTAAAAAGGAAATAATAATAATAATTGGCATTATTATTTTTAAAATATAAAGAATTTAACAAAAATCCCAAAAATATCTAATATTTTTAATCTATTAAATTAACACAACATATTTATTAAAACCAAACAATTAGAAATAGTTCATTGTACTAGAAAATTAAAGAACAAATCGTGCGAATAATCATTAAAAATAAATAAGTCGAGTTTCTTTTTAAAATAATCACGTTAAGATTGATATAAATAGAGAGTCAATCATTGACAAAAAAGGACTCAAGGGGCGGCCGTTGGGCCAAACCTATGCCCAAAAATGTAACTTATTAATTATTAGTATTTATTATATATAGTAAAGAGTGTGTGTAGTGTTTTAGTTTCAAAGGTAATATCTATTTTATTTTAACATGGTTAAATCTCTTGTTTGGGTTATGTATTTTAAAACAGTTCATTAGTCTTTCTTCAAATGCCAATTCTTTCATTTTCGTCCCATGTTTACTTATTAAATGTTTATCAGTTTTAAGGGTTTTATCATATAAAGAGTTTTTTTATATTAAAAGGTTTCATTATATCAAAGTTTCATCATAGATTATATTATATTAGCAGGGTTTATTATAATAAAGATTTACAATTGTGGGTAGTAATTTTTGCTATGTCTTATTTCAAAAATAGAGATTGTTTTGATTTATTGAAATTTGTTATTCATTTTTTACTTATATTTAAATATACGTGTTATTGTTTATTAACCTATTTTATTCTCACCTCTTTCCAAAAACCAGTAAGAAATATTCCGAGCATGTTAAGCCTCGGCGTTCCTACCCTTAAGGACTTGAGAGTCTTAAGTCAGTTGCCAAAACCGCTCGACATATGCTATTAAGGGATGTTTTTTTTTTTGTATTTTTATTATTTTCTTTTATTATTTTATTTTGCCACTGGCGAATGGATGTTCCTTCAGGACTCCAGGACCCTAGGGCTGGTGACAAGCGCTGCCTTTATCCCTTAATAGTATAGTAACAGTAGCTAAAGACCTATCAGTAGTTGTAAATGGTCTTTAGACATAACTGGTTGTTACATTTGGTGACGAGCGTTGGTCATTAGGATTAACTGGTTGTTACAACAACACGCCAACTGATCCCTCAAACTGCAATAAAGAACACATCAATTGGCGCGCCGCTCACACAAATACAAACCAGTTTTGCCAGTCTAGTACAATTCACAATTGTACTAAATGTAGTACAATCTCAAAAAATCTATCATTCCTCCGCTATGAAATACTTTAAATACGATTGTTTTAATTGTGCTCATTTAAAAAAATGTGTTTAATTAAGAACTGTGTCTTTATTAAATTGGAAGTATGTGTGTCAATTCAACGATTGTTCCCAAAAAAACTTCTTTAAGGCAAGGTAAATAAAAATATTTCTAAAGTTACCTATGTTGTTTTATTTACCTATAATAAAGTTTAACGACTCTAGTTTGTTTTATATTTTGTTTCAGTTTCTAAGATTACTTTAAAATGGTTACCTATTTTGTACCAACTGTAAATACTAAGAAGTACGCAAGAATTTGTAAATTTTTTGTGTTTCCCACAAAACCCACTGAAAGGAAAAATTTGATTATTCTGATAGGGTAACTACTTGACATCATTATGGAAATAGAAATGTACAATAAACGTTAGAGACACAAGTGGTTTTTTACTTTAAAAGTGTGAATCAGAAAAATGGATCAACCAGTTGAATGTAATATACCTACTCATAATGAGAAACTTTACATAAGAAATGGTAAGTACATTTAAATAGTTTATATAAAGTTATGTCTGTCCGTAATTTTCAATCGTGTATCGTGTTACCCCCTAGCCTAGTTGTGTGTTAAGTACAAACCTGAAATCTTTCATTTTAATGACATTTTTTATTGCCTTGTTTGTATATTTTAGTATTTTCAAAAGTAGGTATATTAGTAATTTGGATCCCTGCAGGTATTAAATAAAAATAAGGCTGTTGGTAAATTAGTTTACAGTTGGTTATAAAGTATGTCTCGAAAACTGCAATAAGTATCAAACATTAATTTTGACAGGCACTTCAAGTCACATCCCACATATCTACATGCTCTGGGCAATCAATCCTATATGAGTACATATCAAAACATTCATGTACTATCTACAATTAAACAATAATTTGAAAATACAGTTAAAGCAGAGTTACCTGTTCACACAAAATTACTATTATTCTGTTATTTATTAAAGCACATTATTTTTTAGTAAACATGAACATGCAAAAGTCAGCAATGAGGGTAGGACAATAGTCAGAGCAAGAATACTTTGGAATTGTGAAATACAGATAGAAAAGATCACATGGAGAATTAAGTGTGATAACATTTTACAATGTGTATCTCATTATTATAGTTCACAGATTTCCGTAAATATTCAATTATGTGCTTTTAAACTTTTAGTATCCTTTGACAAAATAAGTTGAATATTCTTGTTGACCTCTTTAAACTGTTTATTTTTACTTATACATTTTTATTTCAACTCTTCACACAGTAATCTGTAAAAAGTATTATAGGTTTACTTTGTCCATCTGTCCGATGTCACGTTTTTTGTCTGCACGATAAGTCAAAACGAAAAATGATATCAACTTAAAAAATTTAAGCAAAAATCAAGCTTTATAAGGGGACAAGGCCTATTGATTTTGAACAAATCTGATTAAAAATGGGGGGTTAATATGGGTCGAAATTAAAAAAAAAATCTTAAATTAAAAACGAAAAGCAATATCAACATGAAATTTTTAGTAAAAATAAAGCTCTATAAGAACATAAAGTCTACTGATACTGAAAAAATCTAAAGAAATTGGGGAGTTAAGGGGGGTTAAAATAATTAAAAAAAAATCCTAACTGAAAAACGAAAAATTATATCAACTTGAAATTTTTAGCAAACATCAAGCTCTAAAAGGAGAAGAAGCCCTTTGATTTTGAAAAAAAACCTGATTTGAAATAGGGGAATTAAGGGATGTTGAAATTAAAAAAAATAAATAAATCAGAAATCAAAAGCGATGTCCACATGAAATTTTTAGTAAAAACCAAGCTCTATAAGGAGATGAGGTCTATTGAATGTGAAAAAAAAAATGAATAAAAGTAGGGGGTTAAGGCGGTCTGTTAAACTGCGAAGAGTATAATTTAGAATGCTATATGCATTATATATCTTTATTCTAGTTTGTATCTGTGTAATATTATGTATTGTGATGGGACTGATCTTATAAAATAAACATTTAAAACATTTAAGTTCACTTGTTTTATTTGCCAATAAAAGGTATTTAAAAAATATATTATTTTATTTGACATGTATGACAAATTGTGAAAATGATTAAATTTACAATAAAAACTGAAAAATGGTAGGTAAAGTTTCATATAATATTTTTTACACAATAATCAATGTCAAGCTTTCTACATGAAAAAAAGTCAGTTGAATAATAATGTTTATAGATGGTTTTCAACGTATTAAAAACAAAACAAATATTAAATATTTATTTAATATTAGTTGTAGTGCTTGAAAACAGTATGTTGTTGATAATAATAACTACACTTAATACAAACTCAAATAATAAAAAAAAACAGCGATATTGGCTATTGTACAAAGTTTTGAACCGAATTTACAAATGATAAAATAATTTTAACAAGTGAAAACCCATTTTAAATTATCACCAGCCGCCACTGTTCACATGTGCTTGTACCACACATACTTTGATTTATGTGTTGTGTCATAATAAAATTGTCTGGTAGGGTATTGTTTTTTATTTTTCATTCCGCTTGTGCAAAATAACGATGCTTTTTTGCTTGCAGGAATGCTTTCATAATTATTTATACTAATAAAGTTATTATTTCAATTTTAATCTATATACAGGATGGTAACAAAAAGATGTACAGTAAATTTTATAACATTTTCTGGTGTCGAAAATAGGTCTGATCAAGCTAACTTGCTTACATAAAAAATAGACAGTAAAAAAGTTACAGGGTGTTAATGCTTAAATTTTAGAAGTGATTTTGTGCTCTTACTCTATAATGGCTTAAAATATGTTTATGAAAATGTACTTTGAATGTTTGTATACATTGACCAATAAAATTGAGCTATTTAGAAGGGTTCTGTATCCATTTGGCCCCCTTCCTTTTACACAACGAAATTCAGTTAAAAGAAGAAATCACTAAAATCCTACATCTGTTTTTCAAATTATTTTTTAGTATTTGTTCGTGAAAACCTTGATTATTGAGTTATAGGCCCAAGAAGGTAGTTTATAGTCTTAGATAAAAGAGTGAAAATACATTGAACTTTTTCTATTGATCTTAAAACACTGAATATTTTTTCACATTTTTTAAAACCATTTTACAACTTCATGATTGATCGATAATACAGAGGATTAATTATAAAAAAAAATCATGAACAAACATATTTAGTGGTTTAAGATCAATAGAAAAATTTCATTGTATTTTTCATGACCTTCCTTCTTATAAATCAATAATAAAACTTTCACAAACAAATACTATTAGGCGACAATAAAAATTTAAAACAGATGAAGTGGCGTCCTGTTTTTAACTGACTTTTATTGTCTAAACAAGTAGGAGGGTCAACGGATTACCTAACCCTTCTAAACCCCTCTTTATTTAAAACAATTGTAAACACCATTAACTCCAATTTACTCACTGTATACTAACATCGCATATAAATTTTCATAAAAATCTGTTAAGCCGTTTAGAGTAAGATCGCCAAAACACTTCTAAAATGTCTACTTTAACACCCTGTAACATTTTTAATATCCATTTTTTATGTAAACAAGTTAGCTTAAATCGATTTATTTTCGATCCCTTAAACTGTGATTAAATTTACTTTTTGTTACATCTATGTTACATCCTATATAATATTTCCCTTTAAATGAGCAATGCACACATACTTTAATTACTATACGGGGCAAGAGAGAGGTCCGACACGCCCAACATAGGGCGCGGCCATTTTGAACCCTGTGACACAGTTTACAGCTAAAGAATCAGATCGCTCACTCTGCGTCGGCACTTTTTATCTCAATGTTCCAGTTTATACACTGCGCAACTCAGATAATACAATATATGACAACCGCCTATAATAAAACAGCAGTCTTCTGCGTATCCTGAATTTGTATCCCTGGAGTGGATGTTATTTTGGAACTTTCAACTGGTCCGAGTGAGCTAACTGATTCTTTAGCAATAAACTGTGACTCCAAAAATAATATTCACTGACACTGACAGCAGCAAGCAAAATATCAGGTGCGTTTTAATCATCCGCTTCTGCTTCCGGAATTGTCGGTTCAGTCGTTCTAACCTGTCAGATTAAAACAAGAAAACCGACAATTCCGAAGCAGAAGCGGATGATTAAAACGCACCTATTAAAAATATTGCGCCAAGATGTAGGCAACACGTAATAAGGGTTCAAAATGGCGGAGTTTTCTATCTCCTTTTAAAAAGCACTCAGAAAGCTGCGAAGTGCGACCATTCTCCGTATAGTAAAAGAAAATCAAAGTATGTGGCAACGCAATTTATTCCCAATTACATTTACTAGTCAGCTGATTCGTGAAAAATCGATTTGACAGAAATGTCAGATTTTTAATAATTATGAGAGTATTATTTCAAGAAATAAATTTGAGATTAAACAATTCTCAGAAGAAAATCCATATTGCTCTTAACTTGAAAAGAAGAATATTCTGAAAAGTTTTAGAATTCGCCCATACAAAAACCTGTACAAGGACGTCATACACACATGAGTATAATAACACTTGATTATAACAGCTAAACAACTAAAAATATCTATACCTATTTAGAATATATCGAACTATTTCGAACTATTTCGAACTATTATTTTTTTTGTACTGACTTTCTCGTATGATACTTACGAAAGAGGTGTACCATGTCCCATTTCTAATGGCAAACCCACTCTGGTTCCGGGCCTTGGTCCAGTTGGACATCGCCTTGAACAAGGCTCAGCTTTCTTAATCATTGTAGGAAATAAACTCTCAGCCATATAACAAACAGCCCAGACATGACTGCAGAGCTGAACGTCAACTAAAAAATGTATAAATGACAATATGCAAAACAATAATAACAAACACAAGAAGACTATTATTAAAATTAAAACATAACTTACTATCAGCATTTTCACAATAAGGTTGAATTCGACCTCCATTAATACAAAAATCAACATGGCCTGTTTTTCCAGCTTCTCCGTAATTACCGGCATTCGTGTGAAGTACATGTACAGCTAAGGCATTACCACTTGATAGCCTTAGACCGGGTGTTACAAGAGGTCTAGCTGGATCCAGGGCTACGATCCTGTGAAGCCTGAAGGTCACAAAGCGGGATATTAGACCGCAAACATGAGCACCTAAAATAGTAATAATTTTTTAATTAAAAAACCGACTTCAAAATCGTGCAGATGCTCTAAAAATTGAGATTTTTGATTTTCTCATAGATCATCAGATCCTGACCAATTGTATATGAAAATACCCCTGAGGTATCCTCTTTCTAACAAAAAAATAAACATAGAAATCGAACAAGGTGGTAAAGAATTATCGCTAAACATACATAAAAAATTAAGAGTTTGAGGATTTTCTCATAGACCCAAATTTAGATGGGACCACCCCTGAGGTACCCCCTTACTAACAAAAAAATAATCAGTAGTAATACTATAAGTACTTCAAAATAATCAGGTTATACATCGATAACTTGTTGCATAATTATAAAGAGTATCAGTTTGACAGTTTAAATAATCCGACCGCGAAGCGGGAGGATTATTCTGTCAAACTGACACGATTTGTAATTATGCAGGAAGTTTGAGATGTATAACCGTATTTATTTTGAAGTACGTATTGTATTTGATACGATTATTTTTTGAGTAAATTAAGTCTATAGCATTTAATGATACATCTCCGAATCGACTCATTTTAAAATAATTATTGATAAACGTCAAAATTTGACGGTCCTGTTAGTTAGTCTATTGTTGTCGATGTGGTTACTACGGAAATGAAATTATTGTAAATATTTTTGATTGGTGGAGCTACTCTATGTATAATCAGGTATTATCGAAATTATACGAGGTAACTTAACTAAATTGAACGTTCTAATTGGTTGAAAGTTATACGAAAAAAATAATCATAGAAATCGGACAAGGTGGTAAAGAATTATCGCTAAACATACATAAAAAATGAAGAGCTTGAGGATTTTTCTCATGGACCCAATTATTAAATTTTAACTAAATTTATATGGGACCACCCCTGAGGTAGCCCCTTACTAACAAAAAAAGAATTATAGAAATTGGACACCGTGGTAAAGAATTACCGCTAAACATACATTAAAAATGGGGCTTACTACTATTTCGCCCATAGCCACAAAAACACCTTTATTAAATTTACTGGCTCTCTGTCGCAACTCCATAGAATAATTAACCGGCCATTTTATTTGGCAAAAATCAGAATAATGCTTGGCTGTGCCTGTCAAGCATTAAGATTTCAACTGTGATGTGTGAATGGCTCTTAAACGTCAAATTATTTAAAAATGTTTGTATGCTTCTTTTGATATTTATTGCAAATAATTTGTAGTGTATCTCAATTCAGGCTTTCCATAAAGGTACAGCAAGACGGATAATATAATGTTCTTATACAAAGCACTTTTTTATTATATAAAAGAGAGGTAGGATAAATCCTGGTTTTTTGTAGATAATTTTAATTGTACGATTTTGGATTACATTAAGGGGTTGAAGTGCAATATCCATATTATACCATATCGCAAAATAGATTCAACCAGAGAATTGTAAATAATAATTAGTAAACTTCTAGTCATAAATTTCCTCAATTCATAAAATTTAAAAATGAATCTTCTATACTTTGATTGTTAATGACATAATGTGATCAACCCATTTCAAATTTTAATCAAATATGATACCGAGGTATTTTGTTGGGTTTTTTATTTTAATTATAAAGTTGTCATTTATTTGTATGTTGAAAGAAGGCCTTTGTAAATTATATTGCTCTCTATGATCTACTTTAACACAAAAATAATTTTGTGGCTATAAGTTGCTATAACATATAGTCACAAAACTATTTTTGTGTTAAAGTAGACCCCTAGTGAGTTTTGTTTCTAAATAAAGCAAAAAATGACAAATAAAATATATTAATTATTTATTTAGCAACTGCTAATTTACAATGGTAGTCAAATATATATATAGAAATATTAATTTAAACATAGTAGGTAGTATTAATATAACATCAAGTAATTTTTTAAAATAAAGTACATGATCTCAAAACAGAAATAATTTATAATAAATGCGGTTAAAACGAGGGGTAAAATAACAACAAATTAAGGAAAATACTTAAAAAGGGCAGGTTTAAAGAGTATTATCACAAAAAAGTATATCCGTTCTGTTTATTTATCAAGTATTGTTTGAGGTTACTTATGAATACATTTATTATTTTTTTTAATTTCTGTATGCAATCTATTATATTTTTGCAAACCTTTAATAAAAATTGTATTTTGGGAAATTTTAGTGATGGCTTGCCGTAGATGAAAGTCAGATTGGCTTCTTGTATTATAGTTGAGATATTGCGAATTATATTGAATTTTTTCTAATAGATCTGATGCAATGGTACTATTTTATTTTTATTTTATAAATAAACATGTCATGTACTGAACATAATTCTGAACTGAAACCCAATTTATTTCTTTTAACAGTTGCAATACTCATCCTTCTGTCCTTTATTAATATTATATAAATAGGCGAAGTAAGGAGCCCAAATATTTTACATGAGCAGGCAAAAGGTAAAGGGGCCAATTATTATTGGATAAGTTGCTCGAACAAGTTTGTAAACCCTAATCAAAAGGCGATATAGAATGGTTTTAAAAATCAAGGCTTGTGAAAATCATCACATGGTTTAACCTAAGTAATGCCAATGCTTCACAAATCAAAAAATTCAACGTCCTAATACTGCTATCGGCTTTCGATCTTTCGTTCCAAGTTAAATTATTTGTCGTTTTTTTTTACTCTACGAATTTACGTTTGTGGGCCTCAGTCCCGATAAGGTGGTAACCACCATTTTAGCGTCTCTCGAATTTTTAATTTCAAATGAAAACAGTCAAGTCCAACATTATTTCCCGTTTTATGACTACTACATTCCAACGCTCTATATACTTGTTCAAATAATGTACAGGGTGTCCCAAATAAGAGTGGTCGATTTTAAATGTAAATGCACAGCTTATTAATTGCTCTAAAGAGATGGGGTTTTCATTAATTGATTTCGTTTACCCAAAAGTTTTTTTCAAGTTTGTTCACATTTTATCACATCAATACAGGGTGACCCATTAATGTTGGTCAACTTGAATGGAAAAAATATGTATTATTTTAAATGGAACACCCTGTATATTTTGATAGCATTCAAAAGAGAGATTCATCTACTTTTTAAAAATGTATAGTTTGATATCTTTTGTTTTCTTAACAACACAGATTTTCGAGTTTTTAAGTAACACTGCTGTTTTCTTTATTTAAAAACTGACATTAAATAAAATTAACTAAAAGAATGTATTCCGTAACAAAACAACAAAAATTTATTAAAAATTAGAAAACAAACATTTATAATGAGGATGTAAAAGTTACAATAAATGCTGTATGTGTCTACCCTCTCGTTCAATGCACATACGCAAGCGAAATCTTAAATTTTCAAACGATTTTTTTAACATATCCGGCGGAATATTTTCGATAATGTTCCTAATGTTATCTTTTAGTTCTTCTACGTTGTTAGGCTTAGGACTGTAGCATTTATCTTTCACATATCCCCAGAGAAAAAAATCTGGGACAGTTAGATCAGGAGATCGCAGTGACCATTCAATCGGTTCAGCTCGACCTATCCACTTTTGATTAAAAAAATTATTTAACGAATCTTGTTCTATCATTGTAAAATGAGGTGGTGCGCCATCTTGTTGAAAGTAAACGATGTCTCTAATTCCTTCTTGAACTAATTGTGGATAAAAAAACTGTTCCAACATATCCGTGTAATTTGTACCTGTCACAGTTGGTTCCGTAAAGAAAAAAGGACAATAGATTTTTCTAGGGGACAACCCATATTTCAAATTCATTAAAAGAAGTGGGGTTTTCAGAACTCTATATTCTGCAATTTTGTTTGTTACAAATTCCACTAATGTAAAAGGTTGCTTCATCAGAGATGATTAATAACGTATTAGGTTTATTCCTGAATAAATCTAGTAAAGTCTCGCATACCCTTAGTCGTTTTTCATAATCTGACGGGTACAATTTTTGGTAGGTCTGAATTTTATATGGAGTCAGTTTTAAAATTTTTAGACACCTTTGCACGTCACTTTTGGAAATGTCTAAAATTCCAGCAATCTTTCTAATCGAAATTCTGTAACTGTTAGCTTGCAGCACTTCATTAATAGACAACAAGTTTTCAAAAAGAGCATCAGCGTTTCTTGGTTTTTTAGGTGCGCAATGCAACCAGTTACGCTAAATTTTACATGCCACTTTTTAATAATATTCACAGAAGGGGGATTTTTACCAAATTTTCTTCTGAATATTCTCCTTGTTCGAGAGATAGATTTAGTTTCTGCATAAATTAACACAGTTTGAGCTTTTTCAGTTACTGAGAATAAATCATTTTGTAAGTGACAGTAAATTAAATTACTTCTGTTTTTATGAATTGTCAAATTTGTTGATTTTGTTATCAACTTATCAAGAGTTGATTTATTTAACAATGTATCAAATTATGCTCAAATAAATCTGCCTACGAGTGTTTTACTCTCCTATGAAATAGACAGATGTATGTACTTTTAATGAATTTGAAAGAGATAGACCAAATGTTAATTATCGGTTAATTTTGTGTGTGTTAAATTTCAATTACGCATGTGTATTGAAGAGGAGGGTATACATAGGCACATACAGCATTTGTTGTATCTTTTACATCCTTCATTATTCATAATTGTTTTGTAATCTATATTAAATTTTTGTTATGTTTTGTCACTGAACAAATTCTTTTTGTTAATTTTATTTAATGTCAGTTTTTAAATAAAGAAAACAGTAGTGTTACTTAAAAACTCGAAAATCTGTGTTGTTAAGAAAACAAAAGATATCAAACTATACATTTTTAAAAATTAGATTAATCTCTCTTTTGAATGCCATCAAAATATACAGGGTGTTCCATTTAAAATAATACATATTTTTTCCATTCAAGTTGACCAACATTAGTGGATCACCCTGTATTGATGTGATAAAATGTGAACAAACTTGAAAAAAACTTTTGGATACACGAAAGCAATTAGTGACAACCTCATCTCTTTAGAGCAATTAATAAGCTGTGCATTTACATTTAAAATCGGTCACTCTTATTTGGGACACCCTGTACTATACCAAATACTGAAATTGACCTAAATGACATACTCATCACGTGTTCCTCTCGACCTTAGCTGATATTGTTTGAATAAGATTCTAATCACGAAAATACACTTACATAAAATAAAATGCTCTTACATACCTAAAGAGTGACCTACACAAGTAAGCTTTTCGGTTTGCAGACCAGCAGTTCGTAAGGAAGTCAAAAGTTCTCCAGTACATTTTCCTACTGTTCTCATATTGGTTACTCCTGCCCTATAGCATGGCGGTGGGTTTAATTTTCCCCAATCTAGTACCCATATATTGTAACTTCCATTTTTAATATAGGCTTAAAATCGTGAAATTATAAATTTTTAAAATATGTATATATGACGATATAAGAAATACTTTACCATCTCGCAACACAACCATAGGTAGTTCATCATCTCCTCCGGCATATCCGTGAACCAGCATAACATCTTCTTTCAAAGGATCCCAAATGCTTTGACGTAACCAATCAGTTTTTGTATAATCCACTTTTTCTTTTTGGCCATTAGTGTATAAAAAGTAGGAGACGTCTTTGTCTGGACATTCTGAATTTGTTGGTCGGTAAACGCAATCTTTTAAAGTCAGGTTGCTGCTGACGAAGTTATGCAGAAAGAGGGCGTCTTTTACAGGCTGGTTTGGAAGAGTAAACTGACAGTCGCAATTAGCTAAATTTGATCAAATCAAATTTATTAATTTATTTAGGTTACATTTTTAAAATGAAACTATCGTTATTTTGGTGTTAAAAGTGGAATTGTAAATAAATAGTTCATAATAATAGCTAAAAAACTGTGTGATTTAAAAGTGGCTGAATTGCGTCAAGAATTAGAAGATCGTGATCTGGAAACGACAGAAGAGAAAGCAGAGCTGCCAGAGCGGCTTAAAAAAGCAATAGAAAGTAAAGGTTTGGATCCGGAAACGTATATATTTCCTGATGATGCGTCTTCTATAATTTCTTCTTTGGAAAGTAAAATGTCTTCCATGGAAACCAAAGTTTCATCTGATATGTCCTATATAAAAACCGATATTTCTTCTAACATTTCCTTATTAGAAACTAAACTATCTTCAGACATTTCCTCCTTAGAAAATAAAGTTTCTTCAGATATTTCTTCCTTCGATAGTAAAGTTTCTTCCTTAGAAAAAAAGGTGTCTTCTGACATATCTATTTCAAAAACCAAAATTTCTTCCGACTTGGAAAACAAAATGTCTTCCATGGAAAATAAATTTTAATCTAATATTTCTTCCTTAGAAGAAAGGGTATCTTCCGTTGAGGAGAAAATAATGTCTTCCGTTTAGGAGAAAATAAAGTTGAAATTCGATGGAGCTATAAATTCTGCTCGTGTTAAAGCCCCAACTTTTGACTGGAAGATGTCATGGACGAACTTCCTTAAACAGTTCGAAACAGATGCCAGAGCAAACGAATGCCAGGCAGTAAATGTGAACGCCCAAAGAACACTACAAATCGAAAAACCGTACCGGTGGCTATACAGGAAGGAATGGTGGTGTTGCCTGAAAGAAGTGAAACCATAAGAGTAAGGCGGTTGCAAGGAACTGTAGAGAAAGCATCGCCTGTCTTGGCGGAACTTTCAAAGCGCAATGAAGGTGTTCAAGGAACTCTGATTGGAAAGGGGTTGGCCACATTTGCTAAAGAAGTTACAGTACAAAGAACGTCAGTTGTTAGCGATGAGTGGGCCCCTGTCAAACTTAGGCAAGAACAAGGGAACGATCCCGTTTTAATGAAGATAAGACAATGGAAAGAGGAAAATCGTCGACCTACTTGGCAAGAAGTATGGAAACTCTCTCCAGTAGTTAAATCATATTGGGCTCAGTGAGACTCCCTTATCCTGGAAGAAGGCTTATTAAAGCAAGTACTTGAAAATGATGATGGTTCCGAGAACAAAAGACAGTTGATCATTCCAAGGAGTAGATTATCCGAAGTACTTCTTCAGTTACACGACAGTCCATCAGGAGGACATCTCGGTGTTAGGAAACCCCTTCAGAGAGTTCGGGAAAGGTTTTACTGGATGAACAGTTCCGATGATGTAAAGGACTGGTGTAAGAAATGTACCACCTGTGCTATGAGTAATGGACCTCAACGAAAAAGGAAGACTCCCATGAAGCAGTACAACGTTGGTAGCCCATTTAAGAGGATCGCCTTAGATATTGCTGGACCATTTTCCATGACCGAGAATGGTAATAAATACATGATGTGGTTATAAATTATTTCACGAAGTGGGTGGAAGTCTACGCCTTTCCAAATCAAGAGGCCGCAACTGTTGCAGATGTTGCAGAGTTTATCTGTCGATTTGGAGTGCCCTTGGAGATCCACAGTGACCAAGGCAGAAATTTTAAAAACCAACTCTTCCGTGGAATCTGTAACAGACTAGGCATAAAGAAAACCAGAACCACAGCATTGCAACCACAATCCTATGGAATAGTAGAACGAATGAATAAGACCATTGAAAAGTATCTATTAAAAGTAGTTTCAAACCATTAGCGAGATAGGGATCAGTATCTTTCGCTCTTTGCAATGGCTTATAGATCCGCTGGCTCCGAGGATCATCTGACCTTGTCTTTGAAAACTTTATGGGTGCATATGAAGGTACCGGAAAAGCAAGACATGATGTAACAACCGGGCAGCAACAAGACCTCTTCACGGTTCTTAAAGATTAATCGCTGGTCCATGACACTTCCGCCTACATTTACGACGCTCGAGGTCTGGCATATGTATTCCGGAAGAAGTTTGGTCGACTGCCAGAACTTCAGGATCAGTTACCAGCCCCTGGAAAACCATTGAAACTTCAAGACAGATCACGTTATCTTTTCTATTTGATAACGAAGAACACCTTCCGAGATCGATCCACCTATCATGATGTATGGGAAGCATTGCTTAGTCTGAGGGAGCATATACGGGAGTCCAATGTACAGAAACTAGCTATGCCAAAGATAGAAAGCAACCAGCTGAATTGGAGGATCATTAGAAACATGGTGGAAGTAATCTTCCAAGATACCCAGGTTAAAATACTGGTCTGCAGACATTCTTCCAGCGTTCAGGTTATAGCGAAGACTGTCCCTTGTTACTTCCATGCAACTGGAATTTGTAAAAGAGGATCCAGTTGCAGATACAACCATTCAGTTTTAGTTCCAGGAGGAACTATTTCTTAAAGAAGGGGCAATGGGACACGGGGCCAACCCTGTCTAGTAAGCGACCTTAAAGCCTGCCACCCGACTCATGCTCGAAACGACGAAATCTATTAGGTATGCCGCTGACGCTTCGAAAACTTCCGGAACGGGCGGTGCGTGCCATTGAGTCATAGAGATGAAATTTTCAGGTGACATTTGGGAGCGTCTAGAAACTACGAGTACAGAATTGGCTTGGTATAAATAGCGCGACTTATGGGCAGACGGGCAGATTCGAATAAAGTGTTGGGCAGAAAAGTTGAATTGTTATAAATAAATTAGAATTGTGAGTAGTGCATAAATATTATATAAATTAATTAGTACGTCATAAATAAATTGTAAATAGTGTATTTTAAATAAATAAACTATAAATAAATTAAACTATCGTTAAAGTCTAATATTCACTTGTTACCACTAATACTTTTATTGCTGACGTTTATTTATATATGATTTTCTCAAAGACATTGTCTTTGGATGATTTTGTACATTAGATAGACACAATAACTTATTCACTAAGATACATCTGTTATCTGTTAATGTTTGTTAGAATACTAATCACGTAATATTTTTGTATGGTTTATAACATAGCATGAACTAATTAAGCCGCGCGAGATGGTGTTGCTTTGGTGATGTAAGAATTGATTTTGGTTTGTACGTGAAGAATCAAAATGGTTTGGTGACGTGGGTTTGCGTCACATCAAAAGGTAACTTATTTGCAAAATACATGTTTGGGGCACTCTTACTCCTCTTTCTGCCTGAGATTTTTGACTGACAATTTTTATGGTTATTCGTATACTTTATTTCAAGCAAAATACGAAGTATCAACCAACTTGCAATAATAAAAATTTGGACTACTATTGTACGACTTAAGGGTGATCTTACACCCCTTTCTGCCTATTCTCCTATCAAAACGTTCGAAATGGCAACTTATTACCCCTATGGCAACTTTTTTGCAAATGTTTAGCCTACTTCGAGTAATGACACGAAATGTTTACTAGCTCTCCGACTATTCGTTGCTTCGACGTTTTATTAAATCAATATAAATATATCAAAATAAAAACGTTTGAATTAAATACTTGAAGGAGCTTTCAAATAAGGTATAACACGCACACTATTGCTATTTAAAAATAATTTCCAAAATAGCACCATAACTTCATATTTTTTGTATAAAAAAGTTTGTATATTCTTAATTTTTTATATTTTATCTAACAGCACTTGTAATGGCTTCACAATAGATCAAAATAATGAATTCATCAATCAAATATATATGCTTCAAGACGTCGATAACAATAAAAAAATACCACTTGAAACAATATAATTTGATGTGTACGATTTTATTAAGTCAGTATAGTTTGTCAACCATGGTTTTTCAAATAAGTATGGACGATTTTTTTCAGTTGGATACTTTACCATAATAGATGAAGAAATTAATGCTTCTACCGCAGACAGTAATACGTGTAATATTAGTAGCAATATTGTTGAATATGTAATACGAATTTGAATGCCGGAAAAAAATAAGACTATTTGAATACTTCAACGACGCAAGCTTTATTATCGATTATAACATCAATAATATTGTTGAATATGAATTCTCGGAAGAATCCAAGTAGTTATTATAGTCCAGGAAGCAGTGAAGTTTTTTGGTACTTATTTTCCCAGTCACGAAACACCGATAGAATTATTCGGTTTGTTATTCTAAGCAAAATTCATATATATGTAGGGGGTGGGTGGGGGGGTTTCCGATGGGTTTGAAAGTACAAATATGACGCACTTTTTTTCCAGTAATCAAAATCATTCTATTACTGAGAGATATAGTGAAGATAAGAAAAAAATCTGATGTGTCCAACACATGACTTTCCTATCTAGTTATTACGTAAAAAACAAAACTTATAGAGATATCGCAAACATCTTTTAGTTTAACAATTTTCTTAAAGATCAGATTTTTTTATATTTTAAAAAATTTCTCGAATACGGATCATTTAAGGAAAATTTTGTATGAAACAAAAATTATGGAGAATAATATTAGAAGTAACTTTTATTTAAAGAATTATCTTCTCCAAACGTAAATAACAGATATACTTGATAAAATATAAAACTGACCACACATAAAATACCCCCCAGATGTTCCGACTCTGCCCAAAATATAATCAGTTCACCTCAGGCCGGAATAAAGCTTTAGTTTAAAATTTAATGTGTTTTTCTTTATCCGTTTTTGAATTTTCTTTAAAGTTCAAAATTTATACTTTTTCTCAAATATCTCGAATACGGTCCAGTTTAGAGAAATTATGTATGGGACAAAAATAATAGAGAATTATATCGCAAACAACTTTTATTTGAACAATTTTCATAAAAATTTGATTTTTTTTTTTTTATTTTGTCAAATTTCTCGAATACGGACCATTTTAGGCAAATGTTGTATATAACATAAATTATAGAAAATAATATAAGAAGTAACTTTTATTTGAACAATTTTCTTCTTTAAACGTAAATAACAGATATATTTCATAAAATATAAAAATGACTCACTATAAAGTACCCTCCCAGATGTTCCGACTCTGTCCAAAATCTAATCAGTTCACCGCAGGCCGGAATAAAGCTTAAGTTTAAAATTTGGTGTTTTTATTTGTATCCGTTCATGAGTTATGGTGGATACACACACACAAACATACACACAAACACAAACACACACAAACACACACACACACAAACACACACAAACACACACACACACACACACACCACATCCCGAAAATAGTCAAAACGGATTCAGAAGACCCCAAAACGTAAAAATCCGTCGAAAACTGGAGGTCGAAAAAAATCATGATTCCTATACTTTCCTTATATCTGTATACAGATAGGAAAGTAAAAATATGAAAACGACCTCCTATAAAGTACCCCCAGATGCTCTGACTTTGTCCAAAATTTAATCATTTCACCTCAAGCCGAAATAAAATTTAAGTTTAAAATTTAATGTATTTTCATTCGTCCGTTTTTGAGTTTCCTTCAAAATTATAAATTTACACATGTTCTCAAAATATCTCGAATACGGTTCATTTTAGAGAAATTATGTGTAGAATAAAAATTATAGAAAATTATATTATAAACAACTTTTATTTATACAATTTTAATAAAAAAATTATTTTTTTTACATTTTGTCAAATTTCTCGAATACGGACCATTTTAGTAAAATTTTATATAAAACAAAATATAGACAATAATATTATAAGTAACTTTTATTTAAAGAATTTTCTTCTCCAAAAGTAAATAACAGATATATTCCATAAAATATAAAAATTATTACCTATAAAGTACCCCCCAGATGTTCCGACTCTGCCCATAATCTAATCAGTTCACTGGAGGCCAGAATAAAGCTTCAGTTTAAAATTTGGTGTTTTTCTTTGTATCCGTTCATGCGTTATCGAGGATAAAGACAGACAGACACACGCACGCACGCACCCACTCACACACACGCACACGCACACGCACACGCACACGCACACGCACACGCACACGCACACGCACACGCACACGCACACGCACACGCACACGCACACGCACACGCAGACGCACAAACACACGCACACGCACACGCACACGCACACGCACACGCACACGCACACGCACACGCACACGCACACGCACACGCACACGCACACGCACACGCACACGCACACGCACACGCACACGCACACGCACATGCACACGCACACGCACACGCACACGCACACGCACACGCACACGCACACGCACACGCACACGCACACGCACACGCACACGCACACGCACACGCACACGCACACGCACACGCACACGCACAAGCACACGCACACGCACACACACACAGTTTATTGTGTTCAAAATTAAAGATTCTGAAAAGTTAAGTAAATTAATTAGTGAATTTTAAAACCACTATAAAACTAACCCAACTCAGATGTACGCGAATAAGCGAATATTACCAAACCAACGAAATCTGAAATTCTGAAATCTAAGGCATGGAAGAAGGATAGGTTAGATTAGGTTAATTACCGTCAAATTCTAAAGTCTCCAACGAAATACGAACTGACACGATACTAAACGAAGAATCATTCGATCGGCTGGACCATTATGAATTCTGATTGGGTGGGCATGTTTGCATTTTAACGTATCTGACAATAACGCATAGAAACGTGCTCATACTGTATATAGTCACGTGGTAATTGAGAGAGATAGGAATATAAGGGACCAGAGCCCAGGCAGCTGTTCTCAGGTACTCAGATTCCAGCGTCGTTACCTAAATATGCACTTTCCTCTTCCTCTCCTCATTCAACTATCTTACTTGTGAGTCTGGCGGTGCTTTTGAGATTGTAAATGAACCTGGCTGTCATGTATTTTCTATGAAATTATAGTATTATTTATCATGTGACAAATTTTTAAATCTGGGAAAATAAGAGCAAAAATTTTGTAATTTTGGCAGTTTTCAAGATGCCGCCAGACTCATTTAGCAATTTCGTAAATCAGCCAGTCTTACTTTTGATAATAGTTTATGACAGTATCAAATGATACGTTAAATTTCAAGCATGTGAAAATAAGGATTACGGATTTCAAAAATCGGTCAAATTTTTGGATCCGCAAATTTTTAGCCAGACTGACTTTCCTCCGGTTAGGATATGCCATACTGTTATTTCCATTAATAAAATGATTCACTTTAATAAATGTCAAATATTTATGACTGGGAAAATAAGTGGACTGGTCTTTTTTGTCATCTAGTGTACCCATCCAAAAATTTTAGGCAGACCCACAAATTGTCGTTTTGTGTCACCATCCGAACAATCAATGTCACATCCACCGACTGCGAAAATAAGTATAAAAAAAATCACTTCCTCCTGGACTATTAGTATCCTTTCACGTCCTTTCTTTTTCTATATTTCTATCATTATCGGAAAAGTAAGATGATTTAGATTTATATACTACCGATACGACAATCGACTTTTTTAGAAAATAAATTATTGGTCCAATTATCGATACCCCCGCTCCCCTACCTAATTGTTTTAATTTCCAAAAAATTGAAAAATTTATTATTCTAGTAATTTGCAGAGATTTGCAAAATTAATACAAATTTTAATTGCCTAAGTTAGGAATTTAGATCTACTTCTTAAAATCTACAATTGATTATTATTTTTTAAATAAAAAAAAAATAATTCAAAAATATCTAAACAAGAGAAAATTATATTTATACTTACAAAAGTAATAAAGAAACAACAATGTACACAATAATTTCCGACACATGATTGATTTCAACACCAATTCGAACTGAATTACTGTTTACCTCTATGAAATTCTTCAGGTATAATAACTTATTTTAAGACCCCATGTGCCATGCATTACATATTATTATTACGGTAAAAATGATTTGGGAAGAAAGTATTGAGTCACGGTTTTCGTGCTAAATTTCAAAATTATATTATTGCTTAAAGTTTGTTAGATAAACGTATTTGTTGTAAAACTAATATTTGAGTTTGAAGTTACCAAGAAAAATATGAAGTTACCCCTCAAATACTTATTAAGAAATTAAATAATAATCTTGGTTCAGACCATTAGTCACACCTACTCGTCGTAGAATACAATACAAGGTATTCCATAAATTAATCGCAAGAAACTCGAAAGATCCAGGGTTTTAAGTCAACTTTGACTAAAATGACATATAAGGGTTGAAGGGTGAGTCAGGAAATTGTGAGAGCAATACAGAGGTCCCAAAAAAACAATTTGAAGGGATTGGTCAAAAAGAGATGTTTAAAATAGAACTTCAAACGAATTGTTCCCAATACCACGATGCTATATATGTCCCGACGAGAATTTAAAATTTCTATTTGGTATAAATATGACCCAATTTTAATGTATTATTTGATTAATGGTATTCTTTAAGCATATTCTTAAAAATAGAGAAGTTCTGGCAACGTGGATTGTTGTTTACCGGTCATTTGTTCACTTGTTTACAAGCGTGCTAGACGTGTTTGAAGCTTTTTTGCGTTGTTCGTGTTATTTCCAGTTCTTTCATAAAAATTTTAATAGGTGATTAAATTTAAACGTAAATTTATTATAAACATAATATCTATTAGTAAAATTTACTTCAAAAACCAAGTAAAAAACATGCCTTTTTGTACTGGGACAAAAATATCCCAGTGGTATTTACAAGTAGGACGTATAAAACCCAGTGGTTTTTTTGGTACAGTATGTCGAAGAGAGCATTATCAGAAAAAGAATTAATTTATTGGGCAACTGTTTCTGAAGATGAAGATATAGATGATAGAGATAAAGATTATGAAACCGAAACAGAATCTTTCAAATCAGGTGAGGATGGAGAAATAAGTGAAGATGACAGAGAATCTTAAAATAGTGAAAGAGAATCTTCAGATAGTGAAAGAGAATATAGAAACGATGATCGCACAAAAAATGAAGACCAAAATTAGGAAATACAAAAAAACAATAAAAATCAAGATGAAGCCATTGTGTGGTCAAGCCACTCAGATGACTTTCTACCAAGGTTCAGGATTCCTGAAAAAATACGTGTGAGTTAGACAAAGGATTTACAAGTTCTGTGACACGATTTGAGGTGTTCAAAAAATTGTTTTTTCCAAGTTTATTCATCTTTATTTCTGAATGTACAAATAAAAGGCTGACAATATTAGAAAAACAGAAAAAGAAACGCATTCTTAAAACCGATGTAGATGAAATTGTAATTGTTTTAGGACCTTCCCTAGTAATGAGTTATACTCGTAACAGATTACCAGGTCTTAGACGTTATTGGTCTACACATCCTTCAGTAGGAAATACCCAATAAAAAATAGTATTTTCTAGAAATAGATTTACATATTTATTATCTAAATTATACGTAAATGATCCAGTAAAGCAGCACATATTATGTGGATGAACTAGTGAACTGTCTAAAGTCAACATTCCAAAAATGTCGAGCAGATTCTTCCAGGCAAAGTATTGATGAAAGTATGGGAAAATTTAAAGCAATATTTACCAATAAAACACACTAAAAGAGGAATCAATATATGGGTTAGATGTGATTCTTGCAATGGTTATACCTATGACATGAATATTTATGCTGGCAGGCAAGCAAGATCAGCAACAAGAAGGAACTCTTGGCAAAAGAGTTGTATACAAATAAGCCAGTTTCGATAGAATTTTTACATCTGTTAAACTTATGACTAACATTCCATTTTCATCAGTTGGAACTGTTATGGTAAATAAAAAAATATACCAAAGATTACAAAAAAATTAAACAGAGGAGAATCCAAAATTTTTGGAAATAAGTATGGTACCATTTGTATCAAATGGCAAGACACCAAAAAAGTTACAGTGCTTAGCAACTGCCACGAAAAAAAAGTTGACTGTTGTTTCAACGAAGAGGCAAAGATGGCATACGAAAAGATATAGAATGTCCAGAAGCAATAGAATGTTATAATAATTGCATGGGTCGAGTAGATTTAGCTGACTAAATGTCAGGCTTATATGACATATAAGGGAGAGTAGGGGAATCGAGCGCGTCGGGTAATCGTGCGCATCATTTATATTTCGCGGGATTTTTAGTACCTACCACCCACTAGTTCTGCGCTCTCTCCTTTCTACTGTGCATCACTGACTCCATTACTCGCATCAGTTGTTTACGTTTACACGGAACGAGCCCTGTTTATTTAAAACCCAGCCAGTTTCTGTAATTTTTTACATCGGAAAACAAGACGGCGAGTCCACTTTTTTCCTTAATCGATAAGATATATTGATTTTATGGAAACGTATGATCGTTTGCATCTATTGATGCTTGTTTTACATTGTTAGGTTATGTAGTTTGCTAACTGTATTACAGATTGTCATTTAATGTCTAAAGGGGTAATGATGCGCGCCGATGCGCACCATTACCCCACACGTAATCTAATTTTAAATATATATATTTTTTTTAGATGCCGAGAAATTATACAAAGAAAACCACAATTCTTTCATATAAGGAAGAAAATTGACAAAACGCATTATTTGCGATAAGAAATTATGGTAGAAAAATAAGGGATGCAGGAGGGGCCTTCAATATTCCTGAATCGACACTCAGAAAAAACTGTCAGAAAATGAGCCAAAGCCTTCTCGTTTGGGTTGCAAGCCTGTGTTTTCAGAGGAATAGAATCTGAGATAAGAGAGTACGTTTTAACGCTAGCAAAGCTATTTTATGGCCTAACAGGTGTCTTAGGCGACTAGCTTTTAGATATGCTGAGCAACATGACATTGCCCATAAATTCAACAAGAAAAAGGGATTAGCTGGGAAGGACTGGCTGTATGGATTTTTAAGGAGATCACCTGATATAAAGCTACGGCAGCCTGAAGGAACCAGTTTGAATAGGATTGAATCTTTAATTATTATTTTTTTCAAAATATTATAGAAAGGTTTAAGTTTGTATCCAAGAGTATTTACAACATGAATGAGACAGGCATCACCACGGTGCAGAACAAATGCCCTAAAGTTTATGGTCGTAAGGGATCTAAAAAACTAGGAGTTGCAATTTCTGGCGAAACAGGAAGAAAAATAACAGCTGTATTTTGTATGAATGCGGCTGGGAACTACATCCTTTCCATGATAATATATCCTAGGAAAAGGATGCCCAAAACTCTCTAGAAAAATGGAACAATTGGGGCATTGAACAAATGTTGAGTCACTCTCAGAGGCATGCTAAGCCTACTGTTACTGATCCTGTCCTGGATAATCATTTAAGCCACATTTCAATTGCAGCTTATAATTTCTGCAAAGAAAATAACATGCACATGGTCTCGCTTCCTCCACACATCTGATCACCTTCAGCCTCTGGATCTGACATTTTTTAGCCCTCTGAAAAATGCACTATTTAGGGAATATGATCTTTACTTGTCAAGTACCGGTCATCAAAAAATAACTGAATACGACGTAGCCGAACTTTTAATCAAAGCCTTCATGAAAGTGGCTACAATGGAAAAAGCAGTTTCTGGGATTCGGATATCTGGAATATCTCCATTGGATCCCGACAAATTTACCGATGCTGATTTTGAACCTAGCCACCATGTAGGAAAACTTACAGTAAACGCAACACCAGAACTTGAAACTTCATCCAGTCAAGATGGTACGGCAACTCTTCCAGATAATCATCTAGATTTACAACATCAGAGAGATCCGAGCCCTCAGCCATCTACGTCTTATGATAGATAATTTTTTTTGCTATATCTCCAATACCAAAAAGAAAAGGTAACCTGGCAACGAAAAGAAAATCTAGGAACAAACAGAAATCGGAAATTCTTACGAGCACTCCCATCAAAACAAAACTAGAAGAAGCTGAAGAGAAAAAAAGACAACGAGAAGAAGCAATCGAAACCAAAAAAATACTGAAAGATAAGAATAGTAAAGGAGTTATTCGTAAATGTTTGGAGGGTGAATTATCGTCTTCAAAGAAATTCAAAAGCAAACAAAAGATACCGTCAACGCCTGAATCATCTGCTTCATCAGAAGATGATGTGTCGGATATTTGTGACGACGATGAGCTGGATGATATTGAAGATGATGGTCTGAGCTTCATACTGCCACCTTTGAATCAGCCAGGGAAACTAACCGAAGTTTGTGGTATTTGTGGTGAATTTGGCAATCAACGAGAATTATGGTACAGATGTGTCCTTTGCTCAACTTGGAACCATGCTGGAAGTACTGGCTCAGATACCCCGAAAAATTATAAATGTGACTTATGCTCAAATTAGGAGTTAGTATGTTTTTTTTTATGTTCCACAACTTCAATAAATGTTTTTAAAGTTAGTGCGTTGGTTTTATCTTATACTTAATACTTTTAATGCGCACGATTCCCCAACACCATTACCCGCAACGGCAGAGAATGGTGCGCAAGAGCACTTTTGTACTTTCAGCAGTATTGTACTTTAAATATTTTACGTTCTGAGATTAAACTAAATAGCACCCCTATTACGGTATTTACATTTAAATTATCTATAATGCTATCAGTGCTATAACGATTTTTGCTTAAGTGCGCACAATTCCCCCACTCTCCCTTACCGCAAGTCCTGTAAATGGTGGAAAAAAGTTTTCTTTAGGTTACTAATGGTTGCCGCAATCAATAGCTGGATAATATATAATGAACTTCACAGACGAAGAGATGATTGCTTTTGGAAAAGAAAAATTAAAAGTACACGTTCGAAAAACATCAAAAAAATCAAGACATATGCTAAATATTGGGGAGCATCTACCAGTTGAAGGCAAAACTCGCCGACGTTGTGCAAGGTGTTCTCAACAAATAAAAGTCAGAATAACAGTTGAATAAATCTTGTATGTTCAAACTCATTGTTCAAAAAATTGGATACTTACCATTCCCGAAAATTCCTTAAAATGTTTTTTTGACAAACAGTAGCAGTATATTATAAATATTTATAAATATAAAAAAAAGTTATAAAATATTATTTACATATACAAATATTTAAGTTTTGAATTTTTATCTGTAAGCGCAACTAATGTTCATCCTAATTTCTAATTTATTTTAATCACTGTTTATTTTGTACAACATTTTTAATTAAGTAAGTTTACTATTTTACTAGTTTGTTAAAATTTAATAAGCATGTATATATTGTTAATTTTAACACATTTTTAATGTTATAATATTTTAATTTGGTTTATTTAATACTCTACAAGTATTAGAAATTAAAAATTTAAAAAAACCGACTTCAAAAACGTGCAGATGCCATCACCACATATTAACCAAATTTATATGGGACCATTCCTAAGGTACCCACATTTTATATAATATTATAGTACTTGGTACAAGTTTTGAAATAGAGAGGGAAAAATCAATTGCAGACAGTGGAGGAGTTCTAAATAGGCTACCTAGGCTATAGCCTAGGGGGGGCAAATTAATAGGCAGCAAATTTTCTAAAGCGGATTTTTTTTCCGCGACCACTAAAAATGAAGTAACAACTTCGGAGAATTTTTTACGAGTACCTTGTCATCTCTTAAATTATTTTAAACGAATGTAGAGATCAATCGTACGAAAATGCTGCAAACATGTCAGGAGACTACAAGAAAAAATTAAGAATACCAAGAAATTTGTTGAATTTATACCTTGTTCAGCCCATTTTCTGAATCAAGTTGGAACTTTGGCGGCTAGTTGTTGCAATTAATTTATAAATCATTTTACATTTCTACAATAAATCTACAGTTTCTTTTCAGCATCCACGATGCGTCGGGAGAAAATAAAGATGAACGATGTACAAATAACACCAAAGATTCTGTCGTCCACCAGATGGTCATGCAAGGATTTATTGACGTCTTGTCAACATATCCACGATGATCTGAAATCAATCTCCTAGTAATTACTGCATTTTTTTACTTCTTTTCAAATGACCGTCCACAGTAGGCGATTACGAAATCAAAAGCATTAATGTAATCAGTAAAAAAACTATAACAGAAAGACACAGATATTTGTAATCGATTTGTACAAATCCCTAATGTTATTATTTTCATCTTCCTTTGAGAACTATAAAGAGGCTAAAGCGTTGATTGCTAAGCAGAACTACACTGCAAGCGAAAGGCGTAGCAGGAAGATACAGCGACATTTCAATGCTGAGTACGTAATCCATACAGTTGTAGATTGATTAATCTTGTAGTAGAACTGTAAAAATTGCATACGATAGAGCGTTCGAACTTTTCTCGAAGTTCTCTTTGAATTTCGCGAACTCTCTGTTAGAGAAATAAGGAGTTTATTCACCAAATATTTTAGACGATCTAGTTGAATAAAATCTTGCACCTCAAAGAGTATTTGGAACTAGAAACCAAAAAAACATTTAACCCTTTCAAGACTAACGGGACTATATATCCTAAATCAAATTTTATTTTGACTGCTGGGAAATATGATCCCAATTATGTATATATAAATGCCGGTTTAGTCTTTTCAGTGCCTGCGGTCATCTAGTAGTTTGTTGTTTGTAAACAAAGTGAGATAACCTCAAATTTTTTGAGCTCCACGCCGCATGTTGATTATTTTTGTATGTTTTAAGCCTTTTTTAGGGCAATTATATACTGTTTATTCTGTGTAACCAAGTAAGTACCTTTCTTTTAGTGTATATAATAGTTTGAACATATTTTACGTATTCTTTGATGCAAAAGTTTCTGATTTTTTTTGTGGGACGTTATATCCCAATAGGCTTTATTGTTGGGATCATTTATCCCACGAGACCTACGAATGTGTTTTTTCTTTCAGGATGAATAGAAAAAACCACTAGTTCAAGCTGAGCTTGAAAGAATTGCTGAAAATCTTGATTTCTCCGAAAGTGATACTGATGCTTACCAAAATAGTAGTGATGAAGACCCAGATTGGTATAGCTCGTGTTTAGAAACCGAGTCTGAGTGCGATAGTGATGTGCAATCAGAAAATAACGAACTCGTCGAAGCTGAAGATACAGGTAGCGATAATGGTGATGCGAATCGTCAGAGTACTTTGTTTCCTCTAACTGCATCTACAAGTCCTCAGCCTGGGCCCTTAACTGCATCAAGCACGATAATGTGGTCTTCAGTTCCGCTAAATTATGTTCCACGATTTCAACTGCCTCTTGCTAGGGATACAGAAATCCTCCTGAACTGTATAAATAGCCAATCAACAGAATTGGAAGTTTTTTTTGCGGTTATTACCAAAAAGTTTGTACATGTTCATATCCCAATGCACCAATGAGAGGCTAAAAAATATCGAAAGAAAAACTAAAAAGAAAGTGAAATTGACTGACTATTCTGAAATTATGATGGTAACTGGTGTTATGTTAGTAATGGCTTATAATGTGCTGCCAAGCTTGAACTGCTATTGGTCAAAACATCCTTCTATGGGAAATACTACAATTAAAAATGCAATGTCACGCGATCGGTACAAATTACTAATTTCTAAATTGTATTTTAATTACCCCGAAAAACCACCAAACTGTACAAAGATTTATTACGTAGAAGAGCTCTTGGAGGGTTTTAAATATACATATCAGAAAGCTAGAACGGATTCGGTTTACCAGTCCATTGACGAAAGCATGGCAAAATTCAAAGGTTGATCCAGCTTGAAACAATATAAACCACTAAAACCCATCAAGCGTGGCATTAAATTATGGGTAAGAAGCGACTCTCTAACCGGATATGTAAACGATCTAAATAAATATATATATAGTGGTAAAGAAGAAGGCCAGATAGATGGAACTCTAGGGGAAAGGGTAGTATACAAGCTTACCTCTTCCATAAGAAAATCAGATGTTGTAGTTTGTTTTTATAGATTCTTTACATCAGTAACGTTGATGAAAACATTACCATACGCAGCAGTAGCCGAAAAAATATACCGAAAAGTCGAGAAAAACTAGAGAAAAGTCAAGCCAAATTCTTGTGTACAAATGATGGGATAACTTTTACTAGATAGCAAGATACAAAGGAAGTCATGGCAATTAGCAACTCTCACGGGGATCAAATAAACATGCTTAAAAGAACATAGAAAAATGGTGTAAAAGCCTCTCTTGAATGCCCCGAGATCATTTCTTTTTACAACAAGTATATGGGAGGTGTTGATTTGATAGACCATTTGACTAGTTTCTACGACTTTGATCGGAAGTTTACCAAATGGTGGAAAAAGATTTTTTACAAAATGATGTTGATGACTGCTGTAAATTCCTACATTATCCATAATGAAGTAAAACACAAAAAGGTACCATTTTTGGATTTCTTGGTGTCTTTGGCAGGTCTTATTGAACATGCGAAAAGTAAGGCGAGTATAAAGAGACGTTCAACATCTGGACGACCTTCGAAGAGGCAAAGAACAATGTTGAATATTGGAGATCACATGCCTATTGTTGAACAACAGCGGAGAAGGTGTACTAGATGCTCACAAAACAATATTGAAAAGCGCACAAGATCAGTCTGTAGAGCATATGGTGTCCCACTATGTAACAAATGTTTTACACCTTATCATATGTAATCACAAATCTTTGTTTATTGTAAAATTAGTTACTAAAATACAGTTTTTTATATATTTTTTTGTTTATTATTTTACAACTTTCAAGATTGATGGGCTGTAATATCCCGGTAGGACGGACTAATGTCCCATTTTTCAAAATATTGAATACATTTTGGGAAATTCTAAAAAAAATACAAACTGCTTAAAAAGCTTCCTAATGTTATGAAATGAAATAATATTAGTGATTACAACACGTAAAACAGAAATAAAAATCCATCCTGAAAGGGTTAAATATTAACAGTATGTCCAACTAGATTAGAGATGTTACAAATTGTTGAGCGAGCGCTCTTGCATTTATTAAATAAGGCCGATAGTCGTTGAAATACTTGGAAACACGTTAAACTGAATTTACCAGGGTTGACTTTGATTTTAGTTTATTACTAATGTAATTGAAACATGATTTTTATTTTATGTAAGAATACAATTAGGTAATGCTAACTACAGATTTAATAATGAAATACATTGTCTTATATTAACAAGGTATACATTATGCTACGTTATTTCGGTGCTACAGCGTTGGATCATAAAGAGAGTAAATAAAGCATCTGTTAAAAATAGCTTGGATGCAAAATAGCATGGCATAGTAGTTATTTTGCAGAATACCTATGAAAAAGAGTTCAAAAACGTCTAAAAAGATTAAAGAGTCAAAAATATGGAAAATATAATAACATGAAAATATGGAGACAAACTGCCAATACAGCCTTATTTCTCCAAAACAAATTATAAAAAAAAACCTATAAGATATGCTATCAAAATTTACTTCTTTTTTACAGAAAGGAAATATTTTCTGCGAGTTGAAAAACTGTTAAACGAAGAAAGTGATGAGAATAATAAAATAATATTTACATAAGACAAATCAAGCAACAATGTATATTTACAATACAGTCATAGGTGTAGGTACGTTTTTGAAACCTCTCATATTTATTATATTTTATATGATAATTTCGGAATAAAATTTAAGAATGTCTGTTGATATTCTTAGGGTTGAGCCCCGGGACAATTAATTTTATAAAAAAATAAGCCCTCTTCAATATCACATTTCTAAAAAAAAGATCCCCTAGTAAAAACTTAAATCCTTCTAAAAAACAAAAGGTCCTCATCTTGTACTTTACAGAAATTTTGTCCCGGCTACCCTCCCCTCCTCTCGTCGGCCCTGATTGTGCATATACATATATGCTTAATTTATTTACCTATGCGCAATATTAGATATTCGTATATATTTTCCTGTATTTTGTCAAATTTTTATTCACCTATACTCCTATATCTTTTGTATGCAATATTGTCCCAATTTTTAATTAACATATAAAACCGATTTCATCATTACTTTATAAATATTAGCAAAACCATTTTAAATTAATAAAATATACCTATAGGGTTTCTTGATTATAGTTTTTATTGTAATGAAGATCATCTTATTCCTACCTGAATTTGATGAAAATCTGTTCCTGTTCTCAACCTCTACGACACTGTGTATTTTAAATCTCCATAATACAATTTTTAAAGTGGTTTAACTATTTGTTTTTTAAATACCATTTTAAGTAGGTTGCAGCGAAATTTTTACTTTCAAAAAATGTAAATAATGTCCTGCTACTCTCCTTTCCTAAAATATATATGAGACCTAATGAATCTGTAAAAAATTGTAGGAAATTATTATCTGGAATATTTAAAAAATTACCTATGATATTTGTTTATTAGATACAGTAAACCGTGTAATAATTTTAGATCAATGAAAAGTTCTGAAAAGCGCCAGCTGTCCCTAAGTCGAATGTTTAACTGGTCCTGGTAAGTTGATTTTGTTCATTGCTTTTTAGTTAAAAAGTTAACAGAACTACGTGTAACTAATTTTAAAAAAAGTAGATATATTTCTTAGATAAGTTAGTTAACAAAAAACATAAGTCAACTAGGTATCTTTTGCATCTGTTTCGAACAAAATGGGTGAGACACTTAGCATTAGTGATTAAATTCATTAAAAACCGATTAGCTTCGCGCTAGTTATTGAAGAAGAAGCTCACTGTCAGAGAACGTGTTCTATCACGACAGAGACAACGTCTCTGCCACCAAGTTTTGTGTAATAGAAGTAGATCAGTGTTTATATTTATTATGGGGGGTTTGAAATAATTGTATATAATTAGAGTTTGATGAATAATATGTAAAATTATGTATATTTTTATTTGATTATTCATGACCCGTGACCTAGATTTAATTAGGAAACTTCAAATTCGTGATTTATATTTTTACAAATATTTTTTTAAATGCTTGTAGTACCTAGGGGAAGGCGATACCGAGTAAAGCGCCAGGCGTAGAGCGACAGCGAAGGAGACCGAAAACGGTCTCTTCACGTCTGAATACATGTAATTATATGAAACACATTTGGGACGACGCGACCGACGACAGTATTTGCTGCTTGCTGCCTGTCACTTGTCGTCTTACTCGGTCACGCCTTCCCAAATGCTTAAGATTTTCGGAAATAACATCATCACGTGAACCGGCGAGAAACGAACGCCACCAAAAAGTATTAATTCTATGCATTTGTTATCCCATCGAGACCAGTCGTGTAAAAGCAATAATGGAGAATAGGTTTTTGCACTGTAGAAATGTTTTTGTCGTGAAACTATTCCAGTATTTGACCAAAAATAAGAGCTAAGGTAAGTTTTTTCTATGCGGATCCACAAGAAGGGCAGTCCGTTCTCATTTTTATTAAAATTAGTGACATATTATTTATGGTGTAGTTTTTGTAAAACTCGATTACCTACTATCCGAAGAGTATATATTGCGTAACAAAATGACTAATTTCGCGCAGCTAGGAAGTGCTTATTTGACGACGTTGATCTAAAATCGCTTACGCTAGGGGTACCTGATGCATATTTACACATCCTCCTATACGATGGCACCAGGGTGCTGAAATCTGTTTGCCTTTGTGGCTACAATTACGCTACAAAAGCTCATTGATTTAGGCACTAATGCATAAGGCCTCTCCGAGTGCTGAAAGCAGTGAGCAAGGGTGTCTGCGTCCTATATAAGAATGACTGTACTTAAACTGCCGTTAAACGTGTATATCATGTCATTCAAATGACGCATTTGAAGTGTTTTGGGATTAAAAAAAAAGAAGAAAACGAAGCAACGACTTCTCGTAGGGTGGCGGCTTCGCCGCCACCAAAAAATTTTAACCCATACCTGGCTACGCTTACCGGCATAGTCTCCAACGGCCTGGACACAGCTAAATTAAAATGAAAAGTCTCAAATAACATACAATTTGTATGGGTGCCGAAATTAATGAGCTTCTGTAGTGCAATTGTAGGCCACAAAGGCTAACACATTTCAGCACCCTGGTGCCATCGTATAGGAGGATGTGTAAATATGCGTGTAGCATACTGATGACCAATGCTTTCTTTAGCAGTGGTGTGTACATTTATAAAATATTTTAAATCTGAAATATTCGTAAATGAAAAGTATTAGTCAGAATTTCAACTATTGTTTGTCAAATTTTTAATAAACTAAATTAATAAACCAACTGAAAATTTTACTTAATAATAAATATATTTGTAATTATCTATTTCAATTTTCAATATCCGACAATTCTGAATCCCACTCGTCAGATGATTCCGTATTTACATTAAATATCAAGGAATATATCCATCCCTTAAGTGTTCTTTATGAATATACGCATCCTCATATTTCGAGCAATGATTAACCACGTTTGCCCATTCCTCGGGGGTTACATTCTGTTTCAACATTATTTAATTTAAATGTTGTGTTGTGTTGGCCCACCCAGTTTTTTACTTGGGCCCATATTTTCTCTATGATATGATATAAATATGAGTAATATGTAAATGATTCATTGATGTGCATACCCCTGGTTCTCTAAAAGTACCTCTGTTTTAATATGCACAAAAAATATCACGATTTTTCGACCTTTAGATGGGGTCTTATGTTCCTTTTTCAATAATTATTCTGTATAAAGTGTGATTTTACATACCAGAATAGGTGTAAAAATACTCATTTTTAAGAATGGTCGTTTATAAAACGGAATTGTTTACTCTTTAAATGATTTATTTAGGTATAAATTGTACTTGTACCAAAATACACACAAAATTGAATAGTCGAAAATCTAAGAAATAAACGTTTCTTTGGATCAAATCGAAAAACTAAATACAAGAAAATAACAATAAAAAGAAATGCAATAAGTAATACGCTTACTACGCTACTGAATTCAACTGTGCAATATTATAAATAAGACGCTGGGAGGTCTGTGACTACGCCTACTGCCTATAAATTCAATCTGGTTTCTGCGCATTGTAAAGTAATGTACTCTAAGGATAATAATCAAGCTATAACACAAAAAGCACGTGTTCTATAGGTATTTTGGTTGAGATGGCATACCATTAGCAAGCTGAGATGGCATGGTATGTCATCTTAGACAAATCGTTTTTAGAAATTTTTCTTATTTTTTAGCATCAAAAAAATCTAACAGGCAGTGGACAACATAAAAAACGCACATAAAGCTGTTCAAGAACTACAAAAGGGATGCCTTTTAGCATCAATGACCTATAATCTGCCATTTACCATCCTTCGTCGTAGAGCAAGTAGAAACATTGACTGGAAAAGGAGCTATTTGAGTGGGTTTGAAACGACTTTCGTAAATGAGCTCGAGCAAGAAATTATACTATATCTAAAAAAAAGGAAACCTTTTTTTGTCTAGAAAACTAGAACATTAGATCGCTAAACCTGTGGGAATTAAACATAGATTTGCGACTATGGCAAAAATAGCTTGGTGGGACTTTCTAAACGCATTTCGTAAAATAAACCCCACTACCCCCACTATTAGTCTAAGAACGCCTGCATCTACTTCCTCCGCTCGATCGTCCGCATTTAACAAACGCAAATAAAAAACTATTTTCAATTATTATTAGTTTTTAAAAGAATTTAAATTTCATCCAGATGAAATATGGGACGTTGACGAGACAGGTGTATCCACTGTTCCAAGTAAGAACGTTAAAAATTTTGCCACCTGTGGAAGAAAACATTTTACAAAATTATTGTTTGCTGCGTAATGCAGCTAATCGGTTTGTCCTACCGCTAATAGTATATTTCCACGTAAAAAATATGAAAATAGAGCTCATATATGGAGAGCATAGGTTGGATCAGTAGCATTTTTGCAAGAGACAGAATGGATGAATGGGGATTTTTTTTAAATGGATTAAACATTTCGTTAAATGTGTTAATATTAGACGGCTATGCGAGTTACAAAAATTAAATTTATGGAGTACGCAAGGCAAAATAGTATTATCTTCTGCCTTCCCCCTCCTGTACTCACAGGACAAAATAACCTTTAGACGTTAGTTTTTAGAGCCCTTTAACAACTTATTACAATCAGAATCTATTGAACTGGCTAAGAAACCATTCTGGCAGAGTTATAACTCATTACCAGGTAGCCCAGCCATTCAACAATAACAAGTACATCAAGGCAGCTAGTTTGAAAACTGTAACAGAATTTTTTCTCTGTAACGGAATTTTTTCATTGAATTTCGGTGTTTTTGAAGATGTTTGTATCATCGACAGTAACAGAATTGCCACCTCCTTCATCTATCGATGATGCTAATCCGCCCGCAATGGCAACTAATGTGATAACGCAGCCAGAGCCACATGGTATCCATTTTAGGAATAATAAGGTGGAGACGATTACCAAAACCTTAAAAGATCCTAAAAATGAAAATTTATTACATCTGCCGAAGACTAACAACGACCTTATAATGATTGTGACGCTCCAAGCACTTCTAGGTCAGAAACATCATGATATCAGCTGCAGAAATTCTTCCCTTGCCATTATAACGCCTCAAAAGTCTTAAAGAACAAAAAGAAAAAATAATCTTTTGGTCGCTGCTGCTGAAAAAAAAGCCATATAGCTTTGATGGAAGCTGCCATATCTACAAAAAGGAATATATTTGCCTTTCAAGAAACGTCAATTCAGCCAGTGCGACAATCTTCCAGAGCTTAAAAAAAATGCGATAAAGTTGATGTACGACAAAAAAGAAAATATTGAGGACTTGATGGACAAAGATATTTCTTGTATATAATTGCAATGGTTACGATCAAAAGAGCTGTGGTTTGAGTGTCAAATTGTAGCTAGTGGACCCACTCATAATGTGCGGATCTCAATCTATTTTGTGTGTGATATTTGTACTTAGTTCGGTATTTTTTAATACCTACATAAGGTTTATCAATATAGTCCACCGGAATTAGACAAAAAATACCCTGAAACAAAAATTTATAGTAACAATGAAGTAACTAAATAATGATGCGTTCTCAAAAAATATTTAAAAAAAACTTTTTTTGAAGAATAAACAATTTTCTATCTTATATATCTATACATTTTAGCCATACTTCATATTTTTGTCGCTAGAGCACGCAAAAACAAATGTATATATTTTGTGGATTTTCGCATTTTACATGAAAACCACGCACTTTGCTGGAAAATTTCATTAGAGCAAAGAAAATGAATATGTTGAAATATTGAAAAAATCCTAACTCAAAAACAAAAAAATTATAATAACTTGAAATTTTTAGCAAAAAACATGCTTTATAAGGGGACACAGTCTATTAATTTTTAAAAAATCTGATTAAAGATGGAGATTTAATGGGGTTGAAATCAAAAAAAAATCGTAAATCAAAAACAAAAAGCGATATCAACATGAAATTTTTAGGAAAAATCAAGCTCTATAAGAAGAAAAAGCCTATTAATTCTGAAAAATTTGAATTAAAATGGGGGTTGAGGGGTGTTGAAATATTAAAAAAATCCCAACTCAAAAACGAAAAAAGATAAATTTGAACTTTTTAGCCAAAATCAAACTCTATAAGAAAACAAAGTTTACTGACTAAAAAAATTTGTGAACAAAATGGGGGTGTAAAAATTTGTGAACAAAATGGGGGGGTTAAGCAGGGAGGTAAAAAAAATTAGAAATCAAACACCAAAGGCGATATAAACTTGAAATTTTTGGCAAAAATCAAGCTCTATAAGTGGAAATATCCCATTAAATTTGAAAAATAATCCTAATAAAAATTTGGGGTTTAAGGGGAATTGAAATAAAAAAATATATAACTCAAAAACGAAAAATAATATCAACTTAAAATTTTTAGCAAAAATTAAGTTCTATAAGGGGACAAAAACAATTGATTTAAACAAATTTGTGAAGAAAATGGAGGTGTTAAGGAGAGCTAAAATAAAAAAAATAGATATCAAAAACCAAAAATGATATAAACTTGAAATTTTTAGTAAAAATCAAGCTCTATAAGAGAATGAAGCCTATTGATTCTGAAAAAATTGGGGGACAGGAGGGCTTGAAATATTGAAAAAATCCTAGCTTAAAAAAATGATATCAAATTTAAATCTTCAAGAAAAGGGGATGTAGCGCATTAATTCTGAAATTTTTTAATTGAAGATGGCGGTTAAGGGGGTCTGTTAAACTGTGAAGAGAATATTATTCTTCTTCAATCTAGTTTATTACATAGATTTAATCAACTAAAAAAAAGTATGTCATCTCAGATACATATCTCCCTGGGGCCGCCCATGCCAGCAAGTGATTTTATGTCAATAAAAAGTAGACTGACTCATTCCAATATTTTTTTAAAACAAGTATTATGTATATTATTTTAAAGTATTTTTTATTTGGAGACATGACTAGATGAAATTCTTTATTAACAGATATAATGCCTACATGAGAAACTTTTTATTGTTTGTTACAAGTGAATTTAAATCACAAAGTTTTATTTTGATCATACAACTATTTATGATCTTTTTATTTCAAAAGGAAACAGCAAGTAGGTACTTAAACAATTTTTTAAACTGAGCTAAATTATGACCTTTGAGAAATATTTGAACAAGAACCATCATCATTATATTATGTTTTTGGTATATAGTTTTGTATTTGCAAATAAGTTGTAAACTGAGAAAATTAAGAATAATACATTAAATTTTCAACAATTGTTTATTAAAAAAATTATATAGGTACATTAACTTAAAATATATAAAGTTAAATTTGGACACAATTTATGATTGCACAAATGCAGTAATTTTTGTAATAATATTCCTCAATTTGTTAGCATTAAAAATGATAACTTTTCGGTAGGGAACAACTTGTTTATCTTCGGCTAACCATCTACCTGCAAGACCAGTATCTGTTTCATTAGAAACATTAAATTCGAAACTAACATCAGCTTCCTTGGAAAATAATTCTTCTTCATCATTAGTGTAAATTACTTCATCTTAAAAAGAAAAATTAGAGTAAGTAAAAATTTTAATATAGACATTCATTCGTCTAATTAAATTACCTGTATCTTTTGTTTTACAAATTTTACTAATCATAATAAAATATTCAAAATCATAGGAAGGGTCCTTTTTCTTTATTCTGTCAATTTCATCATTTAATGAATTTAATAAAGGGACTGAAATTTGCGCGGGTATATTAACAAATCTTTCATTTATTAGAAACCCTAATCTCTTTGTTTCATTAACAATTTTGGTAATAGATTTTTGAATTTCCTCATCTGCATGTTTTTTAGATAACTCTTCTAGAAGGGAATAAAATTGTTGTACACAAGGCGTTTCTTTTTGTAGTCCCAAATTTATAACACTTGTAATACCAAACACGTCTTTTTCTTCACTCATATCTACATCCTCTTCATCATCACTATCATTATAGCTTTGCTTCAAAACAGAACCTACTCCATGTTGTGCAATAAGTAAATCACTCATTTGAGAAAGATCTATATGTGCCTTAAGGAAAAGCTGATTCAGTAATTGTTTTATGCCATGAAAATCTTGTCCTTCTGGGTTACGCCCTTCAAATGTCGCATGAATCTCCTAAAAAATAAATTATCTCATTTGTTTCCTTATATTGAACAATATTTTATTCAATTTTATTAGGACTAAATTTACAGATTAGTGATTTTGAATTTTGTGGTTAGGAGCACGTGGAACTTACTTTTTGACCATGGTATGTGCCATTATCACTTTCATCATTGCTTGAGTCGTCGGATTCGGCTTTTGTAGGTTGCCTTGGCTTCTTTTTGGGACCAGCCATATTTGGTGAATTAATTTAATAACTTAAAAGAATTAATTAACGGCAAATGGTATGGTTCAGCTAAAACAATTTAACCTAACCTCAAAGTCAAAAGTCAACAAAACACCGCTTTTGCGCTTGAGTGCGTTTAGAAACCACGCACGGCGCGTCTGGACCCTATTCTAATGTATGTGTTGAGACGCGCCGTGCGGGGTTTCTAAACGCACTCCTTTTATCTTATGTCATTTGTCATATAAGCGACTAAATGAAGTATAATTCCATTGTCAAAAGAATTGCCCTTTCTATATACGAGAGATGAAATAAAATAACCCGACCACAAAATTATTAGATAAGCATTTTTATTGTTCTGAAAACACGGAAAGTAAAGAAAACTCAATATATAAAATTACCTCGATTATTAATTAAAAAATTAATTGAAAATATGGGTAAATATTTGATATCGCGTTCCAGAAATATTAAAATCTGGCAAAACATAATCTTAAAGACTGAAAATATTTTTTGTAGGTTTTTGGTTACCAGACAAAATAGTAAGTCCTTGGTTTAGTCGACCCAGACAATTTTTGGCCGTTTTTTTTATTATTTTTGGCTCCAAGGGAAATGCGCCTACCATAGAAATAACAAACTCCAAGAAAATTACTATTTTTATCCAGGGTAATTACATTTTTAGCCTTACTATCTAATAAAGAAACACGAAATTGAAGAACTTATCCTTTATTTCTTTAGTAAAGCAGTCTTAACAGTCTGTCATTCTTTAAAACAAAATGGCATTCTTCAGTTTCTTAAAATTAACTGAGGTACTGGGTAAAAACTAACAAAAAAAAAATAAATTAAATATGTAACTAAAATAAAAAAAAAACAAATCATTGCTCGAAAATGTCCACTGGTTCAGGGAATTTGTAAAAACATCTAACTCCCTTTAAAATATAATGGTAGGTATTGGCAATATTGAAATAATTTACACAACATTTACAAAAGAGACGTCTCATTAAGTTTAAACACAGTATCATGGTTATTACATAATTACATAATTGATTTTAACTCTAATAAAACATAATCACCCCGCCGCCATATAACGGATTTTATTCATTCCCTATCCCCCAGCATCATGACTAATAACAATTTTCTTAAGTCTATATTCTCAATATCAGATTCATTTTCCGAATTTGAAAAACCGTCTACTGACAAAATAGCCTTGGTATTACAGTTTAATAATGTATAATTAGGTTCTCCTAGTTTATAATGTGAACACGCAACCTTCACAGTAATCTATGACGCAACCTTTGTCGCAAAAACAACTAAGAGATTTCATAATAATCTTTTTTAGGAGAATAAATACCGCCACAGAGTTGATGAATTTTAGCGTTCCACAAAATGATCAAATGTCTTTCTTTATTTGTTGATTCTACTTTTGGAAAAGTTACCAATGAATCTATTAAAACCTTATATTTTGTCACAAGTTTGCTACTCACTGCGCGTGTAAATATATAATTTTGAAAAAACGTTAAAAATTTGTTTTTCTACGATCACGATCCAAAGTAAACTTGTGCACTTCGAAATCCAATCGTAAAGGTGACGTTTTCCGCGTACTGATAATAAGTGACAGCTTTGTTGCTCGCCGAGTGACAAAATTAATTTATTGTCGTTATTGTTACTCGCCTAATTTAAATTAGGTATATAATAATATTTCCTTTGAATAAATGATTTTTAAGTTATTTGGACGTAGTTACATGTTTTTTTGTTTTATTATGCAAGTTAACATAGACTTTGAATATCAACTCCTTTTCTCATGATTAACGTAGATATAGGCAACACATTATACACTAGTTACAACAAATTTTCAGTTTTTATATCTATTTCTTAAAACAATGTGATTGTAGAAAAAATATTGTGTGCATTTTGAGCGAAACGTTCGTTGCCGCTTAGACAGATTGACGTGCTTCACTACGCGTCGTAGTATCACTTTTCACTCTTTGATACACAAATAGCTATATTTTCTGCGATCACTATCCAAAGTAGGCTTCTGTGCTTCGAAATCCAACCGCAAAGTTGACGTTTATTGCAAACTGACATTAAGTGTCAGCTTTGTTGCTCGCCTATTTTAAATTAGGTGTAATAATATTAATATTTTTTTTAATAAATGATTTTCAAGGTAGTTACATGTTTTTTTGTTTTATTACCCAAGTTAATATCAACTCTTTTTCGTGAATAACTTAGATATAGGCTACACATTAAAAAATACTTACGAGTGACTTACGACAAAATTTCAGTTTTTATATCTATTTCTTAAATCAATGTGATCGTAAAAAAAATCTTGTAATCATTTTGAGCGAAACGTTCGTTGTTACTTTCGACCGATTGCCGAGCAACTTTATGTCTCATGCGGTAAAGTATCACTTTTCGCTCCAAATACACAAATAGCTATTTTTACTTTGATATGGGCTATTTTAAGTTTTTAAATAAGCGGAGGTGATTGCTCTACGACGTTTTTTCCAATCGTACTATTAAAAAAAAATCCATATGAATTCAACTTTATGTCACATACTGTATATATAATTCAATAGAATCTTAAAATTAGTTGTTTAGTACATCCATTATTATCTAAATACAAATGGTACATCCCTCGTATTATTTGGTGCTGGAAGCTGGAATACCTCCGATTAGTCGTTCAAAATTTCCATTTCATTTGTGTAGTCCAATTATAATATATATTTGATAACTAATTTACTATTAAATGATTCCTAGAATTAGATTCAATTTGTTGTTAAATAAATTATTATTATTATTATTATTATTATTATATTTTAAAATCAATTGCTCTTTATTTAATACATTTAAAACCTGATATTTCATTTCTTTTCCAATGAATGTTCTGGAACTAAATTTATGACAAAGAAAATAACGAACACAACAGCTGTCACTTACCAGTGATGCAACCTAACAATTTTACTAAAATTCCCTATTTTATCTGTTGTGTATCTAGAAAATGGACACTACAGGAAGTAATTTTTAATCGTTGAAATTCAATGAAAAATTGTGCTTTTTCATGGAATATGTGGAAAATATTTCAAATATTATCATTTCTCGTTGTAGAAAATCTAATAACATAAAATAAAGTGAAGGAAGTGAGTTCTAGAAACTTGAAAACAATGGATCTCATGGTGGGCGACAGTGGTGTTTATGCCGCCGAGAGAATTACCAGAAAAAGGAAACGACGGGTAAACATATTAATTAATAACGCCAAATGGGTCATTTATTTAAAAAATATATGTGTTTTATTTCGTTTGGGTAATATTGTTATGAAGCATTATTTGACAGTTATTTAAAATAACATTGACCAGAGCTTAGAAACTTCCATATTAAAATACTTTTATTCCTTGTTTCATAATTTTTATAGTATAAACACTTTTAACAATACATCAATTCGTTTATTATAATATTTAATTTAAAATATACATCCATGAGTACTTACCTATTTGTGTTTTTTTTTATTTGATGTTTACTCCAAACTTAAACAATGTTAAAATATATTTTCTTGTCAAATCCTAAGTAATTATTTAATTTTACAATACATTTCATCTATCCTAGCATCTATCACAATATTACCATTTCTGTGAAAATCCATTCTGATTGTTATTTACCTCTTTATTTACAACAGTGTGGAGATTAAGTCTAGCCTTACCCCCTTAAACCCTATGAATTACTACCTTATTTAAATCAAAGGTGAAAATACATCAATTTTGTTTTTTTATTCCATGCATTTTATGACAAAAAATCCTACCTCCTAATTTTGTAAATAGCAAGAGGGGCCATGTACTCAGAATGTATCACACTTAAGATCTTATGTGATTTACTCATTCTGTAACATTTTAGTTAATTTTAACTGTCAGGTTAAACAGTTATTTATAACCAAGCTGTTTAAATTTTAACCAAAATCTCTACTCAGTATTCCATCAGTTCCAATTTTTGTTATTAGCTCAGTTATTTGCTATTTTATAACCAGCCCCAGTTAAAATAGACATGGCAACGATGTAATATACTAAAAGTGCAATCAAATTAAGCCAAACGCAGCAATAAAAATAAGAAAAAGAATATATTTGACATGTAATTTTAATCAAATAATACAGATTACAAATTTTACAGAATATACCTCATGATCTTAAATGCTTAAATTAAAATGTAAATAGTAAGTAATCTGTTAAATCTTCAAAATCTAACCATAATAAAGTAAAATTTAAATTAAAAAAATAATATCCATAATGTAGAAGGTGCTCAAAACGCTCTCTATTTACATATTGCAAAAATAGTCTGTTTTTTGTTGCTTCCTTGAAATGAAGCATCATATGACCCCTCTGGGTATTTAAAAAACAATTAGGTGGTAGTTGCTTCTTGAGGGAATTAAAGTGTAGATAGAATTTTTTATATCAGAATCCCATAAACTACTGACCAGTCAGTCTTACAAACTGTATCGGTAAAACAATGGAAAAGATTATTACAAAAGAAGTAACCGAGTTCATGATGGAAAACAGAGTTTTACCAAGCAATCAGCATGGTTTTATGCCCAAAAGATCTGCTGTTACAAATCTTTTAAGTGCAGTTAACCAGTGGACAGCGTGGAATGACAACAACCAGCCAACTGATGTGATATATCTTGATTATGAGAAAGCTTTTGATAAAGTTCCACTTAGAGCGCTGCTTAGCAAACTGGAACATTTTGGAATATGAGGCAACCTATTATTGTGGATCAAGAGTTTCTTACTCAACCGGCAGTTCAGCAGATAATCATGAATACTTTCAAATGCAGTCATTTTCTTTTTCAACCTCAAATGACTCGCATGAACAAGCACCACTTGTTTAAAGTATTTACTAATGCAACAGGGCGGATATTTTGCCAAAATATACAATCACCAGATCTGGCATATTGGTACCAGATCCAGTAAGTTTATATTGATGCTGGATTATCCGGTCTTCCTTATTGCAATCCCTACTTCTGTGCGCCATGTACAAACTTTAATTTTATGTGTATAAAATGCTTGTTTTTTCAAATAAATAATTAATATTGGTTGTGACACAATATGGTACACGTGGTCCAGGATAATACCAACCAACACAAACTTTTGGTGTAAACCACATGTATCAAATTTGTACATAGCTTTATTTTACAAATAAAAGTATTTTTGTGACTTTTACTAAGTAAGTATTAACAAAAATAGTTACTTAATTCAAATTTGCCAAAAAGTTATCTGGTCTGATGTGAAAATTACCCTTTAACATCGTAGGACTTAACCTGTTAACTTTTAAAAAGGGTCTGTAATAAAATAATTGTCATTAGATACTATATTGAATTATAAATTATGGGACTGAATATCAGGTTTCTAGCGGTGCAAAATTCAACCCTATCAATATCTTGTATTTTTATAATGAAAGCCAGTGTCATTTGTTGATGCAGGTCTTAAAAGATTATAAAGAAAACCTTGTTAGCATGAAAGTTATCCCCATGATACCAAAAATTCAATTGTTGGTTGTTAAATGCCTAAATAAGTGGTCATGTGGCACAAAATTTTAAAATATAGGTACACAATACCTTTAAAGAAGACAATCAAATGATAAGTGGCCTCAAAAAGGGAGGATCTATAAACCAATTTTTGCACAAAAATTTCACTAGATGTTTTGATATTTTATTCCATTTTCTCCCTATGCTTTGCTTAACAATGTCTTCATTTTTTTTTTATATTCAACAAATTTTAAATTGGGTACTTTTGTTTTTTATTTAAATATTGTTTCCTTTTTTGTTTCTGTATTTGAATTCACTTAGATATATTTTTCATTTACTTTTTGTAAAGAATAGACAAATTAAATGAGAGATTATTCTACATAGCAAAAATATCTTTTTCTAGGGAGGAGTTGTTGAGTACTTGGTAAAATGGAAGGGATGGAGCCAGAAACATAACACCTGGGAACCAGAAGAAAATATTCTAGATAATCGTTTAATTGAGCTCTATGAGCAAAACCATAAACCTGATGGTACTCTCAAAAGAGGTCCTAAGAAAAAAGTACATCCTACTACTACCCCTGTAGCTGAAGACACAGAAGATGAGGCTCTAAAAAGTGGAGAAGAAAGCCAAGATGAAGGAACTTCTGAAACGACTACCACTACAACTACTACTACTACTAGCACAAAAGGGAAAGCAAAACATGAAACTACTGCTCGCGTGGAAGATGATGATACTCGGGCCGGTTCGTATAAATTTTTTGCATATTTAGCATACATATAACTTCATTTTTTATGTCAAATACTTATAATTAAATAAATATAAATAATTAGTTGCTTTTAATTAAATAAATATAAATAATTAGTTGCTTTTAATTAAAGTAAGAGCACCAGTTATCAACACTTTAAAATTCAAAGTCTCCTTATATGGGCATGTGTTCAGATTTGTACATAATTCTCTACCAGAACGAAAGTCTAATGTTTCTGGCAATACTGTAAAAATCCTTGAAGGTTACAGTTTTAGTTAAGTGGCAAAAAATGGAACACGTGTAGGACATGTGAATTTCGTTTTTTTTTTTTTTTCTAAAGAAATGTGTAAGTACATTGTAAAATAGGTTGATGCTTAATAAATAGTTAAGATGTGAATAAAATTTTGTTTTATCTTTAAACACGTCGATGGCTTAATCAAATACTGCCACAAACTAAAACAGTATTGTTTAGAAAAATTTCATTTTGAAATTTTGTAAGTCTCTATTATCATTATTTTGTTTTTGACATAAAATATTTATATTTTATTTGAAAGCTTCGATATTTGGCTGTTAAAATTAACGATTACGATTATAAAAGTAAGTTATTGCATAGTTTGTAAAAAATTTGGGCGTTTTTGCAGAAAATAACTCAAATTGAGGCAGTTTTAGACACAGTTTGTGGCTAGATTTTAAATGATTTTCGGGCATCTTTAAGGATATTTTTGTTTGTGGCGGTATTTAAAGTAAAACTTTAATGATATTTTGCATCCATTGAACCAAAAATGTAATGTTCTTTGTTTTTTGACTTGTGGCGGTTTTTGATTGAGCCATCGACGTGTTTTTGGTAAAATTTCATTGCTTACTTGCATTCTATCCTAAATTTTAGGGGCTTCTATTACTGGGTGAGCATACACATATTATTCTTCAGTGTTTGACACTTTTTGTCGGTTACTAGGCTACTATGAAGCTCCAGTGTTCGACTTCTTAATGCTGTCTTTGTAGTGTCGATAACTGGGCTGACGATAACTGGGGCGACGATAACTGGTAAACTATCGATAACTGAGGTGACGATAACTGGGTGAAAGGATGTCGATAACTGGTAATCCAAAATTACATTAAATCGTCATAAGATGTTCTGCTAGTGTCGATTGCTAGTGTTTTTACTTTAATACAGAATTTTAAATGAAATATATCAAAAGCTTCTGAATACATTGTTCCTGTTTTTATGACCACTAATCTTGATCCAATCACTATAGATCAATAATCTGGTTCTAATCCATTGTTAATCATTAAGAATTTAGTTCTTAAAACAAGCCTTTATAAACTTTTCCTTTTGGTTATCACATTTTTTTTTATTAAAATTAATTCAGTATTAGTGGTTTATCTCTATTTCACAGAACAAAACATTTAACTTTACTTGTTTATTACAAATGTAAGACAGTCAATAAAATACCTAAGGATAATGTGCATTTTGCTAATTACAAAGAAAATAATGGTTATTTTTTATATAGGTTCTGAGGACACATCTGAAACTACAGTTCCACCTGCGCCTGAATCTGCTGAAAACGAGAATTCGAATAGTTCCAGCAGCGAAGACAGACGTCCCCTCCTTTCCCGAATGGAGGTTGGAACAAAAAGGAAAGCAGAAGTGCTTTCAAAAGAAAGTGGAAAAATTGGCGTTACTATAACGACTAGTCCTACTAGTTCCAGTCCACCTCCAGCTAAGGTGAATGAAAACGGTTTTATATTTCATTTTTTTTAACATATACTTTTTTTAAGGCCATGAAAGTTTCAAAACAATCTTCGGCGGCCTCTAGGACAGTTGAACGTCAGAGTTCGAAAGGCGTCGATGAGGAAACATTGGCTATACCTCCTGCTTCCTTACCTGCTGCTCTTACGGCTACAGCTCCCAGAACAAGCACAGACAAAAGACAAGTACCTGCAGATGCAACTTTACCTCATTCGTCTACAAAAGAGCCAGCCTCGCCTAAGCCAGTGGCATCGCGTACTGACGAAAAAAGGTAGGTAATAATATTTGGTGCTTTTATCATTTTTTTTTTTTTTCAAACTAGCACTTTTTTACGAATTGAAGATTAAACCTAGGATTTTTCAATATTTATTATTTTTTCTTTCTACCTACCATATTGTCCGCCTCTACCTGATGATGTCCCAACTCTAAAGCAGTTGTTAAGTCTCCTTAAATGGCAACCCGAAGAGATGATTGTGTCAACAGAGTCAGTTGTCAAATTTTTTGCGAATTTTATCCTTATAGGTCTCAAGTACTAATATCTTGTAACTTGCAGTTATATTTTTTCCATGTTAGATTCTCTGCTTTGGGTTTTATAGTTTATTCTTTATATAATATACAGTATGTTATATTTAGACGTGAGAGCAATAAAATAATAGGTTTAACCATGCTCTTTCGATTTTTTTTGTGTGTCATCAGCATCAATTGCTAAGGTTATTAGCCTCGTTTTCTGTTTCCCAGTTCCACTTTAGGAACGACACTGTTAATTAGAACTCAAGAGTGACTGGTCGAGTGGGGGGAATCCTACCTATGCATTAGGTTTAATATTTAATTCATTAAATTAAATAAAAATCCGGCGGGATTCGAACCAAATGACATTGTGTTTCTATACCGTTCTCCTGAAGATATGATGGAAAAGTTAACATATTGTATGTATAATTAATTACAAATCATTATAGGCTGTCATTAGTTATTAACAAATGACAGATACTCTTAATATATTTATCTTTTAATAACCTATCTGCAGATTAAACCTAGGATTTTTTCAATATTTATTTTTTTTTTTCTACCCACTATATTGTCTGTCCCTATCTAATGACGCCTCCAATGTAATCGGCTGTTAAATCCGTTTAAATGACAAACCCAAGTAGTTGATTATGTCAATAGTTGTATTTGTTTCTGAGTGAATTTTTACTAATTTTTACTTACTTAACTTTATATTTTCTTTCATTTTGGGTTCCAAAGTTTGTTCTTTATATAATTAAGACGGAATTTGCACGCCAGGAAATTCATAACAAAAACTACAAATTAACTAAGTTGTCAATAGATGGCGATTAGATGCACTTCTGCGAAATAATTCAAATGTTGAATTATACCTGCCTGTTTGCCAAGTTGTGTAAACTACTTTCCGGCGACCCGACAAGCGTCCCCTCCCTCCCAAATCTAAAGTGCTCGTAACATTTTATTGTACCGCCGGACGAGACAAACACTATAGCTTTGTCCCAACATCTCACCGTAATATTACGGTCATCGTCATGCGCAGTAAATAAAAACCGTTCTACTTTGGGCTTTATTGATAGGTGCGCATGACGATGACCGTAATATTACGGTTTTGTGAGATGTTGGGACAAAGCTTATATAACATTAGAATATCGAACCTATAGGGACCATATTTAAATAATTTTGTCCACGACCACTTAATAATAAATCAATATTCTACCTCCTAACTAAAAGCATATAGTACCCATATATCACGGAGTGAATTATGATAATTCACGCTTTTGTAATTCTGGCACTTTCCGGTAGATAACTAAAGATAGGCGATACTTTTCATAACGATATTTTCTAGATCGAAAAATCAAAAAATCGAAAAATCGAAAATCGAATACGGTCCATTTATGGAAAAAATTGTAAAAAGTGAGAATTATAGAGAATAATATTAAAAGTAACTTTTATTTAAAGAATTTTCTTCGCCAAACATAAATAACAGATATATTCAATAAAATATAAAACGACCTCGCATAAAGTAACCCCGTCCCCAGATGTTCCGACTTTGTCCAAAATCTAATCAATTCACCACAGGTCGGAATAACGCTTCAATTTAACAAATAATGTTTTTTCTTTATCCGCTTTCGAGTTTTCTTCAAAATTCTAAATTTACACTAATTATCAAATATCTCGAATTCGGTCCACTTTAGAGAAATTATTTATAAGACAAGAGAAAATTGTATCACAAACAACTTTTATATAAATAATTTTCATAAAAATTTAAATTTTTTACATTTTGTCAAATTTCTGGAATACGAACCATTTTAGCAAAATTTTGTATATAACAAAAATTGTAGAAAATATTATTTGAATTAAAGAATTTTCTTCTACAACCGTAAATAACAAATATATTCCATAAAATATAAAAATGACCCCCTATAAAGTACCCCCAAGTGCCAACTGTGCTCAAAATCTAATCAGTTCACCGCAGGCCGGAATAAGACTTAACTTTAAAATTTGGTATTTTTCTGTTTATCCGTTCATGAGTTATCGAGTATACAGACACACACACAGACAGCATCGCGAAAATAGTCAAAACTGATTCAGGGGATCCCACAATGTAAAAATCCGTCAAAAAATCGATGTCGAAAAAAATCATGATTACTATACTTTCCTTATCTGTATACAGATAGGAAAGTAAAAAAACATACAATGTAAACAAAAATACACAAGAGATAATAATAATATTAATAAAATTTAAACTGTGCTGCAATAATCAGTGTGATAAATTTATTGTATTTTCAATAAATATTTTAAGTACTTTTTCAGTTGAATTTAAGAATATAAATTGGCTTAAAAGTTTGCTCTTACTTTTAACTCTTCTCAACTAATTTGTGAACCCACAAATGCATTTGAAAGGCCAGGATCGATGTTTTCACATGCATCTTGTTCCAATTTTCACGTTAATCCAGCCAGAAAAAAGAAAACTCAACATTATATTTAATATCTGACAAATTACGTTCTTATATTTTGTAATATAAAAATGAAACATTTTACAAAATCTCTACACGTTTTAAATGTTTCTCCAAAACCAGACTTAACACAATTTACCTAATTTTTGTAATAAAATAACGAACTTCCTTGCTTCCGATACTTCATAACAATATGACAACGTTGCTCGATATAAATTTGATATTTTCAGGTGGCGTCATCTATATAAGATAGCCTGAACCTAAAATTACAGGGATTACACCTGTTTTATGTAATGTTGGTTGCGTTTTTTGGGTTAAAATTAAAAATTTTTGTGCATATAAGACTGGAAAATGAGAGCAAAAAATGAAATATTTCTTATGCGGAGCCTCTAATGGGAATATATTCTAGTTCCTGAAATAGTTTTTATAGCGATTTATGATGACTTTTTTACATGTAAAATTTTCACAAATTCGTTATTTTCTTCATTCTCTCAATTTTTTTCCACTTTAAAATATATTCAGGAACTAGTTCAATACTATTAGAATATTATAAAAGCAAATCCGCATAAATTCATTGTCTAGAAAGCCCGTCTTATATGTTGAAAAATTCTCCTATGCTAATACATTTGCTAACGCCGCCTTAATGCGTTACAATAACCGGTTATATTTTAAGGGCTTTAGTCACGTGATTTCTAGGTTAACCAAAGTGTTCTCTGGTTCAACACTTTAAAACGGTTTTAATAAAAATCTACTGACAGATGACAGAACATATTTTTGTGCGATTTTTCATGTTTTCTTGCTTCAACATCAAAATTGAATGTTAACCACTTCTCTACCTGGTGCTTTTTATGTCGTGCTCGCTATGTACCAGATTTAACTATTCAAGTCGTTCACTGACATATTCAGACAAAACAGGAAAATGTTTTATAAAGGGTTTAAGGCATGAATCACCCATTTGCATTATGCTAACAAGCATAGCCTGAATCAACCATTTGAGTCATGGTACCAAATGGTTTTAATCTCCTTAAATGCAAACCAAAATAGTTGGTTGTGCCAACGGATAAACCAGTGAAACAATCTAATATTAAAAAATCACATCTATTTATTTATTTCTCTTTTATTTAGCAAAGCTAATAACACATTATAATTAAATACAATTACAAAAAATATATATATCTAAAATATAAAACATAAGGTATAACACTTTAACTAAAATATTAGAGATGCTGGCTCATTAATTTATAATCTCTTAATTTATATTTAAAGGTATTAAATGAGGCGACATTTCTGAGTTCTAGGAGTAACTCCTTAAAAGCTTGAAGTCCCTTAAACTTGCGGAATATGATTATCATTATTATTATGAATATTATTAACTACAACAGAATAATATATCAATACATCAAAAACAGAACAATTATTATCACAATACAATGACAAAAGTTATGCAGTGTAATGGACTAGAATGTATGAAGAAGTTTTCAATTCTTTTATAGTTTCTTCTTTGGAGCTTATTACATTTTCTCTTTCCAATTTTTTGGAGTGTCCTCTATGTGTTCTATTCTAATAAACATTAAAAATATTTCTACAAGAGTAATTGTTACTTGTCCATTTGTACGTTTCTATCAGGTCTACGATCTTTATGCATTTGGAGTTGTAGAATGGAAAGCCTTTATAAGTAACTAAAGTTCTGGAGTAATTCTAGTTACCTTTCTTTGAACTTCCAACAAAAAATAGGTTCCAAACTGACATTGCAAATTCTATTTGTAGGCCTGATATAGATTTCGTATGTTTTGAAAATAATTTCTTTTGAATGGTATTTGAATGCAATTCTAACTAGATATATAATGAGGAGTCAGGAGCAATAACAGTGGTCCCAATAACCCTGTTGTACTTCACTGAATACAGGATGATTTCTTGATACTGGACCATTAACTCTGAAACAAAATTACCTATTCATTAAAAAGTACTCAATATTATTAAGTAAATTTCCTCTAATTCATAGGTGTTTTAGTTTTAAAAGTACTTTTATCGAATGCTTTTGCATAGTCTTGGTCAGTGTTTCTCAAACTTTTTTGGCGACCAAAAATTTTTTGAAAAGCAAAATATTTGACGGAGCCCTAAACACATTTCTAAAAAAAAAACTACAAAAAAAACAAACAAAAAAACAAACAAAAAAAAACAAACAAAAAAAACAAACAAAAAAAAACAAGAAACAACAAAAAAAAAAGAAAAAAAGTCCTCGAGCAAAATCATATTCTTTCTATGACTATTATTTTCTTCGCGGAGCCCCCACAAAGGCTTTGTGAAGCACACTTTGAGAAACACTGGTCTAGGTATATAACATTTGTGGGTTTACTATTATCATGCCAAGTTATCCACTGATTCAAGGATGACAGCAAATTAGTTACTCCTTATCGTTTAGGTAGAAAATCATAATATTATGATGAAGGAATTATTCTACCAAACTTTGGTGATGTTTCTTGTTATTATTTTTTTCAATACTTCATAGTTACTACTAGTAAGACTTACTGGCCTATAATTTTCTGGATCATGTTTGCTCCCTTTTTGAACACTGGTATCGCAGTCGTGTGCTTACAGGTGTTCGCTACTACTCCAATGATTTATTCTATCAGTTAAAGATATTTTCAGGGTTTCAGCACGACATAGAGAATATCAGGTATTTCATCGAGGATTTGATTTGAATCAGTTTTAAGACAGTGGATGGCTTTACTGTTTCAGGTGTAAAAAACACTTAGGGGTTGTTAGGGTTGCAAGGTTGTTGCCATGATTTTGATTGTAGACACTCATGATTATCAAGTCTATCAGCTGTCTCTGTAGGATCAGTGATTAATCTCTGAGAAGCTACATCCTTAGTGTTTTTTGAACATAATAATCTTTCTTATCACTAGCTGAAGTAGCGATAGAAATTGATTTATGGTATCACAAGGTATGTTTGAGAAAGCATTATAATGTTCAAATAAATTTGAATTGTTCACAAAGTAGGAAATTCTTGATTTGTTTGATAAGTGTTTATTTATTGCAGTATAGTTAATTTTCCGGACATTCCTTTTTTTGAATTTATATGTTGTTCCTAGCGTGATATTGATTTTAGCTGTTTCCATAAATTACTATATGGTCACTTATATCTAAGGGCGATTCTTCATTAACATATATGACAAATTTATTATCATTAATTAGTAATAAGTTCAGTAGTGATTTTTGATCAAAACATATCCTCGTTGGAAAGATAACTAAAAGTCTCAATCCAGGAAATCTAAAAGATTTTTGATCTGGCGATATTAGTGTTAAGGTATTCCAATCAATTTCTGGGTGATTAAAATCACCAAATATAATAGTATTATTGTTTCATTAACCTAATAATTTCATTTAACTAATTTCCAACCTTTGTATTTATTTCAATGCGATTTAAATTTAAACTTTGTTCTACAGGCCAGAGAAAAAGGTGGAACCAAAAACAGAAAATGGCCCACTTGAAGAAAAACCCATCACAGTCAACGGTCACAACAACAATAACGTTTCGAATGACATACCGGCCATTGTAAGTCCCGGTTCTGAGTATTGGCTGGCGAGGAACCCGGTGGCAGATCAAGTGTTTATCACTGATGTCACGGTTAACCTTAAAACTGTGACTATTCGGGAGTGTAAGACTGAAAAAGGATTTTTTAAGGATCGAGATGATAAAAGTCATCCCAGTGATATTATATGATTTGATTTTTATTATTTTTTTTTAGTACTGCGGTAGGTGGGAGCATCGTTTGCTCAATATATTTCTAGAATAGTACAACCTGTTTGTTTATAATTTTTTACATTACATCTTTATCTTATTTTCTCGATTCTCTCGATAGATTATGAATTAACATCTGTAGTTGGACTGGAGTAATGATATTTAGTTCTAGTGCTTTAAATTTTTGAATCTTTTTGACAGTTGACGTTTGGCGTTGACAATTAACTGACAGCTGTCATTTATGACGCCATAATATATAATTTTGTAATTGTATGGTTGGCTATTCTAAAATTAAATCTCTATCAGTGTCTTTTTGTAACTGGTTGCACAAAGATAATATATTTTAGTAACACTAATTAAATTTGTAATATTGTAGAAAATGTGATTTAAATAGGGTCGAATTTAAGATTTTTAATGATTAATAAGCATAGAAATAATTCTAAATAAATTTTATAGATCAAAAGACCACTAATATATGCCTAGAAAATAATATAAAGATCTGGAATAAAATTGCAGACTTGTTAATTTTTTTGTATAGAAATTTTTATGCTTGCTGTAGAAAAAATACTTAAGTTTTATTATTGCTGTATTTATTTTTTATCTACTATGTTTTTATATTTTTACAATGATCTTAGTAAAATGTATCTCTCATTTAACGCAGTACTTTATTTTTTAACATAGGTACTTTCAGTTGAGTAATGTTTGTACAGGGTAGCTCTTTTTGTTAGAGCAGGTCTATAGTATTTTATTTAAACAGATGATTTTGCTAATATTCATTTTGCTGGTGCTAAAATTTAAATTGAAATTGGTACTTTTTCATCATTTAGTTTCAAAAAATCGAAAGATGTTGCACTATTTTTTGTTTTATAGAAATATTTTTATAATTCAAGGAATATGCAGCAACTTATTTTATATTTTTGACAAAATGGGTGAATTTTTATGAAGGTGTATAATAATTTAGATTGTACCACTTATAATAATAATGCCTCCCATTTAATATATAAATTTTGTGCCAATATGTAAATTACGCCAGTGTTTATTTTTATACAAATAAAAAAAATGGAGAATAATTCCACAAAAATATTATACAATTTTATTATTTGAATTCTTTGTTAATTTTTTTAAAAGAAATTACAGAATTTTTTTTTGAGAAGCCGCCATTTTTAAGTTTTTGTTTTAAAAAATATTTTCCCTTCGTCAATGGAATTCGTATAATTTTTACGAAGTTTATATTTATTGGTCACAAGTATCAATTTCTTTAACTTGCAGTTATATTTTTCTCAATTTTAGATTCCCATCTTTGGGATTTATAGTTTGTTTCTTTATATAATATATATAATTATCTTTATACACTGTCATTTTTACTGTCACTTGTCAGTGTCTTTCAACAAATTTATTGACAGATGACAGGTAATGTTATATCGTTTAAAGCCTTATCTGTCATATTTTTAACTGACAGCTGACATTAAAAATTTACTGACAGATAAAACGAGAACATTATTTTTGTGCGAGTTTTCATGTTTTCTTTGTTGAGGGCAATTAATAGAAATCCAACCGAATAAACAAATTATATTCTAATAGATTTCTTTCAAAGCTTTATAGATTTTTAATCATTCCACAATTTTATTGTATATAATGTAAATTCGATTTTAACATAGAAATACTAAAAATTTAGTAAATTCGTCAGTACCTTTCTTTAGCGCTATTATTAACTTATTTGATTAATTTTAAGTATTTATTTTCGTCTTTTTTGTATTGTATTATTTTTAAGGACAATCCTATTTTTAGTCAAACTTTTCAAGTCATTCTATTTTCCATTAATCAGAAGCTACCGAAAATTATCAAACAATTTTTTTTGCAGTTTACTTAATTATGAAACTCGATACAAGTCAAATGTCATTTGATGGCGATGACAACTAATCGTCAATTTATTTTTATACCTATTTGTGATTATAAAAATGTTGTCTTTGGTAAATTTGGGTAGAATCTGATTATATTTTTGCTATTTTTTTTGAGATTGTCTTTCTATTGTAAATATTGTGTATTATACAAGTTGATTGACAGTTGTTTTTCTGTTGATATAGTATGGTATTTTTGAAATAAAATTACAAAGAAAATTGGGTTTTTTATTATCTTTTAGTTTTCAATTTTGGAATTCAAACATATGACTTTTTTGTCTAGTTATTACAGGCTTATTTCGGTTATTTTGTACAACCTATTGTATCTCCCCTGGAAATATTTAGAGGATGAAGTAAATACATACATTTTTTTATATTTATATTCATTGCTAACGAAAATACTGTCTCAATTACTCAATTATGGCTTCCATTTTTGCCTAATTACTGTCCTGCCCAAATACCTCAGATTGGCAGAGTAGTGGCTATAAATTGACTTAAGCTATCCCCATAAAAAGTCGCATGTGTAGTCAAATCCAGGTTTCGTGGAGGCGAATATTTATGCCTTAACAGTGTGAAATCAGTTTCCCAGGAAAAACGCCTGAACAACAAAGAGTGATTCGAAGTGTGATTGGTGATCCGTCTTTTTTTAAACCATGTTTCTTAATCAAATTCTCCTGAATTATAAAGACAACGTTCGACACTCACCGTTATTCTGTTGCCGCGATCGTTTTAAAAAAGAACTGAATAAATATTTCAGAACCCGATGCATTGGGGCTATTATCACATTTAATGCAAATCGACAAGTTTAGTTGCCACACAGACTCATGATCTCAATGGTTTTCACTGTTCTTGAATGGTTGGTTATGGGTTTAAACTTATGATCGTATGCCTTTAATTATATTAATTGTATGATATACCCATATCGTTTAAACCAGAGAACCCCAACTTTTTTGTCTTGTAGATCACTTGCCATATTTTTCGGTTTTGGGTAGACCATCTGCTTAGCTAATATTGCATTTTTGAAAATTCATCAACTTAAGTGTTTTGACTGATTTCTAAATGTAGGGAGATGTACAAAAAAAAACCATTAATTTTTATATATTTATTAATGAAACTGAAATAAAAAAAAAAAAAAATTAAGTAGCTATAAGCATAATAACACTCTTATAATTTATGCTAAACAGAATTAACCTATCATCACGCGGAGCTGGATATCGACTGCTTCTATTTTAAACAGAACAACTATCTTTTTCTTCATGAGCGGTCGAACTTAGGTCTGTTCTGCAGTTGTCACTGTTGCAGAACAAACCTATCTCTGATTAAAATTTCACTTAAAGTCTTTATAGTTTAAGATAGGGTAGTTCTGCATTAAACTTAAATTTTAAGATAGGATACTTTTTCAGTTGTCTTTTCTTCCCAGGGAAATAGGTAGGACAAATCCGTGATAGTTGTATGAACTATCCGAAGTCGTTGAAAACCGGAATTAGGCTAGTTTTGCTCTGAAGCGACGATATATCCGTTCAGTGATTGAAAATATAATTTCAAACCCTTCGAATATCGTGAAATTTCACCTCTTTGCGCAGCCGCAATTTTAGTCTCATTTTTGTATATATTACCATTCCTAACGCATATAACTAGACCCGCGACGTTGTCAGACTTATCAACAGGCTCGTGTTTGTTAAATATCGCTATGACGTATTTTCAAATGAACTTCCTTGCAGCATTATATTCCTTTTGAATTTATCTATCTGTCTATCTATCTAACATTTTAGCCTATTAACATATACAAGGTGTCTTATCAGTGCGTAATTGACCGGTATCAATTTTATTATAGGAGATACGAAGACATTTTTTAATACGACTATATTTTAAATTTATCTTAAATATACAATGTAAATGGGGAGCGAATCAAACTTTTACAAATTTAAACCAAACACCCTGTAGGTAGTTACACATACACATAACAGATTTGGTTTCCACATCGTTAAACAATTTTATTAGAATAAAAACATATTGTATTTTCTATCATTTGCTATGATGTATACAGGCACTATTATAACTTACAATTCTAATTTATTTAATACAATTTGTCTTAACTATCCAACAGTGCCGGATTTATATTTTTTATGAGTATAGGCCACTTTATTTCCACCGCCCCATGTGCCTTTCTAAAATAATAATTTTCCATTTGTAGTAAAAGGAAGGCACTAAAGTTAAATAAACGAATTAATTAGTCATTAAGAAAGAGCTTAAAAAAGAAACAAGAATTGCAATTTTTACGGGACTTTTTAATAGCAAAATCATCTATAATGTCATCATAGTTTATGGTGTTCATTATCTCTACCAGGGCCGACTAGGGGGGGGGGGTAGCCGGGACCAATTCCCGGGGCCCGGGCTCAAATGGAGGCATGACAGCGGTATAAAGGGGGCCCGGTAGCGGTGGTGTTTGTTTCTTTCAGAAATTTGACACAAGAGGAGGGAAGTCATTTTTTTTTTGAGGATAATTCAAGTAGAGGAGGAGAGAAATTTTTGCTTGAGGACATTTTTTTTAGAGAAATTCAAGTAGAGGAGAAGAGAAATTTTTGCGTGCGTAAAGGAGGAGGAGAAATTTTTGTTTGATGACCTTTTGTTATTTAATGTTTTATAAAATTGTCGCGGGGCCCGATGTGGAGAATTGTCCTGGGGCCCGGTCTGGCTCTCGGCGGCCCTGATCTCTGCTTCTATGAGAGAAGAACTAAAGAATTCATTTTTTCTTTGACAATGAACACCTTTGATAATTTTTCACGCGTTTTAAACAGGAAAAACTCATTTCCCAAGAACTATTTGTTGCCGGAGTGGAAAGTGCAATGCAGGGAGCTACATCTAAATTAGGGTAAACATTAGACAGATTGATTTTTTAAAAACGTTGAGATACAGTAGTGAGTTTGATCCAGGCTTTATTGCACACTCTGCAGTTTTACAGTCTGTTCGCTATACTTACGCGGGTTTCGGATTAACAAAATTATGCAAATTAGTGATTGACAACGAGTTCCAATAAGCCTCTTCCCAAGAAATTAGGTAAAATTGCCCTAATGGTCAGATTTAAATTAAAATAACATTAGGGTAGGTACTAAATTTGTTACAAATATTGCAGTTGAATTGATTATTTGCAAGTGTTGTTGTAAATTGTAAATTTAGTGGAAATTTTAAAAATGTGTGTTAGATATAGATAGTCTAATTTGTAGTGTACATAAGTATTTTACGGATGATAAAGAAAATGGTGGTCCTTTAAAATCGGTAATGTCTGTACAACAACGCGTATGCGATGCTCTAGGAATTAGTGAAACCAAATTAAGAGGAGTATTACAAAATCACAATAGTGAACTGCCGAAAGATCACCGCAAAACTCGCCCATCATGAAAACGAAAGATATTCTAGATGGAAAGAAATTTGAAATTCGTGATACCATTTATCGAATGAGGACCAACAAGGAACATGTGACCTTAAATACAATTCTCTCGGAATTAATAGATAGAAAATTTGACGACATTGGCAGAACAAGTCTGTGGCAAGTGATACATAACTTGGGATTCAAATTTCAAAAGGAGGATAACAAAAAGGCCATTTGTGAAAGTAGTTCTGTCGTGCACAAGAGAATTAACTTTCTAAGAAAATATTCTAAATTTAAAAAAGAAGGGGCGAATTTTATATATTTAGACGAACCATGGATATTTTCTAAGGGTGCAACCAAGAGAATATGGCAAGATGATAACGTAAAGTCCATCAAACATACCGACGGAGAAGGGAAGGTACACATAATTTTACATGCAGGAGGGAAATCAGGTTGTATAGAAGAAGCTGATTTAATATTTTCATCTAAATCAAAATCCAGTGACTATCACGATAACATGAACACAGAAATGTTTGTAAAATGGTTGCATGTAAAACTTCTCCCAGGTTTAAGTGAGCCCAGCGTAATTATTTTAGACAATGCACCTTACCATCCTGAAGTATTAAACAAAAGTCCAACGAATTCTTGGACTGTTGATAAAATTAAAGAATGGAACATATACCATTTTCTCAATATATATATTAAAATCAGAATTATTACGCTTGGCAAATATAATATACACGCAAAACCAAAAACCTTTGTTGTGGATCAGATTATTGAAAGGTTTACGTCTGCCACCTTATCATTGCCAGTTTAATCCCGTCGAATATATATGGGGAATAGCAAAACAATTATGACAACCATATTGGGCCTAATGGTTATAGTGACGACGCAGTTCGGGAAACTTGGCGAAAAGCACTTTCAATTGCAACTCCAGAAGTGTGGCGGAACTGTATATCCAAGTGCGAGAAACTAATAGAAGATTGGTGGACTCGTGAAAATAAAATAAACGAAATAAGTCCAATTATAATAACAATTAATGGTGATGACAGTGATGACGATTATGATATTTTGGATGATAAAGACTGATTCTCTACATGGAACAAATTTTTATTTTTATTTGAGCTAAATAACCCTCTTGTTATACATATACCATATTTTCTGTGTGAAGTGTAATAAAATTATTATTAGGTTTATAATAGCCACATTAGACTCCATTAATGAAGAATTACAATTACAATTATACAAAAGATTCTACATTATTATTTAATTAAAAAGTTGTACATTATTTTTCATTTCATTTAACCAGTTGATATTTCCCCAAAGAACAGGTCAAACTTTCGGGTACTTACCTGGAAATACTCATAAAAATTTTTAATCCGAAACCCGCGTAAGTATAGCGAACAGACTGTATTAGAGGAAATGTGACTGTGAAAATGCCCATATTCTTGAACCAAATTGTCGTAATATAGATAAAATAGATACAATAACAGTAGGTACCTAGGATTGATAATTTTCTATAGGCATTTATTTAATAAAAAAAAACATGAGAAAACCAGTGAACTTGTTTGATTTTTATTCTCTGAAATCGAGTGAGCGTCCTCTGAAATCTGCCGCCCCTAGGCAGCTGCCTATACGGCCTATTGAGAAATCCAGAACTGCTATCCAACATTTAATTTTAAACTTCTTGTTCGTCGACAAACTCGCGCTATTTATATAAAGCCAGCTCTGTACCAGAACACCCTCTGCTTTCCAGACTCATACGCCGCAAAGGATCACTCCGGCATCTTCTCGAAGCGATGCGTTTGTCTCTATATATGGCCGGCGCTAGACTTCATACAGCGAGCAAGGAGTAAACAAAGTACATAGACGGCTCCGCGTCACTGTATGTTATACCACTAATTTATAAAGTAATTTTTTTTATTTTGTTTGGCATTACCCAAACGCACTTTTTTCTCAAGATTTTGCTGGTTTTATCATGATAATTGACATACTATTTTCACATTTTTCTAATTGGTTTTGAAAAGATGAAAACATATATATTTATAAAACGTAGCCTCGCGGTTTGACACAATCCCTACATAAAACGTAGCAAATAAATGAAAATACAAACTGTTATTAAAAATTTTTAACGATATAAAAACAATCGAATTTAATATGAGTAACTACTTACAAGGTGCTTGGTTTAAAAAATTCTACGTTTAGTCCACTTCTTATTCATACCTTGGACATTTAAGAATAATTGTAAAATATGGTCCATACAACTTTTGTAATAAACATTTCTCCGTAAGTTTAATAATAAAACAGATTTCAATCAATTACGCACTGATGACGTATTTGTATAATAGGCTAACATGTTGGTATCGTTGGATAGGTAAATTCATAACAAATTTAATGGAATTGATCTTTGAATGATCCGTATTTTTATGACATGTTTCAAAACGCTATATAATACGAACCAGTTCTATCATTACTATTCGTTATCTTAGTACCTTATAAGTTTGTATTTTAAACAATTTGAAATTATTGGTAACCTATCTAAATTATGATAATTTTATTTTCGGTCTGCATCATTCTATAATTTCACAAAAAATAATTGCTTGGCAAATCTGTAATATTTTTCACAAATATTCTAGGATTAAAGTATAATCAAATCATTCTGAAAGTGAAATAAAATACAGGGTTCCATTTAAAAAATATACATTTGCCTGGTAATTTATTTATATAACTTTTATTTGAAACGCATTTTTTATACATATCAATTTATTTTGTATTTTAGGAAAGAAAGGTTTAAACGTTATAGGGTGTCCATTTAAGTCGGAACCATGTAAGAAACTTTTTTTTGTTAGTTTAATGGAAAAAAGTTATTCTTTATAAAAAGTTCTGCATCGTCTAAAACCGAAAATGCAACCATAAGATATTAAATTTTTTAACCCGTATATGAGGAGGAGGCTTGCCGGATTCGGCCCGATATACGGGTGAGGCTTCGGCATATAGGTACGGCATTTCCGCCCAGCCGAATGTCGGCAGCCCACTAAATTGTAGCCGCGTTCTATCTATATATAATTCGGCCCGTAAGGATGCTTCTCATGCCCGGCTAGCCAAATATTAACCGCGCTCGGCCCGTAAGGATGCTTCCCATGTCTGGAACGCCAAATAGGGACCATATGCGGTTTCTACTTTTAAATTACGTCAAATGGTACGGTCCTCCAGACTCAAAAGAAACGCCGACAACGGCAATCCGAGTACTCGGCTTCCCGTACATGCCGGTGTCAGGCCGAGCGAATGCAGACTATTTGTGGTTTACTGGGCTATGGTTAAATTCACGTTATTAAGATTGTTAAGTAGGTTGTATGCAATGTACGTTAAAATCCGTGTTCTTTTTAGGTAATTCACAACTAGAAATTTATTTCGTTTTTACGATACCCTCTTTTATTATAATTAAGATGGATGTTATTTTACCTACCTTCATATACCTACTTATTTATTACATCTGCCTTGTATTCAATAGAATGCATAAGGAATTTAACAAGTAAGGTTAGGTTATGTTTAGCTGGACCAACAATTTAGATTTTAGATAAATGAGTATAATATATGTGTGTGTATGTGTCATTAGGTTTAAGTTTCCCTTGGCTGCGGGTACTCTGTTAATTCGTTAGCTTAAATGTGATATGTTATTTAATATAATAAATAGTATGTTCATACTATTCGCTCCGTGCGCGACAGCAGCGCCAATTTATTTTGGTATTAAAGGAGTATTTCTGCCTATACTGACAAATACAATTTTTAATAGAATTCGTAAATAAAAAGTATATATGTTAGTTTTAATAAAAGTATATGGATTTATAAAACAATTAAAACATTAATTTATTATTATTATATATTTTTCACGCTTAAATTGAAGAAAATTATGTATAATCATTAAAAATCAATAATAAAATATAGGCAGGCAACAGTATTTACTGGAAAATGTATGAGAAGTTGCCTAAGTCTAATAAGTTGTCATTGAAGAAACCATTTATAATAGCGTAAAGTTAAAATGTATAAAAAGGATCGCTACTTATATTTTCATTTTTGTTCTAAAGAAAACAGAATGAATGATTAAAACTGGTTTCCGATCAGTAAGTCACAAAATTGCATACCAGCCAAATATTATAATCAACGGCAGAAATCTTGAAATCTAGTCCTTGCTGAATGAACATTTAAGAATAAAGGGATATTAAAGAACATCGTAAAATGATAATTTATTGTTTATTTAAAAACTTTCTAGTTTCTGATGTCTACTATTTCCAGCATTACTGTTATTATCACAAAAATAAAGGTAATTTTTCTTCTTATTGTACACCTATCCATTTATTTCTTTGATTTAATTTCCACTTTGTTAGTGAAATTTGTTATATAAGTTTTTTTTTGCTAGTATTTGTACAATTTTCAACACAGCAACTCCGGTTGCTTATTGTGTTGTTTTTACCTACTTTTTTGAAAAAAAAGTAAAATGTATACGTGTATTTGATATGCCAAAATTACAAAATATCCCCCTAAAATGCACGAATTATCCGCAGCTAGCGCTAGTATCGCTTTTGCTTCCCTTTCCATGACTTCGCACGGAGCGAATAGTTTACTTTTTTTTAATATATTTAGCATGCTTATAATATTTGTCTTTGTTTTACCTAACTATACTTAATACAACAACAATAAAGAATAATATTTATTTTTAAGATGCTTATATGTTAGATAACTCGTGCGTTGTATTGAGTTTAAAATTTACTTCACAAATTCAATTATTATATTTTGGTGGTTTTTTAGGTATGGTGTATAATTACTGAGGCCCTTCCTATGGTGCCTCAGTATTGCATTCGTGCAGATGAAAAAATTTTCTTACCCCCATTTTTAAAACTATTTTTCATGTTTCCGATCATTCTGAGTCCGAAAATGCAAAAAAAAAAAATTCGTCTGGTCGTCTGTATGTATTTATGCCGGCACGATAACTCTAGGACGAAAGTTATGATTGACTTGCGGTTTTGATTTTCTTGAATAATTACGTCTAACTTAGAACCCTATTGATTTTCAGAATTTTCGGTTCATCCTAACTACTTTATAATCAATTTTCTTAAAATCCGCATATTCATTTCTTATGTTAAAATTTTAGAAATTTCAATTATTTCTAAGTCAACATTCCTAACATTCTTAAAATTCCATTAATTGCAAAGATTCTCTAACGACCTGTCAAACAACAGCTGTTGATAGTAAAGGTAAAATTTCTAAGGCGGGTTGCGACCTTCATACTTGCAATCATAGCCATTTTGTAGGCTATTTTTATTCGAAATTAGTAGCCAAGCCTGAAAATTTATGAAAAATATATAAGCAATTTCTTAAAAATGACTTTTTTATGATGGTGCTAACTTAAGCGTACTACTATTTCGCCCCTAGTTATAAAAACACCTTCATCAAATGTATTGGCTCTCTGTCGCAACCCCATAGAATAATTAACCGGCTATTTTATTTGGCAAAAATCAGAATAATGCTTGGCTGTGCCTGTCAAGTATTAAGACGTCAACTGTGATGTGTGAATGGCTCTTAAATGTCAAATTATTTAAAAATGTATACTTCTTTTGATATTTATTGCAAATAATTTGTAGTACAGTGCAACCTCTTTAATCCGAACACCTAATTGTCAGACCATGTTCGGATTATCGAATTGTTCGGATTAACGAATATACAATAAAACACCTCTTACACATTTTTAGACCTTTAGATCTATGTATGTATAATGATTTTTGTTATGAAATCCATCATATTTGGTGAACGGGCTTTTATTTTTTTAAATTTTAAATAAGTGAAGAATTCTGACGAAATAATTGTCAGTATATTTTTTAGTTATTGACATTTACTATAAATTAAAATAGACGATTCTTGAAAAGAATCGATAAATAATATAATTTGACAAGATATTTGTCTATATTTAAGAATTAATCGTAAATTTTAATAAAACTATCCAGAACCAATCGAATTTTCAGTATCGTTGGCGAAGAGATGAGTACCGAGTTTCCATGCGGAAGGTCCAAGGTTCAAGTCCAAGATGAAGTCTAATTAGAATGTTTTTATTTTTAGTAAAAGTAAAATTATTTTATCCTAATAACTTCTAAATTAATTATGTTAGTTGATCGTAGAAAAAGTATAATGTATAACTTGAGTGGATTGTTCGTATCATGATTAGACAATTGAACACTCCGCATATAGCGTCATGTTCAAACTTCGTCTTCATGCGATATGGCCATCATATCTACCTACTCTTGTTGCACAATAGTAGTTTGTGCAACAAGAGTGGATATGATGGCCATATCGCACGAAGACGAAATTTGAGCACGACGCCGCAGGCGGAGTGCTAATTCATCTGAGTGCGATGTGGACAATCCACTCGAGTTACAGTATATTTTTTTCTACTACCCACTAACGTAAATCTACAAATTAAAAAAAATATTTTAGGTTATTAAGACAAAATAACTAATTTTAAAATAATTTATGACTTTTAATAATTTTTAAAATAAAATAAACGAAAAAAAAAAAAGAACTTGAGTCTTCCGTGTAGAAGGCAAGAACGCTGACCACAGGACCACCTATTCTTTTATTTTTGTTGCTTTAATACTCGTACTTCATATGGTATTATTAACATTAACAAATTATTTATAATTATACACGAAATAAAAACAGAATTGTTAGTATTTATCGATTCTACACAAGAATAACCCATTTTAATGTATGAATCTCAATAACTAAAAAATATACCTACTGACAATTAGTTTGACAGAATTGTCACTTATTTAAAAATTTTAAAATAATAGCAGTCAGTTGATCAAAATATGAACGGTGATTGGTGGATTTCATTTTTTGCAGTATTCTCACTACCTAAAATGGATATGAAATATATTCGTTCAGTTGAAAGCAAGCATACTTTTTCGTTTTGTAATCTGTGCGTAGATAAGCTAATATCCATGTGGGTGTAAAAAAAATAATTGTCAGATTTCATTTTTCTAAAAAAATTATAATAAAAACAAAATAGAGCCTTTATAAAAAAAAATCAAAGAGCAGGTCCTACCCTGAGCGCGTAGCGCAATAGTCCTCAAAAACAGATGCCATTAGCAATTTTGTCGATTCTAGGCGTAGCGCGCGCGAGTCGAAGCGATCATATCTCTGTGCAGGACCGTACCTGTTTATAATTTTTAATGATTTTAATTTGAAATATTTTGGAAAAATGAAATCTGCGAATCGGTCTCAAATTATGCGAACTATCACCCTACAAATTTGGACGCCAAGTTCGGAAACACCCTGTATTTGTGATATATCAATAAAACTATTGGTGAAGCATTGCCGCTAGTAACAATCGATAAAAAACATCCCCCTTTAAAATGCCAGGTGTTATTAAATAAGAGACACAAGTGGAGGTCTCAAGAAACTCACCTGGAAAATAAATACAATTTTAAACTTGCTAATTTTAATCAAATGTGTGAGGAATTTAATCATGCGGATTGGACACCCATATGTCCTTTCATAAACGTTAATGATCAGGTAGAATACCTATATACAATAATACTTGATCGATGCGTTCCCAAAATTAGAATTAAAAGTAATAGAAAGCATTTTCCTCCATGTTTCTCAGTACAAATTAAAAATAAATTAAAAGAGAACGATTATAATAGAAGAAAGACGAACGTTTCTTCTTATTATTTAAATAATTATAAAAGACTTAGATCTTAACTAAAAGTAGATATAAAAACGCTCATAAAAAATATATTACAGAAGTAGAGAACAAGTTTTGGAATTTTGTCAATTCAAAAAAACAGAACGAATCAACTACTACATTTAATCTTACCGATGGAGCAACGAATGATCCTGAGAGAATAGCTGAGGCATTCGCCGATTATTTCTCGTCTGTCAGTCGGACAACAATAGTAATGACTATGATACAAATACAAAAAACTCGGGTATTCTTTTTATCTCGCACATTACGTTAGCAGATATGGAAAATGCATTGTGTAAACCTAAACCAAATAAATCTTCCGGTACGGATAATATACCTTGTAACATAATTAAGGCATCTAAAGAATACTTGCTATATCCGCTAATGGTAATTTTCCAAACTTCATTGAAAACATCTATATTTCCCGAACGGCTAAAGAAAGCTAAACTCACACCAATTTTTAAAAAATGTCGAAAAGATTTGATTTCTAACTATAGGCCTATAGCAATTCTTAATGCTGTAGATAAAATATTTGAAAATATTATTTATGAAAAAATGTTCTGGCACGTTAAAGAAGGCATATCACAGTCTCAGCATGGTTTCTATCGAAATAGATCCATTGACACAAACTTAGCTTATTTTCTGACAAATACCTCACTGGTCACCAATCAGGGCGGGCAGACGCATGTACACAGACTTTGACAAAGTTGATCATGCTATCCTATTGCGTAAATGAACAGCCTATTCTTCAGTAAGCCTTTCATAAAGTTATTGTCTAGTTATTTACTGACAAGGAGACAACTAGTAACATTTCGTGGGAAATATTCTAGAGAATTTTTGGCAAAGTCAGGAGTTCCACAGGGATCAAATCTCGACCCTCTACTATTTTTGCTTTTTATAAACGATTTGTCGGATAAAATGCTAAGTGAGTGCTTACTTTATGCTGATGATTGCAAAATATTTAGGAAAATTAATAATCAGGATGACAACATGATCTTAATAAATTATATAATTGGACAATAAAACAACAAACTTGACCTTAATTTAAATAATTGCTTTATTGTAAGCTAGACAGAACTAAAAAATATAGGTAAATACACATATATTATAAATAATCATATCCTTGCAAGAAAAACTGAAATAACTGACCTTAGGGTAATTTTTCAAAGTACATTAAATTTTAATGAACATATTTAGCAAATCGTACATAAAAAAAAGAAATGCTTGGTTTTCTCAAAAGAACTACATTTCAGAAATGTGCTTTATTCCTCTTTAATACGAAGTAGGCTGGAATTTGCAACAATTATATGGGATCCTGTGGTATTAAAGTTGAATACATTTCTTGAGAGTGTCCAAAATAAACTTATTGCCTATCTATACTAAAAAAATTTCGGTCATTTGCCTGACCAAACATCTTACGAAATAATGAGACAGGATTTTAAGGTAGTTAAATTAGAAAAACGAAGAATTAACCATAAGTTATTGTTTTTGTATAAACTGCTAAATAATAAAAAAAAAATTGTGAATTTTTACTATCGGAAATTATATTCCAGGTGATGTCGTTCGGCCTAAGAACAAACTTTTCTTTATACCAAAACACATGCTGCTATTGGATAATATCTGCTGCATATTTAATAACCACAATACGCCGTTAAATCTGGATATATTTAACACATCACTTAAAACTTTCAAATCGCACCTGTTCAAATTAGAACTTAAATAGAGATTTAAATATTATACATAAAAAAAAGATTCATTGTGAAACATGCCTACCTAACGACGTGTACACATATTATTTATAATTCTAATGGAGCATTGGTAGATGCAAGTAGTTATAAGTGTCTAAATTATTTTTGTTTTTGCACTTATACTCGTTTATATTTTCTTTTTTATTAACTTAAGGATGGGAGCATTGGTAAATGCATTTAGTTTTAAGATTATTTTTCTTAGGAGAACATATAATGAGGTTACAAAATCTGTTTGTTTTCTGTTAAATAAATAAATAAATAAATAAATAAATAAATAAATAAATAAATAAATAAATAAATAAATAAATAAATAAATAAATAAATAAATAAATAAATAAATAAATAAATAAATAAATAAATAAATAAATAAATAAATAAATAAATAAATAAATAAATAAATAAATAAATAAATAAATAAATAAATAAATAAATAAATAAATAAATAAATAAATAAATAAATAAATAAATAAATAAATAAATAAATAAATAAATAAATAAATAAATAAATAAATAAATAAATAAATAAATAAATAAATAAATAAATAAATAAATAAATAAATAAATAAATAAATAAATAAATAAATAAATAAATAAATAAATAAATAAATAAATAAATAAATAAATAAATAAATAAATAAATAAATAAATAAATAAATAAATAAATAAATAAATAAATAAATAAATAAATAAATAAATAAATAAACAAATATGATTCTATTTTTATGAAAAAATCGTTAACTTTCCACTATTTCAACGACTTTGCCATTTTTCTTTTTTGGAAAACTATATAAAATTTTGAAAAAGTGTTTCCTGTAAATACAAATTTAACCTTTACCTATACGTATTTTTTCTTTTACTAATAATAGACGAATTTTTAATTTAAGATAAGAAATAATAATAAAAGACAAATGTGAACTCAAGACAAATGCGAACATAGGACATATATAAACATAAAGACAAATGTGAATACGAGTATTATTATCATGAAATTAAACGTAGGTATATACAGGGTGGCTCACGCTCAACGGGACGGAGCTTTATGGGAAAACGACCAAAGATATAAAAAATTCGTTTGGGAGGAATACGTAGGTTACAGACGGCTACAATTTAAAATTTGTTAGATGTATACAGGATGTCCCACATAAGAAAAAAAAATTAGTTCATTAAAAATTATTCAAACAAGAGTAAACAATTAATTTCTGGGAGACTTTTTTTCCTTAAAAATTCAAATAAATCGAAAACTAATAATAATAGTAATAGGGAACCTTTAGTTAACTGACATTATTTTTGATGTAGTTTTTAATTCTAAAATAAAAAACAGGGTGTTCCATTAAAAATAATATAACTTTGTATATTTTCTCTTATGTGGGACATCCTGTATACATCTAACAAATTTTAAATTGTAGCCGTCTGTAACCTACGTATTCCTCCCAAACGAATTTTTTATATCTTTGGTCGTTTTCCCATAAAGCTCCGTCCCGTTGAGCGTGAGCCACCCTGTATAATAAAAAAAAAGAAACAAAAAAAGAATATACCGAAACTTAAATCCTACGACTCCTTGTTTCAGAAGTCAATGCCTTGTCAATGTTAAATCATCAAATACTGCTGTCAATCACTCATTATTTGGGATTTTCTAATGCAGCTACTAACTTAATAAAATCTTTTTTAAGCGATAGATATCAAAGAGTACAAATAGGCAAAAACAAATCTCAAAAAATTAAATTAAAACTAGGAGTTCCTCAAGGCAGTATTCTTGGTCCACTATTATATACTATTTATACTAGTAACTTTCAATACTCTCTAAAATATTTTAACTATCACTTTTATGCTGATGATACGCAAATATACTTTTCTTTTAAATATGAAAATTTAGTATAATCTTCTAATTTAATTAATAGTGATTTAAAGAATTTAGCAAAAACCTCGTCCAATCACCTTCTAAAATTAAATTCACTTAAATCGTCTGCCCTACTATTCTGTAAGGAATCTGTAAGAATTGCACTTAGATAAAAGAGACCAGAGATATAACATACACCGGTTTTAAACCTGCGCAAATGTTGCCAATTTCTAAAGAAGGGTTAACGGAGTGGGGAACTGGGCGGCGACACGCGGCGACCCGAACTCTGTGACAGGGACCGGACTTTGTTTATTAGCAACTTAATGAACTATTAGGTTTATTTAAAAGGTGTTTAATCGAATTTTGTATTATGAAATCAAATTATCGTGATTTTTTAATATCAAACAGATGCCACGACATTTTATGTAAAGAGAAGACCTTTTATAGAATATTTCGTTAGCGTTTATTTACTACGGACTTTTCTCCAAGAAATTACAGTAAAATGTTGAAATAGAATATATTGTTAATAGAGCAAAAAATGTTACTCATTGTCTACGAGTATTATAAAAATAGCATGTGCGCAGGCTAATACTGCAAATCTATCCTTATGAGTTTAACATTATATTTTTTCTACGGCTATTACATATTATTAAAAATTAGTCAAAATGAGAAAATGCTGTTTTGTATTGTAACCTCAGAAAAAGTATATTAAGGCTTCTTTCTTTAAGAATATTATTTATTATAAAGGATGAGTCACATAAAACTCTAGAAATGCATATGTCTGAAACCAGATAACATTTTAAAATTTAAATCTATTAAAAGTCATTTGGTCGCTGGGGATGAGTGATTATCGAAATAAATTATCGATAATTGAAAATAATCGATTATTTTCGATCAATAGATTATTTTCAAACAATATATTTTTTGTCATTTCCTTTAAAATCGACTACTTGATTATCTTTGAAAAATCAAAAATAATCGATTAATTAAAAAGCCAATTAACCGATAAATCAGTGTTTACAAAATATAATATAAATAGAATTATCGTTTATATTAAATAATCGATTATTTTCAAATAAACCATTTTTTTTCGTCCATGGAAACAGATTATTCGATAATCTTTGAAAAATCGAAAATAATCGATTAATCAAAAATAATCAATTAATTAAAAAGTCGATTAACTGATAAATCGATTTAAAAAAAACAGAATGATCGATTATTTTAAATAATTGATTATTTTCGATCAATCGATTATTATCAATAATCTATTTTTATTGTATTTCCTTTAAAATCGATAATTCGGTTATCTTTGAAATACCAAAAATAATCAATAATTCCAAAATAATCGCCTAATCGAAAATAACCAATTAATTAAGAAGCCGATTCTATGATAAATCGATTTTCCAAAAAATAAAACGAATTATCTATTATTTTCAAATAATCCTTTTTTCATATTTCCTTTGAAATTGATTATTCGATTATCGAAAATAATTGATTATTAAAAAGCTGATTATCCAATAAATCGATAATTTTAAAAAAATAACCAAAATATCGATTATGTAAAATAACCGATTATATTCAATCGATTATTTTCATATAATATCTTTGAAAAATCGAAAATAATCAAATAATTAAAAAACCGATTAAACGATAAATCGATAATTTTGAATAAATGTACTTTTTCTGTATTTCCTTTAAAATCGATTAATACATTATCTTAAAAAAAAACGAAAATAATTTATTAAAAACAGCGGATAAATCGATTTTCATTAAAAAATATCAGAATTATCGATAAATCGATTATTTTTGTAACCCTTATCGGTCGCTTGCTTTTATCTGAGCATTTAGTTCCAAAATTTAGAGATTCGGATTTTTTGATCCAGTTATCTTTGAAATCGCATTCGCTTGTATAATAAATAAATATTGCTAAATTTTGGATTTTTTTTAGTAAACGAAAATTATGTTCGAGTTGTTTAGGGGTTTGTAATGTAACATTTTATTAACGTGACTAAGGGTTGATTCCACCGTTGTGTTAAACGAAATTTAAAATGACATTTTTACATTAACACTGTCATTTTAATCTCCGTTTAACACAACGGTGGAATCGGACCTAACTCCTGTAACTTTAGTATTTTTTTTTTGTTTATACTAGATTACTTTGTTTTAAGACTGAAAATTCAATGTCACTTTCGATTTGACCGCAAATAAGATGAACCTTGAAATTTTAAGTAGGTCATCCTGTATTTCATCTAATATTCTTATAAAAATACCTTATAAAAATAAAATTTAGCTAGCAACTATGATTCTTTACCTCTTATTTATCTACCAAAAAGGGCTAAACACTACCTTTAGAAAACATTCTTATGAAACTACTATTTAAATACAAAATTTCGTTAGCAATAATGCCTATTTACTATTTATTTAAATTAAATGTTCAAAATTTTACCCTTTTGTAAATTTATGTAAGTAATATGAAATCTGATGCTTAATATTTATTGAAACCCCTTAATGCGGATCTGAAGTATTCAGCCCAGAGAATCATGGCGCTTTATGTCAAAACGTTAATAAATATTTACCGCTGAAAACGAATATATTCATAACAGTAGTACTTGTATTATAAGTACATACAATTTTTCAAGATACATCGTGACATTTTGAACTTGAAATTGAATAACTAGAACACTTTAAATTGCTAAAATACCAACAAATAAATCAAAAAACAGCTGTCAATGGTGATTAAACTCAGGTGGAGGTGTGATCGCTGAATGGAAATCGGAGCAATTCGGGTGGCGTCGTGCAACAATGATTTTCAATTGGTGGGTTACTTTGGCTTAAAATAGACAGCATGCGCAGTGTGCAATGTTACATCTTCGGTCTCTTTAATCTAAGGAATTGCAGTACAAAACCAGATGCAACTAAAAATAGAATCTGAAATCATTCCTTTTAATAGCAATGGAAAAAGTTTGGGACTAGTTGTTGATAATAAGTTAAGATTTAAAGACCATATCATATCTAAACTGAAACTGTCATATTGTGCACTAAAAGCAATTTATCCTCAAATACAATTTTTGGATGTTAACATAAAAAAAATTATGCGACACACTTATACTATCGCTGTTTGATCATTGTGATACAGTGTATGGTTCATGTCTAGACGCTGCTGACAAAGCCCGTATTCAAAAAATACAAAATTCTTGCATTAGATTAATTTACGGCATTAGACGTAGGCATAGAGTAACGTATAAACTTAAAAATTTGAAATGGCTTAATATGCATAATCGCCGAAAAATGCATTTTGCTTCTTTTATATTTAAAATTATAAAGTCCAAAACTCCAGCATATTTACATAAAAAGATTAAATATCGTACTGATGTCTACAATGTAAATATACGACGAAAGCAAATGCTTACCATACCTTCTCATCGTAAAGAAATATTTAAACGAGCATTTTCATACAACATGGCAAAATCTGCAAATAATCTAATGGAAAATAATCTTTTTAATATCACACTTTCTCCAAATAGCTTCAAAATGAACTACAAAAATCACCTACTTACTTTATGATGCTAACTCTTATTGTTGTATTGTCCTTATCAACTTTTTCTTTATTATTTAGGTTATCACAGATACATTTATTGTTATTTTGTTCTTATATTATCTGTTTTTACCTTAATTTTAGCGTGTTTAGTATTAGTATATTTTTTTTATATGTCTCTTAAATAAGATTTTTTTTTCATTTATTGCTAATTCAATGTTTGTTATTAGTTAAGAATAATCGGGCTTTAGCGGAAGAACAGACATTTTAGTTCAAAAGACTTAAATGCACTGAGCTAAATGCCATTTACTCAAGGTTTCGTGTATAATTTATTTGTTATGTTTATATAATACTATTGAGTAATAAACGTATTTATTATTATTATTATCCACAAACCCCACTGGCGGATACATTATATCTATTCTAGAATGTATATGAAATCCACCAAATGTTTAATAGCCCAGTAACTAAATATTCTACACCCACATGGATATTATTTCTACGAACAGACATTATGTTCTACTAATTGAATATGCAGGCTGCGACAGAATAACGAGTTTTTAAAAAACCCGGAAACCGCGGCGTATCATTAGGAGGTGGTAGGAATGCTATCGACCATATGTTTCTTATTGTGTATTAGCATTTGGAAATAATGGAGTGGTGGATCCTTCAACAGCGCCCGTATGCTGTAAAGGCGTTTTATCAAAAGAAGTTATCTCCAAATTATGTTATTTCTCGAACCTGCCTCCTCGTTCACCAGACCTCACAACGTGCGTTTTTTCTTGTAGGGTTTTACTTGAAAAGTAAAATGTTTTAAGATAACCCACAAACAGTTCAAGCCTTGTAAGAACGGATCTGACAGGAAGTGGACCAAACTTAATGAATAATTTCAGATGATTGGAAGAATGTGTACGCTTGAGCGTACGTCATCTTCCCGAAGTTATTTTAAAAAATAGAATCATTAACTTCTTTATGTTCTTTAACAAAATAATAAATTTATTTGTAGAACTTGATTTTCTTCTTTTTTACAGATATATTATAATTTCATATCCATTCTAGAAAAGACAATGTGTGTAATATGAAATCCATCATATTTGGTGAACGGGCTTTTATTTTTTTAAATTTTAAATAAGTGAAGAATTCTGACGAAATAATTGTCAGTATATTTTTTAGTTATTGATATTTACTATAAATTAAAATAGACGATTCTTGAAAAGAATCGATAAATAATATAATTTGACAAGATATTTGTCTATATTTAAGAATAAATCGTAAATTTTAATAAAACTATCCAGAACCAATCGAATTTTCAGTATCGTTGGCGAAGAGATACAGTACCGAGTTCTAATGCGGAAGGTCCAAGGTTCAAGTCCAAGATGAAGGCTAATTAGAATGTTTTTATTTTTAGTAAAAGTAAAATTATTTAATCCTAATAACTTCTAAATTAATTATGTTAGTTGATCGTAGAAAAAGTATAATGTATAACTTGAGTGGATTGTTCGTATCATGATTAGACAATTGAACACTCCGCATATAGCGTCATGTTCAAACTTCGCCTTCTTGTGCAACAAGAGTGGATATGATGGCCATATCGCACGAAGACGAAATTCATCTGAGTGCGATGTGGACAATCCACTCGAGTTGCAGTATATTTTTTTCTACGACCCACTAACGTAAATCTACAAATTAAAAAAAAATATTTTAGGTTATTAAGACAAAATAACTAATTTTAAAATAATTTATGACTTTTAATAATTTTTAAAATAAAATAAATGAAAAAAAAAGAACTCGAGTATTCCGTGTGGAAGGCAAGAACGCTGACCACAGGACCACCTATTCTTTTATTTTTGTTGCTTTAATACTCGTACTTCATATGGTATTATTAACATTAACAAATTATTTATAATTATAGACGAAATAAAAACAGAATTGTTAGTATTTATCGATTCTACACAAGAATAACCCATTTTAATATATGTTTAATCTCAATAACTAAAAAATATACCTACTGACAATTAGTTTGACAGAATTGTCACTTATTTAAAATTTTTAAAATAATAGCAGTCGGTTGATCAAAATATGAACGGTGATTGGTGGATTTCATTTTTTGCAGTGTTCTCACTACCTAAAATGGATATGAAATATATTCGTTCAGTTGAAAGCAAGCATACTTTTTCGTTTTGTAATCTGTGCGTAGATAAGCTAATATCCATGTGGGTGTAGAAAAAATAATTGTCAGAATATTTTGTGTTATTAGGACAAAATATAATTAAAAATAAGTGATCCTTGTAAAGAATCGATAAAGAATGATATTGATCGTTAATAGTTATAAAGAAACAAAGAACCGTATATTTTGGTAAATTATAATAACATTAACTAAAGGAAAAATAAATTGTAAGCCGTTGGCGCGAAAACTTAACTGATAAGTTCCCGTGCAAAAGGTCCGGGGTTCAAATCATGGTTAAAGCCAAATTCTTTTAAGTTCATTTTATAAATTACTAAAATCTCTAAATTATTATTTAAAATGTTGCAGACTTTTTTTAATGATTCGTAGAAAAAATATACAATTTAAGTAGTTTGCTCGTATTGCAGTCAGACCATTGAGCACTCCGCCTATATAGCGTCGTGCTCAAACGTTGTCTCCATGCAATTTGGTCATCATACTTACCCACTTCTTATTGCATATACTATTTAGCTTGAAAAAAATTTTATCCAATTTTTGTAGATCGTATGTCATGAAAATAACATACGAAAGTAGATTACTCAGAAAATCCTTTTGCTGTAATAAAAGTCAGTCTTTACAAAACTTATTATGGTTTACATTAAAAATTATGTATCAAAACAAATGTAATATCCTCCAATTAATCTCCTTATTTTTGTTTTTGAAATTGTAGGTGTTTCTGTAACGCTTCATCCTTATTTTTAAAATAATATTTGCATTTTTTTAATATTTCCATGCACCATATACCTATATCAATTTCAACAAAAAAATTACAGATTAATACTTTGACCTGACCTTCGGTTGTGAAAACATGTAGCGAAATTAGAGAAAACAGTTTTTAGTAAAATACTTTATTATTAAACTGTAATTAACGCAGGTTGGTTACTTAGATATGTAACGGTTTAGAGCTCTGGACAGGCCCATTTTCAACTGCCGCCTAAAGAGCGATCTTTAGAATACCTACCTCCATCAAATTATGGAGATTTCATAGTTAAATTCGAAACTCTTACTTTCTTCTGTTAAATGATTTTCAAAATTGTAGTTTCCCTCTAAATGATTATTACTGGTATTTTTAAGAAAATTGTAGAAAAACAACGGTGTTAAGTAAATTATATGAGATATATTACAATTACATACAATAAAAAAATATATGCAAACGATTATATATTTATATTAAATCTCAACAAGACTATAAGAATAAAATTATACTAAAAATAATAACGAAAAATTGAAAGTTCACCAATACTTACCTATTTTACAAATTAAAATAATGAGCACCATATTTAAAGAATTAAAAATCAAATAACAGTAAAGTGAACAATCGATTTTTAAACATGTAGAAAATACTAGTGATGCATTATAGGCTACAGGATGGATCAATGTTTTTTTTAATGATGTGCCGAAATGAGGCATATCTTTATTTGTCAAATTAATCAACACTATATTTAATGTATTTTCATATATTTAGTTTTGTTTAATCCATCCTATATATTTTATCATTATGTAAAATGTGGAACATACTTGCTCTATATATACATTACTTTCAATAATATTACAGCTGCATAAATAACTATGAATGTTGGTATACCTGCATCGCTCTTATTCGCATATTGCTGATTAAAATGCTGAAATACTCCAATAAAAATAATTATTACCTATAGGAAACTTTTTCACAGAAACATTATTATCTCACAATTAACACAAAACAAGCAATTTATAAATATACCGAACGAAACTTGGGTTTATTTAGAATTAGCAGAAATGAGGTGAAGAAGTTATACACAAAAATAGCCGGAAAAAAAAATTAAGAATAAAGATAACAAATAGAAAACTAGAACAATAAGCATTATAAGAGACAAACCACAGACAATACTCCTTAGCAATATGATGAAAAAAGACAAAAAACAGGTACCGTCATTCCTGGTGACTTGAGCCGGCCGGGTGACTTGAGACAAAACTTTCTAAATTCCGTTAAATTAACGCGGCAACGTTGCATTTCAAACGAAGTTATTTTATTACCAGGACATCTACGAACTGTTTCAGTAGCGTTTGAATCGTCGAGCAGGTGTTAAGTGATTTTTTGCGCTAGATTTTTTGTTTTACGTAATTTCTAGAATACAAAATAATCGTCAAAACTTTGTTTATAATTCTTTACCTAACTATACTTATCATTGAATTTTTTAAATTAATAAATTTCTTTTTTGTGTATCTATTGCGACATAGAAAGTTATTTAAATTTTTTATTACTATTTTTTTTATATAAACTAATGCAAAATGGCGCCTCAAGTCACCCGACGTTACTTTTAAGGTCGTTATTTAGTTGTTTTTTTAATTTATTTTTCAGTTTAACATGGGTAAATATAGAAGAACATTTGGGAGTCAACGATATGCTGATTATAACCCTCAAAAACTAAATGAAGCCGTTGAAGACAGGAAAAGGGCGGGTAAATCCTATAGAAAACTTTCTGAAAAATATGGAATAGCCCGCGATACAATCCAACGGAAAGTAAATAATACCCATATGCGAAATTATGGTGATCAAACAATTTTATCATCACAAGAAGAGCAGAGAATGATACATAATATAGATGTTGCTTGTCGTTGGGAATTTCCCTTTACAGCTAACGACTTAAAAACATTAGTTAAGTCATATTTAGATAGACAAGGTGTGCAAAAATTTAGTAACAACAACTGGCCTGGAAAAGACTGGAACTATGGTTTTTTGAAGAGACATCATCAAATTTTAACAACGTTACGGTGAACGCATATTTTGATGAACTTGAAAAAAACCTCGATGGAATATCGAGCCTCATCTCTTAGTTAACTATGAAGAAACTAATATCTCAGATGACCCAGTAAAAAGCAAAGTTATTGCTCGACGTGGGTCGAAACATGCTCATAGAATTATCGACTCATCCAAGACCAGTCATTCCGTCATGTTTGCTGGTACTGCTTCAAGAACCTTATTACCTGTTTACGTAGTGTACAAGGCAGAAAACCTATATAACACTTGGACCTCAGGAGGCCCTCCTGGCGCAAGATACAATAGAAGTAAGTCTGGCTGGTTTAATGAAGCATTGTTTGAAGACTGGTAGCATATTTTAAACCGCTCAAGTCTGCCTGGCGAAATGTATTATTGGACTGGTAAATGAAGCATAAAGGAAGTGTGTCGAAAGATGTTTTTCCTAGGCTCTTGCCTAAATGCCTTAATTAACTTGACAGTAACGATAATTCGAAGCGAAGGGTTTTCTTATAGCGCCACAGGAAAGGAAAGTCACAAAAAAAATTTATTGGAGAAATTCTAGAAGTGAAACCCAATGATGTACTTCACTGTAAATTTTTGCGAAAAAGTTCCGATGGAAAAAACATTTTTATATTTCCACAAGTGTCTGATACGTCCGACATAAATAGAATTCAGATTATTTGTCGGGTGAAGCCAAACTTCATAAAACGAGGAAGGCACTGCTTCCCCATAGAAATTTACTTTTATATTACTCATCTACTGTTTATTTGTTTATCTTTTCGTGTCTTGTTTCTTTTATTTGTTATAAGCAATGTTTTAGATAAGTAAAGCACATTTTAAAGGAATATTTTGTAAATAATTATGGTTTACAAGAGTCACATTACTTTTTTAAAAGATCCTTTAAGTCTCAAGTCAACTTCTTGGTGTTAAACATGAGCAGCGCGTCTAAAAACGTTGTTGTCTCAATTCACCCGGAAATAGGTATGACTTGAGACAGCCAATTTTTTTTTTAATTATATGAAAACGTGTGCTTAACTAAAATGTAATTAATAAAATTGATTCTACGTGTGAAGACTCATTATCTTGTGTATCTAAGTAGTAAATGAGTCGAAACTTTTTAGAAGAAACATCCTTGTGCAAAAATCAAAACCGTCTCAAGCCACCCGGAATAACGGTACCTGGAACTTTAGTAAAAACAAAAAGAAAATTAATACGAGTTGTCAAAAATACGTACGAGTATATAAATCACCAATTTCAAGGTAGCGTTCAAATTAATGGGGAAAGATCCTTCTGCTCATAATAGTGATAAATAGATTAATAAAAAATCACCAAAGAGAAACGTAAGATATACACAACTATTGGGTACCACAATCTTAGATCACTAAAGATAAAAAATCTACTTTACGCTGATGATGTAATACTGTACACAGATGACGAAAAAAATTAAAGAAAATTATATAGAAGGATTAGGAAAGAAAAAACTGCAATAAAATGAAGTAATGTCATCTAAACAGTTAAATTAGAAAGCACCAGAATAGAAGATGTAGATATAAGAAAGGTTACAAAGATATACATTCGTAAATTTGCAATGAACCAAAATCACGACTGATTGGACTGCATCCTATATAAATAAAGTAATTTATGTTTTAGTCTCAAATACATTCTTTCAATTTAAAGAACGCAGATGAGTTCAAATTATATATAAAAATATTAATAGTGTCTCTGTGAAAAAGTCTCTACTGTGTACATGATTTATGAAAATGAAATAAAGTGGTATAAAGAAAATGCACAACAAATTATCAAAAATATAATGGGTATGAGATGTTTCTAGCTGCGCGAAATACTGCAACGGTTTTAATATTAGAACCAAATCAAAATTCTACTTTTGGGTATAAATTTGTATTATATCTTTTTAGAGAAAACTGTTTATAATTGAAAAATAATATTTTTCAGCTTTTTAAGCATTCCGTATTAAACTTAGTAAATTATTTTTTTACCATATATTGACCAATCTAAAATTTGGTATATTTGTCTTACAAAATTTATAACAGTAGTACACGATACGAAAGAAGGTCGACCTTCGCCCATCTGCTTACCGGTTATAAGGTATTTTTTATTAAATAAAAGATGTTTATAAACATATCGCAAATGGGTTGCCTAAATAAATACTGTCACGGCTATTAGTTTCCTTTATAGTCCATTTAAAATAACGGTAAAAGGTCGAGAAACGCCGCCCTTGACGAGACCACTTGTCCCCTACGTATTTTGGGGCGCTGATTACGAAAATGAGGGTTAAAACTGGCAGCAATGGTTGAAACACCCCTAAAATTGCAAAAAACGCCCCTAAATAGAGGTGTTTTTCGACTGTACTTGTTGTTTTGCAAACTAACTCATCTCATATGTTTTTTGGGGCGCTGATTATGAAACTCGGGCTTCAAACTTGCAGAAATGGTTGAACCACTCCTAAAATTGCAATAAAACACCTCCTACAAGTACAGTCGAAAAACACCTCTATTTTTTGCAATTTTAGGGATGGTTCAACCATTTCTGCAAGTTTTAACCCCGATTTTCGTAATCAGCGCCCCAAAATACGTAGGGGGACAAGTGGTCTCGTCAAGTGCGGTGTTTCTCGACCTTTTACCGTTATTTTAAATGGACTATTATGTATACAGATAAGGAAAGTATAGAAATCATGATAAAAGTTGTTTGTGACAAGTCTTCTCCTGTACATGATTACCCTAAAATGAACCATATTCGAGATATGGGAAAAGTGTAAATTTTGAATTTTAAAGATAAGTCAAAAATGGAGTGAGCTGATTAAATTTTGGGCATAGTCGAGGCATCTGGGGTTACTTAAAAAGGTGTCGTTTCTTACTTTAAGAAAACAAATAGTCTTGACAGTATTTTCTTAGGCAACCTATTTGCGGAATATTTATAAATATATTTTATTTAATAAAAAATAACTTCTATCCGGTAAGGTCGACCTCACTTCGTATCTTAGACTATTAGTCAATGACTAAAAATAGTGTACATACAGTGCTTTTGTTAAATGACTTATAAAATAGCGTTTGCATATGTATAAGAAGAAACGATACTGTTTCGTTATTGCTAGTCTAATGTGGTATACCTTGTGTGTATGTGCGACCCATATACAAGGTCACTGATATGTATGGAATTGGTCCATTATGTTCTCATATAAGGTAGCTAGCAAAAAATGTTGAATAAAAAGTTTTATGGTTCTCTTTTAAATATATTACAATAGAAAGAAATTAAGTATACAGAGTCGGTCAAAAAGTCAGGACGAAACAAAGTTGTTTTTTCTTTAACAGAACATCATGTATATTATTCCATATTTCAAATCATTAGAATTTTGTTTAGAATGTTAATATCAATTGAAATATGGAATAGTATATAGGGTGTTCCATTAAAGAAAAAGCAACTTTGTTTCGACGTAATTTTTTGACTGACCCTGTATACTCAATTTTTCTTTATTGTAACATATTTTAAAATACCCAAAAACTTTTGTATTTAAAATTTTTTGCTAGCTATCTAACTTTAGAAAGTAATCGACCGTTTCCATACATATCTGCGAACCTGTATTTATGCAACCAATATATCTGCAATAACATAAATCATCGAGTCGTTTTTAGACCACACCGCGTCGATCGGTAAACATTAAATAGGGACGGGTTTATTTCCAATGTTGAAATTATTTCTTGTTTAATTAATTCGAAGTTTGGATTTTCATAAACATATGTTAGGTTCAGTGTTGGTCTCACATAGGTAATTTTAAATAGTTTGAAATACAGATCTAGGTATATAAAGAAATTTAACATTATTTAACGACCTATTGTATAATCGCCTCGTGTCAATTTGCTAATACCTTTACAAAAAATATCAATTAAGGATAGTTCACAACAATGCAGGCATAATCAAAGATAAACGGTTAATAGAACAGACCATTTGTGCCTAATTAAATAAAATAGAACCCAACACAGAAACCTGACGGACTATCAACTTATATCTAAAACTTGAGAGTCCTTATAGTACCTCTTACCATTTGCTTACGTTCTGAAAGATAAGATTTTATCCAACTCAGCGCTTCATCTTAGATTATATAAACACGAAGTGTTTGCAACAATACTATATAATTGACACAATCCGCTACAGCTTCATTATTATTAATCGTAACTAGCAAAACGCGGGGAGACGAGGCAACCCAGTCTTTATAACGCATATGTGAAATTTTGATTTTCTCCAAATACTCCGTAATTCGCATGCGTTCTACTGTCTCAAAACAAAAGACAGCTGTACTATATAGTTTCTTCTCATGTATATGTGAACGATATTTATAATTCACTTTAACACAAGTAAAGCAGAGACTCGATGGTGTGGTCTTGCAAGCACTGTATATAACATATTTTATTAAATCTTATTAATTCAAAATTAATCAAGAATACTGAATTTTTTTAATGTCCCTTGATATAGAAAATAATTACACCTACAGGGTGCTACAGAATGTTGTGAAGAAAATTTAATGGCAGATTCTACATTTAAAAATATGAAAAAAAAGTTCACATAATTATGGGACTCAAAATGCTCCGTTTTCATGTTACGAGGTGTTTAAAATTTTCCGTCTTAATAGTTTCTCTTACATTTATCGATAACCCGTTGAGACACTGAAATGAGTTTTGGTACACGAAAATGTATCATAAAAGGTCACATTTACATGTACATCAGTGGCATTCGTGACAGGAAAGTCATGTTTAGTGGAAAAAAACTGTACGCAACTGGTTTTTGACAGAATTTCGAGACCTATGTTCATATGGACTTTTTTCATAATATTAGATGTATATTCTGCCATTAAATTTTCTTCACAACATTCTGAAACACCCTGTATATCAATAAAATTTGTTGGCTAACAATCATTCATTAAAACAATGACCAAATAAAGGTTTATTAAGCTACATTGACACATATGTCAATTATACTGCAACATGTCAAATTATACGTCTGTCAAATTCGTGTCAACTTTTAATTAGTGCTGGCAATAATCGGATGATTCCAACAATCGGAATGTTAGTATTCGAATGATTTTGAATAATCGGAATATTATTCCGCATTCCGATTATTTTCACATCGGGCGAAAAAGAGACTGTTTTCCAAACATTTCTCATCATTCAGCAGAAGTCTAATGCGGCATATTTAGCAACTTTTCTGGTCAATAGACAAAAAGAATATTTCAAATCCAAACAACAATACCGAACCAATGAAATTCTAAAGCTTGATAGCCAATCGGAATCATAATATTTACAAATAATCGGAATATTATCTTAACATAATTTTTGATTTATGTGTGAAATATAAAATGTGTTATCAGTAGTAGATAGTAGACATGACATGTGATGTACTTTTATGTAATTTTATATAGAAATCACAAATTTAGAATAGTATTCGATTATAATAATCTTGACATAAATTACGGACGTAAATAGTTTGGACTAATAAAAATTCTAACTTTCTTCGTGAACGCATTCTGAAAATAAGTGACAAATACGTGTCAAAAGTTAGGTTATTGAATCATTTGGCGAGTAAAGTGAATATTATAGATCAAATATATTTTTTTAAATTCAAGACTTCTATACAAGGTGACTGCAGCCAACCTAAAAAATTGAAGAGGCTATTTTTTATATATACTTTTATGACTTACATACCATATTGTACCCGTAACGTAAATTACTTTTTAATTTGGGGTATTTTATATGTAAAGGTTGACAAAAATGTGTGTCAATAATGTTGATGAGTGGAACACAAATGTAACCAAATATGGTCATAACGTATCCTGACAATATAAAGATGCTAAAAAGGACAAACAATTAATGAAAATACGGCCAGGATCACCGATTCTGGTCGGCGGGTGGACTGGACGGGTAGGCGAGGCGTCAGGTCGTCGACCTGCCTATCAGAGTGGTTTACGAGTAGTGTACACTTCTAAGACAAAAACAATAGCGGACAATCTCACATATAACGAAACCCCTGTTTTTTCGTTCGCTTTTTCAGAAAAAAAAAAAATAATAAAAATCAGACAACATACACATTCACACCAATTACCATTCTACCGGACAACAGCCAAACTAGTCTAGTAATGCTCGTAAGAGTAAGGAGTAGACTCCACAAGATGATAAGGTTAAACATTTACTTTTCTACAGTCCGGCCTGAAGATCAACCAGTGGCCCCTTGGAAACCCGAGGTAAGGATGAAGGTCTCCTTTTCTAATGCGGATCTGGAGAATGTAGATGTACAATATTTGTAACAAAAATAGTGAAAAATATAATTATATTTTTCTTTCAATTAAGGTCAGGATGAAGGTCTCCTCATCTAATGCGGATCTGGAGAATGTAGATGTACAATATTTGTAACAAAAATAGTGAACAATATAATTATATTTTTCTTTTAAGACATCAACTACTAAGTTTATTAGACTCGTGTTATGTGTATGCTTCGTTACTGTTTACCAGCGCCACTTTAGGAACAGCACTGTTAAGAAACCAACAGTGAATGGTCAAGTGGGGAATCCTGCCTTTGCATTGGTATTAATTTTTTATAAATTATTTATTATTTGTGTTTTATGTGGTTGTATGGAACTTGTACTTGCAGCAGCACCAGCAGCTCTTTTGATTTAACACAAATCATTGAAATCAAAAGGAATGTTGAAACAAAGCAGAAAAAAAACAATACAGACACAAAGACTAATAATAAAATTATAAAACGCTATTCTCTGCTTATGGTTTAACATTATAGACAGCTAACATTGACACATTTTTTCAACCTTGAAATATCCTAAATTAAAAAGTATATTTTATGGTTATGGATACAACATGATATGTAAACAACATAGAAGATGAAAAAATCTTCTTATGCCAATAATGTCAATGTTATTTTGTTAAGTTGGCTGCATTGTATTTGTATAGAAGTCCTCTATTGGCAAAAAGTAAATTAAAAAATAATTGAAAAAAAAGTATTGTATAAAGTTACGTTGTATTTTTGAAAGATTTTACTTCTTCATTCATCGTATTTTCAATGCAAGAATCACAAACTGCACCTACAAGCAGCAAACAACAAATTTGTCAAAAATTTTGCCCCGTATTTTTTTTACATTGAGCGATGTATTAAACATGAAAACTTTCAATACAGTTCAAATCAGACTTTGATGGCGGGCACTTCGTAAAAAGAGTTTAACCTGAAATATTTTTTGTTTTTTAACAGTTGTATTTTCTCCTTGATCTCCACGCGCTTCGAAAAGAATTCGACCAACGGCTGCGAATTCAATATTGAAGCTAAGAATTGTTCCACTGTTATATACCACTGGATCTCTGTTTTTGGCGTTGAAGGGTTGACTGATGGATTGCCGTTTCTATCAGGAGACTAAGATAAAAAAAACAAATGAAAACTACATTTCTAAAAATCTAAGAAAATACTGACCATTGATAAACCATTTGACTTCATATCGTTGGTACACAAGAATAGTGACGCAAATCAAAAACAGATTTTCGTGGACATCCATTTTAAAGTTTCTTAAAAATGTTTAAATAACTTTTTGGGAATAAACATTAGTATTTACCTCGAATTCAAACAATAAGTTTGTTTAGGCAACATTAAGAAAAACAGAAAATATAGTCATTCCTCTTTTGAGTTACGATGATTGTGGTGGCATGCTACATCGTCACACCCAGAAGAAATATTATAATTTAAGTATAAAAACCCAATTGCAAAAACCCATCGAACATTTACTGTCAATAATATCTGTTACTTAGTTCGAAGATTAAGAATTAATTATTATCCTTGACGCAGACCCAGGTAAACCGAGGATAAGAGACCTTTTTCGATTGCATTATAATTATGTCAGTCACCCAGCCAGACTATATCGTTTGAGTTACTAACTAACTTTCCGCTCTGAAAAATATATATTAATTAAAATCGTATGTGTATTTTATTACAACTCCTCACCAAACCTACAATGATCTTCTATAAAAGTAAATTTTACACTATATTCATAATGACATTTTCAAGAATAATGCCCTAATTTGACTTGTGTGACTGTTGAAACTGATGTTCTTACTCAATTTTTAATAAAACTGGCATATTTTGATATATGTCATTCTAGGCGAAAATTGACGATCTTGTTTCATTGACTGAAGACAACTAGATTTGTATCACTCTTCTTCTTCTAATTCGCGACTTTGTAGTACGGGAAGAACGAGACAACCACTTTCCAGCGGTCATTTTTAGAAGTAGCAATTTGTCGATCTTCCACATAAAACTATGCGGATTTTGCTATACATTATTACAATAAGCTCGAAAATTCAAATTTCTGAATTGTTTCACTATTCTTGTGTACCAACGAATCTATCTTCAACACGTTTGTTTTCTATTTTTGTTTATTAAATATACAAAATGATAACTTACCATTTTATCGATTAGAGTACTCGACAACGTCTCGTTGGCAGCTGTCACTAAACTGTCATCAGACTCATCTCGACATACGAAAAATTGTTTGCCGACGTCGCCAAGTTCAAAAAGCAGTGTGACTACATTTGTAATGGCTTGATACATTTCCTAAAAACAATAGAAATTGATAATATTGGTGCAAAATGGACGTTTAAATAAAATAATTATTAATTACACTTTTTTAATTTTGAAGTTATTCAGCTTACCAAATCATCAGGTTCAGTTTGGAATATATCGTACACAGTCTTCCAAAGTGTGATGAAACGAGGTTGTGACATTTTAGGAACTGTTTTTAAATTAATTTTGCCGTCTTTAGATTGGACAAAACTTCTTAACTTGGTCATACTTTTTGTCTCCCAATTCATTTCTCCACTGAACGAGGCAGTTTCTACAGACGCTTGCGAATCGTAAGATTTTCTAAAAAAAAAAAGTAATCAATTAAGTAGATATCTTTGCTATAATAGAAATTATGTCCATGGGATCAACAAAAAAGGATACAAGAAACGTAACTGACACTCTACTTCAGGGAAATTGGAATTCTGTAGGTCCTTTTCTTGTAATCTATCAGAAAGTGATAGAAATACCCCAAGTCCTTGCAGGTGTCTTATGTCAGTTGCGCTTTGTTGTTGCTTATATTTTTCCCAATCGGAAATTATTATGTTTTTAGCGTGTCTTACATAATTGTCCCACTGAGTATGGGTAACATAAATCAAAGCTTCTGACAGTCTGAAACATATCTTCCGGTGACGACTTTGTTGTTACAATTTTTTCGTCATAAAACCGTTTGCACTTTGGCCACACTAACTCTATCACATTGTTCTGGCAGGGATAAGGAGGAATTCTTAATATTGTATGCCCTTATTCCTCAACATATTTATCTAGGTGGTATCCTTTTCGTGGTAGATTTTGAGGTATAAGTTCCCAAATCTGATATTTCATACCGTTGATTGGATAATTAATGTTCTTTTCCTGCATTATACCATTTTATTTTTTGTCCAACTATAACATGGAATTGGTTCCACGTACCACGAATGATAACTGGCATTATCGAATATAATCAAAGAAGGTTGTTCCAGACTAGGTACAAATTTAGTCTTAAACCATTTTTCAAAATTTAAATATTATGGTAATCCCTGCTTTTTGTTTGACTTTTAAATATGAAGGCTGCATTTTTTTATAAATCCTTCTTCATTGTCACCATGAACAATTATGTATCGAATTCATCGAATTCCATCTCCTGTTTTTTACATGCAGTAGCCATAGTTTCATCATGTCAACTTTTTCTGTCACTTATCTTGTTATATACCCATGTCTCATCCATAAATACAGGCTTAAAGTTACCCGGCTGTATCTCCTTGTTTATCTGAATCGATGTTCGTTCCAATAAAAACTGTCTGTTGTTACTTTTTTTAAAGCGAAAGCCATTTTTCGAATTCATGTATTAATTGACCGAGCAGAACATTTCACATCAGGCATTTCTTCCAAAAATCGTTTATGTAACGATTTCATTGTTACATGTTGCGCACTTTCGTACATCTCAACTTACTCAAAATTAAATAATTGACTGTTTTACTTTGGCTTACTTTTTTAGATATTATTTTCATATACTCTGTATCAGAATTTGATGGGAATTATTTAATGCCTCTGCAGCCATTTGATTGAACCTCTTTCCAAGAGCATCGCAAATAGATTTGTGTCTCTTAAAATTGGAAACTACGTTTAGGATAAAAGTTTTTGAGTGATCACTAAATAAAAACTTTTGAAATATTAAAATTTTTAAATTGACAAATTCAAAATTATTTTGATAACTGCCACCTGACAATCATAATAACAATGATGTAATTAATCTACGACGTGCCAAAATCTAGTAACTTGGGGGTATTTCCGAGACTTTAGGATATAAACTATCATATAAACGCTAGTACTATACTTCTATTGTATGATCAATGCATGAGAATAAAGGCTATTCAGTCCAAGTGCTAATACGAAAGAAACAAGAACTTGTAAAAGTATATGAGTTATCCACATGGTATAAAAAATAAAGTTGTCCAGGATCTAATCCAGTTATCTGCCTTTTGAAAACAAACTCAAATAAAATTAATGTCATGTCAGATACTGTCTCGTAGAAATGCTGTCCATTTCGAAAATAGTCCTTAAGGGAAACAGTATCATAGTTATAACCAAACACACTTTTAAATCGTTAAAACAAAATGGCAAACCTGCAAAAAATAACCAAAGCGATTATCCCTCTACAGAGACTTGGGGGTACGTTTGGAAGAAATATACTGGAGATTGTTAAGGACAAATTATCTAACATTACTTGTTATTCAGGTACCTAAGAATAACTTAAACAATATTTTTTAACTGTTCCTATATTCTGATTTTAAATGATGACTATTTTAGGAACTTGCATTATTTGGTCAGTGATTGATTAATTATTGATAAAAACTTGGTGGATTTAGTTTTTTGGGAGTAAAATTATAAGTATTGTGTATCGTGGTCGGCAATAGCCAGTATGTTTTATACAGCTTATTAAAGAAGAGAAAAATAAGCATGATTCTATTGTAATTTTATGTATGCGGTGTTCAATTGCATTAGCGACAGAAGGTTGCACAATAGAGATCTTTTATTAGTACTCCATACTAGGGCGATTCATTTCCGCAGTTTTATTTTCGGTGCTCAAGCAAAATATTAATCTACATATTATAGAAATAAAAATTCCCACCAAGTTTAAGCTCTAATATCAATTTTAAGTACTTACTATTTTAATTTAAAGTTTTACTATTTAAAATGCATGTAAAAATAAATTATTTTTTTTTTAATTTCTAATGGACCTTGTGGGGAATTTCATGCTCTTCGAATCTGCTTTAGAGTTTTTTTTTGTGTAACTCGCACTGGTTCATCAGTAGGAGTCGTAAATACAGTTTTTAAAAAAAAAATTTTTTTTAATTTTTTCTTAAAAAAAAAGTTATCCGATCAATATTTAATGAATTTACAGCCTGAAAACGTAAGAAATTGATAAATACTAACTCATAATGTTATTTAGATTAATTTTTTCTATTGATTACCATTATATTTCCCTACACTAAGAACTTTTTTAGAATTATTATGATTTCTCACTCATAATGAATATAATTTCGAAGGGCGTGAAATTCCCCACAAGGTCCATCAAACCTATTTGCAATATTGTAAAAGGTGGGCAAGCATTAGAAATTTAAAAAAAATTTTTAGATGCATTTTAAATGGTAAAACTTTAAATTTAAACAGTAAGTACTTAAAATTGATATTAAGAGCTCAAATTTTTTTTTGTGGAAATAAATCACCCTACTTCATACTTAACATGAGGTATTAACACACTTCGACATACGAGATCTATTGAGTCCCCTTCTGTCGTTAATGCAGCAAATTTTGTCTATCCCGACCCTTCCAATCCAATCTTCCCTAGGAAAGGTTGGGATTTGGAGTGGCTCCAAGCTGAGAAGATCGATCTCTTTTATTTGGTATGCTCCTACGTATGGTGCTTTTCGCTTCTGTAGTCCTACATATTCAATAAGAACGTAAATGGAGGTTTCGTTCTCTTCATCCTCACAGAATCGGCATTCTGCTACTATGCCTAGGCGTAGCCTATTCTAGCCACAAGAGAATGTCCAATTGTTGGTTATTCTACTATTTAATCTCTCCTAATATTCTGTTACTGCTGATACTGCAAAACGGATCAAATCCCACAATGTGTTTGAGCTTCAGTCCCTGCGAGATCATCTTCAATCTTGTTACCCCGTCGTGTCCTGGAATAAAAGTGAGTAGCTTCTAGGCATCTTTAGGCCATTTTTGAGTTGATTACATAAGGAACTATTGTTACACCTGCATTATATATCATTTCGCGAGCTTCGCTCCACGAGTTTCCCCTTGAACCTATAAGTTGGTTCACTTACATGTTTTCCCGTTTTCTCTGTAAATCCCAGCCTTTATTGTTCTGTTGCGCTCGCCAGATGGCAGCATCAGTTTTAATATGTTCTTCTATAATTGGTTAAAACTCGCGACAATTTGTTATATTCTAATCTCGACTATTTGGTAACATCTTCTATCGATGGCTGATTACCATAGTGTGAAAATAGCATTGTAACATTTGGTGGGCTTTATTAACTTCCTTTTTATTGATAAATATTGTTCTGATTCATGAAATAGTCTATTCCTGACTGTGCCTAGCGGGTGATAATTATCTAAGATCATCTAAATGAAAGTTTTCATTCACATAATACAGGCATGGGATACTGGTGTGTTTTTTATTTGAGAATACCTTATTGAGTATTTTAGAGGAGTTAAGATGAACCATGATTTTGAGTCCTCAGATGGTTATATTCTCACTGTCCATAGATCGATTTAGATAGCTCATTTTCTACTCGGAAATTATTAAAGTAGCACGGTACACTGAACCCTGGTGATCCCTGGTCTAGTCTATTGGAGACCTGTTTGTTGTGGTTCTGGAAATGTATAGACAGGGTTCAAAGTGGCTAAAAGTCATCGGTCGTTGACATGTGCAAATGTTACAGGCCAAACACTTTAAAAAGTATTATTTTTTTAGTTTCCGCTACCAAAGAAACCAAGCCTATGAATGTGGAGTTTGAAAAATCTGGTACCGTTTGTAATGACTGTAAGCCGCCTAGTGTAATGAACAGATTTAGATCATTTTTAAAACGTAGAATATTAGACAGGACCATGAATGAACAACAAAAAAATGAAAGCATCGATGAGAAACTGGCTAGAACGAGAAAGGTGCGTAGTAGTGAACTCATTGAGATAGAATAATGACGATACTAAAAGTGTCGGTACCGTTTTATTACACTTTTACGTCATGTGTTAAACTCGAGCTAGTAAAGCTAGTCAGTTTTGGAGAAAAAGAAAGTATTTTTTTAAAATAGCTTCATTTAAATGACATTAAAACATTTTCATTCCGTCAATCTTCAAATAAAAAATTAATAGGCGATTTTAAATCAGATACCATGTCTTGAATATGAATGACTACACTGATATAAATAAAAAATAATGACGTCATATTGAATATTGTCTTGAAATGGTCAAGTTTAATATAACTACAGTAAAAACGTGGTCATCAGAGATATGAAATGTCAAATGAGATGACAAATGTAAAACTTTTACTTTTGAATTATTAAAATATTGTTTGGTTGTGTTATTTGTAAAATCGAAAGAAAGGCGGAGTATAGGGTTGCCAGATTTACAGAAGGAAAAGATGGACAAAGGCGACGACAGGAATCAGTTTAAAAAAGGAGATATTTTTATAAAATAAGCTCCTTTCTTTGTGGAGATCTAAAAAAAAGGTCCTCCGCTTATATTTTTGTAAACCACTAGGCCCTTTTTCTGGGGAGCTTCTAAAAAAGAAAGGTCACAAATTACTTTATATATAATTTTAGATTTAAAAAGCGTAGCATTTAGGTAAAATGCGGGACATTTTCGTACTATGGCGTAACGCTTGCCACCAAGTTAAAAAGCGGGACAATTACGCTTAAAGCAAGATGTATGGCAACCCTATAGTTGAGTACCTACCTAGATATGGACGCATTTAAGGTTTTTGTAAATGGAAAGCCAATTTATTTTCAAGATAGCCAAGATTTATTGATGAACATGGCAAAAAGTTTCATAAAAATTCCGAGGCCAAAGCAACAGAAACTACAACATCAATTTTCTCTTCATCCATGATCAGTACACAAAACAAATATTTATTTTTTATCCTTACAAATTCAAAACCAAATCCTAACTACATTACATAATATACAAACCACACACCTAGAGAAATATACGGCTAAAGAACGACTGCGCATCTGATCTGAGTGTCTACTGAAACGGGATAGAATATTCCGCCATTTTGCCAGCTAATTGTCAGATTTAAGTGTCAACTTTCGATGTCGATAATGCCGATGCTATTTTAGTGTTTTGCATTGTTTTCGTTTATGTTCTTGAATTATATTAGGAATATGTAATAATGCAATTTCACAAAATAATGTTAATAGTTGATGCATAAACAATTTTTTTTAATAATTATAAAATGCCTAGTAACAAAGGAGCTTGATGCATGCAATTTGTTTAACAAAAACGCATAATGTTGGTTGCATACTGTCTGGCTTTTACATTACCATGCATTGTTGGTTGCATATATGTTTTGACAGATTTCTGGCAAAATGGCGGCTTATTAGACTTTTCAATTGTTGCCGTGTCGGATGTCTCTCTTGCGCTGTATAGTCATCTAGGTGTCTATAGAAAACTTTAACAACTCTGGTGAACTGTTTAAACCTCTACAATTCTTAGATAAAATAAAATAAAATAAATGTTAAATAGGATAATACGTATCGATTTGTATTAACCATGTAATAAGGCCTTTGTCTGTTTGGTTAAAAATAAATAAATAAATAAATAAATACAAACATAGTACACAAAACAAAAATTCGCTGCGATATCTGACAATGTCATGCGCATTGTCAAGTTAGTGTCAATATAAACCAAACATTTTTAAATCAGATTAATAGAACGTCATTATAATGACGTAAGAACCTTGACCACACTTGACTTGGTCATATTTCTAGTAACTGATTTAAAATCGCCTTATGACTTCAAATAAATCAAAGTTGGTACGACTCTAAATCGCCATTTTGATAACACTTTTCCGTCACTCTTGGCAGTTCATCCATCATATCGCAAAATAGTGTTCATGTCGTCTTTACTTCATTCTATCTCGATGAGTGAACTATTTATAAATTATATTTTTCTTAAAATACCTGTTTAGTTTTTTTTTTTTAATAAAAGGCTCATACATTATAAAAAATGTAGTCTCCTGGAGCCGCCCTTGTTGTTAATGTGGATACTGTTTTTAAATTAGTTTTGCTTATACTATTTTTTCTATATAAAAAAATTTGTTAATTCATATTTTTTTACCTCCCTTGGTACACACAATATAATTTTTATTAAAATGTATTAACTTAATGTTTTAAAAATCAAATTTTATGAGAAAAAAAGTTTTTCTTCATGTGCAATGTTTTTGAGACGCACTATATACAGTGTGCCTACGTAAGTTGGCTACATATGGAAAACTTTTTTATTAATAGTTTTGTCAAAAAATTGTGCATAGTCTAAAACCTAGAATACAACCATCAGATAAATTTTATGAGTCGCATACGAGATTTGTCGAAACAATGATTTTTGGTCAAGAGTAAAGTACATTCATTTTTGACAATCCTCGTATACGACTCATAAAATTTGATATCTGATGGTTGTATTTCAAGTTTTAGACCATGCACAATTTTTTATGAAGAATTATTTTTTTTCAAAAATTAACAATAAAAAAGTTATTCTTCATAAAATTATATCAGTGTCAAAAATAAAGGTACTTTACTATTGAGCAAAATTTATATTTTTTGACGCACCTCGTAAACGGCTCAAAAAATTTAATATCTGATGGTGGAATTTTAGGTTTTAGACTTTGCAGACCTTTTTATAAAGAATACATCTTTTTGATAAAACTAATAATAACAAAGTTTTTCATATGTAACCAATTTACGTAGACACAGTGGTTATTTCATATTTACTTTGAATTTTTTAGGCATATCCATTCTTCCATGCAGTTGAGAAAGAAAATCTTCCAGGAGCACCGATGCCTGGGTGGCAGCAGTTAAACAGAATTTCCCGTATTTCTAATGGACATAAAATTTAATGATCGTAATACATTTTTGAAATAATTCTTGTTTTATTTTTAATTTCGGAATTATTTTTTTTATATTTTAAAGAAGGCTCCCATGACCAGGCCCGACGAGAGGGAGGGGCAAAATCCCGGCGCCCGACAGCTTTAAAAAATAGATTACAATATTTGGGAGGGGCCCCTGGCCAGCGTTTCGCCCCGGGGCATGCGCCCTGCCCATGATCCCTCCCTGGAGCCGCCCTTGGTTTAGTGTATGATTTTAATATTAGTTTTATCCGTGTTATGTTTTGATTTAGTAATTTCAATATCCCAGTGATTGCATGATTAACTGTGGCAGCAGCGGTGATAAATACTTGCCTCCTTTTTTGCCGTGCAACAGGAACTAATTTCTATTTCTACATGCAACACATTTAAACGATTTATCAGCTCATCGGTATCGCTATCGTGCAAGTTCATATTAAAAAATTAAATCATTGGAATAAAAATTGATTTCATCAATAAGTTATGGATCGTCTAATATAAACTTTTAGGGCCAAATACTGATTTTGATTAATTGTGGGAATTCTTAGAAACTGTTTGGTTTTTCCTTAAAATATTTAGTAAAAATATCTATACCACAGAGTAGGTGAATAATACAGAAAGGAAAGTAACGGTCGGCAATTTAAAGTAGAAGGGATACAATTCTCTGATCTTCAGTTCCAGCTCTGTCACGAAATAGCGCCGAACGAAGTAACACCCAACTAAATAGCACCGACTCAAAAAAATATACATAAAGCAAGAAAAATTTAACCAAAACTAACTCAACCTGACCTGTGCTATAATAGTTCCAACGAAGAAAAATACATTAAACTGACTATCTCCCTAGACCAAATATCAGCGACTATGTCTCTAGAGAAATAGTCAATATTTGATCCAATATTCGTTCCAAATATAACACGACCTTGATTAATATTCTGCTAATTTTGTTGTTGCTAAATTTTTCGAACATTTTACAATTTGATTCTACATAATTTTGGCATTAATAATCAATGCCAAAAATTCTCATTAAATTGATATTAAAATATTCTCGAGATTTAGATTCAACAAAAATAGCCGACTATTATCAAAGTCTTGTTATATTACCCTTGATAATAACTGGCATTAAGAATGCAAATATACTTCCCTGATGAAATTTTGAAAGCCTTTTGTACGCTTTAGAGCCTTATGTTTAGTCAATACGGAATTGTAACCATAAATGATCCATACAACAATACTCTCTCATACTCTCATAATAATTTTACAGATGGCACCGCGAATGTTGGAAATTCGATTTTTATAAACAAAATTAGTCTAGTAGTTGTTCGTCGTTGCTATAGCCCTATGTTTCGTTTCTGTATCTAGACTGTGACGCATTTTATGTTTAAGATTGACAACATCACAAAAGCGTCTTTAAATAGCGCACTATTAGCGCCGTGGCAGAACCCACTACCACCGTACAGTGCATAAACGAGGTCAATAGAGTAGCTCTGCTCACTAGGATGGAAAGCATTAGGTAATCGCGGTTATTTTTGAAAAGAAAGGAGTAGAACACGATGTTAGCGAGCACAGCTCAAAAATGCTAATTGTAAACGTATGCATTATAAAATATGGGAAAGAACTTTACTGTGCGCGCTCGAGACTAGCACAGCCCGCGATTACCTAATGCGTTTCCTCCTTTAAAGTTACATTTTTTCGTATACGCAACCTGCTTCGCGTGTTTTTTAATTTCTTTATTAGAATTTTCATTAATTATATCAAATAATTTATCTATTTTTTTCCCTTTCTCTTCCCCTATAAAATTTGTTATATGATTTTCGTCATTACAACTGCTATTGGGTGGATCGTTTAAAAAAAAATTATTAACTTTACCATCCACTAATGCAACCCTAGACACTGCCCTTGCGCTGCAGTGACTTCTCATTTGAAGATAAAACCTTAGTCAGTGCACATAAATCAAAAATATGAGTCATTTTGAAAACAAAAAAATGAAGATCCGGTGCAGCAGTACAATTTCATTTGAAGACAAAAAAAAAATGGTGCATAATTAGTGCGCAACATTTCACATCTTCATCATCAATTAGGCATTCCAACGACCTGTCCAAATGGCTACCAATGGGTAATGACAGTTTAGATATGGCAACCCTGTTGTCATGTTGTCATTAACAGGGTCAATGATACATATATAGTTATATAGATTGCTCAAAGCTGGTCGTTAACGAGCGGCCATATTGCCCGGCAAATATTTATTAATTTGAATCGGTTTAGCAAAAATGTGTTTTAAAACCAATTTTTAGCCTTTAGATATTTAAAAAAAATTAATTCCTTACATTTTTACTTCAAGGCATAAGCTTATGTTTATTTTGAAAAATATGGATGATCAATCTATGTAACTATCTTTTTCATTGACCTTGTCAAATCACCAAGCCTACAGGGTTGCCATAATTTTGCCAAATCATAACCCGTCAGAACCCACTGGTAGCCATTCAGTTTGGAATGCCTAATACGGAGTCATACAACATTATAAACTACTCCAAAAACACTAACAGGAATATTGTTCTGATTGGTTGCCACTGTATATTCATGAGACTGCTGACGCTACACGTTATTATTTTCATCACACTTAAACTTTACAATCGTTCATATGATATATTTTTGACATTTTTCGTACACTTCTGTTCAGTGACATTTTTGTATCACCACGATTAAAAATTTTAGTTTACATTTTTCATCATGTTCATCTTCAAGCCTTTATTGTTTCCTTTCAGGTTATTAAGATTACCAAACTTTCAAAAATCTCCTAACATTCATTTCAAAAGCGATATACGGGGATTAAGAATAACAAGTAAGATGAAACACAATTATTTATAAAATATTTCATTTTTATTTTATGCTGTTTTTTCCGGAAAGCAAGCCCAATTCCAAGAAAATGGCTACACTCGCAAAAGAGTAATGAAAATCAGTTACAATATTATAGGCAACACATAAATAAGGACATAGGGAATAATTTCATAGGGCTAGTACCTTTACGTACCAACACAAAAATTTCGGGATGGATCAGAAACGTCCCATCCGCCATAAGGATCATTAGAAAGGGAAAAGATTACAAAGTGGTAAGGACTATTTAACAAATATGTTCTTCTTTTTAATCGTTATCGGTTATAAGCAGGTAGGGTTAGAATTATCCCAGAACACTGCGGCCTCTTGGATCTATTCCCCTGCTTTCCACGTATTCAGGTACTATCTTTGAATAGTCACGTGCATTTGGTTAGTTTTACAAGGTTCCCTACCAAATGTTTCTGGGGGCGTTCTTTCCAAAATGGTATGAGGTTTCACCTTCTTCCATGCAGAGTCTACACGTGGTGGGATCATTGTGTAATTCCATCATATGTTTTTCCAGTAGCATTCTATTATTTTTAGGTATATGTCTGTGTACTAGGGTGTAGTTCAGAATCCAATAATGTAACACTCTAATGGTCTGTTTCTTTAACATATTAGCACGACCTGTACATACCAAGATATAACGTTCCAATTCGACGAATATAATTTGGGAGTTATTATTATTTTTTTTTTTTAATTTGGTGTCATCGGCGTCCACTACTACGGCCATTAGCCTCGTGTTCTGTGTAGGCTTTGTTACTGTTTCCCAGCGCCACTTTAGGAACAGCACTGTTAATTAGAACCCAACAGTGAATGGTCGAGTGGGGAATCCTACCAAGGCATCAGAATTTTAAATAATTAAATTAAATGAAAAAATCCCGGCCAACGGTGGGATTCGATCCTGAGACCTTCCGATCTCAAAGTCATGACTCTAACCACTGAGCCAACCCACCCCCCAGTTATTATTATTATTATTATTATTATTAATATTATTATTAAAAACAATTAAAGGCTGAGAACTAGGTTCTATATAGCCTAACAATTTACAATAACTTGTAAACAATAGTATTTTTTTAATTTGAATTGGTGACCTCTTAGTCTGTTATCATGATTTAAAAAATACAAATAAAACAGGCCAGCATGATTAAATTTTAATACGCGAAAACTTAAAATCAGATCACCTCGCATGCGACGCTGTTGAAATGTCTGAAAATGCGCCATTGTTGATAGGTCGGCGTAATACGGTCGTTTTAGTCCAAAACTTATACGCGTCGACGTCGTTGTACATTTTCAAATAGATTTTGATCACGCACTAGCACTGGACACCACACTGGTCCACCATACTCCAATATGGGTCGCACGTATGTTTAATAATAATTTCACTGGCATCTGAAATTATATTTTCACAAAGGTCTTTCTAAGGAGATAAATAAGTGAATTGGCACGTTTGCAGCACATGCTCAGACCAGGTTAAATCAGAAGTAATGGTTACATCCAAATCCGAATGGAGACATAACACTATTTATTGCATATTCGTTTAGTATGTATTGTAGGCGAGGATTGTTATTTCCCATATACAAAACTACACATTTGCTAATATTTAACGGCAGTAACCAGTCGTTGCACCATTTTCAAATAGATTTGACATCGTTTTGAAGTAGGTTATGTTCCAGCAATGGATTTGCATACATTTTGGTGTCGTCCGCATAAAAAGACTTACAGGTATGAATATGTAAGGCGAGATCACTGGCATATACTGAAAATAACAGGGTACCTAGTATCGATCCCTGAGGTACTCCAATGGAGACCTTTCGATCGGAGGAATGTGACTGTGCAACTTTGACACTAAAATATCTATTGGCAAGATAATTTTCGATCCACTTGTTCAGATTGCCTCGGATATTAAAGTGTTCTAGTTTAAGTAATAGTCTTTTATGAGGTACCCTATTGAAAGCTTTCGCAAAATCCAGATATATATTGTTCACAGGAATATTATAATCAAGGGCTTTTGAACAATCACTAGTACACGCTAACAGATTAGTTATGGTAGATTTGCCCTTAACAAATCCATGTTGTTCATTGGGTATAATTTGATGTTCTGTTCCATAACCTTAGATGGGACTGATAAGACTAATGGGGCGATAGTTTGAAGGTTCCAATTTGTCGCCTTTTTTGAAAATGGGTGTGACTGATGCTATTTTCTACTGACCTGGTAGGGTGGATGTTTAAAATGATAAATTCTTAATTATTGAAAGGGCCGTACTAAGAAAATCATGCTTTTTTAAAAAGAAGGAACTCAATCGATCCATTCCGGGTGAGTAGTGGTTTTTCAGTTCCATAATGTGCTTTTGGACAATTTTGACGGTAAAGGATACATCACTTAAGGTGCTTTTTAAACATGTAGCTACAATTTCCGGAATCGTATTGCTATTTGTTTCGTTTGTAAAAGTTAAGCTGAATGTTTCTGCCAAAATTTTTGCGGATTCGAGGTTATTGGAACTGAGATAACCATCAGCTTTTCGTAACAAAGGAACACAAACTTTTGAGTTTAGACTACTACGGATATATTTATATAGTTGTTTCAGATAGAGTTTGTAAGGGTCTCTTCGTATTCAATTCTTGCCGAACGGATTGTAACAGAAAGTATGTTAGAGAAGTTTCTGTGTAATTGATAGTCAGTTAGGACATTTAATTTCCTATATTTTATCCACAAACGTTTTTTGTGATGAATTAAGGACATTATATCAGCGTTGATCGAGGGCTTGAGAGGATTTTTGCGAAAACATTTTTTATGTGTGTGTCTATGAATCGTACTAAATATTATTGTGTGAAATGTATTCCACATACCATTAACATCTTCTACAGTCATAATTGGTTATTAAGCGTTGAAGCTATTCGTTTTTGAGTTCTCAAAGGTTATTTGTACAGATGCTGATATAACTAGGTGATCTGATATACCAATCGGATAGAGATAGTTAAGTTCTGAAATGAGTTATTTTCTTCTCCTCCTTCTTTTGTAAAACTTGCGCCCTTTAGAGGGTTATTGCTTTTTTGTTCATTCGTTATTATACTATTTTTATTCTAAACCGCCAGATTTGAAAATATAACTTTCTCCTATACGCACCAGTACTGATATAAAAATGTCGATAAAAACTTTTAGCTCAAGTCCTCCGAAAAATCTGATATGAACTCGGAAAAACTGACAATACAGGAAAACGCTGAAGTAAAATGTCCTTACACAAATTGGAAACCTAAGGTTCCTGTACTTTTACCAGACAATTCTGAAACCAACCCAAACACAGGCAAGATGTGTGCCGGTGACTCAAATAAATGTGTTCATATGAAGGCGACTTTAAAGGTTAGTCTTGTTAGATCTATTTAGATTGAAATAGAAATCATCAGTGCATTTAATTAAAATATTAAAATTTTTTCACTAATCAATTATTTTTCTATTTTTCGCCTAAAATTCAAAAGGTGAACATTCTATAACTAAAATAAATAATTATAAAGTGTAGTATTTTAAAATATCCACTTTAAATAATTTTTGATAGGGTGTTCATTGCCAAACCCCTTGTTGCCTCCTTTAAAATAAAAAGAGAATATTGGGGAACAATAATTATTCATAGTCCTTCATTTTCTTCCCCATAAAGTGTAACAAGTGGTCAGAGTTGGGTCGGATACACGAAAAAATTATCCGAGTACCGGATACGGATACTTACAATGTATCCGGATACTTTTTAGGATACTTTCGCCTAAAAAGTACTCGGATACAAGTATCCGGATACTTTAAAGGATACTTTTACGGATGCTTTTAAAGTGAGTTAAAATAATGTTTTCATACCAATAGTTATAATTGTGCAATAAGATTGATTACGAGTAACAATAAACAATATCAGGCATAAATAAATTATCGAAAATGGAAAGCGATATAATAGAAACAGGAAAAAAACTACTGAATAAATTGTTTATTTTTATTCTGTTAATATAAAACATTAAAACAAAATGAACAATAATACATAAAGGGGCGTGTAAATAAAACGAGTCGCGCCTGAACCGCGCCAAAAACCAGCCAGTGTCGTGTCCATATAAATCTAACGAAATAAGTTCGTTGCCATGTTTATCTTTTGATATTCTCGTCAGTGTCAGATGTATTCGACAATCCATTTTTGTGGATCCTCCGACGAGCGGTACTTGGTAGAGTCGAGAGCGTCGAAAGGAGAAGGAGTGAGAGATTGCTGAATGTTTCTTTCTGGCATAGGCAAAGTAGGCTCGTATATTTGATCTTGTCAGATCTGTATACTTTATTGATGTTGCTGACATAAATTACACATGATCAGTAACATTATGAGTAACAACGTCATACATGTATTTTCTCGACTACCTTTTAAGAACTAATAATGTAATTAGACATTTTACAAAACAAAAAATTCGAGGTACCTACACCTACTTACCTTTGCATATAGTTAGGCACTAAAACTGATACAGAAAGTTTAGTTATATTGCACTATATAAAAACACAGGAACAACCGTCTCTTGTCTTTGCCAACTGAAACATAACTGCTAATACAACCTCTACAAATTCGTGACGCTAACACCGGACAAGAGTTTGCAGGATTTTTCCTGTAAAAACGTGCCGCAAGATGCTAAATCCCGACCGTTTGTATACTGGGTGAATCGTCAAATTCATCCTTGGCGATGGGAACATTTTTTTTTCGTTATTTTAAATTTTACAGGGTGCACCAAACAAAACTACAAATCATTAAAATAATTATTTTACTATTTTTTATTTAAATAGGTACCTATTGCAACTGTGCCTTAAATATTGTAATATTGAAAAATACGTATTTTATTTCTAATTATACAGGGTAGCTTAAAGTATTTCGATTATATATTTTAATAGAGATAATATGGATTGAATCGTTACGATTGTGGTAAATAATTTAAAAGTATCCGAATGCCGAAAAAAGTATCCGGTATCCGGATTCTTACAAATTTGGCCACGGATACGGATACTGGATACAAAATTCGGATACACATAAAGTATCCGGATACTGTATCCGGATACTACCGGATACTGCAAGTGGTACATTCCTTATTAAAAATTTTATGGTGGAAGCATGGAAAAGAATATGACGACGACAAATGCATATGGATGATATAAAAAGGCAAAAAATGATTTAAATACTTTACAAAGGAAGTCATGGTATCTGTTTTCTTTTGTTATAATTCTTGCAAATTTAATTTATAGTTTTTTTTGTAGTTCTTGGGTTTTTAAGTGCTTGTAGATCAAATAAAAATCGTGTGTATTTAGTTATAGCTTTCGGCCCTGATCAGTGCCTTCTTAAGTAGTTTTTATTATTTTTTTTTCCTTTCAATTAAACATTGTTTTTTTTATAAAAGTAAAGAATCATAAAAATGTTTTAGTTTGATTTAAAAGAAGCATCCCAATTCTGTATAACTGTTAACTTTTATAAAAAACAATGTTTAATTAAAAGGAAAAAATATTTAATAAAACTTCTGAAGAAGGCACTGACCAGTGCCGAAAGCTATAACCAAACACACACGATTTTTATTTGATATACAGGCACCTAAAAACCCAAGAACTACTACTACTACTACTACTACTACTACTACTACTAAAAAAAAATGATATGGTTGCGATTTTGCAAACAATTATCCTATCAAAAGTTATTCTGGTGGAATCAGGGTGTTTACCAATATTTTGGTTTTTATCTTTAGATCTGGTTCCTAAACAGACCTGGTGATATAGATCAAATTATTACGATGAAGCCGAATATAAAGGTCAGTTTGATTATTTTTCAGAATTTGTCGCGAAAAGATGATAAACATTTAAATTTTTCACAGTTCATTTAATGATTAGTAAATAAGTTTTATTAATAATTCGTAATATGATCTGAATGGTGAATATGAAATTACTATTTGGATATTGTCAGTTATTAAGCGTATTTGAAATATATTTTTTATTTTTAGAATAAGAAAAACGACACTGAAGCAAAAAAATCGAAAAATTTATACCTTCCTTTACCAGTTGCAGATTGGGACCATGACAGATCCAAGGACTGATTAAAGAAAAGTGTAGTTGTGTATTTGTTATCAAGTTATATTTCCTGAGTTAATCAGGACTTGTAAAAAATTTGTAGCTGTTTTTCTAAGAAAATCTGGAAATCCTAGAAGAAGCTATTTTGGCATATTGGACATTATACCGGGTTTCGCGAATTCATAAAACATCGTCAATAACGTCTGTTATAACCAAATCAAGCATAAAAAGTAATAAATCGCTATATCCTGGGTCATATTGTTTTTTATTTTTGTAATAGTAAAAAAAAACATGTTCCTGCCGATTACAGAGAGACACGAGTATCTCCTGTGATAATTATACTCTACTAAATAAAATCCTGTGTCATTTAAAAAATAATAATTATTGTAAGCTCCGACATTGTGTAAATAAGCAGATCCAAATAATGTCAGACAGTCAGACGGCCCTTCTATCGAAGAACTGACAACACTGGCAGACCGAAGTAATAAAACCAGTTTGGATACCAGGTCATCAATGAATCATGTGCAATAAAAAGGCTGACGAACTCGCAAAGAAAGGGCCAGAAGAAATACCGGAACCAGATATAAATCTTGGAGTACCAAAACGTACAGTTCGAGGTTTCATAAATGACTGGGTTCGGAGAAAACACAACAACTTGTAACAATTTAAAAATGTTATTTTAAATGAGAACCAACTCGTATATAGTTTAATTATTAATTAAATGATTTATTTAAAATATAATTGTCGGCGCGGTTACCGTTGCTGAGAGGGGGAAACCTGGCGAAGCAGTGTTTAAATTCATTATCTGCTTTCCTTCCTAAATCAATCGTTGACTTAAAATAACATTTCGCTGAAGTGCTCGACTGCGATAAAGCGGTAAGTTTTTTAATGTCATTGGAAAAATCTAAATATTCTTCACATTTCTATAATTTTTTATTTTGTATAATTTTTTAAAATCAATTTTGAATTATTCGATGTGTTTATTAATTCTTTTTAATTGTTGGAAATTTTAAAATAATTATTTGAAAATTTAACTTATATTTCTTATAAGGTCATCGTGAAAAACAAAATTTATTTTTTATTTCAAGAGCGAATATATAGCAGTCTGAGGGTCGATTTCTGATTTCCGATTTCCAACTTACAACTATCAAAGTTTAACCTTGTTGTAACCATAATACATCAAGTAAATTATCAGTCGACTCGTTGAGTTGACTTGTAGAGAATCAACGTCCAGATTCCCACTTCTGGATTTTGACGTAGATCTTGTAAAGCCAACCGAGGAGAGTAAGATTGTATTTTGCATATTTCTTTTTTTTTATGTAAAATTGAACGGGCGTTCATATTTTAACTTATTTTAAACATTATTCAACGGGCAAAGAAGATATGATATAATTTACTTAAGTAACAGGGTGCCACTAGCGCCCTCTATGAGCAGTCACAAAATAAGTTACAAATTCGTATTTCTCATGTCAGAAAACCTAAAAATCCCAAAATTTATGTTCATGCTGTTGAAACTTATAAAGTTATTAATACATTTTCCCATTAAACAACCTGTATCTCATACACCAATACATTTTGATAAGGCATGTTAGGCTAAATCTTAATATTCTGGTGTTTATTCTCTGTAGTTCCGAGATAGCCCATTCTTAATGAATTGCCCTTTACAGTTATAGTTCTAATTATAGGATATTCTGGAAGAAATTGGAATGCACAATAAACTGATACAGTCAACAAAAATTAAGTTAGCAGATACAAAATATAAGGTACGAGCAGCAGAATCACTAACTGATGCTTTTGCAGTAATTAATGTAATAAGGCAACGAGCTCTGCTTTCCACTTTAAAGAGCCTTCAATGTTTGCATATGCGGATGATGTAGTGATGTTGGCACCGTAACCTAACGCAACCAGGTACCTTCACAATTTATCAATTTCATATTATTAAATAAAAGTTGCATTCTTATTAAATTCAAATTCCTTCATTTTACGAAAAATCTTTGAGATAATTAAATCTTATGTATGAAGCCTAATAATTAAAAGCAATATTTCTGTTCGCGGGGTCTCTAATATTACATGTACAACCTCAATAATCAGAAAAGATAAAAAGTTATCCCAAGAGAATTCGACCTAAAAATCTCCTTAAAACATATTATTTTCACGAAGTAATAATCATTAAAACAGTCAACGTGCTTATCTTAAGTTTGAACATTAACACCGATTTCGACACAACATTCGGAGAATTTTTCAAGACACGTAATAAATATACCACCCTACCAAATTCTTTACCACCGGAGTTACGACAGATTTACGTCGCAAAAACTCATTAAAACGGGTATAAATAGCTAACCCCAGGAACACAAGATTTATATTATTTCAAATCCAGCCTAATTTAGTTGCTTTTCAAATTTCAAGTTCAGTATTCAGTAAATTTCCTAACGCTCTTCCTAACAGATGCCTTTACTACCCTACCACATATCGACGCTCCTACGTCGCGATGTTCTACGTCCCGATGCTCAACGACCTACCACCCTACTTCCCCAGCTTTCTAAGTCCCGACGATTTATCTCTTGAACGTTTTCACGTTCATACGCTCTAAGTCCCGCCGCCCTACTTCCCTATGCACACATATCAACGCAAACCTGGATGGTAAAATTTAATAGTTAGCTATCCAACTGGTGAATTGACACTGTTCGTTAGCTCAAGGGGAGCACCTAAACTAGGACCCACTCTACTAGGTTTGAACCATAAAGTATATGTGAACATCAACACAGTAAGTTAACCAAATGGCGAATTGGCGCTGTTCGTTAACTCCATCACCTCTATGACTTATCGAAATAAATACCTTAGTAAATATAATCCTGTATATATCTATCTACAGAATCAAGCTAAATAAAATATATCTTGATAGCAAATCATTGTGGTCCGCAGAAAGCAATGATGGTAGGTCTAAAAATTATCAATAATAAAATAAAGGATATGGAAGCAGGAAAAAAGAGGAAACAAAAATAAATTAGTTATTGAAGGTAATGAGAAAATTCAAAAAATAGAAATAAAAAGGGGGAAAAGATGAAATATCTTGGCTCCGCGTTTATTAATAACGGGGGAAATAAAGAAGAATTCAAAGCTAAAAATGTTAAGAGGGATATATGGAGGTAAAAAACTTAATGCTATTGGACATAGAAGAGAAAATAAGGTTCGATATGATCTATACAAACAAAGATGCCGATATAGTAAAAGTCATTAAAGCCCAAAGAATACGGTGAATGGGACATATAGTTTGAGCACAAGATGATATTACTATTACAGAAGCGTTCCTAAACCACCAACCGCAAACTGGATGAAGAAAGGGTAGACCGAGAGAGTAAGATGATAACAACAGATGAGGAAACTCTGCAGATTTTAGGAGTTAGCCGGTGAAGAAAAGCTGTCAAGAATAGAAAAAAATAGAGAAAAGTTGTAAATCTAGTCTTAGGCATATAGGGCATATTTTGCTTTCTATGTAATAATATATAAATTCACCTTCAATTATTGGTAGTTTTTCGAAATATTTTTGTACATTCTAGGAAACCCTAAATATTAAATTTTATTGTATTTATTATGACAATCATAGCAAAGTAAAAGTTAAAAGATTACTTACTGCCACTGAAAGGTAGGTGTCAGAGGAGAAGGCGTCTCTTCATTCAAACTCAGGCTGTCCACAGTGACGCTTTGTTCAACGTTAGTGAAGAAATCGGTCGCTTCGGAAGCGACTTCCGTCCCACACTCATTTTTGATTGGAGATTCGATGTCTGACATAATAAGGATCGGCGGTAAATGAATAGCGTAGAGCAGTTTCAACCTCTGCGCTGGATCGGCAGTGCACATAAGGCCTAAGGCCGTTACTAGTTCGCGAAAATTGAGGTAACTATCTTGGTTTTGGTCCATTAACTAAAAAAGAAGAGGTTTTAATATGTTGACACATCGATCATTATTAATATTTACCGTAAAAACTCTGGCAGCTATGGATTCAGCAGTCTCACCCTTTCCCCATGGAGACAAAGCGGCAAATAAAATTTTAAAATAATCAAAATCAATTTTATAAGCTTCGTAAGGTTGTAACGAAGGATCGTGTTTATCTGGAATGCATTTTTTTTGACTTATTATTTCTTCTCTGATTAATCCTAGAAGATCCTAAAAATAATGCAACAACTGATTGAAAAGGTACATAAATAGCTTCAAGTTAAACCGATAGTTAAACTACATTTATTAGAAAAAATCCCTATATGTATTGATATAGTATGTATTCAAATTTAAATAGGTGTAACTTTTAAATAGCAGTATATTTTGAAATTCTTATATACCTGCAATTCATCCTGTGTAAAATAACCATCAGCAATTACACACCTCAATACGTTTCGTTCACATGTATCTTCTAATTCTTGCACAACTTTTAATCTATGTTTCAATCGTAACCTCTCAATTTGGCCTGTTGTAAGAAAACCATACTTTCTGTATGCTTCATATATTAACGCTTGAATTGATATACTCTAAACAGAAAAGTCGATGTCATTATTATGTTGACAGGTTTGAGAACATTAGATTATAGAAATGCACGATATAACTATAAAAGATCTTTCAATACTAAAAAAAGGCTAAAATTGTTCAGAGTACTTAAAAAATCCGCTAGGTGCACTAGGGTATTTACGGTAAAAAATGGCTGTTAATTTTTAACCTGTCAGAACTGCAATCGTGAAAATTACAGCTTATATTAGCTTTTATCAGGTGAAACATATAACTGGAGTCTAATTTTATCACTTGAAACTACAAACAAATCATCTGAATTTTCAAGTTTATTTTAATTTACTGAAAATAGAAACTTAGTGGAACCAACCCTTTTTTATGTTCATTGCAATCACAGCTTCCTCCATTATCTTGGCCCTCATTATCGCTAGGATTAAAGCCTTGGATAGGAAATGCATTTTATCTTGAATAAAAATATTTCACAGTTCACTTTATTTAGCAGTAACTTAACTGGAGTTTGGCATATATTTATTAGATCTTAAATATGTACACGTATATCATTTATGAGTAAGTGTCTTTTGTAAGGAAGAACCACAGATATAGAGACTATATGTTAATTTTCCTGGCCCTGATGATGCCATAAAATCAGATACCGTTTATTATAAAACCGTTAACATGTATTAATAAATCGGTAAATAAGGGTGAATTTCCTACACCGATCTATAAAATGGAGATAATACAGAAATGAAAAATTATCGTCCAATACCACTAATATCTAATTTTAGCAAAATTTTCGAAAAAATTAAAAAATCAGATCAACCGGTTTTAGAAAGAAGGAAAAAATAATGTCAGTTTGGTTTTCAGGAGGGGAAGAGCACCCAATATGCCATTCTAAAATTGACACAAAATCTATAAGGCAGTAGATGGCACAAAGTCTGGTAAAGGTGTATTTCTAGCCTTAGCAATAGCCTTTGACACCGTCGATCTCCATTTACTATTAAAGACGCCTACCCATGTAGGGTATAAGAGATCCCACACAAAATCGTTTTAAGTTATATCTTTCAAATAGAACTCAGTTAAAATACAGGACTGCTTTAATAATTAATATATAACATGTGGTGTATCTCAAGGTACGGTATTGGGGCCAGTTCTTTTAAAATATATTTAAATAATATTTTTTTGGTCGAAGTAAAAACATTTCACTGCTGCAAATCCTAATTCCCTCTTGGTATATCTAATCTCAAAACAATCGGGGGCTAACTTTTTATTTAAACCATCCACGTGATACATTTCATCAATGTGAATTTATTTTTAAAATAAAAATCTGATCATCACATCACATCACTGTCCTATCTAGTTATTATAGGCTTTTTTTCTGATTATTTTGTATAACCTATTGTATCACCCTTGTAAATGTTTCGAGGATGAGCTAAATACATACATTTTCCACACACATCTTACTTGGAACATTTTTTTACGTATATTCATTGCCCCCAGATGCAATTTCCAAAATTTAATCAGCTCACCGTAGGATGGATTAAAGCTTAAGTTTCAAATTTGGTGTTTTTCTCGAATACGGTCCATTTTAGTATAGGACAAGAATTATAGAGAATGTAACTTTTATATGCACAATTCGAATTTTGAACTTTTGTCAAATTTCTCGAATACGAAACATTTTAGGAAAGTTATATATATGACAAAAATTATAGCAACAAGCAACTTTTATTTGAAGAATGTTCTTCTTCAAGCGTAAATAACAGATATATTCGATGAAGTAGAAAAACTACCCCGTATAAAGTACCCCCCAGATGTTCCAACTATGTCCTAAATATAATCGGTTCACCGCAGAAACTAACCGCAGGATGGATTAAAGCTTAAGTTTATAATTTGGAGTGTTTCTGTTTACCCGTTCATGAATGATCGAGTATATAGACACACACACAGACATCATCGCGAAAATAGTCAAAACGGATTTAGTATGCCCTAAGAGTGTTGTATCATAAGCAAATAATGTCAAGTCGGCTGAAATATCATGAAATAATAGATGTATAGTTTACATAAATTAAAAACAGTAACGGCCCAAGAACTGACTCTCTAGGAACACCTTAATTAACATTCAGTAAATGCAAGTCTGTAGTTGTTTTAACTGTTTTCTTTCGGACAAGTAAGATTTCATTCACTTCAGAGCAATATCTTTAATATCATAATAATAAACCTTTTGTGGCCCACGCAATCAATCGCTTTTGTTAAGTTGCAGTACAGCTTTACCTATGTTAATGCTATTGTAAACTATTTATACACAGTAGAATATAATTTGAAAATTTGTAAACATCTTTGAAATTCCCCTACGAATTATTAAGACCACCCCCAAAGAGGATTTTTGAGATTTGTTTCCGAATTTTAAAATTATTTCTACAACTTATTTCAGATAATTCTGACCTTTCGGATTTCGATTTGCGATCTACGATATAATAAGTTAAAATCTTTTTAGTTATAAATAGTTAAACATTTGATCTGTTGAGCGAGAATTCTTATGGCAATAAAATTAATTTGTTGACTATCCATTTTTCGTTTCAATAGTCTGTGTTTCGTTTAAACTACTTTTGGTCATTTTTTTTTATTAATTTAATAAATTAGTATCCGCGATTCAAGCTATGCGATACACCCTCTGTAGGAAATTTCCAAAAGACGTTTGTCTATAAGACCTTTTCCAGTGTTGCCAACAGTAGCGGCATTCCGCTACGTCAGCGAAATTTTAACACCTTTCCAGTAGAGTAAAGACCTTTTTTTAAGTAGCCAGAAACAGCGAAATTTGTGTTTATCCATATGTAATAATACTCTATAATTATTTAAGGATTTTTATAAAACCGATTTAATTATATTGATTTTTTTTTTAATTTCAGTTTATTTATCAATTTTGCTTGAAAATCAGTTCATCAGTTGGTAACACTGGCATTTGTGTTCGCTGCTTAGAGTTTAATTTGTATCAATTATAATTCGATTTGTTCTTATTTATAAGCATTCATTTGTTTATCTCTTAGTGTGACAGTGTTTATATTAAAAATGAAATTTGCGAAAAAGCCTCCAGAAAATTGCACTATTTGATGCGATAAGGTTGCATATCAAAATCAAAACGGAAGTTTTCATTATTTTCCAGGTGCAAGTCCTAAAATTTTGTTTCTTGCGATAAATGTATATCTACAAATTCACATTATTGAGATTTTGCAACATTTTATATCTAAAATCAAATTGTATTCTGCATTGTGACAGTTTTATTTTTGTTTACATGTTTACAAAGTCCTACAATGTTCACTTCAAAATATAGGAATAATATATATATATATATATATATATATATATATATATATATATATATATATATATATATATATATATATATATATATATATATATGTATATCTAAGGGTTAATTCCAAGACTTTTTTTGAGATTTAACGTATAGTTCCGAGACTTTTGTTGAGTTCCAGGACGGTCTTGGAAAATTTATTTGTCTAACGGTTTCTTCCAGGACGGTCTTGGAATTGAAAATAATTATTTGTCTAACGGTTTCTTCCGGGACGGACTCGCAAATATTTTGTCCCGCAACTATACTTTTATCATAATATCAATATATTATTTTGAATTCTTATGTGAGTCATTTTCGATAATATAATATTTTAAAATATCATTATAGAATTGCATTTCACATTGTCTAATTAAATGTTTTCACAGATCAAAGAAAAAATATAATGGCTGAAATCTATAATTTCAATTCAGTCAACACTATTCTTGCAAATTCGATTACACTATCATTTTTTCTTATGTTGTTGAACTTCTTGTACCATATTTTTGAAAAAAAAAAAAACAAACAAAAAAATTTCCCTAAATTTTCTAAATAAAGGTTGATTATAAATAAGTACAAAAATTTTCTTTAATCTAAATTCTAGAAAGAAAAAATTTAGTTATTACTTATTTTGAACTAATTAAGGATCGCAGGTTTAGGATTTACACCTGAACGGCTGCAAACCTACACTGAAAAAAAAGACGTTTGTCAGATTTTTATAAACAAATATGCGAATAAATCCAAAATGTAGGATAATTGTATTGAGAATAATAGTACTATATTATTATCATTTTTGCAGATTAGATAGTTTTCTGGATTTTCAAGCTAAAAATTGCTTAACTGTACAGAATGATACTTGTACATACAGAAATTATTAGTTTGATTGTTCAACGTATTGTATAATTCCGAGACAAAATTGTCATAAAATATATAGTTCCAGGACATTTTAATCATAAAACGTATAGTTCCAAGACAATCGTGTCATATAGTTTAACTATAGATAGATACTTAGTTACTTAGATCCAGGTTTTCTCTGTAATGGAAAAGTTTGAGCAGGTAAATAAAATTTCATTTGATTTTTCACCAATATAACGATAATTTTTCTTTTAACTAATTGTGGATTTTAGATTGTCTACTAATACTCACTGAGTAAGAAATGTTCCGGTTTTTGAGTTGATATGCGAATATATTTGGAAAAAGTATCAAAAAATAAATGATATATTTGTTATCCATATTATTTCCACTTCTGAATCGATCAAAAATATATATATAGAATGATGACTCTATATAATAAGTAGACAAAACATGTCAAATTGTTTGATTTTTAAAAATTGTTATGTTGTAAAATTTATTGTACCGAATTCGAAATTCAATATGCAATAAATATACATAATAATACTTTGATTTTACATCTATTGATGTTTTGACGTATTGTATAGTTCCGAGACATTTTTGTCATAAAATATATAGTTCCAAGACATTTTAATCATAAAGCATATAGTTCCAAGACAATCGTGTCATAAAGTGTATCTATAGATAGAAAGTCAGTTCCAGGTTTTCTCTGTAATAAAAATTATTGAGCAGGTAATTCAAATTTCATTTGCTTTTTACCAGCATACCGATAATTTTCTCTTTCAACTAATTCTAGATTTTAGATTGCGAAAATGATCTTCAAAAACTGTCTACTGATACTCACTGAATAAGAATTGTTCCGGTTTTTGAGTTGATATGCGAATATACTTGTTTGGAAAAAGTATCAAAAAACAAATGATATCTTTGTTATCCATATTATTTCCACTTCTGAATCGATCAAAAATATATATCGAATGATGAATCTAAATAATAAGTAGACAAAACATGTCATATTGTTTGATTTTTGAAAATTGTTATGTTGTAAAATTTATTGTACCGAATTAGAAATTCAATATGCAATAAATATACAGAATAATACTTTGATTTTACATCTATTGATGTTTTGACGTATTGTATAGTTCCGAGACATTATTGTCATAAAATATATAGTTCCAAGACATTTTAATCATAAATCGTATAGTTCCAAGACAATCGTGTCATAAAGTGTATCTATAGATAGAAACTAATTTCCAGGTTTTCTCTGTAATCAAAATTATTGAGCAGGTAATTCAAATTTCATTTGCTTTTTACCAGCATACCGATAATTTTCTCTTTCAACTAATTCTAGATTTTAGATTGCGAAAATGATCTTCAAAAACTGTCTACTGATACTCACTGAATAAGAATTGTTCCGGTTTTTGAGTTGATATGCGAATATATTTGTTTGGAAAAAGTATCAAAAAACAAATGATATCTTTGTTATCCATATTATTTCCACTTCTGAATCGATCAAAAATATATATCGAATGATGACTCTAAATAATAAGTAGACAAAACATGTCAAATTGTTTGATTTTTGAAAATTGTTATGTTGTAAAACTTATTGTACCGAATTCGAAATTCAATATGCAATAAATATACAGAATAATACTTTGATTTTACATCTATTGATGTTTTGACGTATTGTATAGTTCCGAGACATTATTGTCATAAAATATATAGTTCCAAGACATTTTAATCATAAATCGTATAGTTCCAAGACAATCGTGTCATAAAGTGTATCTATAGATAGAAACTAAGTTCCAGGTTGTCTCTGTAATCAAAAAGTTTGAGCAGGTAATTCAAATTTCATTTGCTTTTCACCAGCATACCGATAATTTTCTCTTTCAACTAATTCAAGATTTTAGATTGCGAAAATGATCTTTAAAAACTGTCTACTGATACTCACTGAGTAAGAATTATTCCGGTTTTTGAGTTGATATGCGAATATATTTGTTTGGAAAAAGTATCAAAAAACAAATGATATCCTTGTTATCCATATTATTTCCACTTCTGAGTCGATCAAAAATATATATGGAATGATAACTCCAAATGATAAGTAGACAAAATATGTAAAATTGTTTGATTTTTAAAAATTGTTATGTTGTAAAATTTATTGTACCGAATTCGAAATTCGATATTCAATAAATATACAGGATGACACTTTAATTTTACATCTATTGATGTTTTGACGTATTGTATAGTTCCGAGACATTATTGTCATAAAATATATAGTTCCAAGACATTTTAATCATAAATCGTATAGTTCCAAGACAATCGTGTCATAAAGTGTATGTATAGATAGAAACTAATTTCCAGGTTTTCTCTGTAATCAAAATTATTGAGCAGGTAATTCAAATTTCATTTGCTTTTTACCAGCATACCGATAATTTTCTCTTTCAACTAATTCTAGATTTTAGATTGCGAAAATGATGTTCAAAAACTGTCTACTGATACTCACTGAGTAAGAATTGTTCCGGTTTTTGAGTTGATATGCGAATATATTTGTTTAAAAAAAGTATCAAAAAACAATTGATATATTTGTTATCCATTTTATTTCCACTTTTGAATCAATTAAAAACATATACCGAATGATACTTCTAAATGTAAAATAGAGAAAAATACGTTAAATTGTTTGATTTTCGCAAATTGTTTCGTTGAAAAATTTATTATACCGAATTCGAAATTCGAGATTCTATAAATATACAGGATGATACCCTGGTTTTACATCTATTGGTTTTTTGAGGTATTGTATAGTTCCGAGACATTATTGTCATAAAATATATAGTTCCAAGGCATCATAAATCGTCTAGTTCTAAGACAATCGTGTCAAAAAGTTTACCTGTAGATGGATACTTAGATCCAGGCTTTTTCTGTAATTGAAAAGTTTGAGCAGGTAATTCAAATTTTATTTGCTTTTCACCAACATACCGATAATTTTCTTTTTCAAATAATTCTGGATTTTAGATTGCAAAACTCACCTTCAATTTTTTAAAAACTGTCCTTATAATCACTGGGAATATATTTGTTTGGAAAAAGTATTAAAAAACAAATAATAGAGTTATTATCCATATTATTTCCACTTCTGAATCGATTAAAAGTATATACAGAATAGCTCTAAATGAAAAGTATACAAAAATATGTCAATTTGTTTTATTTTCACAACTTGCTACGTTGTATAATTTGTTGTACCTAGTTAGAAGTTCGAGATCAATAATTATACAGGATGATACTTGCGGTTTGACATCTATTGAATTTTCGACGTATTGTATAGTTTCGAGACATTATTGTCATAAAATATATAGTTCCAAGACATTTTGATTATAAATCGTATAGTTCCAAGACAATCGTGTCATAAAGTGTACCTATAGATAAAAACTTAGATGCATGTTTTCTCTGTAATGGAAAAGTTTAAGAAGGTAATTCAAATTTCATTGCTTTTTACCAGCATACCGATAATTTTTGTTTCATTAAAAAAAAATAACCAATACCCATTTAATGTCAGTATTTAATTACTAATCTTTGCAAAAATAATATCCAGTCCATTATTTATTAGGACAGTTTTTCGAGCACACCCTGTAGAGCTAATACCAAATCTTTTAATTACAGCAGGGACAGAAGTTGGAAAGGCTTTTCATAGTTCTCCCACCTCACACACAGAAATTGACAGTTTTGCGGCGGACATAATAGAAGTGGACGGGATACATTGGCGTACAAAATTATTTTACAGTTGTTAATAACAATTTCGGGTAAATAGTTCCATAAACTGTTAGCTGTTGAAATTTTGTAGAATTATAATTTGGGATAATATAATACTTGTTTATTAATTATTTCTAGTCCGTAATTACATGCGATTTTGCGGTTCCGTCGGCAATAATTTAAAAGAACTTATTCTATGAAATGACACTGGCAGATAAACATAACCGCGAAATTCTCGAAGGCGACCGACGTGGTATGACGTTTACCTCTCTACCTACCAAAAGCCTTTCTAACTTCTGCCCCTGCTATAAAAGATGTTTCTCTTGGTTTCAAGAATGATATATTTAAAAATTACGAAAATCGAGTCATATCCTCTATCCAGTACATATCTAATTAAGTCAGTTTTTCGAGCACACCCTGTATAGCAAACACCATATGTTGATTTCTGTTAATTTTTCAAAGTTCCGGACCTTGTCCGAGGTTGCAAATGTACCAGTTTGTTAAGAATAATAATATTAACATTTGCAACCAACTTTCAAAACTTTTGCATTTTTTTTTTTGACAAAATAAGAGGAAAAAAAAATATTATTTTAGTATTTTCACAAAAAAATATTCCCATGCAAAATAAAATTGGAATAGCTGTTCCAAAAACTTGTCATCGGTTTGCAGAAATTTTGCAATTTTTTGTCTATAATATAAACAAAAAAAACATGTTCCAGACTTTCAAAAAAGTTGCAGATCTGATATAATGTTGAAAATATTACAATAATATATTGCTTCAAGTTTTTAGCAGTTTTGCAATTTTTGTTCTCAACATTATAAACAAAAGCATCATTTTGCTATAAATTAACTAGTTCCGGACCTTGGAAATGGTTGCAAATTAAAACTTATTGTTACTTAGAGCAGCCGATTAATATTAAAAAATTGGAAAACTTTTGTAATTAATGTGAAATATTCAAAATAGGATGTCTTCATTGACTGGCCTATCCACCACCTACAGTATATCTTTCAAACTAGTTTATGGCGCGAAATAGTAAAAGGGCGCCAATTACATAAATATATACAAGTTTTCAATTGTTCCAAGACACCCCTTCTGATGACTTCAGTAGTAATAAGTGCTCTAAACTGAATATTTTTATTTTTATTATTCAGAAATGGAAATAAACTACATATCTCAAATTTTGATCCAATGTATGAAAGTCGACAATATGAATGACTTAAATAATCAGATTTATGTGAATGTATATGAACCACTGTTTATTTATATCGAAATGTCCTGGAACTGTATGGTTAATCGAAAAATCGAAACCAATTGAGAATGCGCGATTATTTTTTAAATTTTTGATTACCATTCAGAAGTTCATCTTATATATGGCCAATTTAACCTATATATAAGATAATCTTGCTGTTAACAAATCATTACTATGTTTGTCAATCTTCAAGTGATCATTCAGAAATGGAAAAAAACAACATATCTCGAAATTTGATCCAATTAATGCAAGACGACGTTATATATGATTCAAGTAATGAGATTTATGTGAATGTATATGATCTTCTGTGTATTTATATCGAAATGTCCGGAACTGCATGGTTAATCAAATATTCCGAATGTAATGAAAATGAGTAAATATTTTTGAAAATTTCGATTACCATTCGAGAGTACATCCTATATATGGCCGATTCAACCTATATATAAAGCAATGTTGCTGTTAATTAATCATTACTATGTTTGTCAATCTTCATGTGATTATTCAAAAATGGAAATAACATATCTCAAAATTTTATCCAATTCATGAAAGACGACTTTGAATATGATTCAAATAATCAGATTTATGTGAATGTATAATATGATCTTTTGTGCATTTATATCGAAATGTCCTGGAACTGCATGGTTAATCAAATAATCAAAACCTATCGAGAATGCGTGCCTACTTTTGAAATTTTCGATTACTGTTCGGAAGTGCATCTTATATATAGCCGATTCAACCAATATATAAGACAATGTTGCTGTTAACTAATCATTACTATGTTTGTCAATCTTCAAGTGATTATTCAAAAATGGAAATAAACTACATATCTTAAATTTTGATCCAATGTATGAAAGACGACAATATGAATGACTTAAATAATCAGATTTATGTGAGTGTATATGAACCAATGTTTATTTATATCGAAATGTCCTGGAACTGTATGGTTAATCGAATAATCGAAACCTATCGAGAATGCGCGATTATTTTTTAAATTTTTGATTACCATTCAGAAGTTCATCTTATATATGGCCAATTTAACCTATATATAAGATAATCTTGCTGTTAACAAATCATTACTATGTTTGTCAATCTTCAAGTGATCATTCAGAAATGGAAAAAAACAACATATCTCGAAATTTGATCCAATTAATGCAAGACGACGTTATATATGATTCAAGTAATGAGATTTATGTGAATGTATATGATCTTCTGTGTATTTATATCGAAATGTCCTGAACTGCATGGTTAATCAAATATTCCGAATGTAATGAAAATGAGTAAATATTTTTGAAAATTTCGATTACCATTCGAGAGTACATCCTATATATGGACGATTCAACCTATATATAAAGCAATGTTGCTGTTAATTAATCATTACTATGTTTGTCAATCTTCATGTGATTATTCAAAAATGGAAATAACATATCTCAAAATTTTATCCAATTCATGAAAGACGACTTTGTGTATGATTCAAATAATCAGATTTATGTGAATGTATAATATGATCTTTTGTGCATTTATATCGAAATGTCCTGGAACTGCATGGTTAATCAAATAATCGAAACCTATCGAGAAAGCGTGCCTATTTTTAAAATTTTTGATTACCATTCGGAAGTGCATCTTATATATAGCCGATTCAACCTATATATAAGACAATGTTGCTGTTAATTAATCATTACTATGTTTGTCAATCTTCAAGTGATTATTCAGAAATGGAAATAAACTACATATCTTAAATTTTGATCCAATTTATGAAAGACGACGTAATGTATGACAAATAATCAAATTTATGTGAATGTATATGAACTTCTATGTATTTATATCATAATGTCGTGGAACTGCATGGTTAATCAAATAATCGAAACCCATCGAGAATGCGTGCCTATTTTTGAAATTTTCGATTACCTTTCGGAAGTACATCTTATAAATAGCCGATTCAACCTATATATTATAAAACAATGTTGCTGTTAATTAATAATTACTATGTTTGTCAATCTTCATGTGATCATTCAAAAATGGAAATAACATATCTCAAATTTTTATCCAATTCATGAAAGACGACATTATGTATGATTCAAATAATGAGATTTATGTGAATGTATAATATGATCTTCTGTACATTTATATCAAAATGTCCTGGAACTGCATGGTTAATCAAATAAATGAATCCTATCGAGAATGCGTGCCTATTTTTGAAATTTTCGATTACCATTCGGAAGTGCATCTTATATATAGCCGATTTAACCTATATATAAGACAATAATGCTGTTAATTAATCATTACTATGTTTGTCAATCTTCAAGTGAATATTCAGAAATGGAAATAAACTACATATCTTAAATTTGGATCCAATGTATGAAAGACGACAATATGAATGACTTAAATAATTAGATTTATGTGAATGTGTATGAACCACTGTGTATTTATATAGAAATGTCCTGGAACTGTATGGTTATTCGAATATTTGAAACCTATCGAGAATGCGCGATTATTTTTTAAATTTTTGATTACCATTCAGAAGTTCATCTTATATATGGCCAATTTAACCTATATATAAGATAATCTTGCTGTTTACAAATCATTACTATATTTGTCAATCTTCAAGTGATCATTCAGAAATCGAAAAAAACAACATATCTCAAAATTTTATCCAATTAATGCAAGACGACGTTATATATGATTCAACTAATGAGATTTATGTGAATGTATATGATCTTCTCTGTATTTATATCGAAATGTCCTGGAACTGCATGGTTAATCAAATAATCGAAACCTATGGAGAATGCGTGCCTACTTTTGAAATTTTCGATTACTGTTCGGAAGTGCATCTTATATATAGCCGATTCAACCAATATATAAGATAATGTTGCTGTTAACTAATCATTACTATGTTTGTCAATCTTCAAGTGATTATTCAGAAATGGAAATAAACTACATATCTCAAATTTTGATCCAATGTATGAAAGGCGACAATATGAATGACTTAAATAATCAGATTTATGTGAATGTATATGAACCAATGTTTATTTATATCGAAATGTCCTGGAACTGTATGGTTAATTGAATAATCGAAACCTATCGAGAATGCGCGATTATTTTTTAAATTTTTGATTACCATTCAGAAGTTCATCTTATATATGGCCAATTTAACCAATATATAAGATAATCTTCCTGTTAACAAATCATTACTATGTTTGTCAATCTTCAAGTGATCATTCAGAAATGGAAAAAACAACATATCTCGAAATTTGATCCAATTAATGCAAGACGACGTTATATATGATTCAAGTAATCAGATTTATGTGAATGTATATGATATTCTGTGTATTTATATCGAAATGTCCTGGAACTGCATGGTTAATCAAATATTCCAAATGTAATGAAAATGCGTAAATATTTTTAAAAATTTCGATTACCATTCGAGAGTACATCCTATATATGTCCGATTTAACCTATATATAAAGCAATGTTGCTGTTAATAAATCATTACTATGTTTCTCAATTTTCAAGCTACCATTCAAAAATGGAAATAAACAACATATATCTCGAATTTTGATCCAATTCATGAAAGACGACATTATATATGATTCAAATAATTAGATTTATGTGAATGTATATGATCTGTAGTGTATTTATATTGAAATGTCCTGGAACTGCATGGTTAATCAAAAAATCGAAATTTAATGAGAATGCGTGAATATTTTTGAAAATTTCGAATAACATTTGAAAGTGCATTTTATATATGACCGATTTAACCTATATATAAGACGAATAAAAAATGTCCCGGAACTGACCGTTGGATATATATATATATATATATATATATATAATATATATATATATATATATATATATATATATATATATATATATATATTTTAATTAAGTTCATCAAAAATAAACATTAGGTACCTGCAACAGAGATGAAGTAACTAGGTCTCGCCTTTGACGGCAAGTTAACAGAGTCAAAAAAGCATACACTGCTTATTAACAATACCATCGAACTGTGGGGCGCACCTGCGGTTTCTCCCCCAGAGTCATCGCATGGACTATTCTATTCAAACATACAGTGCAGTTGTCTGGGTATCGAAAACCCAAAAATTAACAGCAATCCGTAAACTAGAATAAATTCAAAGAACAGCATGTCTCAACATAACAGGAGCCATGAAAACACTGACCAGAGTCATGGAAGTCATTCTTAGTCTCACTCCCCTTGATATTTACATGAAAAAAGTTGCTCTGACGTCAATGACACGCCTCCGCACGGTTGGAATAGAACCTAAAGTAGGATCTGGTGAGGCGAGACGTCGCTTTTGGCAGGAGGCGCTCGATACGCTCCAACTGCTTCAAGCGAACATGGACTCCATCTCACCGAGATATATTTTCCATAAGCCATATAAAGTTATGGCAAAACAAATAGAAGATTCGGAAGTGGCAGGTACGTTCCATATCTACACCGACGGTTCTAAAAAAAAACAAGGCTCAAGATGTGGAATATACTCTAGATTCTTAAACATAAACATATAATGGGCTGTGAGCAATAGTGCCAGTGTAGTTCAAACAGAGCTAATGAGGATTCTCATACCAGCAAAAGAAATCACCAGAAACAATATCACTGGAAGGAACATGCTCATCTATACAGATAGTAGACAAGCACTACTCACCCTGAACAGACCACGAATTTACTCAGGGTTAGTACTAGAATGTTACGAAGCTGTGGCCGAAGTATCCATCAACAATGTGGTACCTGAAGATGGATCAAAGGTCACGCCACATCGAAAGGTAACCGTCTTGCTTATTCACTGGCCAAGAAAGCAGCCAACCAAATACTTTTTGGACCTGGCTCTTCTATAGGCCCGTGACAGACCTAATTGAAGAACATTTCCTTGTGAAATTCAAGGAAAGATGAGGTGAAACAAGAAACTGCAGGGTTGCCAGGGAGCTCTTAAGTTATCCTGACAACACTGCAGCAAAAAAATACTTGACTATGACTAGATAGAATCTGCACCCAGTTACAGGCATTCTGACTGGTCATTGCCAAGTACGGAAGCATCTCCATATCATGGAGAAGATTTGTGTTCGGCGAGTATCAGCTAACACCGGCCGATATAAGAGTAGCACCTCTTAGCGACGTTGTCAACTACATTGAATCTGTAGACTGGCTCACGAGCTAGGAGGTGCCTATCATCTTAGGAGGATGCACATGAACCTAGTAAGGCCTAAGGGCTGTGGGGGTAACCCACCCTCCACACGTTACAGATATAGAGATAGGTACCTATAATTTCGTTTAAACCACATAATAAAAGATGTCGTGCGTTTAGTAAACAAACATTTTTAGATGTTTGTGTAGCATCCACATAGGTGAATATTTCCAATAAATTAGTCTTAAACACAGGATATTATATTTATGACGAAATCATGGGAAATAAACTTAAATTTTAACTAAATAAAACTCAAAAACACTTTTACAATGATAAATAATATATAATAATAGATAAAAAATCACAAATAGAAAATCCCGCACAAAATTAAGATAATGTAAATACCCCACTTATAGGTAAGAAATGACAGGTGCGCGAAAATTAAATTGAAACGCGAATTATTGTTGAAAATTAGACTTGTATTTTTCACCCGATAAAAGCAAAAATAAATTGATTTACACGATTGTACCTCTGACTTCAGACATGAAAAAACAAGTCGCCATTTTTTTTGTGGTACATTGTTTCAGTGTTAAATTGTAATTTTCTTTCGTTTTACATAGGAGTTTAGCTTATAGTCTACCGTGTAGAAATATATGACCAGAAACGATTTTGCCCAAAATTCAGTGAAATAGTATTTCCAAAGTATAGTGAAAATTTAACAAATTTCGACTAGGACAGGAATAAGTGATGACACAAGCCAGACGTACGAATTTACAGCTTCAATAAAACCAAATTGATTAAATAATACGTAACATTGGACAGATAGTGAAAACTTAACCAAATAAAAAGACAGTAGAAAACAGATGACAAACAAGTGATACTTAAAATTATAGAATGTAGTATAAAATTCAAATAAAAATCATTGATTTACCCTTTTTTGATCATCGTAACTTTTGTTTCTAATAGCTCCTCTTCCTTCATCGTTAAACACTCCCATCAAATACTCTGCTAAATGTTGCATCGCTTCTCCTAAAAATATACAAAAAGGCATATAGATTTAAAACTTGGTGAATGATTATTGTGTATATTTTACCTTCGTCTCTACATTCTAATAGTCTCTCTTGATTCCATTCTAACAATTGTAAGGCTACTTGGAAAATAACTTTTGCGCCATCATAGAAAAAACAATCCATAATATTAACAGCGCTTTCATAAGGCATTACGCATAAGAATATCGTCAGGAACCATGAAAGAGAGATCATATTGGTCATACCTGAAAGAAATGTAAAAGTCTATTTGAAAACTAAGATCGTGAAAATTAGTTTAAATTTCAAGTTTTAGCAAAACGTTAAGTTTTAAAAATTTGGACACTATGGTTATTTATATTTCAATTTTATGGATTCTGCTTTGTAGTCGTGAAAAGTGTGTAAAATGTGAATCTGATGCGAACCGCTAGCCAAGTTATTGTCTCCTTGGTCCAATGCTGTCGCTTTGATGACTGAGAGTCGAATAAATTTGCCGGCGTTTGTAGATATATCGCCAAAATCCACTTTCGCTTATTTGGCTTCACCGAACCTTTCTCTGATGATTGGCTGTTTAATTTGAAATTTGTTATGACATGTTATGCAATAATGCATAAGTAATTCGTATATTTTCGACGAAAATTTTAGATCTTTATTACTTACCTAACTGGTTTAATTTGTCATGAAGATTTGGCAAATGTTCAAGGGTAAGTTCATCTAATATTCCTTGATCTACTACAGCACCTACCACCCTAGTATTGTAATAATCAGGAAGGAGATTTTCGCACAGAGTGGCCAATAACCAAAAAGCTTCTTCTTCATTACAGTATATCAAAAGGACGGAGGCTGCAATAAATGTAATTTTTAATATAGATCCAACAAATATGAAACAATATATTTACCAACTATGTTCATAGCTTGACAGTAACCGATACTAGGATTATGCAGAGCATAGGCACAAAGTACACGTCGCAAAGCATCTATTCCTATAGGGCTTTGGAATGCCGGATGTTCAGGAAGAGAACGGTGAAGGTCTCTTTCAATTTCATCGTTTGCTGTTGATTGTTGGACTAGAGCTTTATCTACCAGCTGACGGTAGTAACCAGGATGAGAAGCTTTTTCGTGAGCAGCACCAGAAAACGACAACCATATTTCCATTCTTAAATGATCCGGAACACCTTGTAACACGAGCGTAGCCACCTCTGTGGTTCTGTACATCGATACACCTCGTCCGTATATATTAAAATGATCTTCCCAATCTCTAGCCTTAATAGATTGCTTCCTATATACATCAGGAATCGGGCTCAGCGGAAACGTTTTCATAAGAGCTGGTTGACATTTCCAACTAATATCTGTTTTGGATGTATTACCATCACCGCTCGCGTTTGTGATGTGTAAACGTTCTTTTAAATGACTTCTGTAATATAAAATAACACAATTTCTAGAAATAAATGAGTTTTTAAAGTGATGTTAGTAAGCTATCAGTAATATCATGGTTTATCTCAATGTATAGTAGTTTAGGAATTAATAATATTTATATTTACTCTTTTTCTGGAATGACTAAGCCAATGGATAGTAAAACACGCTGGTTTAAAAAACACAATAACAGATTTTATTTACTGATTTGGAACATTGTATTGGAAATATTCAACTTTACATTTATATTTAATGCAAGCGAGAAGAATGGTGATAAATGTTGATGCTTACAAATGCGACTAGCAAAAAGTTCAAGATCTTACGAAATGGTGTAATAATTAGAGATATTAAAAAGTAATTTTAAGAAAAATAAGACAATAGGTATAGCTTAAAGTTAAATTTCAAAACAATTTTATGCAAGCCAAAAGAAACACTCAGATATTTCCAAATACATATGAAAGTTAACTAGCTCACCGGATACCCAAACTTATATACAATATATTTGCTGACAAAGATACCAAATCGCTACAATAATAAACCACAGAGCACCTAGCTCAAAACTAGCTGATTTAGCTTTAGCAACACTTTAATGTTAGAGCAACGTCTGCAAAAGTATATTTGACTGACACTGGAAAACACCTAGGCAAGCTATCGTGGAAAATTGGTCGAGGGTGGGATCTCAACGGCGGACGCCAATTACGAAAATATGACTGAATACAAAATTATAAACAATTGATAGGAACAACATTTGGGTGGCGCTGTCATGATTGGAAGAGGCGTACTAAGATATCTGTAAAATTATAACATTGGGTGGTCGGCGTTTCGCTCTACTTGTAATAAGGTTTCGACTCGATCCATCTGCTCGACGATATATTTTTGGGAAAAACAGTTCCTTTTTGTTTTGTGTGTTAGTTGAAAACGTGAGTTAATGATACAGTGATTTCCCGGTCAGTTTGGGATTACTTGAGACTAATCTTGGAATAAGTCAGACTTAAGGTCTAACTAACATAGAACAACTGGATTATTTTGTAGTAATTATTATACCTCTCAGTTTATTTTTGGAAAAGTTATGTAATTTTACTTTATTTGAGAGTAGCACTTCATTGCTGAATAACTACTACAAGGGTGGAGACTGTGTTTTGAAAGAAGGTTCCTATATTTTTTTATTTATAAATGTCAGGGAGGAATATCGCGCATGGTGTCATGGCGGCGCTGACGTCATGCATAGAGTTAAAACAACTTTACTTAGAGGTGAAAAGATTAGCCCTAAGCCATAAAAATTACTTAATTGCGAATTGCGACGCCCGAGCGAGATGCATTGTGATAATAGAGAGATGAAATATGGTACTACTGTTTCGTATGTTTTGTGTGATTCACGTTATATTTGATTGCGTAGTTAAATGTGTTCTGATGTAACAAACTTTCGTTGTATTTTGAAATGGTGATTATAATTAAAAAAAGATAACATTCTGGGTATATTTAATGTCAGATGTCAAAACAATTATATCAAATATCAACGCCAATTTGACATTTAAAACATCAATTTTATAGAGTCTTTCATTACAATGTTTAACTTACATTTTGGGTTCTTTAGTTTTCGCCAAGAGTTCTGCAATTTTCTCCACTAAAAAATCCCTGTCTAAAATTTGTGCAAATATAAAATTTGTTCTGTTCAAAGCGTCACCAGTAGTAACAATAATTGCTTTGTCCAATGGCTGGTTTGCTACATTCGTTTCTATTTTTTCCGTTACTGACATGTCTCTAAATGGAATAACGAGACTAACTTGAGCTTTGACCTAAAAATAAAATATCTGTTATTTTTGCAAAGGTGTTGCATTACAAGAATTTTCTTGCTTACCCTACTTTCAAAACAAATATAATTTTGGGACAAAAATAGCCTTCCACTGACATGCCTCTTATTGTAGGGAGTAAACAAAGTACAATCTATTGAACCATCTAGTTTTTCAATAGTTGGTAATCGAAACATCAATCTGTAAGCCTCAGATTGTGCCCTTGCATCCAAATCTCGTTTTAGGAAAGAAGCTTTTTTGGGTACATTTTTACTAAAAAAAAAAGAACAATTAAGAACTAATACTAATAATTCGAGATGTGGTTACCTTAATTTATTAAGCAGTTCTTTATCTTCACTATAACTTCGTTTTTCATCAATTAATCTGCAATTAGATAAGTATAATTATTATGTATTTGACTCTACAGTTAAGCAACTTTTGTTTTACCTTTTCATTGCTAAATCTACGAGCTGCTCCATTAGAGAAAAAGTTTCGTTTCTGCTTAGAAACATGCTGAAATTGTATTCTTTTTCTCTCGTACAAATCTGTATGGAATCTGGAAGAATGACTCCATTTTTCTTGTTGAGACTTGTAACTTCTGACCATCTTATACAAACTTTAGTGTCAAGTCCAAGAATGAAGGCGTGAAAACAGCAATAATTTATGGATAAGTACATCCAACCTTGACGTGGCAGTTTACCTTTCCAGTAACTAGAAAATGATTTTAATAGAATATTAAAAAATAAGAATTCTTTGAATATAAATTGGCTTGATTAACTATGCAGGTAAATACTGTCTTGTGAGCCATTTTTAATCACTATTTTTTTTAAATAACCCAACTTCTGTCACCAATGTTATACTCTGTTTATTTTAAACAATTTAATTATTCTAATTTGTATTCAAAAATACACCAATTTATTTGTACTTAAAACTACACTAATTTATATTTACGTTAACAATTTATTTTTACTAGATAATATTTATTTCTAAACTTAACAAACGGTAAAAATTCATTTATTTATACAAAAAAAGCAGCGCTTTGAATAATTCCAAGTATTTATCACATATACTATATGGGTTCTGGCAACACTCCCAGTCATAGAGTTAGAAAGTATGGCTATAATCATCTTTTTTAAACATTCAAACAGTATCACTGGGCGTGGCTTATGTAGACTCAATAAGGCCGATCCGCCAGAACCTGACTATTGGGAATGCAACCCAAACCTACATTTTTATTTTTTTTTAGGAAATATAAGTTAATTTATTAATTGTTATAAAACGGATGATTAAGGTTATAATTAATAACTGATTTTCAATAATTCCACATATTAACAAAATAAGTTTTATGGAATAAAAAATGTGTGGAAGATTTTGTTACATAGTATTTTATAGAATAATTAGAAAGTCTACAAGTTTTATTTTATATATCATCGTTTAACGTAAGTGTTATTTTAGATCATGTATAGCACAAGTAGAAGTTGGAAAGGCTTTTGGTAGATAGAGGGGGTAAACGTCAAACCGCATCGGACGGCTTCGAGAATTTCGCAGTAATGTTTATCTGCTAGTGTCGTTTCATAGAATAAGTAATTTTAAATTGTTACCGGCGGAACCGGACAATCGCATGTATTTATGGACTATAAATAATTATTAAACATGTATTTTAATATTCAAATCATAATTTTACAAAATTTCAACAGCTATTCAGAATTTATTAAACTATTTACTCGAAATTGTTATTAACATCTATAAAATAATTTTGTACGCCAATGTATTGCGTCCACTTCGATTAGATCCGCCGCAAACCTGTCAATTTTTGTGTACAAAGTGGGAGAACTGGCAAAAGCCTTTCCAACTATAAATAATATGTCGTTATGTCTTTGGTTATAATAGGAACACTTATGAACCTATTTATGTTCAATTGTGTAATGAAATACGATTATTATAAATGAATTTAAGAAACTATTAAGAACATAATAATTAAGAAAAATACATAATGTCGTTGAATAAAAATAATTTATTAAAATGATATAATTTTGATTTTTATCCTACACCATCTTTCGATTAATAATCAAACTTTCAATAATAAGTTGTTTTGGTGGTTTTGAGAAATCTGTAAAGTATTTCTAAATATTCGAACAAATGATTGCGAATAACGAGAAGACGGAAACGAAAAAATCACAGTCATAGTTTGGTAGCATCTTTAGTAACAGTCGTTACCTGCTACTTTTTAATATCAGTGACAGTTCGTGAAATAAAGCTACTCCCTACCTCCTTCTACCTCCGTGCTTCCAGCGTTCGCTTCACCGTTCATAAACTGGCCTTCTGCTTCGTCGAGAACTGGCGTATCGGAAAGTAGTTTTGGAATTGACTTGCTATATTAGATATTCTTTGAATATTTTCGGTAATCGGACAAGTGGGGTCGTAAAAGGTAGAGAGGAGGGACTAGATTTGAGCATGACCTGACTGGTCGAAAATGGTTCGCATGACAAAACCAATAGCAACATATACTTGATATTCCTATCCAAAAATTAAGAACATTTCAAAAGCCAAATAAATGTTTATGTTAAAACATTAGGGTATTGGTCCAACTTAGCTGATAAAGTAAATTTCGGGATTTATGTAAGATATTTATCAGTTCTTTCAGAACTTAAGGCACTTATTTTGTAAAATGTTTGTACATAGATTTTATAAAATATTTGCTTTAAATTCTCATTAATAATAACTAAAAACTAAGAGACATTTATTTATGCTGTAATGTGCTTTGGAAGCTATATAGTAATTGTTCTGCATATATTTCAAATGACTGTCATTCATATTTTTATATTATCCTGATAGGAGTGATATATGAATAAATATTTAGAGAGCACTCAAGGCTAGTTATTAGTAGGTGACATTTAATAAAATATTTTAGGCGATATCCTAAAAATACATCCTAACAGCTTCATATGACATCTTGTAGACTATATCATTGTCCACAATATGAATAGATTTGCCTTTCAAAGTAAACGGAAAACCTCTTTGGCTCATTAAAAATGTATTGTTAAGTGTAGCATGGTTGTTCTATACAGGATGTCCGGGAAAATGTGGGAGGTCTCTCAGATTCAGATAGAATATTAAAAAATAAATTTTTCCTAGCCGCCCTCCCTACGGAGATACGGCCTCCAAAAGGACGCCACTGGTGGTAGTGCATATTCGAGGAGTTATATTTATTGTGTAGTATATTAGGTAGGTACTTTAAAAGTTTATTAATTAGTAAAATATTGGTGTCTTTATAAATGAAAAACAATTTAATAGTAGAATTATATTGTTACAATAGTAATGGATTCATTTAATTTGCCAATAGTTTTTATACGCCACTGGCGTAATACATTTCGGCAATAAACATGCATTTGGCACGTGATACCGATAACTTCTGCAGTTTTAAGCGCGTGATTCCATTCATTATGCTCTGGTATAGTACGATGATTGTACGTAAACTGGGATGAGTCACCTTCTCCAATATTTTGTTCGAGTATAATCGCAATATTCCAAAGAGAAAACATTTCAGCGACTTGACCAACGTCTAAGAGAGACTGGTGGGCGATTCCCAGTTAATAAGGTATTACTGACTTTCTTTAATAATTTTTTGGAAGTTTTGGGAAAACAAGTACTGATGCTGGTGTGACAAGAACTGTACGTACGGTGCAATTGGACGAAAATATTTTGAATACTGTAGCTGATACTCCTTCAATAAGCACTCTAAGATTAACCGCGCAGCTTCATGTGTCAAAAACGACAATTGCTAAAGTACTTAAAGAACAGTTGTTATACCCTTATCATCTGCAAAAAGTGCATCAACTACTTCCTGAAGATTTTCCTCAAAGAATCCAGTTCGCAAACTGGCTGTTAGATCAGTAACGAACAAACGGAAACTTCATTAGCACTATTCTTTTTACCGATGAAGCAGGGTTTACCAAAACTGGTATTGTAAATTTACATAACTTGCATGTATGAGCTGATGAAAACCCTCATGCCACTGTTGTTCATCATTATCAACATCAGTTCCAATCAATTAATGTTTGGGCAGGAATAATCGGCAATTTTTTGATTGGATCATGCGTGTTACCGCCACGATTTAATGGTGAACTTTATTTACAATTCCTTCAGAACGCTTTTCTAGATTCAATAGAGCATTTGCCACTTGAAACCCGCCGAAGCATGTATTTTATGCACGATGGAGCCCCCAAATCACTTTGACGACGCTGTACGGGACCACATGAATAACGTCTATCGAAACCATTGGATAGACAGAGGAGGTCCAATTGCCTGACCTCCACGGTCTCCCGACCTAACGCCAATAGATTTTTACCTGTGGGTTCATCTCAAAACCTCCTCTCCGGTTGATACTAGGGAGTAAGTAACTTTTACAGAGAATCACATTTCATTGTGATGTGATAAGGAATAAGGCTGGGTTGTTGTGGCGAGTACAGCAGTCCTCTATTCATCGGGCCCGCGAGTGTATCAGAGTTTACGGAGCACATGTTGAACCCACTTATAAAGTTTTTAATTGATTATTTCTAATTAGCGTATTTAGGTATAATCGTTACAAGCTTTAGTAAGTTCAGGATGAAAACATAATACTCCAAGTTCTATTTTAGAATTTACCCATTTGAAATTAGCTAATTCTGGGAGTTTAATTTTTTAATAAAAATAAAACATTAATTCATTAATTTTTTTTCTCGAAAACGGTTCATTTTATCGACAATGAAGAAGAGTACCATTTCTTTAGCTTAATGTTCAAGGTATCGAAATTTACTTTTTTTTAACTCCTTATCATACAGGGTGTTAAAAATGTAAGCATTAAAATGTACAACCTAGTCCGCCCCTGGTAAACTAAACAAGCTAATTATGTCTTAAAGGCAGTATTTTAAGAGGTTCTTAATATTGTGTATCATATTAAATTTTCATTAAATTATATTACGTAGTTTAAAAGTTATTCAAGAAAAATTGATTTCCAGTGGCGTCCTTTTGGAGGCCGTATCTCCGCTAGGAAAAAATTGATGGGAACTTGTCATCTTATTTTTTAATGTTCTATCTGAATCCGAGAGACCTCCAACATTTTCCCGGATACCCTGTATATACAGGGTGGCTCACGCTCAACGGGACGGAGCTTTATGGGAAAACGACCGAAGATATAAAAAATTCGTTTGGGAGGAATACGTAGGTTACAGACGGCTACAATTTAAAATTTGTTAGATGTATACAGGATGTCCCACATAAGAGAAAATATACAAAGTTATATTATTTTTAATGGAACACCCTGTTTTTTATTTTAGAATTAAAAACTACATCAAAAATAATATCAGTTAACTAAAGGTTCCCTATTACTATTATTATTAGTTTTCGATTTATTTGAATTTTTAAGGAAAAATAGTCTCCCAGAAATTAATTGTTTACTCTTGTTTGAATAATTTTTAATGAACTAATTTTTTTTCTTCTTATGTGGGACATCCTGTATACATCTAACAAATTTTAAATTGTAGCCGTCTGTAACCTACGTATTCCTCCCAAACGAATTTTTTATATCTTTGGTCGTTTTCCCATAAAGCTCCGTCCCGTTGAGCGTGAGTACACCTACTGTACTACATAAAATCTGTGACTGCGAAATTCTTAAACAGAAGGCACACATACCAATCAAGCCTACTAAAAAAGTATTAAAAAAAGGACATAGAGTCCAAGAGGTCACACTCTAAAAATCCAAGACTAAATTAAAAGGAAACAAGAAAAGAATACTGCAGAAAACTGGGAATAAAAATATAAATCTTGGATATTTTATGTCCATATAATGAAGACAAATAAAGTTCTAATGAATTATGTATAAATAAATAAAAGTCAAATCTCCTCAACAAACATTAAAAAGTATATTAAAAAATAATAGATTCCATCAAACTTGTTAGTATTCTCTGATTGTTTAGTTTTACATATTTCATAATTTTAAAGGTCAGTGTTATTAGGAAGATCTGGTTATTACACCGAATCAAATATGCTATTATTAAATAATCTATTGGAAAATATTCAATCATTAATGAGGTTTTTAAAAATAAAATGTATTACCCCAGGTCAAGGCGATTCAATTATTTTTCATAACATAATTGATATTTTATTACATTTATTTACCTCTATTTCCTGTATTGAACTAAAATAACAGTTTGTTATTATTTTTTGTAAACAAAACAGTATTACTTTTTTAACGACTTTATCTATAATGGAACAACTGATAAGACACGAATTACGTTTATACATATGCAAACAAAATATAAAATTGTGAAATTGTACTTCGTTTCTAAAATTATTAATAAAACTATTTAGATAGTAATGCTATTAAATGACTACACAAATATATTTATAATTTGAATTAATTAGATATTATGACATCTTTGTTAAATTATTCAATGAAAAGAATAGGTACATGATGTTTTTATTGAAGTATTTTAAAAGTAGCTTTTAATAAATAAAATTTATCTGAATTTATACACTTTACTCTTTTTTCATATATTTAAACAATATAAAAATATTGCTATTGTTATTAGTTATTCTATTAAACAAAATACTCATAACAGTGAGATTTGAATAAATATTTGGATAAAAAAGTAACATAGATATTTGCCAATCAGATAAAGTTTGTGATGATTCATACAACTAAATATTGAAAAATGCTAATGAAAAGATAAGAACTGCAATCAAAAAATACACATAATTTTTGTAGAATCTACAAAATGATGTATTAGTGTGTCAAAGTTACATATATCTGTTATAATGCAGAAAAAAATTATTTATGAAAATTGTAGGCAGTTAAATGGTAACATCATTGAGTCTGATTTATTAAATGACCTGCTTTATCCCTTTGATGATTCAACTGATCATCCAAAATTTCCATGCAAAAAATAAGAATTACTTAACGAGCTCATAAATATGTTAAATAAATAAAAACAAGTAAAGATACAACTTTTATATAAATATAACAAATTAAATACCTACTTACCTACAAGAATAATAATTCACCAACTTTTCATCCCTAGCCAACTGAAAAAGTCGATGGAACTTCTCAGTTGTCACCTTAAATGAAGTCGTGTCTTCATCTGAAGTTAAAAAATTAAAAACTACAATATATTAGTTAACACACTGATAGCAATACTGTTTATAATAAATATTTATATTATACTCGTAAATAAATAAGTAATACAAACAAAAACGATTATATAATTTTTGCAAAATGATATAATTACACTTATGTATATCTGCAATATAAACAAACATATTAATAAACCAATCAATATAATAAAACATGAATTTAAAATTGATTTGGTTAATTTTTTTTAAAGCAGGATTCTTAGATTCATTTTAAACATTTATATTATTAAGAATAAGTTAAACTTAAAGCAAAGTACAAAAAGGTAAATCAATTGTAAAAATAAAGTAGAGCAATAATCACTAACCTTCAACTTCGACATTTTGTCTTGTTGCTATCACTGATTCAATTTTGCATGAGACAAATTCTGTTATATCATCTTCACTATCAAAAGAATGCAGGGTTTCTGAAACATTGGTGAATAGCCAATCCCAATCTTCCAAAATTTCTTTTCTGGTCATAGCACAAGCAATTACTAAAAAAATACTACTATAACCAAAACCAATTCAACTTCATGAACAAGAGGAGTACAATTTTATTATTATTGTCTTTATAACTGTAGAGCAATTATGGCCTAAATAAGTGTTAAATGAATGAATATAAGATACAGTGAGGAGACTTCACTCTAGATATATTCGGCTGCAACCTCTTTGGTTAGGGTTAGCATCCTCATCAGAGTCTATGGCCAAACTTTAAAATAAGAAATAGGCCAATAAAGCCTTTAAGAAACATATAAATTAAAATATATGTGATTAATGTAACTAAAATTATAAAGAGAAAAATAATTAAAGCATAAAACCAAAATGAGGCAATATAAGAAGTAAATCAAGTCGACGACATAGTGGATGTTAATGTGATACATAAGCAATCTATTAAGTACATAGTAAAGAGGATACATGAGGGTTTTAGATCAGAACAGTTTACACTTTTTACATTATATCATGGATATTGAATTCATATTAAATTCGTACTTACAGTAATACACTTCCGAAGATGGAGTTTGATGTAAAATCCTATATGGAGCAGGTTTTGTATCAAAAATACTATCCATAGTTCCCACAAGTAGTGATGACAATCCTTTAAAGTTGCCATGGCCCTTTCGATGTTGCAGTACAAAATATATTGAAGATTTTTCAGTCTCCCTATAGTTAAAATTGATATACAATTAGATTTAATTCAATAATGAAATGGTAAAATAAGTTTCTTGAAGACTTACCAAAACGCGTTAGCGATAAGAACTTCTTGTGGCTTTACAAACATCTTTTTCTCAACTCATACAAAGAAAATTTAATCAAATCAATCAAAAATTGATAATATAAAGTTTAAAAAGTAAATAAACATTGTTGAAATACATTCTATGTGGAATAATTGTATATAATCGTCGCTTTAAAAGAAATCACAAATTATTTAATAATAAAATTAAAGATAATTAACAGGGAAATCGTAAAAAATAAACATTCACAATTCACAAGACACTATAACTACAATCTTTTGATAAGAAAGAAGTAACCACAAATTTTGACATGTTGATATAAATCAGCTGATAAGAGAAATGTCACTGTCACTGGTGGCTGGCTACGAGATACACTCCGTAAAAATTATGAACTGAAGCTTTTTAACTAATAGGCTGTACTTAAACTGGTGTTTAACGGTCGTGAAAATATCAACCCGTATTGACCCGTAGGTACCTGGCTACGCCAGCAGGCATAGATTTCAACGGCCTGGACACAGCTCAAATTGAAATGAAGTCTCACATAACATGAAATCACTTCGGGAACCAAGTTCACCTTCCGGCCAGACGCTTTATTTGACGGCATTTTAAGTACACAACCGTTTAACGGCAGTTTAAATAAGTATCATTCTAAGTAATAGCACAAGACTTAAAAATATTGATAATGATATAAAATTGAAGTAGGTATGGTGATTAGTAAGACGCAACATTATCTACTGCGCAGAATCTTGGAATCAGTGACTGGTTTCTGATCGGTATTGGAACAAACCTGATGTTACATAACATGAATATAATAATATGCTGTATTCAAGGGAGGCACAATTATTTTTTAATAAAAATGTATTTTTAATAAAGTTACTGCCTTCGTACATCTAATCACAACTAAAAACTTAAAAACGATATGACGAGACACCTAGACGTTAAAAAAATAATTATGATGAAAATCAAAAGTAGATTACTGTCACAACTAAACCCGTAGTTGAACCATACTGTGAGAGATGGCGCAGTTAATTGAAGAGATTTTTGTATATTTTTAAATGGTTTCTTTTGACGAGCAATAAAAAACATCAATTCTAGATATTTATTAATAATAATCTCCCTACAATTCACCCCCTTACGAGAGGGATCTCTAGAAGAAGAGCGTTTGCGGGGGTTTAGATTTACAGGGTGTAACAAAAAGGTATCAGTACAGGAAATACCTAGGTAAATCATCAAGATCTGAGATCTGAGGGTGCAGTACCAATAAAACAGAAAGTAGAACTCAGTTTAAAAGTCATGGGTATAAAAACAAATCTTAAAGAATCTGGTTAAATAGAAAAATGATATTAAAAAACGACGACAAAACAGAAAAGGACATAAAAGTCAAAGATGATGTTCGCGAAAATTGTTCCCATTGTACTGTAGGGGATGGGGTTCAAGGCAAGGGCGGACCTAGATAAATGAAGTATTATTAATTTATATATGGGGACAGGATAAGGAAGGGTAATTCGGCACAGGAAACTATATCTCGGTCCAAATTATTGACTCCCCACCCAGCTAGCACAAAACATCCCATCTACTTTAATAAGCTGCAATTTAAGGCTCTTTAAGCTCGCATGCAATGTACTTTTAATGTAACCCTAATATCCCTGCAACCGCCCAACAACGGCAAGACTTTTATAGCACATCTCACAGAGGTTACTGAAGTTCGAAAAATACCATACTATCACTTTTAGGGCACTTGCACCGAAAGTTGCTCTAAGATGTTCTATAGATGTTATAATGTGAATTAGTTCTACAGCATTATATAGTGTGTCTATTTATTTTAAATTAAAAAAAGTAAATCTTCACAATATCTTCTGCTTGTTAAATAAATACGATTTACATTGTGAGAAATGAAAAATACCATTTTTACTTTCCTATCTGTATACAGATATAAGGAAATTATAGGAATCATGATTTTTTTCGACCTCGAGTTTTCGACGGATTTTTACGTTTTGAGGTCCCCTGAATCCGTTTTGACTATTTTCGCGATGATGTCTGTGTGTGTGTGTGTCTGTGTGTCGCATAACTCATAAACCGATACACAGAAAAACACCAAATTTTAAACTTAAGCTTTGTTCCAGCGTCCAATGTGCTGATTAGATTTTGGGCAGTGTCGGAACATCTGGGGGGGTACTTTATAGGCGGTCATTTTTATATTTTATGAAATATATCTGTTATTTACGTTTGGGGAAGAAAATTTTTCAAATAAAAGTTACTTCTTATATTATTATCTATAATTTTTGTTATATACAAAATTTTCCTAAAATGGTCCGTATTCGAGAAATTTGACAAAATGTAAAAAAATATTTTTTTTAAAAATTGTTCAAACAAAAGTTGTGTGTAATATAATTCTCTACAATTTTTATCCCATACATAATTTCTCTAAAATGGACCGTATTCGAGATATTTGAGAAAATGTGTAAATTTCGAAATTTGAAGAAAACTCAAAAACGGATAAAGAAAAAAACATTAAATTTTAATCTTAAGTTTTATTTCGGCCTGACGTGAAATGATTAGATTTTGGACAAAGTCGGAACATCTCGGGGGTACTTTATGGGGGGCCGTTTTTATATTTTATGGAATATATCTGTTATTTATGTTTGGAGAAAAAAATTGTTCAAATAAAAGTTATTTCTTATATTATTATCTATAATTTTTGCTTTATGTCAAAATTTCCTGAAATGGTCCGTATTCGAGAAATTTGACAAAATATGCAAAATTCTGATTTTTATGAAAATTGTTGAAATAAAAGTTGTTTGCGATATCGATCTCTATAATTTTTGTTTATACATGATTTTTCTAAAATTGACCGTAATGGAAAAATTGTAGGAAAAGTGCTAAATTTAAATTTTTCAATATTTTCATTTTCAATTAATATCTATAGAAAAATGTTTCGAGGTAGATGTATGTGGAAAATGTATATATTTATTTTATCCTCTAAACATTTATGGAGGTGCTGCAATAGGTTGTACAAAATAACCGGAAAAAGCCTGTAATAACTAGATAGGAAAGTCATGTGTTGGACACATCAGATTTTTTTAATTTAAAATAAATATTTTTACAAGTATAATTAAGTATATCCGTGGAGACACTATATTGTTCTTTGTGTAATGTAATGCAGAGAGGCTGAAATTGAGGTTTTAGTAAAAAATCTCTATCGAGACATTAACATTTCAAATAAAACAAAATATTTATATAAATTTATTATTAAAATATTCTTGAAATCAAGTACCAATATCACAAAAGTAGAGGTAGGTATATCACAACCGCAATTACACATGTGCGATAGTAGAACCTAGAACCACAGCTTTATTGTATAAGCTGTGCTAGAACCTACCTATAAAGCACTGAACGATTGGACAAAATCAGCTAAATAGTATAATAAGGTACTATTGGTACCAATATTGCAAAGGTTCACTAAAAGCTTAAATGGTGAACAATTGTACAAAAGTATATTTATATAAGGTATGTTTTAGAGGTTCACAAGATTTTTTACCAAGATGGCAATTGTACGAAGTAGATCAGTGAATAATAATAGACGACTGCAACAATGACTAGGTACATATTATACTGATTTCTTACCTGTAGACGCAGAGATATATCGTATTTTTAAATCAAGCCTTTTAACTTTTTTTGTATAGATATGTACCTATATTTTTATTTTGTTAGTTTATTATTTATGAGAATGTGATAAATATTCTTTTATTGTAATCATATGTGGCTTGGAAAGGAAATACTTTTATTTATGCTATAATGTAACATAAATATATGACAATTTATTAGAAAAGGGTAAATTATATTTTTATACAACAAAATTTTACTTTTCTACAATATATTGAATAAAAAACATATTGACCTACTTGTTTAACTATTTTTAAAGTAAATGATATAGAAATCAAAAATTATGCTCAAGTTTAAATCGTTACACTTATTTTTAGATAAAATTGTTTTAATTAAAACGACCAATGTTTGTATTGAAATTTTTTTGAATTTTACAAATTTTATGCTTGATTATGGATTTCCAAGTTAGGTATGCAGATTTTATAAAAAACAAATAATGTTTTATAGCAAGATACTCGCTGCTGTGATTTCTCTCAACTTTTCTTCTGGGTTTGTACTTGAACTGATGGTTAGATTTCCAGATACATTTAAGCCTGTTGAAAAGAATGAACTGCTTGAATTTCACTTTTTTATAAAATTTCAGATGTTACATATTCTTCTTTAGACAAGTTTGTAGTATTTACTTTTGCTTCTAAAATTTCTAGATTGTCATCGGGTACAAAGGAAATCTAAAATATAAGTATTTGGTGTAAAATGTAACGAAATTCGGTTAAATGTTTCTTCTCGTTGACAACGATTTATTCTTTGTTTTTATTGTAGTTAAACCATTTTGTATTGGGTACCTAATGAATAAAATATTAAATTTACACCGGGCATTGTAATCTGAAACAAAGACAATGGTTTAGAAAATAGTTTTCTACTTTATAGAGGACCTTACCAAATCTACTTAATTGTATAAATAATAATTATTTATAAAATAAATTCTCAAAGTCAAAAAATAACCACAAAAACATGACAAATGACAAAAAGTGACAATTGACATGAACATAAACGATTCAAATTTTTGATGTTTACAGTACCTCTCGTGGATATGTTTTTAAGCAAATTACTTTATTACGTTAGGTTAACATAACAGGTAGGTTAAATAGATAAGTAACAACTTCTCATGAACGTTGCATTGACGTTGTATAGTAGTGTTATTACGTTCCCTTAAAGCAACATCGCCGAAAGGCTTGGCAATGTTATGTGATAGCTGGGTAGTATTGCATTCGTGTCGATGAAATAATCATTTTCTTACTTTTCTTCACGTTCCCGATCATTCTAAATCCAAAAATATGAAAAAAATTGTCAATATGTCTGTGCGTACCTATGATAACTCTAGAATGAAAGCTGCGATCAACTTTGCGGTTTTGATTTTCGAAGATACCTAATTTCTTCTAAGAACCCAATTGGGTTTAACTTTAGTTCTTTAAAAATTAATATTTTTAAAATACAATGCATTTTTTTGTGGAGCTTTATTATGCACTACAATATCCTTGCACCCTTACCGATTCCACCATATGGATGGCCTATGTCTTTCACTTGTGAAACCAAATTGTTGTCGGGGTCATTTGGCCGACATTCAGTTGCCCACCCGACAATTCGTTTTGCCCGACACCGTTTGCCCGACAATTCTTGCATTTATCCGACAGGTACGTTTTCCCGACAACTCATATCTGTCTATAACGAGTGGAGGGTTGCCCCCAACGACACTTAGGCCTCACTAAACCCACTGTGCATGCTACTTAATAAATGATAGGTCCTTCTTAGGTCTTAGTTCGTCAGCCAGCTTACAGATTTGATGTAGTTGACGAAGACGCCAAGAGGTGCTTCTCTTATATCGGCCGGTGTTAGCTAATACTCGCCTACAAATTTTCTAATAAATGAGAACGTTTGAAAATCTTAGAGGATATGCTCGATGGTCTCATCTTGTATGCACCCCCTGCAAAGTGCGTATTCTGACAGCCCCAGGCTATTGAGATATTTTTCTGATAACTGCTTTTGCTGCTATGAGATTCCCCGTAAGTTGGGTTTGAATTAAACTGACACTATTTTATACTTTGGATTAAGGATCTGGAGTATGTTTCACATCCACAACTTTGTTTTGTGTTAGAACCGTCGGTGTAGATATGAATCATACCTGTCACACCCGGCTTTTCTAGTTGTTTCGTTATAACTATATATGGCTTATGGAAGATATAACTCGCCAAAAGCGAAGTCTCGCTTCACCGGATCCTAAATATATCAGGTTCTATTCCAATCGTGCGGAGTAGTGTCATAGTGATCAGAGCCTCTTTGATGTAAATATCAAAGGGAGTGAGACTAAGAATGACTTCCATGGCTTTGGTTAATGTGGTTCTCATGACTTCTATTATGTTCTTTAAATTTGTTCTAGTTTGCGGATAGCTGTCAATTGTTGGGCTTCCGATACCCAGACAACTGCACTGTATGTTAGCATAGATCTTATTATGATCGGGTAAGTCCATGTGACGACTTTGGGGAAGAGACCCCTGTTGCACCCCACGGGTAGGCGGCATTGTTCATAAGCAATGTATGCGTTTTCAATTTGTCGAAGAATATGGTTTTTCAACTCAAATTTTCTACTTGGTCATCATTTGATTTCTTGTTTTTTTTTAAATATATCAACGAAGCAGAAAAATATTTACTCTGAGTAATGATTATTGCTATCTTCTGATGATTTTTAAACACATATCATCGATAGTAGGTAATAGCCATCATTAATGTCCGGTTGAATTTTAATAATATATAAAAAATGTAGGCATTGTAGAGCAATACTGTAATATTTATTAATTTAATTTATTTACACTAATACACTAATTTATTTTATAAACTAGTAATCTAATTTATGTCACATTTACTTATATAATAATTTATATTAACCATATTATTTTTCTCACATCGATATCTAAACTTGAACGCCCGGTTCCAACAGCAAAACAACCTATTTATACATATTAATGGCAATGGCAAATGGCAAAGTTATACTTAAGTAGTAGGAAAACTAAGCCGAATGTATATTCGAAACTTGCGTTGTTTTAACGTCAAACTGACCAGTTTCATATTGTGTCAATCAATAAAAAGAATAATATAATAATTATGCCTCCATGTTAGAATTAGATAAAAGAATGGTCAAAATTATATACCGGGTGTTCAAATTAAAGTGTTACAGTTAAATACCTCCGAAAATATGCATTTTAGACAAAAAAGTTTCAGACAAAAGTTTTATAGTTTTTTGGGGGAAACATTTTGGCTAAATTAATTTTTTTATAACTGACCATAATATGGCCATATCGAGGTGGACTTTGTTTTTTTAAATTGGAACCAAATTTTATTTTTACATATTCTTAAAGTACATAAAAAAATAAGAAACTTTTGAGGGAAATATTTTTTTTATTGGACTTTTACTTTTTGAGTAACAGCTACTTTTTGCTAGACGAAAAAAAAGTTGGCCATATTATGGTTAGCTATAAAAAACGATTTTAGCCAAAATTTTTTCCCCACAAACCTATAAAACTTTTGTCTGAAACGTCTTTTTTATAAAAGGCGGTATATAATAATAATAATAATAATAATAATAATAATAATAATAATAATAATAATAATAATAATAAAGGTCTTTATTGTTTTCATTACAGCATTTTACAAAATTAATATTACTAATAGTTTATTAAAGAAAACAAAAGGCGAAGTTCACTTTCCAAAGTTTAAAAAAAACACTTGGAAAATGTTCTTCCACTTAACCCAATGATGGTGTTTATATACATATGTAAATACGAGTAGGTATATGAACTAAATCTAAACATATTGAAAAATCAAAATAAAAACAAAAAACTATATCTTTATATTTTTATATTTTAGAGGGGACAGGTAGAACAATTACGATTTAAGTGCATTGCTTGCTAAATAACAAGGTTTTGTATTTACATTTGAAAGTAAGAGGGTTAAGATTTTTAAATATAATAGGAACAGAATTATACAATTGAAAAATTTGATATGAAAACGAACGTCTAAATAGTTCGGATCTAAATTGAGGTGGTGATAGTAGACCTTTGAATCTTAAATTTAAGTTGTGAACATCTGTCCTAAAGGATATTTTTTTGTAAAGATAAATGGGGATTTTATACAAGACAATTTTGTGGTATAGCGTAGTTGCATGATGAATTCGTCGGTTTTCCATATTTAGCGAACCGATTTCTGTGAGTTTATGTGATATCCTTTGATATTTTCTTATACCGTATATGAGTCTTAAGCAACTGTTTTGTCTTTTTTGTATTTTTTTTTGAAGGTTACTGTTAAATTTGGACCATAGACAGAATCAGCAAAATTAAAATTTGATAGTACAAGTGATTCACATAGTGATATTTTAATACTTTTAGGCAACAACTTACGATTACCGTATATCAATTTTAATGAGCTATAAGCTCTCTGAATCAATTTAGTGATGTGTTTTTCAGAATCAATTAAAACTCCTAAGTTTTTAGCTTCATTTACTATGGTTAGTCTATCATTATTAATTTCAATACCTAATTCTTCAATAATTTTGTTACGATTACGACTTGATCCAAACAACATCACATTAGATTTTGAAGCATTAATTAGTAAACAGTGCACAGTTGTTGATCCAACAAAAGAATTCAAATCACGATTAATTATCTCACACGCATTTTGTGATAGATCTGGAGGAAAACTGTAATAAATCTGAGTGTCATCGGCATATAGGTGAATTTTACAGTTTTCTAAAGAATTAATAAGGTTCGAAGTGTATATTGAAAAAAGCAGAGGGCCTAAAATGGAACCTTGGGGTACGCCCGAGTGAAGATTTAAAAATTCTGATTTATGTTCATCGATTTTAACACATTGTTTGCGATTTTCCAAAAAATCTTTAATAAATAATATAGCGTTGTCAGCAAAACCTATATAATGCAAGATGCTTAATAATAAATTATGATTTATCGTATCGAAAGCTCTACTAAAATCTAATAGAGTTAAGATAGTACAATGCCCTTTGTCAGTTGCAGTAATGATATCATCTTATATTTCCAGAAGTGCTGTTGTACAGCTATACCCTCTGCGAAAACCTGATTGAACAGGGGGCAACAATGAGTTATTTGATAAATGTTCTGTTATTTGCTTTTCCACTGCTTTTTCTAAAATTTTGGATAGCATTGGTAAATGCTGATCCCCCTAAGGTCTTTATACTCAGTTGGGTTTTGTTTTTTGGGTATCACTTTTACAATTGCTTTTTTCCAGACAGTAGGCACAACATTGTTAAAAAGGCAAAAATTGATAATATGCGTAATGTATGGAACAATATGCGGACAGCATAATTTAACAAACTTATATATAGCTGTAACACTTTAATTTGAACACCCGGTATAAATGGAATTGTTTGAAAATATTTTCAATGATGATGATCTTATTGATTTTGATTTAATTTTGTTGGTTTTTTTGAATACCTGGACAAAGCGCATTATTTTGAAAGTTTTGATAACGGGACCTTCTTCGTCCTATTTAGGATAACAAAGCAAAGAGCTCTACAAATTTTACATTTAATAAAACCAGCATTAGAGCATCAATTTGACTTGTAAATACCTACTAATTTTATCTGTAAATTTTAAATCAACTATTAATATTTTTGTCATTATTTAAATCTTGGTAAACTGACATTCGTTATATATTTTTCTATCGATTTCATAAATGTTTTTCAGAAAAATATTTTATTTGTTAATAATTTGATGAAACATAACCTCATTTGTTTGAATTTTACTGATCCCAGTAACGATTTAAAGTGTAATTGAAAAATCACGCCATTGTCCAACTCTACTTTTCCTCTATATTGACGTTGACGTCTCTATCTCTAAGGATTTACACGTACCTAACTATTTAAGTAGGTATTTTTAATCGTATTTTGTTAAATAATACCTGTACTACTCTTGGTTGGAACCTTGAGGATCTTCTATATAATACTAAAACAAACTTAAGTGAACACACCGACATCGCCGTACAAAATGGCATTGCTCCTCGTTAAATATGTCAAGAAGGAGTGGTAGTGTATCGGCTTCAGGTTATTTAAGATGACATTGCTGAATGTCGCACTTGTAATTGGGCTGAGGTGGTGGGCACCGGATAATGTTCCTCGCATTCCCACGTTGACGTCTGATTCACGAAGCTATTTGATAGATGTCACCAAGATGGTACTTTTCGCTTTTTTTATTTCAAAGCGGATTTGCATGGAACGTCGACCAGAGTTTTACGAACGGTCGGAAATTACAGTATTAGCATTTTAATTGAATTAAAAATTTTTAGGAGAGACTCTATGGGTAGGTAAATCACTAAGGTCAAAACGTAACTGTATTTCGAAAATAAAAAATGATCTATACCTAAACTTTCTGCTTGAACATACAAATTAACTTTTTTTTCTGCTCTTCACATGTTTTTTTGATCCACCACCTGCTGCGTATTTCGAAGCAAATTGTTTTCGAAGTGGTTTCGGTGATGATTTCGGTCATGATTTTCGGTTATGATTTCGAGAATTTCGTGATAATTATTTCGGTGATTTCGAGTGAAAACCAGTATTTCGGAAGTGGTTCACCTTTCTGAGAAATTATCTTATTCAGAAATTTCCCTCAAGATATAGTTTGGATTTCGTCGTTCCGAAGAAACGAACGATTGTGTTATATCATAGCCACCTAAAACTACCCTGAAACTACAAGCCATGCACTGAAAAAGGCAACGGCGCATTAGCTGACTGAAGTAGTCCTGTGTTGTGTACTCACGTGAATTGACTTAACCGTTTTATGTATTCAATGTTGTATTGAATACCTAACCATAGAGGGAAAAACAATACAAAAATCTTAAAAAAAATTATTAAAAATAGTTTTAGGTGGCTATGGTTATACCGTTGTTTAAGGGCCGTTCTAAGAGTCCACTATCGCTTAGTTAATCGCCTATCCTTCAAGTGTTTCTGGTTTTCTGTTTTATTTGTGCGAGAGCGATAAAAGGTTTCAATTAAAAACGAACAAGATTTAGAATGTTAGATTTTCCTTGTCTAGTATCTAATATTTTCTAATTACTTAATTGTATTTTCTGCTAGTTTTTAAAAATTCTTCAAGGTCAAACTAAGACAAAATTAATCGCATAGTTTATCCGCGAAATTATTGTGCATCCACGGTCTCGCAACAGTTAAACAGTAATCTTTCCGGTCACATCATGGATGAGTGGCGACTGCGACATTCCACCATGAGTCGTGTCACCAAGGGACTTAGTCGACTAGCGTTTAACCATCGACGACGTGGAAAGCATGACGATGAATGAGTGAGTGAATGGATCTTCAAATGATTGTAAAATAAGTTACAGGCTGTAGTGCCACCATGCTACAAACGGATTAGGCACTGTGGTGCGAAGAATGTAAAAAAATAAAAAAATATTATTACACGAAGTAATGTCCATTCCTCAACTTTTGTTTTGTTTTTATGTTATTAGGCTAATAATTGTCAATCTGTCCATAAAATTAAAATTTACGTATTTTTTATTGTTTGCAATGTTCTACATCTTTCCGAATCAAATTATTACGATTCCTAAACCCTAGACTCAATTTTAAATTTCAATATTGACCGGTAGCGGCTACTTAGATAATTTTATTATTTTTCGAATATCGCCATTTTTGGTGAAAGGGTCTTACGATATATTAGTTTCTTTTTTAATTGTGGCGGTTGAAAAAACTAGTAGATAAATGTCATTTGAGTTACATGCATCTCACCTAGTTTGCACAACATCGGTAAACGCCTCGGTAGTGGTAAAAGAAAAATTCACCTTCTACATAGATTTTCCTATATAGGTAGTATCTACCCTTAATATATATAAGACTAGAGGTGTCATTCAATGAACTATATCGTATATTATCAGGCCAGCCATTTTTGACCAGTCCGATCCTACTCAAATCCTTTAAGTTCCTCCCTGTCTCTGCCTTCCCAACAAACATTTTGTGTGGGGATATAAAAAGTCCAATAATTGTAACAATTCAATTGTAATGATGGCCATTTAACTTTTATGATTAAAAGGCCGGCATATAAAGGTCACTACGGCCGACAGTTGGGCCGAAGTCACTTAGCCATCAAATCCAGTTAATATGTCTCCATTTTCCCTTTTATATCTAGAAATAAATATACTGGCAATGGCCTATTGACGGGAAATTGCAGACCTTTTACCATATTAATACTGACTGCTCAATAAAGGCTATGTGCTAGGCACCAGTAGTACCGTTTGAACTATAAATTATATGTTAAAATAGAAGGCATTCCAGTATATAATATTGTAGACACTTTATTTAATTCAGCTATATAATATAATAATGAGAAAAAATGTCTTTTACAAAAAGTTTATTCATAAAGTATTCTAAATTAACATGTTAAAGTAAGAAATTACAATGAATACTGAATAGTAAATACTCTGAATACTAGCAATGCGAGGGTGGCCACATAGTACACGCACGCACGCACGCTACATACGAGTATGTAGCAAGCGATCATCTATGAACGCGGGACGGAGCCCTCCTAGACTGTTGGAGTTAGGTCTGCAGCATTTAAAAGCCTTTTGACTTTAATTTTGCTTTTACCTAATACAGTTACTTACCCTTCATAAAGCCATCATCTACCAACAAATGATGGGCCACTATCGAAAGGCCAAAAGTAGACTTTTATATTTCAATCGTCGCAATCACTTTTCATTCAATTAAAGCAAAAGGCCAGCAATCTCCCGACAATTCATTGTTTGTTGGGTTATTTGGGCCATTAAAACCACCAAGAATATTCTGTCAAATAGATAAATATCTAAAATCGGCTAATGGACATAGCCAGGTACATAATTCTGAAATTTACCGGTCACTTCGATGAATGATTACGGAATTACAATTCTGGCGAACGCACTTCTGCCGTAGCAAGTTCTAGAGAAAGCGCTAACATTCGAAATACGGCACATATGAATATAAATAGCACAACTTTGTCTTTACAAGTTACCTTTTATTTAAGATATTATCGTGATGTTATCAAGAATATTCGATTAAATAAGTCAACATCCGAAGCCCTTATGAGCCGCCTGTGCTTGTCATTGCTAATCGAAGTAACTTTCCATTCTAGAATAGCGTGTACAAGTTATAAAAATAATTTTAAAAAACCGACTCCAAAATCGTACCGATGCCGGTACAAATTAAGTTTTCTGATTTTCTCTTGGACACAATTATTACATCTTAACCAAATTTATACAGGACAACCCCTGATGTGCCCCCTTTCTAACAAAAAAGTATCATAGAAATCGGACAACGTGTTAAATAATTGAAAATTGTGAATTTAATATATCGTAGGTCGCAAATCTAATCCGAAAGGTCAGAATTATCTAAAATAATTTGAAATTTGAATTTGAAAATTTGGAAACAAATCTCAAAAAATCCCCCTACAAATTATTAAGACCATCTCGAAGGTGAAAACACATACTTGGAGATTTGAAAAAATACCTGTCAGCATCAGAATTCGAACCCAGACATCTTTGTCCTGTACACAAATGCCCTAACCACTGGACCATCGCGATATTTACTGTCGAGAATCTCCGCAGGTAGTTTGATGTGCTAAATAATAATTATCGCTGAACATACATAAAAAAAATATTCCGACGAATTGAGAACCTCCTCTTTTTATGAAGTCAGTTAAAAATGTCTAGAAGACAGAGTGATTTAAAAGTGGCGAAGTTGCGTTGGAAACTAGAATATCGTGAACTTGCTTCAGAGTGGCTTACTTTGAACTTCGTCTAGTATCACCAATGAAGTGAAGCTTCCTAGATGTTGTTTTTTCGTCAATTACTGTCCAAATATGAATTCGTTGGTAAGATTCTTTGAAAAAATTTCGAAACTCGTTTATTAAAGAAAACATGGAAGATCCATCTGAAACAGTATTCGTGAAACCAACTAGCAATAAATGGAGCTTGTGCATAACACTACACAAGAATTTGATTGGGTGATTTTTCGCTTAGCCATTTGATAGATCTATTATACTTCTCAGTCATTTCTCTTTCCTATACTGCCGTGTTAATTCAAATGGCCGTATCTGTCCAATACTTATACGCGAGAAAAATCAATTTTTCAAGAAAAATCACTTACGCCCAAATTTCTAAGCGTTAAATATCGGGTTTTATAGAAGATATATCCATAAAAGTTATAGAGATGGACAAAAAATTCTATAATAGAATCACTACAAAATAATATGTTTCATAGAGAAATCTAACGACTGAACATTGATCCAATAATTGGTTTATATCGTAGTATCAGTTTGTAGAAAGAAAATTTTTGCTTCATGAATCTTCGCTGATTTGCGATCTACGATATACGAGTATTAAATTTACAATTTTCATACTCAGGTTTACGTCGCTTAACTTACATTGAAAACTTAACTCACGCAGACGTAGATATGGGCATCATTGCATTTCTCATAAATACCGATGTTGTATGGAGGTATTTGAAGATTTGAGAAAGAGCATGAAACGGTATGTGGCCCGAATTAGTACATCAAATTACCGTCTAGGAATCTCGAAAATCAGTGTCGTCATAGTCTGAAGGTATGTTATGTTAAGAATGGGGTGTTAATACACTGCGATCTAAGAGATCTATTGTGCCCCCTTCTGTTGCTAATGCACCAAGGAAATGTCTCAATGCCTATAACGACTTTTCCAATCCTATCGTCTCAAGGAAGTGTATGATTTGAAGTAGCTTCAAGTTAGGTGAATCTCCCTCTTCTATTTGATATCCTCCTAGTATAGTGCCCTTTGATTCTGGAATGCTACACATTCAGTTAGAATGTGAGTGGAGGTTTTGTCCTCTTCCTCACAGAATCTGCACTCACTAGCCTCTACTACTCTCAGTTTACTAAGGTGTCTTTTTAGTCAGCCCCTGTCTCAGCCCCAAGAGATTGTTTTAATTATCGGTTCTTCTACTGCCCAATTCTACTAATATTATGTAACTGCTGATACCGCAGAACGGCGCAGGTCATACAAAGGGCATTTGAGCCCATTTCCTTGCAAAACTATCTGCAATCTCGTTACCCTGTACCGCGTTATGTCCCGGGACCCAAGTGAGAGCAACTCTATTTTTCTCGCCTAGCTTATTCAATTGTTCTAGGCATCTTCAGACTATTTTTGTGCTGATTACGTAAGAGCTCAGCGCTTTGATGGCTGATTGGCTATCGGACATAATGATAATCTTTTGTCTATGATAGTTTCTCTCGATGTTAAACTGGATACACTTCTCGGTGGCGTGAATTTCCGCCTGGAAGATGCTTGGGTATTTTCCCAAGTTTTCGGAGTGCTTGGTTCTAGGCCCATACACTTCTGTTCCAGTTCCTTCTATGGCTTTGGAACCATTCGTATACCACTGAATAGCATGTTTTTCGGTTGCAAGCCCGATGGATTCTTGGCTTTATTCTTTCTTGCAGCCCAGCTCTGTGGTTTTGAAGTTTTTCACAAAACTATACTTCTTTAGCATTTCATCCTGGGGCATGTCCCAGGTATCTTTAGTCCTGAAGCAAGTGGATTTTCGTCTGATTACTCCGTTCCTGATATCGTCTCCTTTTTGCCATATTCTCTATCATCAAATGTAGAGGGGCGAGGTTTAAGATCACCTCCATTCCGTCCGTAGGGCAGGTTCTCATTGCACCAGTGATGCAAACACAGGCTAGTCTTTGTACTTATAAGATATTAGCTCTCGTAGTAGCTATACTAGTTCTGTTACTCCAGGCTATAGCCCCGTAAGTAATGATTGGTCTCACTATTGCAGTATACATCCATTGCAGTATGTTTGGGTTACCATCGTTTACCCGCAATGTATCTGCATACCATTAGGGCTTTTGTGGCCTTATGTACCATTTCCTTCTCATGTGTGTTCCAGAGAAGTTTGTTGTCCAGGGTTAGGCCTAGATATTTGACTTCATTTTTCCATTCTATATCTATCCCGTCTAATTTAACGGTTTTGAGATTAAGTTTTCTTTTCCTTGAAAAGGCTACTAGTGTTGTTTTTGTAGGGTTTACACTAAGTACCACTACACAGCACCATATTTGGGTATATTCTAGTCATTGTTGAACTATATCACACAGGATATTTTTAAACTTGCCTCTAGCAAATATGACTATGTCGTCAGCATAACCTTGACAAGGTATGCCGAGGTCAGTCAATCTGCATAGAAGGCTCCGTCTACGGTTAGGCTCCACATTAGTGGGGATAGAACTCTTCCTTGTGGACATCCTTTGATTGTGCAGATGGAGATGGTATCCTGCCCTATCTGTGTCTCTGCAGTTTTCGTAGATAGTAGCTGAGCCATCCATCTGGATGTGGTATTATCTACTCCTCTGTATGCAAGGGCTCTTTTAAGGTAAGAAAATTTGTGTTAAAAAAAATATGTCTGGGTTCGAATCCTGGCGACGACAGGCCTTTTTTCAAATCTCAAAATATTTGTTTTCACCTTTGGGTTTCGGGGATGGTGTTGATAATTTGTAGGGGGATTTTTAAAATCTGTTTTCGAATTTTCAAATTACTTACAACTTATTTCAGATAATTTTGACTTTTCGGATTTCGATTTGCGATCTACGATATATTAAATTCACAATTTTAAATATTATTAATTCAGAATCTAACAGGGAATTGGAAGTTGCCATTTGGTTACTTTATTATTAAGAGTTTAGATGGCAATGAAGGAGAAAATGTAGCGTTGGAGGCTCTTCTAAAATTGCATGAATATGAAGTTATCACCTTATTATCATTTGATGGACTTAGAGCTAATTTTGCAATGAAAACAACTTTAGGAGTAAACCTAAACAAATTGGATATCGAAACTGCTACTCCATATATCTTGTATTTTTATAATTTTAGATGCATGTCGCATACTGAAGTTGGTTAAGAATAACTGGGATGTTCTTACTAAATGTGATTGATTGACTAAATTGATTGACTAAATTGATTTTAATTATATAAAATTGTTGCATTATATTTAACAAACAGAAGGTTTACGTTTGGGTATCAAATTACGAGTGGCCCATATGGATTGGAGAAAGACGTAAATGAAGATTTGTACAAATAAACGGTTTAAGAAATTTTATTGGAATTCCCCATTTTAATAATAATAAAAAACAAACTATTTAAGTAAATCATTTTATTTATTTTAGGTCCAAATATTAAGAATCAGTAACAGTAGTACTATTAAACGTATAGGGACGTTTGACAAACTGTTTGAACTAAATTCTTGAAATCCCTTTAAAGTACAATGGAAAAATGTTTCTGTCACAAAAAACTGTGACTTTGTGGATGCCTGAAACAAAGGCTGCAGTAGAATATACAGTATGGTACAAATGAAAGGAATAAATTCATTATAATGGAAGTAGCTGGTTTTTCGAAAAAATGCTCGGACAGATCAATATTGTTTACTCAAAGCGCAATTTTTTAAATAGAATTCAATTTTCTCCCACTACCCATTTTTGGGCAGTGACGTCATTGACAATTTTTTTAAATAGTAAACTAAATTTTTTTTTCTTGATTTTGATAGATCTTGCAATTTCCTACTCGGAAACATAATATTTGAAATATCTTACATAACAATTTTTTTTGAATAGAAGACATTTAAAGATCAGACACATAAATTTTATTTTATTTTGAGAACACAATAAATGAATAAAAGATAATTAAAAATGCTTAATCTAACAAAATAATAATAAAAATAATAATAATAAAAAGAATTTGTAAAATTGTCATTAAATTCATTTTATTATTATTATTATTTTTTTAGATTAAGCACTTAATTACAAATAATTATCTTTTATTGATTTATTGTGTTTCAAAATAAAATAAAATTTATGTATTTGATCTTTAAATGACTTTTTTTCAAAAAAAATTGTTGTCAGATATTTCAAATATTATGTTTCCGAGTAGGAAATTGCAAGATCTATCAAAATCAAGAAAAAAAAATTAGGGTTGCTATTTAAAAAAATTGTCAATGACGTCACGGCCCAAAAATGGGAAGTGGGGGAAAATTGAATTTTATTTAAAAAACTGCGCTTTAAGTAAACAAAATTGACCTGTCCGAGCATTTTTTCGAAAAACCAACTACTTCCATTATAATGAATTTATTCCATTCATTTGAACCATACTGTATAAGGAAACAAAACCTTAAGGTGCCTATCCACCAAAGCAACATAGAGCAACTTTTGTGTTCCTGTTGCGTGTTTACAAAAATGTTCCAGTAAATTTCACTATACATATTGTGGCCGCGACAAAATTAAAAAGTTGCTTTATGTTGCGTGTTTCCGTTGGAAGCGGCAAACATGAAAGAAAAAGTGGTAACATGTGTCGACAATTTTGAGTTTCGGAGTATTGTTGATTCGGTGGAGACTGTCGCTTTTTGATTTTATTAGTTTGCGATTAAACAGATCCGAATGCAAATCTTTTTTGCAAGTACATTTTGCATGGCGGGATATGGCGGGATTTAAATATGGCGGTATTTAGGCAGACTAATGACTTATTATTAATTAAAGCATACCGAAATTTAGAGTGTTTTTGGAATCTAACAGATACAAAATGCAAATGCAGAAATTTTATCCTGAGAGCGTCTAGATGCTGCAATCAAACCTTATTTCCTTGATGGATACACTTTGTTTCAGTTACTTGGTTAACAGCGACCAACAGAAGCATTTTTGTTTTTCTTGTTGCCCTGGGAGAAAAAATGTTTATATATGTTGCATCTTGTTTCTACATTTTGCAACAAATGGTAACATAGAGAAACAAAAAAGTTGCTCGATGTTGCTTCGATGGATATGTACCTTTACACAGTAGCTATGTTATTCAGATACCGAAGAAGAATATTAGTTTTCTAGACCTTATTTTATCAGGTTTGTAATAGGTTAAAAAGAGAAATAATATGTATACCTAATTAGAAAAACTTTTAAACTGTCTATTAACATATAAACTTAGTACAAATCACTTAGAGCTATTTTTCTGCCGTATAAGGTATATAATAGTATTAGTTTAACTATATTTAGTTTCTAGGAATATATGGAACTATAATCCTTCATCTGTACACTTTTTTCATTCATATAGACTACGATTACTTCTGTATCATGACATTTAGAATCTTAATGGCAATTGTATTCCTCAGAATACCATAAATATTTTGCAAACGACACTTCAACAACACACAACAGTGAATATATAGTGACGTTCACATTGTCAAAAAATATACAGTATTTTAAGCCATGCCGAGGTGAGAGTGATAATGATAGTAATTGATTTAACCATGCCCTTTCGATGGCAAGCATGGGATATTGCGGTCCACACTTTTTTTCTCCTCGGCTCGTCTGACTATGTGTCTCCGAATAACACTGAAGCCTATTGTCTTATTGTGTTTTACCCCATGTTAGTTCATAGCACCCACTCTATCACCTTTGTACCTTGTACAAGTTTGTACAGATCCTTGGGTGAGTGGGTTCTATACGTTGTTGGATCAACCTGGGGTTGTCCAAAAAGAGCCTGTCTTTTGCTATCTAGAGCTTCGCATTTGCACAGTATGTGTTTGGCCGTTTCTGGTTTCTTGTGACATAGTCGGCACATGAGTTCACCATTGAACATGCCAATTTTGTTCAAGTGTCCCTTTACTGGGGCGTGCCCAGTCATGAACCCTGTTATCACGTTCAACTGGTTCCTATTCATTAAGAGTAGTTCTCCAGTTCTTTTGGGACATGGTCTGCCTACGAAGGCTTTTCCATGTGCCTGTTTTGGGGTGCTTCCCCAATAGTTGATATGTTGTTCCCGAATCCAGTCATTTATAAAACCCCGGACTGTACTTTTTGGTACTCCTGGGTTTGTGTCTGATTCCTGTGTTTCTTCTGACCCTCTTTTTGCAAGTTCGTCAGCCTTTTCGTTGCCTTCGATCCCTTTGTGACCTGGCATCCAAAATAGTTTTACTCTATTTCGGTCTGCCAGTGTTCTTAGTTCTTCGATACATTCCCATACCAGCCTCGACGTAACTTTCTGACTCGATATGGCCTCAAGTGCCGCTTGGCTGTCTGACATTATTTGAATATGCTGATTATCAACAGCTCTTTCATTGTTCGTTTTTGCACATTGCAAAATTGCGTATACCTCGGCCTGAAATACCGAGGAATGTATTCCTATAGCATAGCTATGGTTAGTATCAGGGTTTTTGGAGAATACTCCTGCCCCAGTGCCTTCAGCAGTCTTAGACCCGTCTGTATACCAGGTTTGTTCCTGTCGTTGGGCATTGGGCTCCCTCATGGTGATCTCAGCTCTTTCCTGTATTAAAACCTCAAAGGGAGTATTAAAAGAGTACCTCTTGGTTAAGTGGTCTGATCTCATGTGTAGCACGTCTCCTGTCACTACCTTGAGATACTCATGTGACCTGGCCTAATGTCCAGATTTCCCAGTGTATTCCCTAATCTGTAAGCACCTAATTTTGCCTCCCCTTGTATCACATAGTGAAGAGGTGGGAGTCCTATTAGTGCTTCCATTGCAGCAGTGGGGGTTGTTTTCAGTGCCCCCGTTATTCAGAGGCAGGCAAGTCTTTGTACCTTGCTTAGCCTCGTTATTGCTTTCCTTTGCTGTGTCTTTGGTCACCACACCAAAGCTGCGTATGTTATTATGGGTCTCACCACCATGTTATAAAGCCAGTATACCATGTCTGGTTTTAACCCCCATTTTTTTTCCAAAGGATCGCCTTGCCATCATTAATGAGGTTTCCGCTCTCCTTGTGGTTCTTTCTAGATGCTGGTTCCAGGTAAGTCTCGAGTCAATCATAACCCCGAGATATTTAACCTCCCCCTTAAGATGGATGCTTGCACCTCTTAGGTTTAGAAGCCCTAGTCCCTCCACACTTACTCGTATTATTCTATTTCTCTCTATTCAATGGAAATGTGTTTCTATATCGTTCTCCTGGAGTCAGGATGGGAGAAAAATTAACATAGTGTATGTTGGAAAATAATTATACAGGCAATGTAATTATGTTGCTAGATAGGTATTTCAGATAAAAAAATGTTTAAAAAAATTTGATAAAATAATGAAAATTATTTAAAAAAAATTATAGGAAAAAAATGGGGGTAATTGAGGCTGTAAGTACTAGATTAGTGTGAAAACGTGTTAAATTATCTTTAAAAAAAGTATTTTTAATCACAGATAATCAATTACGTGCTAAAAAAAATTCCATCCTCAATTAGTTTCAAATAAAAATTTGTTTCGAGAAAACAATAACCATAATGAGTATTTAATGTTGGAGGAAAATCAAAACTAAATTTGTATTTTTTTGTTCCTTATTAACTTTTATTAAATACCTTTTTTTTTTGACATTTATTAGTGCCATTTTCTAATATAATAGAAATGGTTTAATTTTAATAACAGGACGTTAACTTATTTACTGTCTATTATAAATACACATAGTAAAAAAGGCCTTCTGCACTTTGCAAAATCAAAGCTTTGTGACTTTTTAATCTCTCACAACCAGTGGCGGCTCGTGAGCACTAGCGGCAGTGGGGCACACACTGGAAAGGAATCCCGGGATTCGTTTTTCCCTTAGGAAAACACGTTCTCCGCTTAATGAAAATTAAATATATTTTAAAACAATCGGTTGGGGCAATAACGATTTCTGAATGTGACTACAGGGAGCTAAATGTGACTACTAAAAATGCATTTAACTAAGTATGTGGCTATTTAATCAAAAAATCATTACATATCCACTCTTGGAAAATTTGCGTAAATTTCTCAGAAGAATGCAATTTACTTAACAATTCTAACTTGTTAACGCATTTTAAAGCATACGACTCTGAAGAAAAGGTGTTTGGCAATTTAAAATCTCCCAGCGAAAAATTTCTTTTATATTTTCAAATTAGAAAAAATATTTATATCTCTATTTGATAGTTTGTCAACTAAGCCTGGAATTTCCAACACATACCTTTTTGAGATGAGCAAAATAGAATTTGGTCATCATTGCCAACAATTTGCGAAAATGTACACCATTAAATTATTTATAAGACTCAGAATTTTTTATAATCTTAAATATGCAAACAGAGATTGGAAATCCTCAAAACAGTCAGACAAAACCAAAAGAAAAATTAAAATTTTGTCCCATTTATAAATTTTTTTCATCATATTTTTGACTGCTTTATAAAAAAAAGCTACTTTTCTTTTTAGTTTTATTTCTTAACTATTCCAATGGTCCAACTAACGTTTTTTCGTAATCACAATAAATAAATTATTATCATGGTCCAACAAACGCGCATCTTAAGCCGAAACCGGCATCGCCTTTGTGAGGGAACCGGTAAAGATGCCGCTGCGTATATTCGTATCTGGTCTAGGTAATCTGTGCCATGGCTACAACACGTCACGATGAGGACAACGCCATGCTTGTGACTTATAATCCATCGCATGTGTTCATCTCTTGCGAAGCGATATTGTTGTTGTCCTTGTTTTTCGCATCATAGTGAGAGAGAAAACGACAGAGGCACACATTTACTGTGCCCATCTTCCACTTAATTTCGGAATTCTCGGAACGTCGCTCAACGCCCGGTCATCCAGTGTCGTGCCAACGCGGTTTGCGCTGAATATTAGATAAAATAATAATAGGCATTGAGGAAAATATAAAATATGTAAGTTATTTTTTTTTTTGGTTTATTATACTAGGGCACGTGCCCAAGTGCCCTTACGGGCAAACCGCCACTGCTCATAACCTCCGTAAATGTAGGCGGGTGAACTAAATGCCTTTGCCATTAGTGACCGGAATTGAGAATGTATATTCCTTACTGATAAGTTTTAATAAGGATGAAACCAGTCCTTTGTAAGCAAAATCAAAGTTTGAATGTTGAAATTATATTTATATCTTTGCCGTTTTTCTTTGAATATAATTCAATGTGTGTTGCGGAATTAGCCAAAGGAGTGGTTTTTTTTTCGAAAGAAAACGGCCGCTCGTTTTATTTCATAACACATGGCTTGTAGAATTTTTTATTTTAATTTATTTTACGTTTTGTTCATATTTAAGTTTGGAATTATTTTCCATCTTTAATCAAATATTTTACTAGACGTTTCTGACAATAGTTTTAAATTTACTAAAGGATGCCCTTAATTTCTAAATTATATTGATTATTGATTCTTAATGTACACTCAAGTGCATGCCATAGAGTACTGTGGAACGATATTGTAAATAAATTTGAATTCCTGAGATTTATAGTTGTTATATGAAAAATACTTTCAAGATCTGATATTCCCATGTAATAATTTAAATAAAAATATATTTATTTTTTAGCATGAGAGTTCTGTTTAAATCCTATGATGTCAGGTTTATTTGCTATAAAATAAATGACGGCCCTAAATTATTGTTGTATTCATTTCATATGAAATGGTACAACAAAATGTTTTTACTTAATTGTAAATAAAGTTTCAAATAAGACTTGGATGTTTTTTATTTTTAGAAATATCTTAAAATCCATAGAAAGAAAATTCTATCATGAATTTTTAAAGTTATTAGTTCTATTGTGTAATTAAATCAAATTGTGTTTATATGTGTCAGTCCTATCCTGTACACTATCAATACGCAAACGCGTGAGTCTCTTGTTTTTAAAAGATGATCACCTTCAATTCTACGTGAGTGATAAAATAGTAGTTTGTGCAACAACAGTGGATATGATGGCTATATCCACAGTGTATCCACTCTTACCGTCAAGGTCAATGCGTGTTAAGTTTCATACCCCCGCCGTCGTGAGGTCGCCACCGTCACCGTTTATAGGACACGCTTGTGCAGCGTTGCCAATAGCAATAATTTTACCCGATTTTTGGGTATTCTTAATTAACTAATGAACTTTTATGAATTGATTTATAATTTATTAATGCAAGATTATAGCGTTTTTGCCGTTTTTCATTTAGTAGTATGTACTATTGCTGAAAAGTCATGTTTCAAAATATTTTCATCGTCACTATTGCATTTATTGGTAAGTGATGAGAATTATCACCATTTGACCGTGACAACACTGCCTACTTTGTGTACTTGATAGTCTTGATACCTACATAACCACAAATATTTCTTATTTCTTTATTATTTTTATGAATATTGTGAGTGATTTGTTTTTGAACTGATTGTTAAATAATAAAATGGAAATAAAACAGAAAGTCAATAGTGAAATGGAAATAAAGCACAAAATTAATACCTCAGCATAAAGTTTATTTAATAGGCAGTGTCGCGATTAGTTTCGGCTTACATTGGTCAGTGATCACATGGAGGAAGGATTAATGTGACCACCATGGAGGAAGGATCACATTACATTTGAGATAATGGATAAACTTTCAGTCATGATTGTAAAGTATAAGTGTTCCCGGTTCCAGGTTGTTACATTATTTTTATGGTAAAATACGTCTTCTTGCTAACACAAGATACCTATAATATAAGAAATAAGAAAAACCAGATAAAACTAAAAAAATGAAAACACTTGAATCTTTTTTATTTTATCTTAATATTTTGCATGTACCTATTATTATTGCCTTATTTTTAGCTATTTTTAGTTTTAGTTAAAATAATACCCGAAATTTACATTTTATAAATAAATCGTTATAAATATAATAAATGGTTTCATTTCATAAAAAAATGTAGCACCAAAACATGATTAAACCATTATAGTTACGATTTGTTTGCTTATTGTAATCAAATCTCAACTTTAATGGTACAAATAATAACCACGTTCAAAGCGTGCTTCCAAAAAATTGTTCAGACATTCAAAAATTGCCGCCATCGTTTAGTTTAAACCCCCACCACTGTAAGGGCGCTGAAATCAGCTACGAAAATTATACATTGAGTGTACTGTCTATAAACAATATATAAAAGGTCTGTGGCTATATCGCCCGAAGACTAAAGAGTACGACACCGTAGGCGGTGTGCTCAATCGTCTGCGTGCAATGTGGACAATCCACTCGAGTTGTACAGTATATTTTTTCTACGACCCACTAACGAAAATTTACAAATAAAAAAATAGGTTATTAAGACAAAATAACTAATTTTAAAATAATTTATGACTTCTAATAATTTTTAAAATAAAATAAACGAAAAAAAAAAAAAGTTCATTTCATTTTTCCCCATCCAAGAATCGAACTCGAGTCTTTCGTATGGAAGGCAAAAACGCTGATCACAGGACCCCATTTTCTTTTATTTTTGTTGCTTTAATACTCGTAATTAAATTGACTTCATATAGTTTTATTTAAATTAACAAATTATTTATAATTATAGACGAAATAAAAACAGAAATGCTATTATTTATGGATTCTATGCAAGAATAATCCATTTTTAATGTGTTTAATCCCAATAACTAAAAAATATACTGATAATTAGTTTGACAGAATTGTCACTTATTTAAAATTTTAAAAATAATAGCAGTCGGTTGATCAAAATATGAACGGTGATTGGTGGATTTTTTTTTGCAGTGTTCTCACTACCTAGAATGGATATGAAATATATTCTTTCAGTTGAAGGCAATGACATACTTTATCGTTTTGTAATCTGTGCGCACATAAGCTAATATCCATGTGGTTGTAGAAAAATAACATTTTCTATCTCCTCTATCCATATCCCTGTTCAAAATACGTGATTTCTTACATGTCCTACTACTTTATAGAAAACATTTCTTTGAGCCACCCATATTGTCACGTGTTTTAAATCACTGATATAGTTAAATATCTATATACGGTAAATGCGTGAAGGGACAGTCTCTACGAAGAAACGCTGCATCAGAAATATGGCAAATATTCATAACACATTCCATGCACATTGGGAAGGGACCATAATTTATGTTCTCAGAATGTTTTACGACCATTCAGAAGCGAATAGAAAAGAATACTTTAGTACAGACGCTAGTAAAATAAACGAAATTAATTTTATATTTTGTTTTGCGTTTATTGCCATTCAAAATAAAGGGAACTTATCAGTCACCACTTAGTTACCGACTAAAATTCATAACGTTTGTTTTTAAAAATAAGACCGGTAAGGAAGTGACCCCATGTATCTTCCTGCAGTATGTATACCTATGACGCGAATGAAAGATATATAACACAGTAATAAATCTTTCATACAATATACACATACACAGTAGACGGAAAGACTCAACTCACCTTTGATATAGGGGGCGCTAGTGTCTCTCGCTCGTACTTTTGTTTAGATTACGAAGTGCATGACAAATGTTAAGATTTACTGTCCCTATGAACTCAGGTAGAGAGGAATTGTATACTTTCCCTTAGAAGGTAAGAAAAAATGTGTACTACGTTTTTGAAAAGTAAAATTTTACTATTTTTTTAAAACATTTTAATAATTTAGTTAGATATTTAGATAAATAATTAAAACTAAAATTCTTATAACATTAGGAGTCTGGTGGTGTATTAAATTTTAATTTTCTATAGCATTTTTCTTTTCCAAGAATAATAATTCCTGTTTGGTCTGACACCAGCACTATATATCCCTAGAACACGGGTCATTCGTAAATTTTACGAAGCTCGTACAACATCGTGTTTTTTCACCACTTCTGGTTATTATATCAGATCGCCCGACTGAGTACCTTCCTGTCTAGTATTAAGCTAGACAGTGTGCTATACAGTCGTTCTGATTTCCGACTCTAAAGTGACTTTTCGGAGATAGGTTCGTAAAATTTACGAAACTCCTGTGTTTACGTATTTTTTATATTTAACTTGATTTTTTGCTATAGTTTTTTTAGTGTTTACTAAAATAATTTTTAGGCAAGTTATATTCATATTTTTTCTATTTTGATATAAGTATATTTATACTATTTTTTTTAAATGTCAAATAAAAAAAATTGGACCCAAAAACAACTGGAGGAAGAAGCGGAACGTATCATCCAAGGTAGTGAAAGTGATCCAGAGCCATTTGAAGATAGTGGCAGTGATTGGGAAGAGGATAATGTAGAAGTAGAATCATGTGGCTCCGATAGTGAAGACGATAAAGATAATTCGGCTGATACTCTCGACCAACAAGAACTTAGCCCAGTTCAATCTGAAGAAGAAATAGAACATAGTTTAGATGAAGATGCTATTCCTTTATCACAAGTACGTATAAGATCAAAATATGTAATAAGTTACAAAACAAAAAGTTTAACAGGCAAAAATGGTCACAAATGATCTACAAAATTGCCTAAAATGTCCAGAAGAACTGCTGCTAGAAATATTATTCATTTTATATCGGGGCCTAGGGGGAATGCGAAAGAGTGTTCTAACCTGGATGAATATTTTTTACATGCTTTTTTCTGACGACATAATTGAAATTATGTGCAACATACAAATGCAGAAATTGCCATGCAGACTTAAAAATACAACGGTCACCAGAATGTTTCCCCAACGACAAAAGACGAACTGAAAGCGATGTTTGGTATTTTAATCCTTTCTGCCGCAAAAAAAATAATCATTTGTCAGTAAGGCACATGTTTGATAAAAATATTTCCGGCTCATTTTATAGATCGTGTATGAATAATTGTGATCATTTTTCGTTCCTGCTTATTTGTCTTAGGTTTGATGCTAAGGAAAGAAGACAGGAAAGGAAGGCAGATGATGCTTTTACACACATTCGAGAAATATGAAATATTTTTATTGAAACTTTTAGAACATCCATCGTCATACGTCACAATTGATGAGCAGCTGTTGGCATTATGAAGACGATGTCCTTTCAGGATGTACATACCGAACAAACCGGCAAAATATGGAATAAAAATTGTTATTGTTTGCGATTCCTTAACCAAGTATATGTTAGATGCTTTTCCTTATTTGTGAAAGAAAACAAAGACCAATGACTTGCCTCTAGCTGATTTTTATGTCAAAGAGTTAACGAAATCAATTCATGGTACAAATCGCAACGTTACCATAGACAATTGATTCACATCGGTTCCTCTTGCTGAACAGTTGCTACAAGATCCCTACAAGTTAACCATAATAGGAACTATACGCAAAAATAAAAGAGAGATACCTAAAGAGTTCTTAAATGGAAAACATCGGAAACCAAATACGTCAATGTTTTGTTTTGATCAAAAAAAGACATTATTATCCTACAGCCCAAAAAAAAAAACAAATTACTTTTGTTATTTTTAACATTGCATGAGGGGGCAGAGATAAATGAAGAAACCGAGAAGGCAGCAATAATTCATAACTATAACGAGACCAAAGCAGGTGTGGACACATTCGACCAAATGTGTTCCAATATGAGTTCGAGCAGCAAAACACGCAGATGGCCTCTATGTATATTCTATGGTATGATAAATATGGCCAGCATAAACACTCTTACCTTATATACACATTTAATACAATAAAAAAGGGCCAAAAACCTGTTTCAAAGTACCAATATATGATTGATTTGAGCCTTTGCCTTGCCAAACCGTGAACGATGCATAGATATAATAGCCCAAATTTAGGTCGAAACATTCGTCAAAATATAGGTGAAATGCTTGGTTTATATGAAAACGTTATCAATATACCTCAAGAAAGGAAAAGAAAGACTTGTTTCTACTGTCCAAACAAGAAAAGGCGCATGACCACCAATTATTGTAAGGAGTGCAAAAATCCGATTTGCGGAGAACACCGAGGAGACATTTGTACCGTATATTCTAAAAAATAAAAAAATATTCGTTCCTTCATTTTAAATAAGTTACCATTCCTTGTATATTTTCTAAAAATAAAATTTTATAACAAAAAAACGTTTTTTATAACAAGAAAAGGTTTCTTTTTTATTGAGTAGTAAAATTTACGATAGTCCCGTAAAAACGTTTGATAAAACGGTCCCGTATTGTAGGGATATGGACACCACTGACGTTTCTCTTCTGACTGCTGGAGTACTTGTTCCTCTCATCTCTTTCTAAGTAGAATTCTTATTAGTCGACTTCATTAATATCATTAAATCCATCTCATTGAAATAAAGTAGTTTAGTGTGAACACCCGTTCAACGATATAGCTCAATAATGTTACGATAAAATTAAAGATACTCCCTACTTTGGCTGATCAATGTGAGAACAAGTGTATTGCAAACTATTAAAAAGTCGGTCGTATTTTAGTTGACTTAAAGTCTTTTAAACTTTTGTTCGCAGAAATTGTGAAATATTGTTCTTGGGTCTGCATAAGATAATAAACGATGGAAAAGCATGCGCTGTAGCTGCATCTCTTAAAACACCTTGGAATTTTAGTCTAGATGAAAGAGCCTCCATCCATAAAATATATTTTTTATATAGAAGGTGAAACTTTTCTGTAAAATTTCGTTAAATTTTTCTTCCCTCAGTTTTAAATGGTTTTTATACGCATACAAGCCCCTGCAGCTAATTATGAGAACAACTTTACTGATACATCTTCGTATACTCGTCTTTAGATCCATGGTTTGACCTATGAACGTGAAGGTTTTCTTGTTTTTATATTTTTAAATATTCACATATAATACAAAACCAGCCATTTTTAAAACACTCTCTAGATCGAATAACAATTCTACGAGTATATTTAATGACAGAGATTCGATGATGTTGAGCAAAGAGGTAGTCTTATGAGTAATGGGGACCCGCCTTTAAATTGCCTATTTTCAATGACTTTTATAACTTTCTCTCCATTTTAGGCATTATCGTTAATTTTGTTTTTTGTTGTAATTCTTTAGATTTTCCTCTGAAAATTATATTGATGTTATTCCAATTTTATTTAAATCTACATGTTTTTCCTATTCTATTTGATATTTCCGTATCTACCTTTCCATTTTCTTCTGTGGTCATAGGAAATTAGTAAAAAGCCTCTGACTTATTCTAGTTGCTTTCTTCCTAAATATATTTTGTGCTTGTTTTCCTATTTATTCGTGTTTACATTGTGTTTGAATCTGTTTGAATCTGAATATGCAAACAGTAGATCTTGTATGGTCACATGTTTGTTTACAGCATTTTAGTGCCTACATCATCTGAAAACACTAAAGGATGTGCTTAAAACCTTATTTTAATTATCCTTCATATTCTGTTGATTCTTCATTGTGTTCTTTTAATTCTTTAATAATATTTCAACTTGGTGTCCCCACAAAACAAACTAATAATAAACTTCTAGTGTTGGTTCTAATCTCCTCTTTACATTTTCTACATAAAAAATTATTAGATATCCATAAGAGACTTAGTCAAATGCTCCTGCTATAAAGCAGGTTATTTACTTTTGTTCTAAAGTTTTTTTTCTTTGGCGTACGGCTTTAACATCTAAGGTCATTAGCCTAGTGTTCTATGTAGGTTATGGATTGTACTAGTAGTCTAATACTCCATAGTGCAGGAGTTAGTAGAGGATAAGGTGTAAATATGGAATATGCATGTACTATGGAATACCTCGGTTTTGACTAAACCAAATGCCGCCCCCTATCGAAAACCGGCTAAACGTATGCTTGTTTGCCATCTTTATTGTAGGCGATCCACCCCGCGCCGTTTTAGTATGGTTTTGGTTCTTGAGGTGTGCACATGTGAATTTCGCGTCCTGAAAAGTTTAACACGTAAGTGAATATGCAAGCCTAATTTTTTTTATTTGCATGTTTTTATTTAAATATTCGTTACGATGCCACTGTATATAAACTAAAGTTTAAGATGACGTTGCATTTGTTTAGTTTTTTGTTATGATAGCCTATATCTAACCTGAAATATTGGTGACATGGGTTGTTGGTAATATGGAATACTAGTATTCCATATTTACACCACGTTTTTATTTTTTTTAGGATGCCACGAAAAACTGTACGTCCGTCTTGCAATAATAAAAGAAAGCAATACAAGTAAGTGGACATGGTTAGGGCCATCCAGGCAGTGAGAGAAAAAACAATGGGATATCTCAAGGCATCCAAAATCTATAGGGTTCCCCGTACAACGCTCTTTCGTCTAAGTTAAATTAACACAGTTCCACCAGATAAGGCTGCAGCAACCAAATTTGAAAGAAAATGTGTTTTGGGATCAGAGCTAGAGAAGCTACTAGTTGATTATATTTTAAAAATCTCTACATCTGGATTAGCAGCAGAGCCTGGATTGATTTGCTTTTAAAGCGACATCCAAACTTGTCAATAAGGAAGCCAAACGGGGCCATCATTTGCCAGAGCTGCAGGTTTTTGTAAAGAAAGAGTTGCCGGCTTTCTTGACCTCCTTGAAAAGCAAATACCCTATTCTCCGAACAACGATTATAATGTAGACGAATCAGGGTTATCAATTGTTTAAAGTAAAGCATCGTCAGTAATAGGGCTGAAAGGCAAACGTCAAGTTGCTTCATTAACATCAGCAGAGAGAGGGGCTCTGATTACAGTTATTTTTTGTATGAGTGCGGCTGGAAACTTTGTCCCTCCCTTGGTTATTTTTCCTAGGAAAAATATGAACATTCAGCTCATGAAGGGAGCTCCTCCTGGGTCCGTAGGAATTGCACATCCACCCGGTTGGGTACAGTCCCATATTTTCACCCAGTGGTTCCGTCACTTTATCCAGTGCACTAAACCAACTGAAGAAACCCCCCTCCTGTTAATCCTTGACGGCCATTACAGCCACACTCGCAATATCGACGTTATCGACCTTGCAAGGGAAAACCATGTTAACATTTTATGTCTGCCTCCTCACTCGACGCATAAGCTTCAGCCTTTGGATAAGTCATTTATGGGGCCATTAAAAGTTTATTATAGTGAAGAAATTCATATTTGGATCTGTCAAAACCAACGGGCTCTTAGCCCTTTTGATATAATGGAGTTATTTGGTAGAGCTTACGAAAAAGTTCAGACATACACAATAGCGGCTAATGGTTTTCACACCACTGGTATTTACCCTTTCAACAGGAATGTTTTTTCTGAAGCTGACTTCATTGCTGCGGAACAAGAAGCAGCGAAAAGAGGAATTACCATTAACATTCAAGAAGTGAAAACAACACACTACCCCTATCGATAAACCTTCATGCTCTAAAACGTCATGCGAAGACAATGCACCTGGCCGAATTCAAGCTGTTGACCAAGATCAAGATGAAGATGACGTAGATTCAACTCAGACGTTTGTTTCACCGTTCGAAATATTTGCAGTCCCAAACACAATCCGCAAAAAAACCAACAGAGGAAGTAAGACAATTGGATCTATTGTGATTACCTCGTCACCTTACAAAGACGAACTAATTGAGTCAATAAATAAAAAAACTGAAAAGGAGGCAAAATCGCGTGGCTTTAACAGAAACTTGTCTTTAGGAAAATCCTTAAACAAAAAAAAGATTCTCAAAAACAGGAGAAGTTAAAGTACAAAATGAATCGTCAAAAGAATGCAATTTCTGCTAATGAATCTGAGGATTCAAGCGAAGATGTAAAAATTGACGATTCTGACAACGATTTGGATGATATGCCGGGACAACTGAAACCGAAAGAGGATGATGCTCATTGCATGTTTTGCGATAGTTCGTTTTCTGCTGATAAGAAACGAGAACTATGGGTCCAATGTTTAATGTGCTTAAAATGGGCTCATAATGAGTGTGGAGGCGCCGAAAGAGACGAATATATTTGTGACTGGTGCAAATAATATGTAGATATATAAAGTATTCCATATTTCCCCCACCTTTTCTAAGGAGGGAATTTTGTAGTTTTTTTTCTAACTTGTTTTTTGAAAAAGTGTTTAAGATAATTACACATTTGCTTTTACATTTTGGTGTCTAATTGTCTAAAGTACCTTTTCCCTAAATTTGGCTTAAATCTATTCACTAACAAAAAAATTTTTATATACCAAACAAAACGGTATTCCATATTTGCACCTTTTTCTCTACTCTAATACTCCTACACCCCTACAGACAAGCCTTGTTACTGTTTCCTTGCGCCATTTTAGGAACAGCACTGTTAATTAGAACCCAACAGTGAATGGTCGAGTGAGAAATCCTACCAAGACATCAGAATTAATTTTAAATAGTTAAATTAAATAAAAAACTCCCGGTCAATGGTGGGATTCGAACCTGGGACCCTTGGATCCACAGGCAGAGACCCTACCACTGAGCCACCCACCCCCTCTAGAAAATTGTATGATAGTATCAAATTCAAAATAATTAATAGAAGATATTTTTCGTAAAGGTTATTGTTCTAACATTGATTTTCCAGTTTTTTTTTAATTCATACTTGGTTTTGCTTTTTTTTAATATAAATACACTGTTTTATGATTTTTTATTTTAAGAAAGGTTTGACCCTTCTGTTTGCATCAATAACTTTTTATACATAACTTTTCATAGAGAATGGAATAAAAACGTAATCAAACCATTTGTTCTCATAACGGTACGAAAGAAAACCTGATACAGAATATCAATCAATCCCCGTACCTAAATGAAATTAGAAAGGGGGTGGCATTTCGTTCCTGATCGGCAGCTCATCCTGGCAGGCCACGATTGTATTTATGAGTGGTGATTACAGGTTGCCTACCCATGATTTACGAAGACGAAGGGTCGCCATCTTGGCCGCTCTCGCTGGTCGTGATATACGACCTTGCGGCACGCCATCTGACAAATCCTAATCACTAATCAAACCCTCTGCGAACGCGGCACTCTCCTCTTCCTCTTCTCTACCATTTAATGGCTCATCGCGAGATTTATGGGATATTAGAAAATGATAATTAATGTGGATTCGAGTGCTATGCTCGAGAGGTGGTGCTGGTGTGGTTTTATCCTCGAAGAAATCGAATTTGAACGCGCAAACTGCATACTTATACAGCACAGTTTCGTGACAATCGAAATAATTACTTAAAAGGCTCTATATTTTCTATAGAAAATAAGAGCCTTAAATTAAACCATTTAGAAACACTTGAAATAAATAGATTTAAAAATTCAGATAACTTACTAAATGATCAATTAGATATTAATAATTCACCCTTATTAAATCTCTTTCCTAGTTTTCTGTGAGATAATCCCGGTAATGTGCTATCTTATTGTTATCTGATTGATATTATAATTACCTAATTACCCTTATTTACTTTAAATAGTTATTTTGTAATGTTATTGATGTTTTTCTTAAGTACTTTGTTTTGTTAAATATTTCGTATATATATTGGATACCGAATTTAAAATAGTCACATTTGAAAAAGAAGTTGTACTTCGAAACATATGTCATGTTAGTGTTTTTTAAAAATTTTTATATTTTTAAAATAAAAGTGTGAAAATCTACCAAATTTGGTTTTACTCTTTCAAAAATAAAACAGCTATCGATCAATTATGAACTGATGGGACACCCTGTATATGTGTTATTGACTAACACATTGGTATTGTTGCAAATTTATAGGGATTTTATGCCAAGATAATATACAGTGTGTTGCGTTTGGAAAAATTGAGTAAATTGAACTTAAAATTAGCCATATGTGTCAAAACACTCTGTATAGAATAAACCAGTTGCATCACCTTTATTCGTTACCTTAGTATTTTATAAGTCTGTATATTAAACAATTTTGAAATTATTGTAAACCTACCTAAATTATGATAATTTAATTTGGGGTCTGCATCATTCTCTAATAAAAAAAAAATTGTTTGGCAAAACTGTAATATTTTTTAAGAACATTCTAGGGTTAAATACAGTATTCCTAAGTCATTCTAAAAATAAAATGAAATATAGGGTGTTCTATTTAAAAAAACATACATTTTTATGTCAGGCAAAAACGCAACACCCTGTATATCCAAGACCCTGTATATAAATTTTAATTTTCAATTTGCAGGAATATTATTTTAGATGACAATGTTTGAGAAACTCTTTGTTTTATTGTATTTATTTTATCTCTCTATGTTTGTTTAATATAACGTTTAAAAAAAATTGAAGTTGACTATGGCTTGGGGGGGTAATCGCCCCCATTTCCTCCCCCCCCATATCTACGCCCTTGTCATGTAAACAGATTTTTCATATTTTCTTTTTTTTTAGCCTGTATTATTGGTAGTCTTTTAATTTGGCATTTCAAGTGAGAATTGTTTCGCTTTTGGAAGAAACACATTTAAGTACTCCATGTAAAACCACCCACTACCCCGAATCAGTGTTGCCAGAATATATTTTTGTTATGTACCAGATTCCATAAAAATGTACCAGATTCTATAAAATGTGCCGGATTTTTCGAATTGTAGAACGTGGTCATTAAAAAACAAAAAAAAAAAGAGAACACGAACACAACAAACAAGGAAGACATCAACAATTAGGCAATCCAAATCACGTGACTTTAAATGGTGGATCCTTGGCAAAAACAATAATAGTACGTGCTTCCTTTGACAAAAAAACTTCTAGTGAGGTTTTTAGTCTAAGTTTGTATTTTTTTTTGAGCGTTTAGAGTTTTTTCAGTGTATTTAGTTGAAAAATGGCATAATTTAATATCTATTAAGATTATATGAATACTAATTGTATGATATATAATAACAGTCAAATACTAATGAAAAAATCAGGTCAACGAACTTTTTTGTTTTTGCCAAGTATCTACCATTGGACATTGGATTGTCTAATTAGGTATTCGAAACAGTGAATTTGGACAGGTTATGATATGGCAACCTTGTGGGCCTGGTAATTTGACAGGGTCAATGATATAGATAGTTATATAGATTGATCATCCATGTTTTTCACAATAAACAAAAGCTTATGCCTTGAAGAAAAATGTAGGTAATTATTTTTTTTATTATATTTAAAGGCTGAAAATTGGTTTTAAAACACATTTTTGCTAAACTGATTCTGATTAATGAGCATTTGGGAGGCAATATGGCCGCTCACAAATTGAGCTTTGAGCAATCTATAGAACTATATATGTATCATTGACAACATGCCACAGGGTTGCCATATCTTAACTGTCAATCTCCTCGTCTTGTTAGCATCTTGACCACTGATCACAGATCAGTGATCTTGACTGGTCGTCGGAATTCCTAATTTATTTTACACGTCATACGGAAGCATACGCTAAAAAAGAAAACGTACTAGATTTTGCTTTGAGTCTACTAGAGTACCAGATTCCTAGAAAATGTACTAGATCTAGTACGATTGTACTAGACTGGCAACACTGACCCGAATACAAGCTGGTACATAAAAGCTGGTACATCACACAGTATATCCTCTATAGTAATGTTACTGGGATTCAAGAAATGGCTTTGAGTTACGCTGCGGCCAGACACAGGACTCATGGCGCTAGTATCGTTATTGATTTTTGACATCGGCACGTTCATTGGTTGACGACGAATTCAAAACAATCTGATCGGAGCGTTACTCACTCCCACTCCTTCTCTTTGTTTAGATACTAAAAGAGATACCAGTTAATAATTCCTATTTCGAATCATCTTTCATTCTTTAGCATTGAGTTTTTATAAGTGAAGCGTGAAGTGTCAGTGTTGACAAGTGATAATTTTTTGATTTTTTCTTCTACGAAATTTAATATTAATTTTGTTTCAGCGATATTTATTGTGATTTGTGTTGTTGTATTAAGTGCTTTCTTATTTAATATGGGAAACAAAACGTACAACAAACTCAGAAAAAGAGGAATCAAGGAGGGATTGCTATCTATGGCTGTCATCCAAGGGTCTGCGCCCTAGATAATACTTTTCCAGTGGGAAAAGCGTTTAAAATTCAAGTATAACAATTTTATGTTTCCGTTTTCGCTTCTTTTAATGTAGGTGCCAATTTTGAGGTAAGTTTGTAATAATTTTTCATATTTTTTCAGTTAATACCTACCCTCTTAATATTATAATTTAACTATGATCTTATGCTTTCCTATGGACACGATTCAAGGAGGGAATCCTATGGCTGTCATCCAAGCCCAAGTTTTCCAGTGGCAACAGCCTTTAAAATTCAAGTATAATAATTTACTTTTTTCGAAGTAGATGTCCATTTAAACTAAATTTTTTTATTTCACTTATTGATTTTAGAATTTATATACAGTATCGGCTAATGAACACTTTCCAATACGCTTGGCTAGAATCGAAAAGAAAACTAAAGAGTTAGCGCATTAGTTCGATCAGGAAACGAATAATATTAATGTTGCCTTGTGTGCTGTGTAATATGAACAGGCACACGGTGTGATGCATCCCCACGTAGCCGGCTGGCTACGTTCATAGTATTCTATTCCTTCTCCCACTAATGCTAACTCTTTGTAGTTTTTACTTGGACATTAGCAAAACGTATTGTACAACATTCGATAGCTGTCACTGTATTATCACAAACATCTCTTAATAACTAAATGATTTCATTTAATAGTTTCTTTTTTTTTTTCAGTAAAATGGATATGGCTAGAGTTATCTTCATCTTTAAAATATATTAAATAAGTTTTATAATTTTTCAAATAAAATACTTTATACAATTTTTTGTTTTTTTTACCAGAGCCAATTTTTTTTCAGATCTAACCTCTATAGGTAAAAAATAAGTGATTTAGGTAAAATTGAAAAGTATATTACATGTTCTTTTAAATGTGTTGTTAATCCAAATGCTGGTCTTATTGTAATAGCTAATAATAAAAGAATTAGTATTATTTTTAGCTATCAAAATAAAAATAGCGCCTGGATTTACAGCTCGTTTAATCGAACATGCAATATACTTCTTAATAATTATTGCCGAATGAATATATTTAAAAATTCCCGCCATTACGCGGCTGAAAATTAAAATTTAAATTTCGCCTTTAAATTATATTTGAATTTACCGCCATATCGAGTTAGTTGAGCGGCCAGACACAGACGCATTCTTGCGCTGCAAACTTAGTGTCAACTCTTTAACAAGTGAGATGCACTACTATAGGGGATATATTGTGGTACGCTTTAAACTGTATCGTCATGTCGTATCGCTGAATTATCCATAAAATTACTCCTCAAATAATGTTACTTGACCATACATCCTATTTAAAAAATTAGGGTGTGGCTGCTATAGACGAAGGTCTGCATTTTCAGATTATTATCAAATAAAAATGCCGTAAAAAATCGTATTCAGACCGCAAAACAAGATTAAAAACCCTATTTTCCTAAAAATTCGACTTATGACCTTTTAAGCGCCAACACAAAATTTATAAATACCTTATATTAAAAATAATATCATTACTTAAATAATACAATAATTCTTTTTGGGTCATATTTACCTTTCGATCTTCAACAATAATCAAATCAATATTTTACGCAAGCAGAACTACATATTATTAACAAATTTAGCAAAGCAGGATAAATCGTTCTATAATATTTGGCAATGTTGTTACCATTTCTCATTATTCCATTTTCTTCTAAATCTTTAATTAAAATGGCAAATGAAGATTTTCTTATTGATTGAATTCTCGTAAATAGGATAAAAAATTTCAATGTGTTGTTATATACAGTATCGACTATCGAACCTTTTCCAATACGCTTTGCACAAGTGCTTGTGAAAACTACAGAGAGTTAACATAGGCATGAGCAGGAAACGAATAATATCAGCGTTGCCAGTTTATACTGTCCGGCCATCGTTACAACGCAGTCGAGCCGTATAGACTGGACAAGCTGATGTTATTCGTTTCCTGCTCCTCTACCGATAATTCTGTGTAGTTATCAAATCCATTTGTGTAAAGCGTAGTGGAAAACGTTCAGTAGCCGACACTGTATAGCTAATTACCTATTTAAAATATTAATTTAAAAATAAAAATAATTATGGCGATTTAATTAGGCAAGTTGTAGACATTAACTAAACTCTGTAAATAAGAAATAAGTAAGATAATGACCATATGGAGATAGATTACTTTTGCAAGATAATAAACACCGATGATGGCCTATAGGCCGGAAAATGCCTACAGGTTTTTAATTGATGTGTGCAAACAGCCGTAACTCTTTTTGGTCATGAAATTAAAGTCCACTCCATACTTTTTTCATCAAAGTATTTTCAGTGGAATATCATATACGTATTTGATTTTTGATAATCAGACCAAACATCGGCCGCCATTTTGTTCGTGGTAAACGCGTTCGCAAAAGGATGGAAGCCACTGCGAGGTTGATTGACAGAACAACAGAATAATGAATAACAATCGACGAATAAGAAGAAATAACTCAGGTCAGCCTCAAGCTGAGTGGTTTGGTTATTTATGCCTTCAAGTTCTTCAGCATGGACCCCCGGAGCTTTATTCATCAATTGGATGCGAGATATGTATATATGTGTATGGACAGGGAAGGGTTTTATCAGTACCGAATTAGCTGTTTGGTAAATCGTAAGGAATAATAATTTATAAGAATATTTACTTCAACTTGGACTCAATGGAAATAACAATAATCTTATTTTTCGTGGTTTAGACCAGAAACTTTGTCTGATACGAAGATATCAGACAGTACCAGGTAGTTCGGACCAGAATGTTGTATTGCCCAGCTGTTTATAATCAAAACTTCAGTTTATAAATGCAATCTGACAACGTAGGGTCCAATTACAATAAGATGAACACGGTTACGTCTATCGCCGCCTACTGGGTGTTTAGTGGAGTGTTAATATTATAGGAATATAGGAAATATTTTTTCTACACCCACATGGATATTAGCTTATCTACGCACAGATTACAAAACGAAGAAGTACGCTATTGCCTTCAACTGAACCAATATATTTCATATCCATTCTAGGTAGTGAGAAAAATGAAATACACCAATCACCGTTCATATTTTGATCAACCGACTGCTATTATTTTTAAAATTTGAAATAATTAACAATTAACTAATTGTCAGTATATTTTTTAGTTATTGAGATTAATCATACATTAAAATGGGTTATTCTTGTATAGAATCGATAAATAATGGCATTTCTGTTCTTATTTCGTCTATAATTAATAAAAAATTGTTAATTTAAATAAAACTATATGAGGTCAATTTAATTACGAGTATTAAAGCAACAAAAATAAAAGAATAGGTATTCTTGTGGTCAGCGTTCTTGCCTTCCACACGGAAGACTCGAGTTCGATTCTCATATGGGGAAAAAGGAAATGAACTTTTTTTCTTTTTTTTCGTCTATTATTTTTCAAAAATTATTAAAAGTCATAAATTATTTTAAAATTAATTATTGTGTCTTAATAACCTAAAATATTTTTTTGATTTATAAATTTTCGTTAGTGGGTAGTAGAAAAAATATACCATACAACTCGAGTGGATTGTCCACATCGCACTCAGATGATTTCCTCTTCGTGCGATATGGCTATCATATCCACTCTTGTTGTACAAACTACTATTTCTACCTAACAACTTACTTATTCTTTATTAATGATAGTTATAGATAATATGTATTCGAAATTCGAAGTAATGGTTATGACGTCCTTCTTATTGTAATCGGATTCTACCACAATTACAGAAAAAGAACTATTAAAGAAAAAAAAAACTGAATGGAAAAAATTATAAAGGAGAAAGTAAAACGAAATTTGGTTTAATCTAGTAAAAATAAAAAAAAACTAAAATGGTGATAGAATATGTTTCTAGTAGCGAAGAAGACTTAGATGACGAAAGTTCCGAATATGAAGATATCGATGAAATATATTTGATCTCCAGCGAATTTGGAAAAACAGAAACGTGGTTTAGATATGGGTTGTGCATAAAGTGGGCCTATAAATAATACCCAGAGTATACTTATTTTAAATCATACACAAGTATATCTGACCTTTTCTACTAATTATTTTTCGTTTTATTTATAAAAACAGAGTTTCTTTCCATTTATTTTCTGTTTATTCTTTAAAATAAAGGTTTTCAGTTTTGGTTCGAGTAGCTAATAATTAATTTAACCGTGAATAAAATGTACAAAAATATCTAAATTTTAACATAACTGAGCGGTACTGGATAATTTTTTTTTAAATATGTGTAAAATTGTTAACGACCATTTGTAAAAATATTAAAGAAGGTAGTGTAATGGCACAATGTATTATCATCTTTCACCATTTGGACCAATGCTCTAGTGGGCGGTACTGCCTGCCTCTTACGTCTGTTTTTTTAGTTTCACATACGGAACAATTTAAAAACTTACAATGTCTATATCTTATGAACTAAAGATGAGAAACCATTTATAGGTTACGAAGGGGAAACTTAAATGAAAAAATTCTGCCGATCTCTTAGGGCACAGCTCTGCCGCAGCTTATTCAATATTAGCTACTCATCTTACAGCGACATCTTTTGAAGTCATGGATTTAGGTGGGACTTTCGCACTTCGCGCGACAGCAACACTAGGAATTAGGCATTCCAAACAAAATGGCTGCCCGTTTGAAATGACAGGCCACTGACAGGTTATAATTAGGGTTATTAGGTTATATTCTTAGAGCATGCTCTAAGGTTATATTAGGTTATAATTAGGCATTCCAACGACCTGTCAAAATACTGCCAGTGGGAACTGACAGTTTAGATATGGCAAACCTGTGGGCCTGTTGTCATTGACAGGGTCAATGATACATATATAGTTATATAGATTGCTCAAAGCGGGTCGTTTGCGAGTGCCAACATCGCCTAGCAAGTGTTCATTAATTTGAATCGGTTTAGCAAAAATTTGTTTTAACAGGTTAACTGCCATCAGCATCAGCATCATAACATGCTTCTCAGAAAATGCACTAATATAGCAGTGAGAAGCACCCTATGAATCTTATGCATAGGTACAACATATTCGCCGGGAGAATCGTCATCTGATTCTCGTTGTCATTTAAACCTCATAAGCGCTAATATAGATGGCTTGAAGAAACAAATACTGGAACTGGCTTGTGGATATGAGAATCACTGGTCGCTTCCACTAATTAAACATGTTTTTGTCAATACGTATATTACAAGAAAACTAAAACACAATTTTTACTGCGGTTTTTATTTGGGGCATCTACAAAATATCTTTAAAATAAAGTACTTTTTAAGCAAAATACAAATTATAACATTGAAATTTTGATTTGCGATCCATTTGTGAACACGTGTGTGCAAAGCGACGCTAGTAAATCGAAACTCCCCAACAAAGCAATCGAATCGATACTGATGTATGCGGTAGGGATGCGCATTATTAAAAAACATCGATTCTTCGGTTTTGATTATCGTTGCTAACATCGATGTTTTTTATCCGATGTTATTAGTTAACATCGATGTTTTTAATTAACATCGATGTGATTTCTTTTTCGATGTTTGTTAAGCGTTACGTTTCAATTGGTGGTCCGAAAACTTTTTTTTGAAAACGAACATCGATTTTTAGAAAAATCGATGTTTTCTTTTCCGATTTTTTTACAATATCGATAGTTTGTATTCGATGTATCATTTGATTTCAACATCTATGTATTAAAAAATTTGAGGATCCCTACTATGCGGCCGAACTGGTGTTCGACAGAGAAGACCATGACGTCACGAATAACCCCCCTAACCAATCATGTGCGAGAAGCAGCTAATGGTTCTCGTGTCTATAGTGACAAATTGTTGTATTTCAAGAAAATTGGTTTTAAAACACATTTCTGCTAATCCAATTCAAATTAATGAACACTTGCCAAGCAATATGGCTGCTTACAAATGGCCCGCTTTGAGCAATCTATATAACTATATATGTATCATTGACCATGTCAATGACACAGGGTTGCCATATCTAAACTGCCAATTCCTACTGGTAGCATTTTGACAGGTCGTTGGAATGCCTAACCTCAGGGCAGCATTTACTGCAATTTGAATTTATTGTGTTTGTATTTAAAAATATTATGATTAAAAATATACATGAAGGTCATGCTATGATATAAATATTGAACTCTAAATTTAATCATATTAATAATGTTCTTCTCTGATCTGGTCGTTTAAAATTCCAATTTGCGTATTGTAATGTTTACTAAATTCTTATTCTTGCTACAAATTCAACAAATAATGAAATGGAAATTGAGAACAAGGATACGACAAATTAATTTCTTAAAAAATATGTACAAGTTTTTGACATAAATCGTTCTGTGTGCAGAGTTGTTCTAAATTTTTTTGGAACGGAATTTCCACAGTCGTTATAAAGAAAACGAAATCAGTGTGAGGCATATAAAGACTGTCAAATTGCTTTTAATATGTATGCATATAAGCCTTACAAAGGCAAAATATAGCAGACGTTATGACGATGGTCGGAATATAATTGACTTCAGACCTACAAATTCGATTGTCGCAGCCATGTGCTACGATGGCTCAATTGATAGAGACGCCGACGGCTCTAGTCGGAAGGCTCCAAGTTCGATCCCTGCTCGATGCATTCATTTTGAATTTTTTTTTTATTTCACAGCTTTTCTACTTTTTCTTTGTTTTTTCCACTTTGGGAATGTAAGTGTATATTTTTAATAATTTCGTAGGAGGAATATGGGATTATATATTTTCATATTTCCTAAATTGCAATAAAAATATTGTTCCAATATGATGCAAACTTTCTGCGACATATTGTGTACATAAATGTTTTTTAAATCATAAAATATAGTTAGTAACTTTTCCGAAATACTAACTAATAGAAATAAGATGGTAGATTAGCATAAAAGGTTCTGATTTGAAAATTTGATGATGTGATGACTTTTTCTGGTTAAGTTGTTTAAAAACAAAAATTTACAAAATTATGTCTGAAAAAGTTGAAGAATTCCAACAAATTGATTACGTTTTAATAATTGACATTGTTATTAGTTAAATATAAAGAATTACACAATAATTTTAGAAAGTACTCAATGTTTTAACTAAATATTTAAATAGAAAACACACGTATTGAAATATATATATATATATATATATATATATATATATATATATATATATATATAACTGTAAAATTTTATATTATAGAAGCTTATAATAAAATAAACTACACTTCGTAAGATACATATTGTGACCAGTTTACAATAAATATTATATTTAGACATGAATACATTATTTTACTTACATTAAAAGCTTTAAAAAGACATTGAATTAATTTCTTCCTGTGTTTTCTTTAGTTTTACATTAGATTTTTATCCTGTTTTATAATCTGAAACGACGTAAATCTTGCTTTGATGTTTTTTGTCATTCATGTTACTTGTACTCAGGTACTATTTTTCACATTATTTTGATTTTTTTCATAAATTTTTTAAAAAATCACTTTATTTTACATTGACTTACATAGAAAATTGACTGCGCTGTCATTAGACATGCCAACTACAGTCAATTTCGCAAACTTTATAAAAAGAAGGACGGAAGTTTGAAATTTGATCATTGCCGATTCGCCTCCTTCTCTCTAGTCTTCATAGTTGATACTAATTAACCTGTCACGTATATTTTGGTTTAAATAGACTATCGATAGTTGACATAGGAGACTTGAGTAACGGCTACTTCTACACCCTAGATCCTGAAGCACCTTAATGTGTAAAGTGAAGTTTTGTGCAACGATTTGTGTGTCGAAGGTTATTATCTTTAATTATTTTAATATGGTGTTTTAAAAGTGTTTTTCTGTTTTTTTTTGTTTTGAGATAATTAATTCATTTCCATATAAATGTCAATATTTCCATTGTCGTCTCAAGTTTATATACTTTAAATTTATCATATTATATAGTTTAATTATTCAATAATATGACTGGTTAATAAGTCCAAACCATATAATCCAATAAGTTCTTTATCGGTCAAAAGTCACAAGTTGTTTATAATTATCATTTCAGTCGTTATCAAATAGTGCGCTATTCCCTAAATATAATAGTTATTTATACAACAAGTGTGTAAAGTTACCTAACAGAGTCATTAACCAGTTGTCAAAGATGTTCGACTATGCTATTAAGGGATATTTCGATTTTGTTTTTTATTTTATATTTATTTGCCACTGGGAATGGATGTTCCTTTCGAACTCCAGGACCCTCTGGCTGCCTTCATCTATTAATCGTACATTGATAACAGAGTTAAGAACCTACTAGTTGTTACATCTGGATCTTTAAAATAGTTGGTTGTTACATTGTTGACAAGCACTAGTCCTTTAGACTAGTTATTGCTACAGCGTTAGCTAATTTAGTGCGTATTGTTTGTAATATTTCTAAATAAAAAACTCATTTATTTTTTTTATTTTAATATGAATTGGTATAAAACAGAAATAAATAGTTAAATATCTAAAAATGTTCTTGAAACAGACTTTCACTATCACTTTCAAATGGTATTAAAGTCCCAGACACTTCTTCAACATCATACCTTCCCACTAAATTCCAGGAATCTTGAAGATTTTCGATAACAAATGTATCTTTTGAAGCAGTAGGTACATCAGGTTGACAAACTATAGGGTCTTCGTCTGTATTTAGTACTAAAATGTTTTCCTTTGGTTCTTCAGAGGTAAATGAATGATTCAGGTCACTGTAAGAAAAAACAAATATATAAATATAATACATAAATTAATCATTTTTTATCAATATTTGTCCAATATTAGAATATATCGACTTTGACAACACATTTGACAAAATCTATATAAATATTTTGATGAGTAAACTCTAGATAGTCCAGTCGGAGTATTTTAAGGGAGCGTTTACGACCCTTATTAAATATAATTTTTAAAAAAATTGTTTTAAATTTTGAATGTTTGACAGAGGTTTAAAAATGTATTGTATAATATTATAACAAAGATTTACTGCATATGAGGGGTACAGTTTCAAAGTATAAAATCTCCATGTTTCCTAAATTCTCAGTACACAAAAAAACTAATAATTTCTTAAATACAAACAATTAAGGTACTTTTTATTTTTTATTGTTTTTATATCATATCTAAGAGTTATTATACCAATTTTTTCCTTAATATTTTTAAAAACATCAAAGTTATTTTGAAAAAATATTTGGAGATTGTACGTTATGGAAATAACAATTTGGGTTTGTCCACTTTGAAAATACCATCATTTTTCATTAATTTTTAAATTTTAATTCATTATAAAAAAAAATGAAAAAAAAAAAACATTAAATTCAGTCAAAAAAAAAAAAATTAAAAGTAGAAATAAATAGTGGGTTGAGCTCACAAAAAATCAAAAGCTGTTAATTAAATAGAAAGTTCCTCTGCCTTTTCTATATTCTCACACAACGTCGTTTCATCCTCGACAGTTTCGTTTTCTGTAACCGTGTCCTCTTCTACGACGAATTTGTAGAAACTCATTTTTCTACTCATCTCCGAAATGACACACTAATAAATTATTAACATCAACCTTTTTGTTGTAGCTGACTACATTTTGTTTAGAAATTTGTGTAGGTTTCATATTTTCAATACTCTTAGTTTTTTTGTTACTGGTTTTCCCACACCAGAATCCGAATTATAGAGAATTTCGCCGCGGATTAGTACTATGACTTTAGAACTTTTTGTTAAAATCATTCTCTTCATTTTTGAGAAAGCAAAATGCCATTGGCCTGGAGGCTTAATGTACTTGCTAGTTTCATTTCGCCAATTGTATATTTCAACTACTTCTCCAACCCTAAGAACAGTACTACACTTTGAAAATATATCCAGATATTCCTCCGGTTCCAGAATTGTTTCTTTTTTTTAATAGTCAATATGCCCAAAAACCTCATCTGGGGCATAAAGGAGTGTCCTCTAACTGGGAACACCACTTCAATTTTTTAAATTTTATCTTATCTAAAAAACCAGTGACAACACATAGATATGAGTGAGGTATTTTTGTTCTGGCCTGCGCATCCATCAAACATGAGCCGGATTGTATGAATGTCGTCTCCAAAATCAGTCGACAGAAGAATGTGATAAATACAGGAGGCAATCTCGTTCAAACCCTTCTTGTACTCGTTTTCGGTCCAACAGAAAGAAGTGACAGTAAATGGATTTTAGTTACTTTTAGAAGTACCCTTTACAACGGTGAAATTGTAAATATAAAATTGCCTTGAATAATAGGCGTGTTGATTCGGATTCTTAGGTAATACTTGATTTTTCTGGCAGTCAAACAAAAAAATTTCGATTCCTTCATCCCGTTCTCTTAACATGCGAAAAAATGCTTTAGATCTCAATGAATGTACCCTTTTCTGGATCATTAAGTTGGCGTTGACATTCTTATCAGAGCAAGCTTTTATTTTCTCTGTTAACTGTAAGCATATCAAACAAACATCGGTTCTAGGAGTACCAAAACCAAGGTTGTATTTTGTATTAAAAATATTCCTGAAATAGCTTTTTTTTACTGGAACGTTTTCATTTTCCTTCACATACATTCTCCATATTGACTTTATATTTAAAGAAGAATCCAGGTATAGTCGTTGGCTTTGTCCTCTGCAATAATGAGATTCACTCACATGAAATTTGTTAATAAAGTCCATAACAGCATTTTTCCTTGACTTGTAATTTTCCAGCTTTCTATCGCATCCACGATTTTCCTTTGCAGGTTGAGAAGTTTGATCATAGTTCTTTGTAACTGTGTCAATTCGTCTCCGTGTTATACCCAAAACATCCATGAAAGTTTTCTTGCACACAGCCAACATTTTTTTTTGTTTCGTCAAGATATAAAACCGTGTTTGAAATTTTTTTGGGACATTCTTAGAATTTTTCGGGCGTTTACGCTGTATCGAAAATGTTTTGCAATATTTAAGCAAAAAATTGGCTTGAAATATTTTCTCTTTTGTCTCATACAATTTTAAATGAAAGTCTTATTTCACCTATTGTTAGTAAGGTACATTGAAAAGCACCAGTTTTATGTCCACATTTCCGATAAATTGGAAGCGAATGTGGACTATATCTAAAACAAACCAATCTCTGTAGGAATTTTTACAAAAACCTTCTATCAAACTTACCTAATTTTTTTGCTGAGTTCTTTTCCACGTTGTCTTTTTCTTGCTTTATTACTGGTTACTGTAGTAATTTTCACTTCCATTATTACTTTAAAAAAGTTAAAAAATTGGAAAAACTAATGAACAAACTTTACTTCTTCACAAAACACATGTGACTAATTTAGAAACGTAAAATCAGACTGGTTTTAGTGCGAAATATTATTGACGTCTGTACAGGAGTTTGCATGCTTTGAAATAATTCAAAACTAACAACAAAACCCCATTGGAGATTGTACACTTTGATTTTTAAAAAAAACTTAAATGTCAACGGAAATTGTAAGTTTTGAATTTAGGCCTAATTTTGTGCCGTCAAAATTCGTTGGAGATTATCTGTTTTGAAAAGAAATTATTAATTATTTCGATACAGGACTACAAATTCTATGTAATGCGACATCTATCTTATTTTTTATAAAATATGGAGATTGTACAATTTGAAACTATACCCCTCATATAGTTTAATACCGTTTTAACTTACCCTTGTTCACGTTGGTCACCAAAAATGTGCGTACTGTCATCCTGCACGTCATATATTCCAGCAACGTAGGAAGCTGCTTCTGTGTTGCTGTTGAACATATCTTGGTGGGCTGTCACCAAGTGGACTTTGAACTCTTTCGCGAAGTTGCTCTGGAAGGCTCTTGAATCATCTGGACATAATCGACATTCGTACAGAAATTTTCCTACGTGTTTGTTGGTAGAAAGGACATGTTTTCGTAGATTTTCCTGTGAGAACAAAATAATGTAGCAATTAAATTATGTTTAGGTGTAAAATTTTAAAATAATCCATAATGTCGGTTTTGATAAATTTAGTATTTTTAATACAAAAAGCGTTGCACATTATCAATGACTCTTTCGTCCCGATAATAACAACCCCAGAGAGACGGTCCTTTGAAGTTCGGAGATAAATTTTGTGACCTTGAATTTGACTTATAAGACGGATGGTTGGTATAATACACCAAGAAAAAATCAAGGGAACGTAATAAATGCTATACACTGAGAAAAAATATTGTATTGAAATTGAAAATTTTTATCTTACTTATTGTGCATAAAATTTATACAATAAAATATTGGTTTTTATTACAGTAGTTTTTATTATGTTTCTATCTATTACTCATGCGCAAATCCTACTTCCTGTTCCAATTACATATCCTTAAAAGTCAATTTTAACTTTTATTATTGGTAGGAGAGCCAGTGAGTCTTTTAGATGTGTTATTTGCGCATGGAAAAATTACAAATATTTTGTTCATTCTTACCTTGTAGAACATGGAAATATTTGGCTAGTGCCTACAGTGATGGAGTCCTCGATAAGGAGGTCTTAAAAAAACCTGTTTAGATAATGCCTTGTGCAAATGTGTACCAAATAGTGTCACTGGTTCCCCTACTATACATACTAGATGACAGTTGTTTAAAGTAACAATGACTATTAGACAGAGGTTAATCGTCGAAGCTAATTCAACAGTTATAAGGCGAGGATAAGAGAGAGATAAAAGATAGATTGTAAAATTACTAGATTCAAAAGTGACGAGCTTTTTTTTGAGCATGAGTAATGTGAAAACCAACTAAAATTTACCTAATTAAGCTTAATGATTTCATTTTATTTATTTTTTCTATTAAAAATACCTTCTATTTTTACCACTACCACTATATGAACATAAAAAAAGCTTGTATCAACTTGTAGTGGATGCAAATAATTAACGTGACTTATTTGTTACATATTACACATTACAAATTACAACATTACAAGCTGTTTATTACATAATATGTAATTGTATTATTATGGATGTCTAATTTTCTATAAATACGTAATAATGTTACCCAATAGCCAACAACACGGTGTTGTCAAACTACTTTAACGTCTTTATGATTAAAAAATAACTTACCAAATTACTGCATTTATAGTCACAATGTGGACAGCTGTATGGCTTAGCCCCTGTATGTATTCTCAAATGCCTTCGCAAATGTTGAGAATTTTTTGTAGAAAAAGAACATCGAGGACAATTATATTTTTTTACATCTTTATGTATGGTCATATGCCTGTTAAAAAAATAATTTAAATGTAGTTTTATATACAGTATGGTTTAAATGTATAAGTAGTATAACTAGGTCGTAATAGAAATTATTGACCTGACTAAATGAGGTTTCGTTTTTCCTTTATAATCGCACATGTCGCAGGAGAATTTTTTTTCATTAAGATGAATCTTGAAATGTTCCTTTAGTTCGCTCATTTGTCTGGCGGTGTATATGCAACCTAGATGGGGACACTTGCACAATTTTCCTGTATGTATCTGCATATGTTGATGAAGAATAAACCTGAAACAAACGAAAGATTATGTTGTATTAACAGGAAGATAAACAGAAGGTTTTAATTTATTTTTTTGTGGATATTTTGATTTCATGGAAAACCATGTCATGTAAAGGTGCATGATGGATTTTTTCTAGGTTTCCCACCTGTAAGTCAAATAGCACACTATTATCTGTAAATATTCCTGAAGGCTACGCCAAATATTAATAGTAGCCGTCCCTTACCCTTCTGTTTTGAGCAGTTCATTCATTAGTGGGTAAATTATAAGGAGGGTATTATTGACAATAATTATTACAATAGGAGAGTCACTCAATAATAAATTATTTTCAAATCAGTTTCTTAAATAAACAAGAATGAAACAATTAAATTTTTATGATTTTAATCTTTTAAATATTTAGAAAATTTATTTGATTGCCAAAAGTATATTACCTAATATGTTCGCTGATGTGACTTTTACTTATTTTTCCATTAAAGTCATAGCAAGATAACCTGTAGCTTCCACTTTTGTTTAGCAAATCAATTTGGTAAACATTTAAGCTGTCAATGTCAGACGTCTAATAACTAAAAAAATCTAACATGTATATTGTCACTGTTCACGTGTTTTATAACTTTTAGATTTGTTAAAAATTAATTTTATTTACAATAATTGTACTTTTGCGTAACCAATGTATTGTTTATACTTTAACACGTATTTCCCACTTGCTACGATGAACGATAACTCCCTATAGCCCAAAAGAAGGAGGTAAAATACTTGGGAATTAACTTATACAAACGTCTAACCCGTGTTAGAGTTTTTATAATATCGGTAGTTTTGAATTTTTTGAAAAACAATCTACAAAACAGCAAAGAAAAATTATGTAATGATTTTCACTGGTAAACTGATTAGATTTTGGGCAGAGTGGGAACATCTGGGGAATACCTCATAGGGGATCATTTTTATATTTTATTAAATATATCTGTTATTTACGTTTGGAGAAGAAAATTTTCAATTAAAAATAACTTATATTATTCTTTATAATTTTTGCCCTATACAAAATTTTCATAAAATGGTCCATATTGAAGAAATTTCAAATTTGAGAAAATGTAAAAAATTCAAATTTTTATAAGAATTGTTCAAATAAAAGTTGTTTATGATTCTCTTTCTATACATAGTTTTTCTAAAATGGACCATATTTGAGATATTTTGGAAAAAATGTAAATTTCGAATTTTGAAGAAAACTCAAAAACGGATAGAGAGAAAAACACTAAATGTCAAACTTAAGCTTTATTCCGGCCTATAGTAAAGTGATTAGATTTTGAGCAAAGTCGGAACATCTGGGGGGTACTTTATATTGGTCATTTTTATATTTTATGGAATATATCTGGTATTTTGGTTTGTAGAAGAAAATTCTTCAAATAAAGGTTACTGTTAATTATTCTCAATAATTTTTGTTTTATACAAAAATTTCCTAAAATGGTTCGTATTCGAGAAATTTACCAAAATGTAAAAAAATTAAATTTTTAAGAAAATTATTCAAATAGAAGTTGTTTGTGATATCATTCTCTATAATTCTATACATAATTTCTCTAAAATTCGAGATATTTGAGAAAAATTGTAAATTTTGAATTTTAAAGAAAACTTTAAAACGAATAAGTAGAAAAACACAAAATTTTAAATCTAGGCTTTAAAAAATTTTTGGGCATAATCGGAAAATATGGGGGTACTTTATAGTCGTTTTTATACTTTATGGAGTATATCTGCTATTTACGCTTGGAGAAGAAAATTCTTTAAATATAAGTTGCTTGTAATATTATGCTCTATAATTTTTGTCATATACATAATTTTCTTAAAATGGTCCATATTCGAAAAATGACAAAAAGTGCAAAATTATAATTTTTAAGAAAATTGTTAAATTAAAAGTTGTTTGCGATATCGATCTCTATAATTTTTGTTTTTTACATGATTTCTCTAAAATGGACCGTAATGAAAAAAATTGAAGGAAAAGTGAAATATTTTAATTTTTCAGAATTTTTGTTGGTAATGAATATGTATAAAAAATTGTTTCAAGTAAGATGTATGTGGAAAATTTATATATTTAGTTCATCCTCTTAACATTTACTGGGGGGATACAACAGGTTGTACATAATAACCGGAATAAGCCTGTAATAACTAGACAGGAAAGTCATGTGTTAAACACATCAGATTTTTATTAAAAACTTCCTGTAGCAAACACTTTTTTCCAATAATGTATGTTTTTTTAGTAATCCCTTTTGACTTTTCTTGCTTTTGGTCGTTTTTAATGCTTGTAAGAAACAGTCTCATCTGCTTTTAAATGTAGGGTGGATAAAGCTGTAATTAATTTGATAATAGTGAATGATAATTGCAAAATAATACTCTAAAATCTTACCATTAGCCTTTAATTTCAGTTTATGATCAGTACCTATCGGGTCATTTTATATCAAATCAACCAGAGGTTTGGCAGACCATCTCACTGATTTTGATAAAATTTGGTTCACTAATTTTCTATATAGGTGGGATGAAAAAACCAAATTATTTTAAATTAATTTTCAAAAATTAAAAAATTGACCAATTTAAGTCCAACACAGCTTTACAAAATCTAGAATATCTTGAGAACCACTTATTGTAGATCGATGAGATATAGCTCGATGTAAAGGTAATTCAAATACCTCTACAACGATGTATCACATGATCTGTTTTAAAAATTCAAGTTATTTTTGAATTTTTTTGAAAAAAAAACATTTTTTTTATCAATGCTTTGGCAAAATATGTGCCAAATTTCAAGACGGAAAAATTATGAGTTCAGAACCAAAAAAATGAAAACTAAATAAAAGCAACAAAAAATTTGAAGAAAAATGTTTCAAATTCGTATTATCATTTATATATGTGTATGCGCTGTAGGAAAAAGTAAAAAGTTCTATTTTGAATATTAATTCTGTTTAGGTAAATTAAAGTTAAAATAAAAATACTCTTTTTTTTTCATCTCCCTCCCCCTCAATCTAGTGTTGTATGAGTCCAAAACTTGTGTTTTTTATTTGTGCGAACTTGTTTATTTCTCTCATGTCTAGTTTTTCATTGGTAAGTTATTCCCTACCCACTGGATCAGACAATCTGTGCAGGAAAATTCCTGCAAGAAAGTCTTGCAAAAACACTCCTGAATGCCGATTTCATTTATATTTAAACCTGAGCTCCTATTGGTAGTGTACTTCTATATTCTACTGTTTAAAAATGTCCCAAGACAATCCAAAAACTTGGTCTAAAATATTTGCAACCAGGTGTTGTGATCCGTTAAAATTGAAGAAACATTCTGGAAAATTAAGGAATGTTTCAGAAAATATGTGCTTTCATATAGACATTAAGCTAGGAATGAAGATTTGTAATGCGTGTCGAACCAAACTTATAACAAGTGTAAATTAAAAATTTAAAAAAACTGACTTCAAAAACGTGCAGATGCTAACACAACATCTTAACCAAATTTATATGGGATCACCCCTGAGGTATCCCCTTTCTAACAAAAAAAGAATCATATAAATCGGACAAGATAGTAAAGCATTATCGCTAAACATACATAAAAAAATGAAGAGTTTGAGGATTTTCTCATGTACCCAATTTTTAGATTTTGACCAAATTTATATGGGACCACCCCTGAAGTAACCCCTTTCTAACAAAAAAAGAATTATAGAAATCAGACACCGTGTTAAAGAATTATCGCTGAACATACATAAAAAAAAAAAATTATCGCGACGAATTGATAACCTCCTCCTTTTTTGAAGTCGGTTAAAAAGTTCAAAGAAAAGCAAATTTGCCTGAAGCAGGTTAAGTACATACTTACCATTGATTTACGTATATTTTCATAGTTTGTTAAAAATAATTATTATTGATAAGACACAAGCTAAAACATTGTCACTTCTAATTCCTATTTTATGGTATATTTAGGTACCTACATATTTGTGAATATTTTTTCAGACCATCAACTACCTTTTATTCCCCCAATTTTAAATCTGGATCAGAAGAGTCGCTGGAAGTTCTTATTTAGTCGCTGGTGCTCTTGGGAGAATCTCCCATCAAAAAGAAAACACTAATGGAAAGCAGAAAAAGTGAAGGTAGTGATCGAAAATTTTTTAGATAAACAAAGACGTGTAAAATTAGAAGAAACCCCGGGCCTGCTAATAGTGCAAATGAACATGATTGTGAGATAGTAAAGCAACTAAAATTTGCTGAAATCACCAAAAGAAGTGAAAAAATGCTGGTGTTGTCAATTCTGCCAATTAGTTGAACCAGAGCACAAATTCAGAAAGAGTTTGGTGTGTCTCAATTATGGCAATGGCAGTAAAAAAATGGTGAAAGAAAAGGACCAGGAAAAACCATTTCAAAAGATATTAGTTAGAGAATTTTATTTGAGAGACGATATAAGCAGAATGATGCCAGAAAAAAGACTGTGTAGTAATTAAAAAAGAAAACCGCAAAGAATATGTGCAAAAAAAATTGCTTTTGGCCAACTTAAAAGAAGTTTATGCTTTGTTTAAAAAGGTTTAACCAGAAATAAAAATTGGCTTGACCAAATTTTATGAACTTAAACCAAAAAACTGCATCTTTGCCGGAAAAAGTGACACACATTAAGCGTGCGTTTGTCTCATCCATCAAAATATTAAATTGACATATTTAAAATTGATACATTCAACATTGATGACACTAAGAAAGTGATGTGCAATCCAGCTAGCGTAGATTGTTACCTCGGTAAATATGAAAGTTGTTCTGGAACTGAAATTCTAAAAGAAATTTTAATGGAAAAGTTTGATGAATTTTTTATTGATAATGTTATTTATCAGAAGTGAGTTTATGTGGATCGATGTAACATGGAGACGATTATTAAACCCACTGAAGATTTTCTTGAGGAATTTGTGCAAGATTTAGTTAAATTAACAACACTCGTTTATTTCCACTATGCAAAAAGAAATTTTTGTTTTTAAAGGATTTAATATCTGATCTTAAAAATAAAATCAAAAACCTTACAAAAATTTTCTTTTTTTCTGATGGGTGCGCAGCTCAATATAAAAATAAAAAAAATACTAATCTGTGTTATCATGAAGAAGAATTTGGTGTAAAGGTTGAATGGCACTTTTTTGCTACGTCTCACGGCAAGAGTGTTTGCGACGGGATCGGTGGGACAGTAAAACGGTTAGCTACCAGGGCTAGTTTGCAAAGACCTTATGAAGAACAAATCATGACTTCAGAGCAACTGTTTGAGTTTGCAAAAGAAAACATTCAGGGAATCATATTTAGGTTTATTACCACTGTTAATTATGAAAAACATTCAAAATATTTGGAAAAACGGTTTGTTGATGCACAGACGATTTCAGGAACATAAAAAATCCATTCTTTCGCCCAGTGTCAAAGTCAAAAATTGTCACAAAAGGTTTCTCATTGAGCTCAGAAGAACAAAAACATGAACTAATAAATTCAGAACTTATGCATATCCAATCTGTTTTTGTTACTGTTGAATACGACAAATTATGGTAATTGGCAGGTATTACTGGAAAAAATGAGGAAATTCATGGACTAAGTTTTTTGCATCCAAATGGGCCAACTAGTTCATTTTCCTACCCTAAGTCTAAATCAGATCTACTGATAATAAAAAAAGATGCTATATCAAGGAAAGTTCAGCCTCGTACTGCTACTGGCCGGACATATACTTTAACTAGGGAAGAAATGATTGAATCTTCAATAATTTTGGAAAGCAAAATTAAAACCAAAAACTATTTATAAATATTTTTTCATAATAATATTATTAAGTATGTTTCTTGTAAAATTTAGTTAGTCTTAAAAAAATTAGAAAAATAAGGCCAAAAATGTTCATAATTTTCACTTTTTAGATTTTCACATGTTTTCTTATTGTTTTTATTTGTTTTCATACTGAACCCGTGATTTCTTCAGTTTGAAATATGGCATATATTTTGCCAAAGCATTGATAAAAAAAAACATTTTTTTTTTCAAAAAAAGTAAATTACTTTTTTGAAAAATATTAAAAAAAAACATGAAAATAAAATAGGTCATGTGACACATCGTTGGAAAGGTGTTTGAATTACCTTTACAACGAGTTATATATTATATATCTACGATAAGCAATTCTCCAAATATTATAATTTTTGTGAAGTTGTGTTGGACCAAAATTGGTAAGATTTTTCATTTTTAAAAATAAATAAAAACACAACTGATCAAAAGAAAAATATTTTGGATTTTTAATCCCACCCATATAGAGAATCAGTGTACCAAATCAAAATCGGTGAGATGGTCTGCCATATCTTTTTTTATTTTGGTTGATTTGATATGAGATTACCCTTTCTTCTAATTATTTTTGTGTATAAAAATTGGTTTCCAACAGCAACACCATACTCATACAGCTCGGCTAAAGGCATGCTAAAAAACTAAAATATTTCAAGGTATAAACAAAATGTGGCCCGAGTTCGGCTCGGAGGCCGTACCCTAACCCAAAATATTTAAAATAAACAATTCACACAAATAATAGGAATTCATTTGAAATTTGATGAAAATCATGATTTATCATTGCCGCTTTGTAGCTTGTCTTTAAAAAAATTAAATTACCGATACTATGAAAACCGTAACAGTAGAACATAGTTTAGAACTAATTTATGAGTTTTACTTATTTATAAAATAAAATAAACTTAAAAAAGAAAGGATTTTATTTAGTTAGTCTTTAATCCTGGATTTGAACCCCCGCACCTTCTGCATGTCAACTCAGTACTCTACCTCAGTTCTATCGAGAAACGAACTGTAAATGGTGAATTTGATATGCGTCCAGTGTTCTTACTAGAATGGATATGAAGTATTTTCGTTCAGTAAAACGCAATGGCCTACTTTTTCGTTCTGTAGTCTGTGCTTAGAATAGATAATATTCATGTGGGTATAACAAAAATATTTTACAATTTTTTATTATGAAACGTGTATTTTCAGGTCACAATCTGTATTCCAGACCTGTAAACTAGACTTATTAGCATTGGTATTTGTACATAAATAACTATTTTAATTAACCCCTAAACAAAATGAGTTAGATCCGCCCGTGCACACTTTTCAGTGTGAGCCATTTTTCAATCTGTTCCATACCGGTACTTGAAGATTTATTTACAATCATAATTAGCAAAAACTGGTTAGAGTAGTTAGTGAATATATTTAGAGAGATAGGTACGCGGTGATCGTTCGGAAAATCGAACTCTTCGAATAATTCAAGTCGTTTAATCGTTAATTTTGATGATGGCCAATAAAAATTAATGATGCTGGTGCTGGAGCTACTGTCTCTATAATCATTAAATAACAAGGTCTTAGTTGCATACCAATGTCCACCAGATGTGTACCGTGTGGGTTAGAAAAAAAAAACGAAATGTAGATTGTGGTGAATGCGATTTTTGAACTTGTAAAAAGGCATAAAATCCATTTTGGGATGTATTAATATACTTTAATTGACAAATTGAAAAACTTTTTGGAACATTGGTAACCTTCCTAAGAAAAATAAATACATAAATAATTAAAAACACCCTATCAAATCAATTAAAAATTATTCATAAAAACAATTTTGGCAAGGTTTTGTAGATCAGTGTATTACCTAATTTAGGCCCAAATAAACTTTTATTTCAACCATTTCAATCATCATTTCTAATCCTGTAGAAATTACTTAATATATAGCTAAAGCTGTGGACAGTAAACAACAGATTAACGTCATATACCTATACTGATTTCTCCAAGGGTTTTGGCAGGATTGACTACAAAATATTAATTTATGAGTAAATAATTTTGATTTGAGTGCTTCTCTCATTACATTAATAAAATCATATTATAACGGAGCAGTATGTTGCTTACAACGGTTTCGGTTTTAGAATATATTGACCCACACATTAGCTGTCCCTCAAGGGTCTAATTTAGGATTTCTACTATTTTTATTACTTATTATCTTATCAATAATATTTCCACATTATTAAACCTCTGATTGGTGTACAAATTATAATCTCTTTCTAAATTTGAGTAAATGTAAAATTTTAAATAATTATCAGATAAAAAAATATCTTTGACAAGTAGTGGCGAATCCACAGTTTAAGTCTGGGGGGTTAGTGGTATGTAAGTTTAAATCTGGGGGTAGTAGTGGTAATATTTGAGACCTTATTTTTGATAATAATACATTTTAGTACCAATAAAATGTTACCTTTAACAATTCTTGGGGGATAATTAGGGATAATTACCCCCTCGTATATGCGCCCCTGTTAACAAGAGTTACACAGATTGCAAGATCTCAGAGTAACATTTGATTTTTGTTTGCAATTTGTAGATCGAATAATTAATATAGTTTCTCAGACATCTAAATCTTTAGGATTTATTACAAGAAACTAGAATTTTTTCCAACGAAATGGGCCATGTTCACATGTGAGATATGCTGTTTTATAAATTATATTGTAATAGTTAGTCGCTATACAAGTTATTCTAAATAGTCAGTTCGTTAAAAAAGCCAAAAGTTTTTAAATTAAGCCCAATTGAAATTTAAAATTTGAAATTATACGTCATCGGGAATAGACCAATCATCTTGTGTCGAAGTTTTTTTTGTTATACAAAACCAAGCCAACGAACAAACCAACACACAGAATGTCGAAGTGAACGCACATCTAAGTGACATTAAAATTGACACCTCCTAACATCAGTAACATCTAACCTTAGTTTTTTGTTTTGGTTTAATTTTATTATTAATATGAATCAGCTGGATTTATAAAAGTTGAATCAAGTGTTTTACCCATTGTAAACGAAAATATGATTACCGAGATGATTACTGCATTTTTTAACAATACTCAGTTTACAAAAGTCACAAAGGTAAGACTTTGTTTTAAATGTAGGTAGTTACAGTTTATATGGAGCAAGTAAAACATATTTATTTCAGGTTTTATTTTTAGATCTGCCAAGCAAGAATATGGGGATAATTTCTTTTTCCATAAGAGAGAAGGAGACAAATTACACCTAAACATAAAGTACGGCAAAAACCTTCTGATGTGGTTGCATTGTAATTAACAAAAATGAAATTTTTAGTGCACAATATGCTTAGGATATGCTGCATGTCAAGGTTTGTAATATTTATTATGCTTTTTTGTTTTTATATTACATATAATAAACAGTGTATAAGGCCCTTTATTCCTATAAATATTTTTTTTCTAATTTTGACATACAGACATTTTTTGTAATCGCAGCAAGTGTTAAAATAATCTAGAAACAGATTTTGTTAGTGAACCTAGTAATAATTATGATACCAAAGGATGCTGCAGAGCACCTATGAAATTTTGAGTTCAAAAATATGCCATATTTTTAGGCTATTTTTATACCCTTTTCAAAAATTTTATGCTCCTCGTTTTTTGCAAAACTTAAAATGCTCTATAGCTTCGAACAAAGTCAGCAAAGCACCTCTATTTTATAAAGTTTTTTCTGTAAAAACAGCAACACCATATATTTATGCACTTGAAATATTATATTTTTAAAAATACATGGTGCTTGCTAACCTTCGAAAGAAGCCAGCAGAGCAATTCGGTGTTTTAAAGCTTTTTTCTTAAAACCACACCCCATTTTTAGACTCTTGAAATATTGTAAAACTTTACTAAAAAAATTGCTATTTTTAAATAATACAGGGTGCTTTGTTGGAACAAAGTCAGCAGGACACTTCAGTTTTTTAATTTTTTTTTTTATATATAAAAACAACTACTTATGACACATGTTTAGGCTGTTTTAAAATCCTAAAAATGTGGTAAGTACATTTGTTTTCAGAAAAAAACTTTGAAGTCAGCAAGGAATTGCGAATTTTTTTTAAAATGCCAAATTTCGAATATTTTATAATATTGTAGGAGCTAAAAAACGTGGTGTGGTTTAAAAAAAAACTGGGGTGCTCTGCTGGATTCGTTTGAAGCTAACAAAGCATCCCGTAATTTTTTATTTTATAATACTCAATAGCCTAAAATGAGACATAGCTGTTTAAACAAAAAATTGTATTTTTAAAAATAGCAGTTTTTTCGAAAAGCTCTATAATATTTCAAAAATGTGAAAATGTGGTGAAATTGTTTTTTTTTTAAGTTTTGAAAATCCGAGGTTCTTTACTGGATTCGTTCAGAGCTAGTAAAGCTCTGCTCGTCTTGTTACATAAAATAAAGGCATTTTGTAGCTGGTTATATAGTTATTTTGTAACTGCATATCTAACCCTTTTATTTTTTTCAGTTGGTTGTAAATATGTGGCTTCATAGAAGAAGTGAGGAACCATCTGTAATATCTATTCAGTGTTATTGGAAAGGCTCTAATTTATCAAAATGCGTAAATATTGATGTACACTTGGCTAGATTGTTAAAGAAACCTCTTCATCCACTACAGGAAAATAAATCAGTACTTTTATATTCTTAGGATTTGTATATATATATTTTATTTGTAAATAAATTGTTTTTTACTTCATTTTTCTCATTTTTTATTAAAAGATTAATAAATAAAATTTTCACAGATTTTTATATTTTTGTTTGTAAACAATAATTGAAGAGTTTTTATTAAAAATCACCAATGTTAATAATAATAATAATTTAAGTCAATATTATTCTTTCTCCTTTTTTAAAGCTACTATCAATAAAGGTATAACTTTAGCTTGACCTATGATCAATTTTTAAATTTTGTGATATGTTTGGTTCAACGGAAAAAAAATTATAACCCTTTGACATTGGTTGTTTTTACTTAGATTTTCATAAAAAATAAACGGAACTGCAAACATGTTTTACTATCGTAATAACGAATAGCAATATTAAATTTTTTTTTTACATTTATCACTGTTGTCATTTTCATAAAGGATTGATAAGAAGGCACACTTTCTGGTTTTTTGAAAAAGGTAGCAAGAATTGTGATATTTTTAAATTTATCACCAGTGATACCACATGTAGTTACCCGATTTATTGGAATATATAGACTTTGCTACCACATTCAACTGAACTTGGTTGTTTTTAATATTTATCACTGTGACATAGGCGTTTTTGTCAAAATGTTTCATTTTAAACTGCTGTAAATAGGTGCCTTTGTTTTGGTAGTTTTAGTCCCAAAAAAATCTATGCATATACAGGTACTCATTCCTCTTTGATTTGTTCGAAAAGTTAAAATTTTATAAAAAATTACAATGGCTGTTTAAAAACTCATTATAATCCCTGAAATGTGATAATTAGGTAAATTAAATTAAAAAAACAAACAAAATTATTAAATTAATATTTACTCTTACAAAATAGGTTCTTGTAAGTTAACAAGCAATTATGCAGATATTACTAAGTAAATGTACTTGCTTAAAATTCACACACGAATGTGGTTTTAACTTGTTAAATTAACTAACCCTTCTTATAACTCTTTCCACATGTATTCTTAGAGATGCTATTCTTTTACTTAATTGTACATCTTCTGGAGAACTTTTTTCATTCTGTGATACACTAGGTGTGGCTTTACTAAAGTGCATCCCATGTTTTCAAGTAGCTGAATATTCTGAAACCCCTATCTGCCATTATATGGGATCCAGGAACCAGTTTGTTTAAATACCCACATTTTTCTATTATCACTAGTTCTTCCACAAAATGATGAATAAATTCGGTATCTTCAAAACTTTCAGGAGATTCTGCATTTTCTTCCAGAAGGGTTTTTAGGTTATACACCTAAGAATTTATAGAGCCTCATTTTCAATTTCCTGAAGGGGACAATTAGCAGAAATTGCTGCTACATCTTGATAATCCGGTGTATTTTTATTAAAAAGTTTACGAGAAACATCGCTAGTAGAAGGTTGATTTTCTTCTTTCCACATTTCTAGGAACACTAATAAATATTTTTGAAGATGAATGTGAATCATTATCACATTCTGGAACAAAACACTTTTTCGTAGTCATAATATTTATTTATAAAAAGTACAAAATAAACACTCAAATTCCAAATAAATTATTGATCGAGACACTATGACAGATGACATACAGTGCTGCCGTTTTGCCATTTTCTGAATTATTAAGTGACTTTTAAAACAATAAAACTTTAAATATAGTAAAAGTTTAAACAGAAACAATACTTTCAAAAAACATTTGATATTATATATTTAAAAGATATTTGTTTAACGATGTTTTAGAAGTCTAAAAGTAAGAAGGAGTACACAAACGAACGTACATCACTTCTCGTAAACCTTCTAGCCGGCAACGTTGTGCGCTAGCTCCTATTGGTCTATTCCCGGTGACGTCATAAATTTTAAAAAAATTCATAACTCCGGCAAATGAATAGATAAAAAAAAAATAAAAAAAATGTAGTTTTATTTTTAACTCTACTATTCATAAAAAAAATTTCAAAATTTTTGAACATGCCCCATTGCCATAAAAAAGTTTAAAACACTCATTGATTTTTTGGAATTCATAGTATTAAGTGCATATAAATTCGTTGGAAGAAGTTCAACGCAAGATTCTTTAATTCTTATCTAGTAGGCTTGATGAAATTTATTCTGCAAGAAGTATTTATTTTGGTACATCGTTTCAATGTTCACTTTTGAAATTATGTACAATACGTTCCTCTACAAATTAGTACAAAATTCTATTGATTCCCAAATCTTCTTTATCTCCACTACATTATCCATTTCACAGAATGTGCAACAACATTAAATAATTTATTTATTCATAGAAAGATATTTCAAAAATAAACATGAAAAAGCATATTTTGAATTAATGGAAATCAAGGCAGTAGCACCACAAGGTAGTACAGTGTGTTGTGTACTTTACATTCTATACACCAATGACATACACAATCCTAAATACGATACAATAGCCACATTTGTAGACGATACTACATGAAAAGATCACAAAGACAGAAAAATACAAACATGTATTATCCATATTCATGCCTGAACTAAAAGATGGAGTATCAAGTTGAATAAGAACAAGTCAACTCACGTTAACAACACAAACAAATGGAAGCAACAAAGTCAAATCAGAAATCACGATATTCCGATGATTCAGTAAAATATCTAAGCACGATTTTAGATGCAAGGCTCCGCTGGAGAGAACATGTCAAAAAAATTTAAAATGTACTTGCTGATGGGAAAAAATTGCTTCGAAATGCAAATGTGTGTAAGATGTTACGTATTTACGAAAACCTAACATACATGCACAAACGACCTAGCAGATGATCTGCATGCGTTGGCATGTTGCCTTAATGTCCATCAAATATCCTGATGGCTGAGTTGATAAGGCAGCGTGCGTTGAAAACGAAATCAAAAGCTAGTAATATGAAGAAAATATTAACTAATTTTAAAGAAAAATAACATAAAATAAATTACCATGAAAAGGTATAGTAAAACTGACCCATATAATAAACATCATTTAGGCTTTAACATATTTCACTATCATGGAAAATACTGTAGTAATAATGATATCTAGACCAGCAAAACTTAATCTCTACCTGAGATATCAAAACTATTTCAAAAACTGCTCTTAGAAAGACTGAATTAGTCGACAAATACAACTTATCCTGTTATATGAATTTGGATTTCAAGATAAACATTCTGCGATTAATCAAATACATTTTTTTTTGTTTACAAATTCCTCGAAAACGTTAAAAATGGGATCCTCTCGTTCTTCTTAGTCATCATTATTTTCAATAATATGAATTGGCTGTTGAATGGAGAACAACGAGAACCATGGCGAGACTGAGCAAAATAAAAATAATTAAAATGAAAAAGATCACCACGAGAATAACCAAACTGAGAATTAACAGAATAGACATGGTAGGAACATAATTGAAGACAACGAAAACGGTCAAGTTTAACAACAGAAATGTAACGAAAAAGAGAAAATATTTCAAATTAAATGAAGAAATAATAAATTGTAACGCAAGAAATAAAATTAATATTAATGTTATAATGCTTTATACGTTGACCAAAGTGGACGCAGACTTGAGAGCTGTGTACAGGAACACTTGAAACTTATTGAGAAGTTTAAAGATTCACACATTGATTACACTACTTTCTCCTTTGCGAAACATCTTCTCTCCGAAAAACCTTCGGCTTCCATCTCCACTGCAACAAAGGTATCCACATGGATCCTATTGAGCTTTATGAAATCAATACATCCATCAACAATAGAGATAAAGTTTGTTAGAATGATTAACTTCAGCCCAAAGTCAATTACCTTTTTAATATAAAATCAAATCACAACTCAAAGCCATGTGTTTACAATAATACGATTGGCCGTTTCTCTCTTCAAAACGTTTACTCCTCTGGCAAATACCTCAGCAGGTATTGATTAAAATTAAAAGAAAAATATGATGTGTCCAACACATGACTTTCCTATCTAGTTATTATAGGCTTCTTCCGGTTATCTTGTACAACCTATTACAGCATCTCTATAAATGTTTAGAGGATAAACTAAATATATACATTGTCCACATACATCTACCTCGAAACATTTTTCTATAGATATTCATTGAAAACGAAAATACTGAAAAATTTAAATTTAGCACTTTTCCTACAATTTTTCCATTACGGTCCATTTTAGAAAAATCATGTATAAACAAAAATTATAGAGATCGATATCGCAAACAACTTTTAGTTCAACAATTTTCATAAAAATCAGAATTTTGCACATTTTGTCAAATTTTTCGAATACTGACCATTTCAGGAAATTTTGACATAAAGCAAAAATTATAGATAATAATATTAGAAATAACTTTTATTTGAACAATTTTCTTCTCCAAACATAAATAACAGATATATTCCATAAAATATAAAAACGGCCTCCCATAAAGTACCCCCCAGATGTTCCGACTTTGTCCAAAATCTAATCAGCTCATTGGACGCTGAAACAAAGCTTAAGTTTAAAATTTGGTGTTTTTCTGTGTATGTGTTCATGAGTTATGCGTTATACACACACACACACACACACACACACACACACACACACACACACACACGCACACGCACACGCACACGCACACGCACACGCACACGCACACGCACACGCACACGCACACGCACACGCACACGCACACGCACACGCACACGCACACGCACACGCACACGCACACGCACACGCACACGCACACGCACACGCACACGCACACGCACACGCACACGCACACGCACACGCACACGCACACGCACACGCACACGCACACACACACACACACACACACACACACACACACACACACACACACACACACACACACACACACACACACACACACACACACACCATCGCGAAAATAGTCAAAACGGATTCAGGGGACCTCAAAACGTAAAAATCCGTCGAAAACTCGAGGTCGAAAAAAATCATGATTCCTTATATTTGTATACAGATAGGAAAGTAAAAAAGCAGAGAGAAAATATTTTCAACATTTTACCTTCGATTTTGCTTACTAAGGAGAACGTCATTCTTGGACCGATTTCGTCCTTATTAAGACTCATCTACAAGAATTAGTCTCCAGTCTCTAATGGAGTCTGCCTCTGCAGCTATACAAAATTCACTCAAATACATTAACAGGGGTTGAGACTGTTTGTAGATATTCAACGAGCGAAAATGGTAACGCCATTTGCACTTAGTAAGTAAAATCAAAGGTCGCTGTAGTACCTAGTTCAGAGACTAGGTGAAATATAAGCCAGGCCTAATGCTTTCTCTGCTATGCTCTGGATTACTGGTTTTAACTGTTTGTTTAGTTTAGTTTTTTATTTCCTCATTGATTTTAAATAAATAATTCTCACTTTATTTGGAATAACAAGTCTTCATTTCTAAAATATAATATCAAAGGCAATTTACTTAATTTTGTTATTTTTTTAAGTTTCAGCTATAATGTTAGCTGTTATGTCAAGAATGCCATTAATTTCTTCCACTTGCTTACTGGTCTCCACTCTGATGTCAACGGACTGTAACAACCAGGTATTCTAAAGGCTTATTAGTAACAACTATAGGTCTTTAGGTACTGGCAATATACTATTAAGGGATTAAGGCAGCACTGTCACCAGCCAAAGGGTCCTGAAGTCCCGAATAATTATTATTATTATTTTTATTATTTATTTTCTTTTAATGGCGCTACTTAGTGCAAGCAATAAGTAATTAATTCAAGCATTAAAATAGCTATTTGTGTATTAAGAGCGGAAAGTGCTACTTTGCAGCTTAAGATAAAAAGTTGCCGCGCGACGCGCAGCGGAGTGCGGTATTTTATCGTAAACGGCAAATAGCTTTCCGCTCGAATTACAAACAATATTATTTTGCCGAATTCAAATCTTACTACGTTAATTTGATAGACACGGCTAACTTGACTAGCAAACGAAAAGTATGTTGTGTTGCCTGCTTACTCTATGATTAATTTTATGATACGCATAAAAAATATTTGTTAGTAAGTACATCTAAAAAATAACTTACAAGATGATCGGTTAGAATCCTCAACAAATTAATGGCTCTCTGTTTTAAAATTTATTTAATTTTACAAACAAAAAAAATCAAATTTAAAAAATAAATATTAATTTGTGAGGATTGAATGCACGACCATCAGGTTCAAAGACAAACGCGCTATGTTCTACTCCAACAAGACATGTTAAATATAAGTGTTAAAAACAGGGTAATTTATTTTTAATATTTTAATTATCATTTAAATATTAAGGAAAATGAGTTTGAGAATTAAATGTTCAACTAAAAGATTTAGATTAGTCTACAGTTTCTTTTAAAATACCGATTAGCTTCATAATAACAACCTTTCTAATTAAATTTTCTAATGAAAATAGCAAAGTGACGATATTTAAATTTAGTTAGATTATGTTACGTAATGATACGCCGAAAGAATGTGGTCTCTTCACGAAAAGCCTCGGCAGATTGTGTAGCTTCATGATTTTACACAATATCCCGACGCTTCATGATGTGACTAGGATCTTTATGAAAAGACGAATTTCACTATAAGACTACGACATATATGTTAGGGCCGGTGCTCAGGAACGTTTGTTGCAGTCGCGTCGACGCAACGGAATTCATCGGGAGCGTCGAAATACATTCAATCAAGTCAGGAAGTTCACATGATGCAACGTCGACGTTACGTCAACGTCATAGATCGCGAGTGCAAAGATACCTCCGTTCGGTACCTTCTCGACGCGTTGCAAAGATATATTAGTATGTATGTTTATATTAGATAAGCGATACGCCCTCTACTGTGAACTAATGAACTAAATACACTGACCATTTGACATTTAATGTTCTGTGTCAGGTTTTGATTATTGGGTCATGTCAAACAATGTTGTTTTAAAAGGAGAATGGAGAGTTTTGCTTTACTTTATAACATTCTTCTGTATTGTAAAAAATAAAGGTACTATACTCTTAAGTAAAATTCATATTTTTTGACAAACCTTGCATTTTAAGTTTTGGACCATGCAGAATTTTTTATCACATGAATTTTTTCACAAAACCAATAATAAAAAAGTTTTCCATATGGTTCCAACTTAAGTAGATACACTGTATAATAGTGCATGTGACAAAACGCAGGTTTTTTTTTGTCAAAAACCCTCTTTGTTAACTCTGAAAGTTCTTTTGTTAGTGGGTTCTGACATAAATTCTGCTCCCCCCTCACGCATGGTAACGACTAAACAAATGCCCAAATCCCGTAGGGAATGCGAAGTTAGAGATGATTTAATTTTTATTTTAGTTTAGTTAAAATCAGTTGTGGAGAAACTATTGCCATAGGGGCGCTTGTTGAGTGAATAGAAAAGTATTCAAACAGCTACAACTAAATTATCCCCTTTATATTCAGTGCCGGCAATAACTACCTCTCCATTTTCTATGTAGTTGTCATGGTCGTAATCACCTGTATTCGATGGAATATTTGGATCACCATTAGCTCAACATAATTATTATTCTTGTCAACCAAATAAGTTCCCTTAATATCCCCTTACATCATCCAGGTCTAACTTACTATCTTCAGATTCCGTTCCAGAAAGAATGTCATCAAATTCTTCCAATAATTTTTCTACTATGTTCAACTGATATTTAAAAGTTGACAGAAACACAGTATATAACACACCTACTACTGTCGAAATAGTTTTTTTTATGTATGTTTAGTGACCATTGTGGTCCCATATAAATTTGGTCAAAATCTGATAATGGGATCCATGAGAAAATCATCAAACTCCTCATTTTTTCATCAAGCTCAATTTGTGATGGCAACTGCATGATTTTGAAGTAGTTTTTTTTTTAATTACTTTTATTATAAAACATTTATATGTCCACACCTTTTAAGTTTATTTTTTATTTTACTAATTTTAATAAATATATGGTTGTTACAGATTTATGCAAAAAAATATATATGAATATTATTAAGCTCTTGAATTTATTTTCCTGTACCAAATGGACATTTTTCTGTTACTAAACATGTTTTAAAAATCTGATGTGTCCAACACATGACTTTCCTATCTAGTTATTACAGGCTTTTTCCGTTTATTGTGTACAACCTATTGCAGCATCTCTATAAATGTTTAGAGGATAAACTAAATATATACATTGTCCACATACATCTACTGCGAAACATTTTTCTATAGATATTCATTGAAAATGAAAATACTGAAAAATTTAAATTTAGCACTTTTCCTACAATTTTTCCATTACGGTCTATTTAAAAAAAATCATGTATGAACAAATATTATAGAGATCGATATCGCAAACAACTTTTATTTCAACAATTTTCATAAAAATCAGAATTTTGCACATTTTGTCAAATTTCTCGAATACGGACCATTTCAGGAAATTTTTACATAAGGCAAAAATTATAGATAATAATATTAGAAGTAACTTTTATTTGAACAATTTTCTTCTCCAAACATAAATAACAGATATATTCCATAAAATATAAAAACGGCCTCCCATAAAGTACCCCCCCAGATGTTCCGACTTTGTCCAAAATCTAATCATTTCACGTCAGGCCGAAATAAAACTCAAGTTTAAAATTTATTGATTTTTTCTTTATCCGTTTTTGAGTTTTCTTCAAATTTCGAAATTTACACATTTTCTCAAATATCTCGAATACGGTCCATTTTAGAGAAATTATCTATGGGACAAAAATTATAGAGAATTATATTACAAACAACTTTTGTTTGAACAATTTTTATAAAAAAAAATATTTTTTTACATTTTGTCAAATTTCTCGAATACGGACCATTTTAGGAAAATTTTGTAAATAACAAAAATTATAGATAATAAAATAAGAAGTAACTTTTATTTAAAAAAATTTCTTCCCCAAACGTAAATAACAGATATATTCCATAAAATATAAAAATGACCACCTATAAAGTACCCCCTCAGATGTTCCGACTCTGCCCAAAATCTAATCAGCTCATGAGACGCTGGAATAAAGCTTAAGTTTGAAATTTGGTGTTTTTCCGTGTATCGGTTCATGAGTTATGCGTTATACAGACACACACACACACACACACACACACACACACACACACACACACACACACACACACACACACACACACACACAGACACACACACACACACACACAGACAGACAGACAGACAGACAGACAGACAGACAGACAGACAGACAGACAGACAGACAGACAGACAGACAGACAGACAGACAGACAGACAGACAGACAGACAGACAGACAGACAGACAGACAGACAGACAGACAGACATCATCGCGAAAATAGTCAAAACGGATTCAGGGGACCTCAAAACGTAAAAATCCGTCGAAAACTCGAGGTCGAAAAAAATCATGATTCCTATACTTTCCTTATATCTGTATACAGATAGGAAAGTAAAAAGGTTGTAACAACAACTAAATAAAGTTATAACTGATTTTAGATATATTTGAAAATATAGAAGAATATCTTTTGATGTGCCATTATTTATCTATTCTTCACAAGAATCACTCATTTGTAATTATATTTAATCTCAATAACTAAAAAAATACTGACAATTAGTTTAACAGACACTCATTTAAAATTTAAAAAAATAATAGTACCCTCGTGACCAAATATGAACCGTGATTGGTGGATTTCATATCCGTACAGTGTTCTTAATAGAATGAATAAATATATTCGTTCACCGGCCTATTCGATCGAATTAGCTTGATAGTGCTTTTATTATTTGAAACACTATACACCTAGAACAATTTATTAAGACTCCTGAAATATGTTTACACTGTCCACTGCTTTACATGAACACCGCCATTTACCAATTTCTACACCTTGTGAATGAGAACTGGCCTACAATAATATGGGGATCTAAATTCATTGCACTAGTTTGGAGAACAACTGCATAAACAGATATACCGATTCATCCATCGTACTAGGAACATGGTAAACATGATGACCAATTGACGCTTGTCCGCAACTGTCACATTCAAATTTTGTGCTTTTATCGCAGGCGAAAAGTATTTCTTTAGATTTAAAATGAATGTTTACGAAATTGCTGAGAAAGTACAAATTGTAAAATGGCATTTTCAAGGCAACACAATTCGACAAATAAGCGGTTTGTTTGAGGCGACATTTCAAAATAGGCCCATACCATCACTCTCAACAGTACATCGTATTGTTCAAAATTTTGAAATTCAGGGCTGCGTTTCTCCCAATGAACATAAAAAGGCTCGAGTTAATAATAATCAGAATGAACAAGAAGATAGGGATATTATGATTTGTGCAACTGTGGAAGAAAATCCGATGATATCTCAGAGAGAGGTTGCGGAAGTTGTAGGTTCCAGTGAAACCACAGTAAATAGAATTTTAAAAAAACATGGATATCGATCTTATAAAGTAAGAAAATGCCAAGAAATTTATGAAACTGACAATATCAGACAAATGGAATTTAGCGAGGCAGTAATGGATAAAGTTAACAATGACAACAATTTTCTTTACAATGTTGTGTTCACCGATGAGTTGACTTTTCCATTACTTGCCAGGCATAATCCATCCCAAGTCCGATATTGGTCTCGAGAAAATTTACATAAATTTGTAACAGTTCGCACGCAGTTCCCGTAAAAGTTGAATGTTTGGATGGGAATACTAGGTGAAAATGTAATCGGTTCTTTTTATATTGAGGGTAATTTAAATAGTGTTAAATATTTGGATTTACTCAGACACCATATTGTCCCTGAGATACAGCGATTGGCAGAAACTCGATTTAACAATATTTGGTTTCAACACTTTTTAAATGAAACATTTCCCAACAGATTATTATCAGGGAAAGGTACAATTCTGTGGCCAGTTAGATCGCCGGATCTCGCACCTTGTGATTTTTTTTATGGGGTTATTTAAGGTCTCAGATATACAAATTCAGGGAAGAAAGAGCTAACGACTTAGATGAACTGAAAGTGAAAATTTCAGAAGCCGTTCAACTTATTAGTCCCAATATGTTGGCTGAAGTAAGGCGATCATTTTACGATCGCTTGGGGTACTGTCTTGCCCAAGAAGGAGGTCTATTTGAGCACCTATTACATTAAAAATAAATTCGTGTTCTTTTATTATTGATTGTAATTTATTATTGTCTATTGGATTCCATTTTATAATTTTTATTTTTTTGTAATGTTTTAATCTTAGTTTTGTATTTTTTTTTAATCTTAGTTATGTAATTTTTTAAAGTTCGTTTTGTTTTTTTTTTAATGTTCAATGTTTGTTCTCTATTTTTTAATGTTTGTATTGAATTTTTTTCCATTTGAAAACAAAATCAAAGTTGTTTTTTATAAATCTTAAACTGTTGCTGTTCTTACTATTGTGGAGGGTCTCAAAAAAAGAGAAAAAAAAAGAAATGAAAAAAGAAAATGAAAATTAATAAAATAAAAAAAAAAAGAAAAAAAACGTCGGCGCCGAGATTCGATCCTACCTCTATCCGCGTAGGTAGACTGTATGTACAACACCTTACCCCCTGTGCGACGTCAACAACTATTAAAGTTGTTCAAAATTTTGTCTATTATTACAAATTCTGGTTGATGGTTGCACTATTAAATTTCGCTATTTTCATGTCTGAATATGTTATTTATGTTTGTTCTTTATCTTCATTTATTTATAAAATATTAATTAATACTCAACTCTGTCGTGAAATGTATAAAGTTATTCCAAATATGTCACATGCGAAAGCTTTGGAATGACAGTAGCGGACAAGGGTAAATTGGTCATCAGTTTGACCGTGTTCGTAGTATCGTGGATGGATCTGTATGTTTATCACTAAATAACAGTCCTAGAATTTTTACTTCCACCAATATACTTCATAAGTTCTACTAAACAGCCTAATTTTAGAAATCTCACTAAAAATAGAATAAATATATTAATATTTTATTAAAAGATAATAAAAATATCTTAAATTAACATAAATGAATGAAAGTAACTAAAAAACAAAATTTATAGGGGGTTAGTTACCAAATAAAAATATATCTTTTACTAAAGTGTCTAATCACTAAAAATTAACAACAATATCTTTTCCTTGAAATAGCACAATATAAACAAAATTCTTATTATTGACTGTTTAAAAACTTAAAAATATAGGTAAACAATAACAAACTACTACATTTAGTTTAAATGTCAAGTACAGACGGCGCTGCGATCTTAATTTTAGATCCCAATAAAGGTCATACGAAAGGCGGTAGAAAAACGTTGTAGTTACGGGCGATGAGCAATTCGACACAAAATTATTCATAAGAGAAATAAAGGAACATATTCCGAAATTATCTGGTTTTATTTAAGCATTAATATGCAGGTTATCAAATGAGCATATGCTCATACGAACATAATTAAAAAAATCAAAAATGTTAAAGCGAAAGTACATTTTAACTTTTAGTAAACGGGAGCTTAAGTGTGGATTTACCCAGCATTTCCTCTTCTTCCTCACAAACTGTTTGTAAACAAGATATAGGTACAAATATCACTTTTCTTTTGAACTTACATCCATATTTTTTATTCTCATACGAATTTGCACTGCCTTGTTTCGAGAGAGAAGACAAGAAGCGCAGCGTGTGAATTAAAAATTGCGTTTGCATTTGCGTTAACGTGACGTAGATTTTCGTTAGAGGATCGTAGAAAAAAATACTCGAGTGGATTGTCTGTAACTTCGTTTTTGCACAATATGGCCATCATATTCACTCTTGTTGTACAAACTACTATTTTGTATTGATAATAAATAAGTGTTTGATTTTGTGTCTTAAAAAAAGGATCTCAAATTTGGTCCCTTTATTCTAAGTTTAGTGTTCGCGATTAAACTACAATCAAGGAAACAGGTCCCGCTTATGATTTAAAATATCTTTCTTTTTATTAATCTATGGATTAGTGTTTAAATTTCTATTTAATTCCGTGATAGGTACCTAGATCGTAGCGGAGCACCAGTCTGCAATGTGCTGTATTATAGATGAATTACCGCGAGGTAATAAAAAAACCTCCATATATCCGAAACAAAGGATGGATACTTTTTTTATTGAAGTGATTGATACGATCGTCGAACACCGACCACAGAAATGAAAAATACTGAATCATGTCCATCCGATTCGACGGTAAGTATTAATAAATGTGAATGAATCGTGGCAAGTGGTATCTGTCTGTAATTTCCACTCGGATCCATTGGTAATTTACGATCTAGCGATGGGCGTTCTACTCAAAAATCTGGACGTGGGGCGGCATCTATGCCGCTTATAAATCTGTCAAAGCGATATTGTATTGCCGTTATTTATGTAGAAATCAACTGTTCACTTCATTCTCATCAATCTAGCTCGCCATGACCGACCAACACAGCCAACTACATTATTTTATTTTATACGCGTAGATATACTACACACACCTATCTCTCTTTCATATAAATCCACTCTTTTGATTTGAAATGTTAATATGTATGGAGTATTTTGGATTTATTTATTGCGTCTGGTCTCAGTGACGGAGGTTTGAACGATCATTTTATAATCCCTCGAAAGAATTTTAATCTTTTCTACTGCCTACCTTTTAAAAAGTTACATTATTTACGTTCGTTTCATTTCGACAACATACAGAGTATGTTACATGTCATGGAGCAACCTCAATATTACAGTGTTATTAAAATATTGATATTAGTTGCAGGTGTTAAGTATACATATTTAACACCATTCTGCTTTTGTTTAGACAATCAAAATTTGATATTGACCATTAATATTGTGAAGGTAAAAGGGGTCTTTGAATAAAATGTATGTGATTTGTTTTTTTTTAATAATTTATTTAACGCTATTGAGCATGCTACCTCCAATTACCAGAAATTTAGCTGAATCCCCTGGTGCCAGAGGTAGGGATGTTTAGAGAGCCCAACATCCATGGACTCGGGATCAACGGCTTTACATTTCCTCCAAAAAGATAGCACATTCCACGCTATAGCGTAGTTCGTACTCATTGATATAACGCTTGCCCACTTTTATTGAAATGGTCACTTATTCAACTACTAACTACGCTAGGCCTGGCTTGGTTGCAGATATCAATACACAGTAAGTGAACCTGCTAAGCCGGGCCGCTGCCCTATGTGATTTGTTATTGGGGTTTTATCAAACAAAAAATGGACTATGTCAATGGGTGTATCCAATAATATATAATTACGTACCTCAATAGGGTAACGTTATTATTACTTTTTATTGTGTGTGCTATTGGCTTCAACTGCTAAGGTTATCTCGCCTCGTGTTCTGTGTAGGATTTGTTACTGTTTCCCAGCACTATTTTAGGTAGAGCACTTAATTAGAACCCAACAGTAAATGGTCGAGTGGGGAATCCTACCAAGGCATCAGAATTAATTTTAAATAATTAAATTAAATAAAAAAATCCCGGCCAACGGTGGGATTCGAACTTGGAACCCTTGGATTCGCAGACATAAATTTTACCACTGAGCCACACACCCCCTTAAATTATTACTTAAGTTTCGCAGTTCTTAATTGTAAAAAGTTATTCATACAAAATTAGGTGGATACAAATTATACTGCTCAACAAAATGCATAGAATTAGGGAAGACAGAATCACGAACAGATGTTTGTAATCAGAATCTAGACCTGCACAAAGTGATAGAAGAAAAAGATAATGCAATAGACAACGCTGGACAGCTTTATGACGAACAGATAGGCAATCTTGAATTAACTCTAGGAGGCCTAAGAAAGGATATTTCAGCGAGAGAAGCTAACTTAATAAATCAAAGAAAAAGGTCAAGTGAGTTCTTACAAAAGGTAGAACAAGCGGAGCAGTCGTAGATTGATAGAGTTAACTATAAAAAAGCTCTTATAAATTAGTAAACTATAAACACCGACATTATAGAGTCAACGAATGAACTAAGACAGCTAGAGGATGAATTTAAAAGTAAATGCATATCTATCGAAAAACCTGAAAAAACGACTTGGAAAGCAAATGATATCGTCAATTAAAAGTTTAGAAGCCAATAAAGCAATACTTAATAAAGAGATATGTCGTCTTCGTGATGAACTAAAATCAGCGATAAATCATACACCCAGCTTTGCAAAAGCTCCTGATAACCCTGTTAATAAGCATGTTGCAAACTATCGTAAACCTGAAATCCTCATAATAGGAGAGTCCAATGTGAAAGGATTTATATCACTTTCGATATAAACTGTCAATCTCTTATCAAAGCAACAGTCGAATGCATTATAAAACTGGTAAAAACTTAGTAGGTAGAATGAGCAAAGAAGATTATGTCATTTTGTTTTGGGGTCCAGAAATGGCGCTCTTTGAAAAATCTATAAAAAATGATGACAATGTTTCACTATTACATCTTTGTTCTTCTACAAATTTAATAGTTTACGACTCTCCATTAAATAGACATATACCAATACTTAATGATGTAATAGATGTGCAAAATGTCTCTTTTAGTCTAGCTCTTACAAAGGAAAAGTCGACTTGTTCCTATGACTATGAAATGATATTGGTAATTCTGAGTTGTTCTCTAATTCTTATTTTATCTATCGACGTGTTACGAATTAAATTGTGAACGTGGAGTTCTGTTAGCAATTCGGAGTAACCAGGCCATGACAATTGCTACCCCTCTAGTCCCAACCTATGAAGATATATCAATACAACTAAAAATAGGTAGTTCTGACTTTATTGTAGGTAATATTTATATTATTCCTCGATGTTTACCACTCCTTCTGTGATAACTGTGAAGCCCTAAAAAATAAGTTCGAATCCGTTAAATTTTTTATACTTGGAGATTTTAATGTTTTCTGAGATTCACTGGTGCTTAGAAGAAGTTACGTCTGTTTCCACTCATTTAATGAATCGTAGTACCCAAATTTTAGTAGAAACCATGTTTTTTTTTTAACTTCAGCAAATCAATCTCGTTCCTAATTCTCGAGGTACAATTCTTGATTTAATATTTACTGGCGATATCCTTGAAATAACCTGTTTTGAATGTTTTGATCCTTTGATGCCTCTTAATTTCCGTTACTATCCAGCTTCGGAAATGTCTCTTAGATTAATCCACACAAGTCCTCTAAAAAGTGAAACCGATGTAAAAGTTTATCAATTTTGCAAGGCCAACTTTAATAAATTAAATATTTTCTATGAACAAATTGACTGGTCGTTCTTAAATGACTCTATTGAATCAGACGAAATTTTGTAACTGCCTATTTAGAGGTATATACGTATTTGTATGTTCCTAAGAAATCATTAAAAAATGAAATTTCCTAAGAGGTATAATGAGTAGTAAGTTAATAGATTAAAAAATCTAATTTATGGAAAATCCTGTACCTGTATCGAAGTGGTAGATCAAACTATATGTTATTTATTCAGATCTGTCTAAAGCTTTCGATAGAGTTTGTCATTCTCCCTTTATTGATAATCTTGCCGATATTGGTATATTAAAAAGTTATCTCGGTTGGATCAAGTCCTACCTTACGAATCGACGATAACGTGCTCTATTTTGCGGGTAACTGTCACGCGAATAGTTTGTTACCTCGGGTGTTCCACAGGGTTCGCATCTTGATCCTATGTTATTCATATTATTTATTAAAGACATTTCTTCGTATTTTAAGTATTCACAGTTTCTTATATATGCAGATGATATAAAAATATTCCTGTCAGTGTCACTAAACATTATTTATCTACAGGTAGATCTGAATAGTTTTGTATCGTTGTGCGAATTAAACCTTCTGCAACTAAATGTATCAAAGTGCAAATTAATGAAATTCTACAGATGTACCAACCCCAGTAATATTCTTTATTATATAAATAACCGCTCTCTGGAAGTGGTTTCAACAATTAACGACCTTAGGGTCCTATTCGACAAGGAGTTATCCTTCAATTTACACTTGGAGAGTGTTGTTCTGAAAGCTTTTAGGATACTAGGCTTCAACAGGAGGAATACCAAACACAATCAAGATAATTGAGCAATGTTATGCCTATTTAACAGTTTGGTGTGCAGTAATCCTAAATACTATTTCATAATATGGTCACCATCTTAAACTACATACAGTAAAAGACTTGAAAATGTACAAAACAAATTTTTAAAATATCTTCTCATTAAATTCGGCGTTCCATCCCAGGGAATTGTTTATGAAACATGACTATTATTGTGTGGGGTTCAAAGTTTGGAACGAAGCCGACAGGAGGCAGGACTTTTGTTTTTACACAAGTTGCTTGATGGCCAAGTGTATCGTGCAGATTTGCTAAAATTAGTAAAAATCTCTGTTCCTTTAAGACGAAGACGTCACTTAACCTTATTTCATGTGAGGACTCATAGGACTAATTACGGCAAAAATTAATTTATCGACAGGTTATTAGGTAACTATAATAATATTTTTTTAAACGAAAATATTTCTCATAAATTACTGCAAACTATTAAAAATAAAAAGACTATAGAACTCTTCTCTATCTAAATTTTGTTTTTTTCATTTTGGAAAAATTTGTATTTGTATCCAAAGTATCCATTATATTTAGGTATATGTTGTTAAATATATTTTTAACCTTTTGATGCAATTAAAATCTATTTTCAATCTTTTGATGCAATTTGTCTTTTTATTAATTTTTTATATCTTTGCATATAATATCTTTTGCTGTTGTTATGTGCCAATTGGATTATATCTGTAATGTACTGCAATAAATAAATAAGAGTAGGAATACCTACTGAAGCAAATACAACATATCCAAACATGGGCTCAATACAATATAAAGTATACAAAGTTTAATACACTTACCAACTTCAATATTTGGGGCACATCTCATCTCACAACCCTTGACTAAACGTTACAACCGAGATTCAAAATAAATAAAAATGCGCCACAAATTTGCTACACAGAGAGTTATCTCCTATACGGAGTATCTATAGACAGAAGTCCCCGGGAGTGTCCCAGATTACATTTTAATATTTCTTATTATTTTACATCTGTCAAATAATTATTAAATAATTAACCATAAACATGTACTCGCATGTTTTAAACCGATGATACCCAAAGTGGTCTATATCGACTCCTAACATTCTCTATCGCAGGGGTGGCATTGTGGGGGCGCTGAGTTTCTCACAGACAATTGTTGCAGGGGCGGCGTCGGATAGTAATAAAATATAGGTAAATAATCTAATTTATTTATTTAAAATACCAATGATAACGTACAAGGGGTCCATGTGTTCGAAAAAAAGAATTGGGTGTCTGTGAGATGTAAATTGAGGTCCGCGATAGTAAATCTCAGTTAAGCAGGTGGCGACTAGCCACACAGGAAGATGATTTGTTGCTTAGTTTTTACCTGAAAACATAACAAACAGACCGATAATGATTATTATCACTATATTGTACTATATATATGTGGGATTGATTTGAAATTGTTTTATTTTCTCATTTAATTAAATAATTCATGTGACAAGATTGTTAGCTCAGTTCATAGAGCGTTAAATTTGATCAAATTTGCATGTTTTGACCATATCGCGACGCATGTTCAATCCCCACCGATGGAAGCATTTTTAAAAATTTTTTTTTTAGTTTCAAAATATCTGAAAATTGAAAAAATATGACTATTGTTATTTATTGGGTACATTTCATTTATCTTAATATAATATCTACAGTTAATCTTTTCGTTATTTATTTAACTATTTTGATTAATTTTCAGAAAAAAAAATTGTAAGTAGTTAAGTGGGTAATAATCTTTAATAATAAAAACGTCTTTGAAGATGACTATGATGATGGCTTTGTAAAACCGAAAGCGCTCAGTCAAATTTTAATAAAAATTTACATTTTTAAAGAAAATGAACTATTTTGTATTTCAAAATTTAAAAATTAGTCTAGCGCTTTTAAATCTTTCAATTTCTCCTACTACCCAATGTGTACACACCTACACCATTTTGAACGTTTAAATTTTTACACACTGATGTATTCTCATCATAGCTGGCTGGATCAAGGCACTTTATCTTCTTTGAGCGTAGAATATTCTTCTTATTTTTCTCTAAATATTATATCTGTCGAGAGGATTTTAAGATTTTTTTACTATATTTCTTAAAGTTTTTTTAAACAAATATTGAACCTTTATTTTACTGTGAACGTGTAATAGTGATACTTAAAATTCGTGATTAAATGTTTCATAATTTCTTTACAACAAAATAGATAGACAGGTAAGCAATGGTGTAAAACTAGGCTATATTATAAGTCTTGTAGTTTTCTCTAATTTTTCATTTTAGAATAAACCGAATATTGGTAAAACGGCGCCTTTGGAACGAGCCTTCTTAAGAGAAATGAATTGAGAACAAAAGATGCGTCAATTTTCTTGTTCGTCCATATCGCATGATGCCAATCTCCGTTATACACCGATGCTGTATGCCGGGACGGACAGACGAGAAAAGAAAGAGAGAGAAGGCGGATTTTTAAGCTGCCGGTCCGGGATTTATTGCATACTTTTAAGCCTCCGGCGGCCGTAAATTTGAAGTCTCTTTTTACGTAGCCGTCACCCCTTGGTGATGCATGGATGGGCGAACGCTAATGGCAGAACACCCCCTTTACCCCCTTCTTTCTTTTACCCGGCACCCACACCTCACTGTAGTGTTTATAGACACCAGATGCAGATATCAGATATGCAGATAGAGGAGACATTAAGATTGTTTATTATGATGAATTTCGTGTAAGGGTGGAAAACATTTTCAGTTTTATAGCTTTAATTCGGTTTTATTTGTTAGCTTATGATCACCGATATTATAGCAGTAATCCTATTTGATAATATAGTAGTTACCGGGAATATTCCCAAAATGAAAACTCTGTTTTTTCGTTTGTTTTTCAGGGAAAATAGACAAAACTTAATACAAACATAAACACCCTGATCACTTACTACCTCATGGACTCATTGCATAATATAACAAAACTAAATTAGTAAGAAGTAGACTCAATATCAAAATCAAAAGGACAAACATTCTAGAAACGTGAATATTAGCCATATCCCCTTGGAAACACAAGAAGGCCGGATGAAGATCTCTTTATCCTCATAATACTAAATTTGTAGATGTGGAACATAATACATAAATATTGTAAAACAAAAATTTTTAAGGTGTATAGTTAAGGGGATATTCCCCAATAGCCTTCACTTCCCTCATCGCTTTGCCAAAAGTGTCGAATAATTGGAGTAACCTAGTTATTTTTGGCAGAATCTTCGAATTTATTACTACTACATTTGAAAATCGCATAATATATTTATTTACTATCTTCTAGAAAACAAAACCATATTTCAGAATATGGTAAACATTGATTCCATTTATTGAACTGTAGAAAGCTTTAGATTTTTATACGGCACAATGTGAGAAAAGCGAGGAAAGTTTTCAAAGAAGATAAATAGACAATCAACTTGAAATTAGTGAATGCAATAAAAAATAAAAAAAAAAAGAATTGTTAATTATGTCATAAGGAGACATGCAAAGATTAACAAATCGCTGTCCCAATTCAAAACTGTAACATCTCAAAAGTTTTATTTAAGAATGTACTCTTAGCAAGGAGGGCATGATTTGTACACTGCGCACTAATATCTCAAACGATTTTGTAGACGAAAATGTAGAAATAAAATCTTTTATTGTTGTTGAACTGTATAGAACTTGCCCTACTTGCTATAAGAATACATTCTTATCTCAAATCCTAAAATTTTTGAGATGTTACAGTTTTGAAATAGGACTGCGAAATGCTGAGTTTTTTTGAGTAATCATTAGGTATCTTAATTATTTCTTGGATATTATCACAAGTTGACGTGCCGATTTATTACACTGTTTAAGACTAGCACTAACATTAGCGTTAATGTTCACTGCACGAATTTGAATGGCCTCTTCCCATGTTGGGTTGAGCTGCTTGTTTCGCAGCAATTATCTTTATTTCTTCTTTGATTGTTGGTATCTGCAGGTCTTTATGAAGATGATCGTTTCGAAAGAACCAAGGTGTATCAACTATGCATCTTAAGTCTATATGTTTAAAAACTTGGATCATATTGTTGTTGATCTTTCTTGCACACCCCCATGATAGATGTAATGTGTTAATAAGCATGTACGACGGTAAAGAATTTGTTAAATTTAATGATTTGCATATCGCTCTTTTGGAATATAGAAATACTTCTTTAGTGCTTCAGATAAAACACCAGATAATGATGGAATAACAGGTTCCTTTAAACTAAACTACCTATTAAAAGTAGCTTTAAGCTGAAATAGTTAGTTATGACAAAGATAGGGATAACATTGAAAAGAAATAAAAATTGTATAAATATTACTATGACCGAAACACTGTTTCAATCAAAAATAAATGTAAGTGGAGGTAAGATTTGTGAACCGGGTAAAGCAATTTAAAAATTATAGGAAACCAGGCCTTGTCAGAAAGGATAATGGTACATCAATGAAAATTAATAGATATCACATGGGAAAAGGGCATGCATATAATGCAGTCATTATTAGATCATGTATGTGAGGACGAGTGGGCTTATGAAGGTTCATAGGATTATCACAAAGTTGTTCTTCAAAGTACTAAGGATAATAAGGTGGTCTTGGGAAAATTGTCCACCAAATACCAAGAATATGTAGTACTCGTATATTAATTGTTGTTTTTTAGTATATTATTATCTTGTAGTAGTCATACTCACTTTTAAAAGTTTGATTTAGTTAAGAGTAATAGTGGATTCGACTGGAATCGCTCTAGATCGGTGTAAGATCGCTTCGAAATTTGACTACTCTGCCCTGATTCGAAATTTGAATTGATATATTTTAAGAGCGTAAGCAATAAGTGCGTACCAGTTGCTGTCATTATTTATCTGTTAACTGTCACCGGTTTTAATTTTATGTCACTTTGAAAGTAAATTTTTTTATGACTTGTGATTGCGAATAAATATAGTAATAATTAATCCTATATCCACAAAGTCTTTGGTGAAATGTCCATTATATTTAAGGATTTTATTTATGATGAAAACAAATGCCCATTAGCGGTAGAAACGGGAAAGATTTTATGTTCGGTAATCGATTGTGATGGTAAGTCTAGAATGAGTTAAGGGTTGGTAGGTAATTAAATTCTCAGCTCTAAAAAGATATGACAAAATTTTCTTATAGAAACTCTTTAAAGGTATTTATTTAAAGGTGAAGAAAAAATGAAGGATTTAGATCGAAAACTCCTTGTGGAAAGTAATATTTTACCCAATGAGAAACCTGAATTGAGCGAAGAACAGACTGAAGAAAAGAACTCCAATGAATGGTCTGAAAGCATGACACGTACGGTTTTGGATAAGTATGATGAGTATATTGGGGATGTTGGGCCCATGAAGAAGTTTCGTACGAAGAAAAGAATGTGGGAATTCATGGCAGAAGAGTTAAATAATATGTTTGAAAATAATAAAACAGCTCAGCAAGTGGAAAATAGATTTAAAACGGTATTAAAACGGAAAAAGAATGCCACTGTTAATAATCATCAAAGTGGCAGTAAAAGAACAAAAATTGAATTTGAGGAAGAGCTCAACAAAATTGCCAGCAAGGATGACAGTATTGAACCTGAAATTTTGAAGGATCAAAACAGTACTATTCAAGTACATAAAGACATTATAAAAGCTGAGAATAAAAAGTCTGTGTCACTAACTGATGTCTTTAATAAAGCCCAAGAAGCTAAACTTAAACAACGGGATCAACAGCATAAAGAACGTGAAGATAATAAAGAACGGAGACACCAGGAGAAATTGCAATTACTAAAAGACTTGTTTAAAAATTCGTAGGAATCATAACTAATTTGTGTTTCCAAGATTACTTTTATTTTTTTTGTTTTTCTTAAGTTCTAAAGAGAATTTTTTGTTTTGTTTTCCATAAGTTCTAGAATTTTTTTGTTTCGTAGATTTTATTTTTCTAAATATAAGGTTCTGTATGTTTTAATAAAAAATTTATAATAATGTTTTATTTTATTTATTTAAATCATATTCAGTAGTAAAAAGAGCTATATTATGTACAATTTTGTAGGTGACACCCTTATGTTAGATTTAAATATTTTCTTGTGGCAATCTTCTAGAAACATTACTACGTTTCTCTTCGCCTTGTCTTTTTAGTTCCCTTTCATTTTCATGATCATTTTCTTGATGAATATCAATGTCATTATCAGAAGGTACAACATCTTGCCAATCATCGTTGTTGAGAATGCATAAGTTGTGAAGAACACAGCAACTTATTATAAAATCAGCAGTACGTAACACAGTAGAAAAATCAGTTCGAGTAAGTTGTCTCCACCTCGACTTCAACATTCCAAAAGCATTTTCTATTTTTACTCTTGTACTTGCATGTCTTTTATTATAATTTTTCTGTATATTGGTTAAGTCCCCATAATCTCTAAAAGGTGTTAGCAACCAATTTCTTATGGGATATGCAGAATCACCAATAATATGCCAGGTATTTTCACAAATATCTGGCATTTTTTTTTAAATAAAAGACAACTTATACACGCGAGAGTCATGTATTTTACTAGGCACACCTGTGAAAACATCCAAAAAAAGTTTATTGTAACTACAGATGGCTTGTAAAGTTAATGCAGGTGAATCATGTCGGTTGACATAGGTACTTTTAATTTTATGATAAGGTGTTGAAATTGGAATATAACTACCATCAATACAACCCAACACATTAGGAAATCCGCTGAGCTAAAAATAAATTTGTTAAGAAATATATATAATATAAATATATATAAACGGTATGAGCCACTGAATTTCTTCCAATACGCGATGTACAAGTGCGTGTGAAAACGAAAGAGAGTTGGCATTGGGGCGAGTAGGAAGGCAATGATATCAGCAGTGCAAGTTTGTATGGCTCGACCGCATTGTAGCATTGTCCAGATCGTATGAACTGGCATCGCTGATATTATTCGTTTCCTTCTTGCTCTAATGCAGACTCTCTGTAGTTTTCACACGCACTTTTGTTAAGTGGTATTGAAAGGTGTTCGATAGCCGATATTTTATAAAAAGGTTTACAAGACAACTATCTAAAAATAAAGGTTATTTACCTTTTCAAATTCTATTGCCATATGAACCTTTTCCTCAAGAGTTATTGGAAATTTTATAAGGCTAGGTGCCATATCATTTAAAAACTTTAAAATTTTGGTAGTTACTAAATGGAACGTGGACTCTGCAATTCCAAAGCGTCCTGCTACATCCCTTATAACGCATTTATTTCCTGCAAACCTGGAAAATTAACATATATAATTTTCTGTTAAAAGCTCTCAATGTGACATACCATAAAAATGATAATACAGCTACTTCTGCTGAAGTGGGGGTGCTACCTCCATGGTTTTTTTCCTTCAAATAATGATTCGAGTTTTCAAATTTCACCTTTAACATTATATAAGTACTCCGGTTCACTCTAAAATTTCTTTTGAACTGTGAAGAACGTCGTATTAATTATTATTAATTATATTACCATGATTTACCATATATTTACCTCTTTTTCAGAATATGATGCTACGATATCCACATATCCAATAATTTTGGGTTTTAATAATTTATTCTCTTTGCTGATATAATATATCGTCCTCGTTATCTGAAATATCTGAGCTGCTGTCACTGCTGCTTGATATTAAATAATCTATGGCTAATAATTTATTTGCAGAAATCATCTTTTCCGAAATATGGTTCACAAATTACTACAAAAATAATCTGAAAACATTTAAGAGGTCTGACAGCTGAGCTGACAGCTAGAAGTCGCACTTAGTTGCACTATGAAAAAGCACGGTTCTAAAATATTCGAATTCTGAACGAATACATTCACCAGTAAAATACAAATTTAACTTTACACTCGTTTTGTGCAAGTCAGTCGAATTCAAAGACGTATGTCGCTTGTTCACAGGACAACCAGTCGAATACGCTGCACCAACAAAATTCGAGATAAATGCGCATTAATGCTGCCAGTCGAATCCACTATCAGATAGTATTAGGCATCACTCAACAAAAAAGAAACATGACAGATGTCATGTGTCAATAAACACGTACGACAGTTAAGAGTTTGATAAAAGTGTGATAAAATGTTTCAATAAATATTATAAACATCTTTGCATGTTAAATATAAATAACATAATATTACAACACTTAAGCTTAGATTTTCTTCCTAGCCAATCCATTTCTTGAATTTAAAATATCAAGTCTTTTACGTTTTTTTATGTGCTCCTTCTATTTGAGGCGTATATTTTATTTGAACTGTAGTTATAAGGCCGAATTTCGATGATTTTTTAATCATTTTGCAAAAGAGTAAAATCAACATACGCTAATTTAGTTAGATTCTGTTCCATCGATTGATTCTGTTGCAGCTTTTCTGATTTCTCTGTATTCTTTCGACCAACTGACAATATTGCAGTGTCATCCGCAAATGTTGCTATTATTGTTGTTTAGAGATATCGCAGGTCAGGTAGTTTTTTAACTGTTAATCTTTTTAATTTTGATGATTTCCTCCTTGGTAGAATATAAAGAGATATGCAACAACAACTGCTGATAATTTAATAATAAAGATAAGACAACGATGAGACAAAAACAGTATAAAACTCTATCAATAAGAGCGCTTTAACAAAGTGGGTCTCCGAAATATTGGAACTAGCAATGAAAATTAGAAAACTGGAAGAGAAAGAGAGAGATAGAATAGAAAAAATAGGTTACAAATAGGTAAAGTACTATACAAACAATGACAGTATATTTAGAATAGTTGTTGACGCTTTGTCTATAAAATTCGATAATTTTTTAAGTTGTCAAGTAAAATGAAAGATCGAGCTTGTTTAAGATATTGTCTAATAGTAATAAGTTATTTACTAGAATACCAATGAACTTGGTAGTACCTAGTGGCAATTATAACAACAAAATATTTACATAGCTCTTTTGACCATTTTTTAAATCGTATAATTTTGTTTTTTTATTTATTTTAAACATATTTTATTTATTATAGATTTATTTATCTTTACATTTATATTATAGCTTCTTTTAACGATACTGTAATACTAAACGATAATGATTTTTTTCGTAGTATTTAATACATTTGAATTATTTTCCCTTCGCCTTTTTTAAATGCCTTAACCAGAAAGCACAACATAACCTTCGTATTAATTAATAAGTGTCTACCGGTAATTTTTTGGATTTCCATGTTACTGATAGAACTTCATACCGACAATCAACCAATAAATTAAACTTCAATTTAATTGGATATAAATCTAATGGTCTCATAAAAGTATAAAAAAAGTAAAACTGGTTTTTTATTACCCGCGCTTTAAATAAGAAAGAGCCCGAATACCTTAATTGCTCACTTTATGGCTTGGGTGATGATAAGATAATTGGTTATTGTAGAGAGGAGATAAACGGCTTAACAACGGTAATTTGGAATAACTAGCCAAAGAGTGATATCAAACTATTTAAATAAGAAACAAAACAAAAATAATAAAATGTGTAACTACTACGTTAGACTGAAACTGATCTAACATAAAATAGTCAACCAGTTCTTAAATAATAATATAAAAATTATGTTCATATTGACCATTAATCAATAATTTTTATTGAATTTCTTATGCTATCACATTTTTTTAATTTTATTTTTAATGAAGTTTGTATATATTTTAGCTGCAGCTTTAATTTAGTACTCTATTATGGTTATAAAAGTGATGCTGACTGTGCGACTTGTAACACTGAAGACACTATATATTCTACTGAAATAAGGTGGATAATATAAATAAATAACATCCATAGGGGGATACTGTAGGCTCTTTTTTTCCTTTAAATGAAAATCTTGTAGGTTTTCTGATCTGCATACAAAATAAGCTTTTTTTTAAAGATAATATACAAGATTGCCAGCAATGTATGTTACAATATATTTTGTAAATACCGATAGCGTGGGATTTGGTAAATAATTATAATCATGCCCACTATCGTTTATTATACCATTGTAACTTTCTGGTAATCCAAAAGAACTGTAGTCTTTTGAAGATTCGTTATTTTGACGAACATGACATTTTAAAATTCGAAGCTGTTCTACAGGAATACAATTTCCACGAAAACTTTTACGTACTTTGACATGTACCTACTAGTAGTTTTTGTAAGCTGCGCATCTATTTTCAAACTGAGATCAACCTATTTCTCTTGAGATTTTCACGAGAAATGTTATACGTCAACGTGAATACAGTATTTTTATTTCTCTCGAAATAAACCAAACAACAGTCTGTGAGTTCTCACTGGCTTTCAATATAATTTTTTTAAAATGACGTATGACATTTCTCATAAATTTTGAGACAAATTACTTTCTTTCGCGTTTGAAAATAGCTCCCTAGAAATTGCGAGGCGGTGGAGTTATTGTTGTGGCCTCCATGTAAGCGGATACCATCACAAAAAAACTTTATGTAGTTTGAGACATTTGACACATTCGTAAAAACTATAAATGTCAGTCGGTGTTTAAAAAAAATGCCACCTACGTGTATTTTTAAGGCACTAACATACTTATCCATGTTATATGGTTAGTTGTAGAATGTTATTTCAGATCATTTCATCCTATGAGCTGTTAGGCTGCTACCACTACGTTGAGCACAAGCGACCATTGTTTAACTTTAATATGTAAAATTAGTTCGTTAAAGGACATAAAAAATATAAAAATCCGTTAACTAAAACCACGATTCGCTGTTTGACGGATTCGTAAACCCAATAATGCGAAAGTGAACCCGTCTTAGACCACGTAACAGTGTCTCGCTACCTTCTACCTCCCTAGTAAGTATAGGTAATACTAAAAAGAAGACAATTTAATAAAAAAATGTATTCACTGTTTTAAATAAACTAGATGTAGGTATGTCTCACTTATGATACAATGGTAAATTACGAAAACATTTTAAACATAATGATTTTCAACAAAAAAACATATATTTTTATCAATGAACATTCATGAAAGTTTCTAGTTTTATTAATACAAAAATATTTTTCACTCTATACATTGAATTGATATGTAAGGGCAGAACATCCCGGTTTTCTTTTACATCTGACTTCCTTGGCCTTTTCTTTTTCTTTGCCAAATACATTTTTTTAATGTAGCTACTTGAAGATCTTCCACATTTTGTGGTATTGTTATTTTGTCTACTGATGACAGACGAAAGTAAGCAAATCAGTAATTATTTCCTGTTTGGTATAATAATATGTGACAATCCCATTTACGTAATATATAATTATTTACAACAGCCATGTAGAGAAAATGTAAAAATCACAAATAATATTTTTTGGATCCAATGTGGATTATATAGTAGGCCATCAGACCATCTACTAAATCTATACATTGTTAGGTCAGATGACAAAAATATAAATTTTTCTTGACTTATCGAATCTTTTTACTTCGTTTGTAGAATAAGCAGACAAAAATGAAGTTGCTAGATGAACAGATATATTATCCAACCATTTTATGGCTCTGAGATCAACACCTTTTATGTGGTATGCTTTTATTTAGTAGAGGTCATTTTTCGTTTTTTTAATTACCTAAACTGAGGTGAAAGTAAAACCAGAAAACTTCATTACCTACCTTTGTTAAATATTTGAGACAAAAGTATAGAACTGTTGTATCCATTGTAATATATTTAAATCCTTCTAATGAAGGATATTCAATGACTGCTTGGCTATGTGGCTCATGCCCATGTGTCTTGTCTGGCAATGTGCAGTTGCCGGCAATTCAAATCGTGGGCAATATTGTCTAAAAAGCGACAAGTTAGGGCAACAACCGGAGAGCCTGTTCAGGGTGTTGAAGCTTAAATTAACTTAAATATTATGATTATAATATATGCTTAGTAAAAGATAAGAAGAAAGAAACTAATCATTAATTCATGAACAATTTATTATATATAACAAAAAACAAATGAAGTGAAAAAGATGACAACTGCTTCGACTACACCAATAGTTTCCGCGGATCTAGACGAAGATGCAGTTTCTGTACTTCTCACTGACGTTAACTCAGTGTTACCAGTTGCGTTGTTGGGCAACTTGGTGTTCTTGGTAATAGGTGCCTTTAATCTGTGCCTGTGCATAAGTTTCCAACTATGTGATACATAACATAATATATATTATTCTATAAATTATTTATTGTTTCGGCCTTTACTTGATGAAAATCCATTTAATTTTGAAAGAGTAAAACCAAATTTGGTAGATTTTCACACTTTTATTTTAAAAATTAAATTTTTTAAAAAAACACTTACATGACATATGTTTCGAAGTACAACTTCTTTTTCAAATGTGACTATTTACAATTCGGTATCCAATATATATACGAAATAATTGAACAAAACAAAGTACTTAAGAAAACATCAATAACATTACAAAATAAACTAACTATTTAAAGTAAATAAGGGTACTTAGGTAATTATAATATCCATCAGATAACAATAAGATAGTTCATTACCGGGATTATCTCACAGACAACTGGGAAAGAGATTTAATAAGGGTGAATTATTAATATCTAATTGATCATTTAGTAAGTTATCTGAATTTTTAAATCTATTTATTTCAAGTGTTTCTAAATGGTTTAATTTAAGGCTCTTATTTTCTATATGTAAAATTTCAAAGTTGTCTGTAAAAGAATGATTTTCAGCTAAAATATGATTTGAGTAAGTAGAATTATTTTTGTTTTTTGTATAGCTATTATAATGTTCGGAATAGCGTTTTTTGAAAGTACGGCCTGTTTGACCAATATACAATTTTGGACAACTACCACAATTTAATTTATATACCCCCGATTTATTATTAGGATTAATTTTACCCTTATTGTTTTCTGCAATAGTTTTTAATCGATGCATTTTCCAATTGGTATTAAATTCCGCCTGGAAGATGCTTGAATATTTAAAAAAATTTTCAGAGTACTTTGTGCCAGGCCCATACACTATTATTCCACTTATTTATTTGGTTTTGGAACCTTTGGTATAACGCTGATGTTTGCTGATAACGAATACGTTTCATTCTTGTCTCTATATTTATATCGTTTATTCATACAGTAGCGTTGATTATACTTAAAAATATTTTTGTCATTTTTAATGACTTATAAAGCTACAATGAACTTTATTACTCGGAACCGCTGTGTTTTAAAAACGTGAATCTGTGCACAACTAGACAATAAATTAAATGACAAAGCCGTAAGATAAATTCGAAACGGACATTTCTGCATCCATAATTTAATGACGTTTCGTTTAAGCAGCTATTAATTATGCCAATTAGTATGACGGCGTGTTGCATCCACTAAAATATTTGATTAACGCGAGTGTTTTGAATCCTGCACGACGTACCCACGGAGTTTATTAAAGGCAATTACAGATAAAATGCCATTTTTATTTACACAATAATTTGTTAGAGAAGACATGAGATATGCAAGTTGCATTCGAGTGACAAACAACCGACCAGGCAGCACACTGTTGAGAGGATGTTGGCTTGTCTTCAGTGGTGGAGCAACACAGATATTTTTTCATGTTTTATCTTTGCAATTTTAACTCGGTAATCATTCACTGGAATACCGGATTCAATATAAAATACAAAACATTGAACCACACACACCATCTAAATTACTGAAATTTTATTTGACAATTGAATGAATAAATTAGGACACACAGATTTTCTTTTTTATATATTGCATATTAAAAATTAATTTTTCATCATATCACAGAGGTAAATATACCACAGATAGATTTTGAATAGAATAATTATGGTGAATCTACTATTAGTTCTATATCACAAGCAGTAAATGCCAGTGAAGTTGTAAAGTCATCACCAAAAAAGCGCCTTGGGACAAAAAAGTCACCAACACAAGAATACTGGATACCAATGCTATTCGAGATTTTATTAATAGCGTGTGTTAGGCTGGGCCGAAATAGGCATATTTTTAAAAAATATAAAATAAAGTTTACACTACCTATCAAAGCTTGCGTTTTGCTGTACTAACTTTTCGTAATTTTTCACATTTGCAGCACTCTACCGCCCCCTTTAGGGGTGAAAAGTTAAAGTTTGAAATGTTGATGTACAATACCTACTGAAAGTTACATTTTAGTGTTTGTATTCACCCTCTTAATTTTTAATATTTTTAAATAACATCTTCAGTCCTCTACTACCCCTTTTAACAAATGTTTAATCCTTTTGTCTTTAAAAGATAAGGTAAAAATTAATTGAACAACAAATGAATATTACAAGATTAAAACTGAACAACACATTTATTTAAAAAAATGCTAAAAATTACCTAAAGAAATCAAACATAAAAAGCTAACAAATCAAACATAAAAATCTGATGTGTCCAACACATGACTTTCCTATCTTGTTATTATAGGCTTTTTCCGGTTATTTTGTACAACCTATTGCAGCACCTCTATAAATGTTTAGAGGATAAACTAAATATATACATTTTCCACATACATCTACCTCGAAACATTTTTCTATAGATATTCATGGAAGACGAAAATACTGAAAAATTTTAATTTAGCACTTTTCCTACAATTTTTCCATTACGGTCCATTTTAGAAAAATCATGTATAAACAAAAATTATAGAGATTGATATCGCAAACACCTTTTAGTTCAACAATTTTCATAAAAATCAGAATTTTGCACATTTTGTCAAATTTCTCGAATACGGACCATTTCAGGAAATTTTCACAAAAAGCAAAAATTATAGATAATATTATAAGAAGTAACTTTTATTTGAACAATTTTCTTCTCCAAACAGAAATAACAGATATATTCCATAAAATATAAAAACGGCCTCCCATAAAGTACCCCCCCCCAGATGTTCCGACTTTGTCCAAAATCTAATCGATAAAATTTAATGTTTTTTTCTTTGTCCGTTTTTGAGTTTTCTTCAAAATTCGCAATTTACACATTTTCTCAAATATCTCGAATACGGTCCATTTTAGAGAAATTATGTATACGATAAAAATTATAGAGAATTATATTATAAACAACTTTTATTTGAACAATTTTTATAAAAAATATTTTTTTTACATTTTGTCAAATTTCTCGAATACGGACCATTTTAAGAAAATTTTGTATACAACAAAAATTATAGATAATATTATTAGAAGTAACTTTTATTTGAAAAATTTTCTTATCCAAACGTAAATAAGCCAATAAAGCTCTCTTTTGATTCTGGATCAATTACTAAAGAAGATGACTATGTAACTAATTTTACGCATCTCTCCACGGATTGAGTATGGCCAGGGGACTTCGGAAAATCAAAGTCTGGAATTTCGGTTTCGTTTATAAGGTCCCTAAGCTTTTCATCAGTAAAATTCCTTAACAGGAGGCGGTATCACATCGCACTGACATTAATTTTTGGTACCGCAAAGTGTCATACCTCAACGGTTTTCTCTAGCTTTTAAAATTCTTCGTAGATATAGTTCCCGAATCCATTCACTAATGTCTGTTACCATACACAAAAGAAAGTTTTCAGGGTGTATAAAATACGCGTTTTTTTGGATTACGGTATCCACAATACTTTTTAACTAATCTCTTAAATAACGTAACAGTTCAATCGTTTTAAATACATGCAAACTAATATTAGTGGAACAGAAATTTAGTTTAATATTAAACCACATTGGAGCATACACTTTAATTATGAATTTGGCCATATCCGTAAGGCTTGATTGATGAGTTTTGATTGATGTTATATTAGATTGGTATTATATAATGTTATTTGGAAGATAAAATAAAGAAATAATAGAGAGTTATTGCAAGTTCACTTAAGATCAGTCACTATTAGTGTCGCTAGATACTGGCGGCTTTATAGTTTTCGGATGCGCTCGCCAACATTCGTATAAGTTCAAAGTTTTTTAATATTAAATATTTAATATCATCGTCATCTATATACCTTCTAAAATAGTAATTTCTAATGCCTCTTTTATATTATGTATCATTATAAACAACAAAAAATATGAACTGTAATTTAAAATTTTTAAAATGAGTTTAGAAATATGTGTAAGAACAAGGACTCTAATGTCAAAATTTCAGGTTTGCAATAAGAATTATTTTAGCATGGATTTTATTTGCCTCTTATTACGTTGTCACTATTAGTGGCTGACGTTATAGAAATTTGCAATATCTCTCTATTAAGGTAACTGGAGAATTGTATTAGAGAGATAATAGAGAGTTAATTGCAAATTTCTATAACGTCAGCCATTATAATAATGACAACGTAATTAGAGGCAAATAAATTCCATGCTAAAATAAGACTTATTGCAAACCTGAAATTTTGACATTAGAGTCCTTGTCCTTATACACATTTCTAACCTCATTTTAAAAATTTTAAACTATAGTTCATCTTATTTGTTGTTTATAATAGTACATAATATGGAAGAGGTATTAGAAATTACCATTTTAGAAGGTTTAGATGACGATAATATTAAATATTTAATATTAAAAAATTTCGAACTGATACGAATGTTGGCGGGCGCACTCGAAAACTATAAAGTCGTCACTAACTGATGTCCTTCAACATCCACAATTAAGAACAGGCACAATCTTTATTAAAGTCAGTTCTAGAATGTAAGTGATCTGCGCATGCTTAGATGCCAAAATAAGAGCGGCACTATTAGTGACTAACCTTATGTGAACTTGCAACGACTCTCTATTGCAAATTTCTATAACGTCAGCCACTAATAATGATAACTTAATTAGTGATAAATAAGACTTATTGCAAACCTGAAGTTTTGACATTAGAGTCCTTGTTCTTAAACATATTTCTAACCTCATTTTAAACTGGTGTTCATCTTTTTTGTTCTCTATAATAGTACATAATATGGAAGAGGCATTAGAAATTATTATCTTAAAAGGTTTAGATGACGATGATATTAAATATTTAATATTAAAAAACTTCGAACTGATACGAATGTCGGCGAGCGAACCCGAAAGCTATAAAGTTGCCACCAACTGCTGCCCTTAAACATCCATAATTAAGGACCGGCACAATCTTTAATAGTCAGTTCTAGAACCTAAACGATCTGCGCATGTTCAGATGTCAAAACAAGAGCGGCGCTAGTAGTGATTAGAGAGTTATTGCTAGTTCACTATTGTTGCACTAAGCTTGCGCACATCGTTTATGTTCTAAAACTGACTTTTTTAAAGATTGTGCCTGTCCTTAATTGTGGATTTTTAAGGATAGCAGGTAGTGGCGACTTTATAGCTTACGGGTGCTCTTGCCCACATTCGTACAAGTCATTAAAATGAGGTTAGAAATAAGTATAAGATTCTAATATCAAAATTTCAGGTTTGCAATAAGTCTGATTTTAGCATGGAATTTATTTGACACTAATTACGGTGTCACTATTAGTGGCTGGCGTTATGGAAATTTGCAATATCTCTCTACTGACCTTTAGTGAACTTGCAATAACTCTTTATTTTCAAAATTAAATATTAAAGGCAGAAATAAGCAAAGGCAGTAGAGAAAAGCATACAGGCAGAGAAAAGCATACAGGTAGAAACAAGCAGACTGGCAGAGACAAGCAGACAGGTAGCGACGATAGAGACAAGCGGAGACAAGGAGTTAACGGGAAATACAGAAGTGAAGACTAAAGAATTATATTTTTTTTATTATTAAATTTGGTATAATATATTTGTAAATTTGTAGAGCCAAACCACCCCCTTTTGAAAGTATTCATTTTTTTTTTTTTGAAAATTGATATATTGGATGTTTCTATATTAATACATTTTAAATACAGAATCGACTTCATTGTATGAAAACAAAGCAAATGTTGTTTATAATAGTTCTGTTTATATTGTCAAATAATCTTTTTAAATACCACGCAAGGTAATAACTTTATTTTTGGTTGTTTATGCAAATATTACTGTACAAAATTCTCCCGAAATATATTTTAAGGAGGATTTGGTTTCGTGAAATTAGATGCATACTTTCCAAAGAAACCACAAAAAGTTCTCAAAAAATTCTCACATTTTGTGGCCAGTGGCGGCTGGTGGTAATTTAAAATGGGTGTTCACTTTTTCCAGTAATTTTATCATTTGTAAGTTCGGTTCAAAACCTTGTACAAGTGTAGTTACTATTATCAATATTATACTGTTTTCAAGCACTACAACTATTAATGAATGAATAAATGTACATTTTAGTTATTGTAATATTTGTTTTGTTTTTAATACGTTGAAAACCATCTATAAACATTATTAGTTAGTCAGCTGACTTTTCTTCATATTTTGAGATTTTTTAAATGTAGAAAGCTTGACATTGATTTTTGAGTAAAAAATATTATATGAAACTACCTACCGTTTTTCAGTTTTTATTGTAAATTTAATCATTTTCATAATTTGTCACACATGTTAAATAAAATAATATATTTTTTAAATACCCTTTATTGGCAAAAAACAAGTGAACTAAAATGGGTATTTTATAAGATCAGTCCCATCACAATGCATAATATTACACAGATACAAACTAGAATGAAGATATATAATGCGTGGCATTCTAAATTATAATTTCCACTGTTTAACAGACCCCCTTAACCCCCATTTTTAATAAGATTATTTTCAGAATCAATAAACTTCATTCCCTTGTAAAGCTTGATTTTCTAAAAATTTCAAGTTCATAATATTGTTTGTTTTTGAGTTAGATTTATTTTAAATATTTCAACCCCATTTAACCCCCCCCATATTTATTCATTTTTTTACTATCAATAGGCCTCATCTCCTCATAGAGCTTGATTTCTACTAAAAATTTCATGTTGATATCGCTTTTAATTTTTGATTTATGATTCTTTTTTAATTTTAACCCTCCCTTAAACCCCTATTTATATTCAGATTTGTTTTTTTCAAAATTAAAGGGCTGTTTCTCCTATAGAGATTAACGGTTGCTAAAAATAGTTAATATCATTTTTCGTTTTTGAGTTAAGATTTTTTTTATATTTTAACCCTAACTTTTATATTTATTTAGATTTTTTTCAAAATCAATTGGCTTTATCTTTTCTTATAGAGTTTTATTTTTACTAAACATTTCATGTTGATTTCGCTTTTCGTTTTTAATTTAGGAATTTCAACCCATCTTAACCCCCTATTTTTAATTAGATTTTTTCATATACAATAGGCTTTGTCCCCTTATAAAGCTTGCTTTTGCCTTAAATTTTCAAGTTGATATCATTTTTCGTTTTTGAATTATCGTGCAGACAAAATCCGTGTCATCGGACAAGGTAAACCTATAATACTATTTACAGACTACTGTGTGAAGAGTAGAATAATAATATAATCAAGGCTAAAACAATAACATAATAGCCCACAAAATGGGCATACTAAAAGAATGATAAAGTCAAAGAGTTGAACATTATTTAATAGGTCTATCAGTACTTCGGAGATAAACTGTGCTGTCATTCTAGTCAGCTTTTTAGTAGAGCAGACTGAATGTTAGTTGAACACTTTTCGTGTTCTATATTTACATATAATAATTATATTTCGACAGGAAATTCAGTTGGCCCCAATCATTGTCACAATATGTATTGTTTGCTAAATCTAACTATTAAAACTTTTTTTTTATATACATGAATTGTTAGTTTTTGTAACATAATTTCTATGTTCTGATAACAAATTTTCTATGACATACCTAGTGTCTTATACCTCCAACATGCCTCTATAAATAGTACGACTAACGTAAAAGTTAAATAGTGTTGTTTAACGTTTAACTTGTAAGTTTATGAAACACTGAACATAGTGTTCTTTTTTTAAAGTCAACTTAGGGTCCTATGATTGAACGTTTACGTTATCCGTAACGTACATGTTAGGCTGAGTTTTAACAGTAATGAGGCAAGTTCGTAAGATGGAAAACTTTTTCCAACACATTACTGTTATTTTCCGCCTGTTATGTTCTAATTTAACAGTTTTTCATCATACGAACGTGCCTCGTTACTGTTAAAACTCGGCCTAACATGTGCGTTACGGATAACATAAACGTTCAATCATAGGACCCTTATATTGTGACATCACTTTACATAGGTATATAAGGTCTTGATGTGCCGATTTTAAAAATATAACCTTTATAAAACTGCACTGTCTACATAGTTTACCTTTCAGATAGATATCGGTAAATATTTAATTTAGTCTTCGTGATATAAGTACATACCTAACATAGATACAACTATTAAGTTTCTTGAATTAATTTAGGCCAGTGCAATATTTGTATTTTATTTCCTCTTTAAAAAGACTGTAATGTAAGTTCATAAAATCCTCAGCACTATATCAGTCTGACACGGTTTATCAGTACCTCTGGCATTTATAGATAAGGCATTTTTCTATAACTTCAAGGGACAACCTACAAAATTAACAATTATTCATATAAAATTGTACTAGGGTCAAGAAATTTGGAAATAAACATAACCTCAACAAATAATAGTATTTTTTTACCTGTGACGTTTTTCGATAATAATCGTTGAATTGACACACATATTTCCGAATTATTAAAGTTGTAGTTTCATTTAAACTTAATTTTTAATACAATTCACAATTAAAATTGTCTCATGTTGATTTTTAGAATTTGACAGCTTGATTGGAAAGTTAGTTGGAAACAAGTTAGAATATGAAGTAGGTAGATACGAAATAAGGACTATTTTGGGATATGACAAGTGAAGCACTTTGCGTCATATTTTTAAGTTATTAATCTTATGTTCGTAGATTGACGGAATAAAAATGTTTTTATATCATTTAAATCACGCTATTTTAAAAAATGGCATTTATTATCAACAAAACTAACTAGCTCGAGTTTGACATATGTCGTAAAAGAGTAATGCAAAAGTGCAGACAGGTTTAGTACCGTAATTGCTTCTCTATATCTATGATTTGATTGTTATGGCCCACCATAGTTTGTGACGTCACGGTGTGCCGGTGGTAATATTTCTATGGTTATTCTATAATTGTCATTATGTTATTAATGTTAGTAAATCTTGTCAAGCTAATTGTCATTTTTAATTGATTAAACCTTTACAAAAGGAGTATAATTCATTTCAATTTAATCAATTAAAAATAATGCCTTTAACAACGAATGAAGCATCAGCTACCATTCTTGAAAACAAGTCATTCTTGGGTCGACTCTTCCAGCCTGATAAATTAGATGTAGATCCGAATTCAAGCACTGCCTCTGATGCATGGATTTACTGGTATAAGACATTCGAGAATTTCTTAAAAGAGATACCCATATTAACAGAAGAAAAGAAACTAAATTTACTTATAAATTATACTTCACCATCCGTCTTTAAATATATTAGTGAGTGTACTACATATGAGACTGCTATAGAACGTTTGATAACTGTTTACGTGAAACCCAAAAATGAAATATTTGCTAGGCATAAGCTGATAACCCGAAAACAGTGCGAAGATGAAACTATAGATCAATTTCTTCAGAATTTAAAAATACTTAGTAAAGATTGTAACTTTAAGTCTGTAAAATGTGACGAAAATCGTATCGATTATATTAGAGATGCCTTCATAAGTGGTTTGAGTTCCCAACAAATTCGTCAACGTCTTCTTGAAAATGCTTCATTAACCCTTGAGACAGCAGTTACTCAAGCACGTTCTTTAGAATCTGCTCAGATACACGCCAAAGCTTATACTCAACCATTAAACTTTAGAAATGCAATGCAATCTAGAGATATTACCCAAGAAGATACAGCCAACCGGCCATCGCCATGTCAGTCATGCAACACAGCTTCGAATTCCTTTGCGAAATGTTATTTTTGTGGAAATACGAGACATCCTCGTGTGAATTGTCCTGCTAGGGATGTTATTTGCAAAGAATGTAAAAAGCTTGGCCATTTCGCTAAAGTTTGTCAGGGCAAGAAACTAAACATCAAGTCTACTACTGCCTGTACTCAAAGTAATTCTAACCTACTAGCTGCAGCTCCGAAGTGTTTATCAAAGTCACTTATTAAGATAAGAGTAAATGATTTCGAAGCAGATGCTTTAATAGATACGGGTAGTTCTGAATCATATATTGATCAAAATTTTATTATTGCTCGTACAATCACGACACATCTAAGTTCCGGACATATTTCTATGGCCTCCATTTCTTTGCAATCTAAAATTAAGGGCCACTGTTTTGTAGACTTAAAAATTCTAGGTCATAACTATAATGGAATAAAAGTAACTATCCTTTCTGAATTGTGTGCTGATCTTATTATAGGCCATGATATTCTTAGGCAGCATGAATCAATCGAAGTGCATTTTGGTGGACCTAAATCTTCCTTAAACATTTGTAGTTTAACATGTGCCAATATAGAACCTGTCAGTTTATTTTCAAATTTAAGTTCAAATTGTAAGCCTATTATTACAAAATCCCGCAAACAAACAGTTGACGATGCAAAATTTATATCTGAAGAAATCAAGAAACTCATACTTGAAGGAATAATTGAACCATGTCAATCTCCTTGGCGGGCACAAGTTCTCGTGACTCGAAATGAACACCATAGGAAAAGAATGGTAATAGATTATTCTCAAACAATTAACCGTTTTACTTTTCTCGATGCTTATCCATCACCCAATATTGAAAAGTTAGTTTCTGAAGTTTCGAAATTTAGTATATTTAGTACTATTGACTTGCGCAGTGCCTATCACCAAATTCCGATTTTTAATAATGATAAAGCTTATACTGCCTTTGAAGCTGAAGGAAAGCTATATCAGTTTTGTCGTATTCCTTTTGGTGTAACCAATGGTGTTGCCTGTTTCCAAAGAGTTCTTGATCATATCATAACCACCGAAAAATTAAAGGGAGTTTTCGCTTACCTTGACGACGTTTCAGTTTGTGGTGACAACCAGACCGAGCACGATCAAAATCTTGATCGCCTTTTTGAGATAATTTCAAAATACAATTTTACAATTAATGAAGAAAAATGTTCCTTTTCAAAACAAACTATCAATTTGTTAGGCTATCATATAAAAAAAAAATACACTTAAACCTGATCCATCAAGGTTAGAGGCTCTATTAAATTTCCCATTACCTAAAAATATTGCTTCCTTGAGACGATATTACAGGTTGCCTGATTAAAGGGTTCAAATTATCGAACTCCCCTAATCAGGTTGATTAGTAATCCTATATGTGCCGAATTAAAACCAAAATTTGTAAAATATGATGAAGGTATTTTAATAAAGGCAACTTACCCTTTTGAGAGACTCAATCTTGATTTTAAAGGACCGTTACCAACAACTAGTCGAAATGAATATATTTTAACTATTATAGATGAATACTCTCGTTTCCCTTTTGCTTATCCATGTCAAGATACATCTTCTGCTACAGTTTCTAAGAGTCTTTCAAATTTATTTTCAATTTTTTCTTACCTTCTTACATCCATTCAGATCAGGGGGCTGCATTTATGTCTAAGGAGTTAAAAACTTACTTACATTATCATGGTATTGCGACAAGTCGATCTTCTCCTTATAACCCGCGGGGTAATGGATTAGTTGAAAGATACAACGGTATAATCTGGAAATCAGTCACACTAGCTCTTAGAACACGAGGTTTACAGCCATCACAATGGGAAGTCGTATTGGGAGATGCGTTGCACTGCATTAGATCATTGTTGTGTACATCAACAAATTGTACGCCACATGAGAGAATGTTTGCTTATACAAGAAAGTCCACTAATGGAACTTCGTTACCATCATGGCTTTTATCACCGGGTCCAGTACTTTTGAAAAAGTTTCACAGAAACAATAAGTACGAACCTCTGGTTGAGGAAGTATGCCTTATTGAAGCCAATCCCGAATATGCTACTATCAAACATTCAGATGGAAGAGAAACAATAGTCTCATTAAGATATCTAGCACCAAGGGGAGATTTAAACCTTACTAATAATCATAATAATAATAATGAGAACGCTGAGTCAATTCCACAACCTTTTGAAGACACAAGTCTACAACTCCCAAATAATAATGACGAGAAACCTCTTGATGAAGACGTGAATATTTTAAACGGCAGATGCGATTCTCAAGCTAAGGCGGCACCGAATTTTCAAGAATCTGAAACTCCTTCCAAAACTCAGTTATTGAATGCTCCTAATGTAGAATCCCGACCTACTAGGATAAATCCTGACGAAGATCCCCGACCTACTAGGATGAGTCATAGTGAAGATCCTCGACAAGATCCTCGACCCACTAGAATGAAACGACGACCGAAATATTTAGTCGATTATATTTAAAATGAATGGGGGGTGAATGGGGTAATATTTCTATGGTTATTCTATAATTGTCATTATGTTATTAATGTTAGTAAATATTGTCAAGCTAATTGTCATTTTTAATTGATTAAACCTTTACAAAAGGAGTATAATTCATTTCAGTGCCTTGCGCAAATAAGGCTGATTTAAGTTATTTTATAACTGCTTCACTACGTTTCAGGGATCTGTTATCGTGTGACATCCCTTTTTAGCTAAAGATTTTCAAGAACGCTCTCACTCCTTCTGGCTCACTTATAAAAGCGCGCCACGAAAACTCGATTAGCCAGAGCGCAGTGGCGTACCCAAAAATAGATATTAACACGTATGAAAACAATAAAATTATTAAAATTGAATTAATATTTTTATGTTATATATTTTAAATTAATGTGTTTTAATGAAATGTAACTGGGTGTTCACTGCACAAATGAACCAATGGAAAAACCGCTCCTGCTTGTGGCATTACCCTTGAAAATATATCAAAGAAAAGTAAAGCACGTTTGTATCACTTTTTATTAAGGAAAAATTGTATATTCCAAATTCGTACGATAAACCGTTCTTGATAAGACAGCAATAAAAGAAGTAAAGTTGATGGTAGAAACTTGTTTAAAACAAATAAATTTATACATGTTAACTTTACAATAAGGTGAAGTGGGGTAAATGTGATAATGGAGCAATTGTGTTAATCTCCCCCCAAAATTTAAAAAGTCTCAATCAATCAGCGCCACTCGTCTTAACCGATATGCATCACAACTGTTTACGCTCCCACCACTTCGACTTGTTCGCACGGCTGATCTATTGCCACTTGTTGCAGAGCTTTTTTTTTTTTTTTTTTTTTTTTTTTTTTTTTTTTTTTTTTTTTTTTTTTTTTTTTTTTGATTTATTAGCGGAAATCTTAAGTGTTTTACATTTTCTAGGACATATTGTTTTCCTATTTCCCTGCTATAGGAGTTATCCTCCTTTTCAGGGTGGTCTGCCCTGATTACAAAAGTAACCTAGCTAGCTAATTCCTAATTTTGTGCGCGTGTGTGTGTGGGACCTGTGTGGCAGGTTTGTTCCCCAAGAATATCGCCAATTTTGCTATTTCCAACCTCATAATTGGACAGGTCCATGTATGAGGTGGGGAATATGATTTAGGAAAACCACAAAACCTAAACCACGATATTGTACATGTGTTTTGATTTTCTAATTAAGTAATTGGGAAGGTTTATCTTATACTCAGCGGGGCTGATTCCAGCAGATCCTGGAGTTCAGCGGTGAGGGGGAGGTCTTGGGCGTCTGTGAGGAGTTTTAGATTCGGCTGTGGCAATTTTCTTTTCGGTCTTCGAAAGAGGGGGAGTTGGTTGGGTCGCCAAGGGGTGCGAAGTGTGTTTTGGGAGTGTGTGTTTGTGCCTTTCAGCGTGCGAGAGACGTATTGTTTCCTGAGGGACTGGAAACGTGTGAGGATGGGGGTGTTGGGGGTGTTTAAAAAGACTTCTCCGCTGGGGGAGCGATAGGGGAGGTATTGGCATCGTCTGAGGATACGTCTCTCGAGTGTGGTGAGTTTGTGGGACAGGTGTGTGGGAAGTACACCGTAGGGTATAGCTCTGTATTCGGCAACGGGTCGGATGAAGGAATTGTAAGTATGGATGAGGGTATCTGGGTTACAGCGCCCTATTCGCCCGCACAAAGCTCCAAGGAGACTGGCTCGCTTTCGCATCTTATCAAGAGTGCGTTGGACGTCAGAGGACCAGTTAAGAGTACGAGAAAATCGTACCCCCAAATAGTCGACTTCGGTCTGTTGAGCTAGCCTGATTCCTAGGAGATTTACGTTTACGAGTTGGGGGTTCTGAGAGGTTCTTTTGGAATTTGGGTGTTTGAAGACGATAAATTGAGTTTTCTGTGGATTTAATGAGACCCTCCATCTGCTACACCAGTGAGAGTACCGGTTTAACAGATTTTGGGTTCGAATATTTAGTTGGTTAGAATTTTTGGCTACCGAAATTAGAGCTGTGTCGTCTGCGTATAGCAGGCATTTGGATGTGGGGTGGTTTGGGGGGGGAATGTCGTGCGTGTAAATGAGATAGAGGAGGGGGGCCAGGACGGAGCCCTGTGGGACTCCTGCTAGTGGGGTGAATGTTTCGGATAAGGAGTTGCCCACTTTGACTGTGATTTTTCTGTCTGAGAGGTAGGAGTGTATGAGTTTCGAAATTTGGGGGGGGAGACCTATGTTCATAAGTTTTTTGACTAGTCCGGCATGCCAGACTTGGTCAAAGGCTTTTTGAACATCTAGGAGAACAGCTGAGGAGATGTGCTGGGAATTTACCGCTGTGACAGCGGTAGTGTGAAGGGATGATATTGCGTCCTGGGTGGAGTGGTGGGGTCTGAAACCATGTTGGGATTGGGGTATGATGTTTCTCTCTTCACAAAATTCCCAGATTCTTTCCTTGAGCAGAAGCTCGAGGAGTTTACCTAGGACTGATATGAGAGAGATGGGTCTGTATGAATTTAGGGATTTGGGGTCCTTGCCTGGTTTGGGGATCAAAATGGTGTTTGCGGATTTCCAGGCAAGTGGAAAATAGGATAAGGAGAGGCAGGAGTTTAGGATAAGAGTGAGGATAGGAAATATGGTTTCAGGGAGATGTTTCAGAGTTCTCCTGTGGATGGAGTCAGGCCCGGAGGCCGTGTTTTTGCCTGCTTGGCAGGCGTATTGGATGTCTTGGGGGGTGAATGGGGCGGTGAGGGGGTTTTCGACATCCAAAGGGGGGAGTGGGGCGGCAAGTGTCTGAAGGACGTGAAGTTCGGTCTCGATTTTGAATTGTTCGTCAAAGTGGGGGTTGTCGGGGGTTCTGAATGTGGCTTCGAGGTGGGTTTTATGGGCCAGGGCTTTCTCGTCGGGGGTGGAGTGGATTTGACCGTCGATTAGGAGGTGGGAGTGGGTTTTGGATTTTTGACCCGTGATTATCCGGAATTTGTCCCAAAACTTGGAGCCGTCTCTATGATCCAAATTAGATGTGGTATTGATCCATTGTTGCTGTTTGTGCAGGTTGATTTGGAGCCTGATCAGGGCGTTGAGACGGTTCCATTCTGTTTTGATGACAGGGTCGTGCGTACGGACGTATTGTCTATACAGGCGTCGTTTTTGGGAGATGAGAGCGAGGATGAATTGGGGGAGGGCTTTTTGGGCTGTGTTTATTGAAGTGATAGGGGTGGATGATTCGACGGCGTGGGTGATGGATGTTTGGACTTCATCGATTATAGTGTCGATGTCCTGTGGGGAGTTGAGCGGGCGTTGCTCTGGGATGTTAGTAGAGATAGTTCTCTGAAATAGGGGCCAATCTGCTTTTTTGAGGTTGCGGAAGGTGTGAATGGTAGCTCTAGGGGGGATTGGAGCAAGTAGGGATGTGTGTAACATCAGAGGAAGGTGATCGGAGGTGATCGTAACACCTATGAAGCATCTATCAGCAACCAGTCCAGTACAGGAGTCTGTCAGGAGGATGTGGTCAATGATAGATGATCCCTGGTGGGATACGAAGGTGGGAAGTCGGTTTGAGGCTCTGAATATGGGGAAGTCTATAAGCAGATTAGCTAGTCGGATTCCGTTTGGGTTAGAGGCGTGATCTCCGAACATGGTATGTCTGGAGTTCAAATCTCCAAGCAAAACGGCTCGAGGGAGGGAAGATAGGTATTCTATCAGTGGTAGGGAGATGATTTGGCCGGGGCGGTTATAGTACGAGATTATAGTTAATGGATTGTCTATCGGGAGGTCTATTGCTATTATATCAAGATCAGCTAGATGAGCTGGAAAAGTGTGTGAATTGAATGGAATTGAATTTTTGATTAATAGTGCATTCCCAAAAGAGTTTTGGGATTTATTTAAATGAACTGTTTGATACCCAGTGAAGCTGGGGGGAAGTTTTGACTTAGTGTCAGTAAGAGACAATATTTGTAGGTTTTCAGAATTTAGGAGGTTTTTGATTAATGGCCTCTTCCGAGCGAGGCCATTGCAGTTAATTGTGCCGATAAGACAATCCATTAAAGGTCAGGGTTTATCGGGGAGTATGTGAAAATTGCTAAATTTCCATGACCTGTTACGGTGCATGAATGGCCGAATATGGCCGGGATTAGCGTTCCCAGGATTTTTGTGAGAATTTCTCTACTATTTGGGAGGAGGTTCATCAGAAGAGTAGAGAATATTTGGATAGATATTTTGAGCTCTGATGTTAGCTCTTGGGGGGGGGGTGGATGTTGGGAGGGAGACGGGAGCAACCTGTTCAGGTTTCTGGGGGGGTTTTTGTCTTTCAGGGCATGTAATAGAGTATGCGGGGTGGTTGCCGCGGCAGTTAGGGCATTTTGGCACCTCTGACTTTTTACAGTCAGCTGGCCTATGGTGCTGCCCGTCGTTGGGACAGGCGGGTTTTTTGGAACATTCTGAGGCCGAATGACCAAGGCCGGTGCACTGAGTGCAATATTTGGGAATGGGAGGCAGGGGGTTTTGGTTTGAGGGTTCGACTGGGTGTCTTCGTCCGAAGATGCCGAAGCCCTCGCGGATCAAGTAGGAATAGTGAGACTCTGAAGGAGTCAACACCCTGATGAATGAAGTGAATTCGAGGGTTTTCTGGGACCTTATCCTCCATACTTTCGTATATGGGAAGTCAAGGTCCTCGAGAACCGCCTGGATTTCTTCTAATGAAATGTTTTTGTCAACCTGGCGGATGACTAGGGAGAATTGGGGGGCAGGGGGGGATCGGATGATTTTTTCTGGGGGGTTTTGGGCGTATTTAGGGTTGAGGATGATTTTATTATCCCCCATTCGCTGCCTTATGAGGGTCTGGAGCTCGGTGGGGGTTTTGGGAGAAGTGGTTTTAATTAGGGCCGTTTTGTTAAAGTTGGCTTTAACAAAAACAAGGTTGGAACGGAATAGCTCCTGGGTATTCAATATGTTGAATAGGGCTTTTTGGGTGGAGTAGGCGGCGGGGATGTTCCTGAGAACGAAGAGTGTTTGAGTGGGGCGGAGGGGTCTGTTGGGGGGGTTGTTAGGGGGGTTGTTGGGTAGTGTAGGGTTTGGGGCGGGTTGTTGGGTTTTTAGGGGGGAGTTTTCGCGGAGATTTTGAAAGATGTTTGAGGGTTTGGTGATAGTTTGGTCCATGAGTGAAGGAATAGAGATTGAACTTCTATGGCTTGAGGCAGGGGAGGAGATAGTAGCCATAGAATTAGGGCCTTGGCCGAATTGCTGCGGGGCAGAAGCAGCAGATCCGGCGTAGGAATTTTTTCTTGTCACCACCATGGTGGTGACGAAGGTTTGTTGGGGGAATTCGCTGGGTTTGTTAGTAATTTGGGAGTCCCTAATCCGACTAGTGAGTTGCAACCTCACAACTCAAGGGCTATTAACCCCGGCAATGGTGGCTTGACCCTAGTCGGATGACGTTTGTTAGTTTATTTATGCTTACACTTTTTAGGTCCTGTGTCTTGAAGTCGTCTGGTAGTCCCAAGCTGAAAGAAATGGATTAGAAGTCGTTTATTTAAATGATGACAGATCAATCTATTCGAATAATTCGCAATGCGAATAATAACCTTTTTTAAGGAAAATTTCTAAAAAGAAATTTTCCAAAATTGGGCTATTAACCTGTAAAAAATGGGGTTAGTATACCAAATCTTATTCGAAAATTAGCCTTTATTTAAGAAAAACTCTAAAAAGAATTTTTCGAAGTAGGGCTTTTTGGTTTGTTCGTTATTTAGGAACTCTTCTTTGGAAATATTTTTCTAATTATTTTTCTAATTAAAATTTCTGAAAAGAAATTTCAAAAATACTAAATAAAAATACTAAATATGACCTAGGGTGCTTCTGCTTCAGGTGCTTCAGCGGGAGTGTGCTTTCGCAGTGACTTCCGCAACGCTTCTGATTTTGCTTCGGCTGTTCTAGTCCGCTCGTCACACAGTACCGTCTCGTACCGTTGCTGGATCTCGAATGTGTTGCAGAGCTTTCATGACGGACGTTTTATATTACTGTGACGAGTAGTCTATTTTTTGAGTTTATTTGTATACATTTTTTAACTTAAGTGCGGTTTAATTACTATAAATGAGGTTATTAACTATAGTTTACAATATAGTGTGTTTATTTTATCAGAATTTTAAGATTTTCCTGACATTTGAAACTATATCACATTTGCCCCAGCAATCATCATCAGGGGGCAATTGTGTCATACAGTGGCGGGGAATTTGTGTTATATTGTGTCACATTTGCCCCTTTTTGTTTCAGTATTGCTATGGTGCGCAACTACAAGAAAAAGACCTCGGATAATAAAAAATACACCACGGCAGATCTAGAACTGGCTATTAATGAAGCCAAAAGAACAACAGTTTACAGAGCTTCTAAAATATATGGAATTCCTTACGTGACATTGCATTCCCGAATAAAAGGTATACGTGGAGCAATAAAACAAGAGAAAGGCCGACTAATTACAATTCCAATCGAACATGAAAGAAGGCTAGCAAATGGTTTAAAAATAGCAGAAAAATGGGGTTATGGATTCTCCAGAAAAGAAGTGATCGAATTGGTTGCTCGGTTCATCAAAGATAACAATATAAAAAATAATTTTAAAAATGGCATTCCAGGTGAAGACTGGTTCTTAAAGTTCAAAAAGCGGCACAATCTAAGTCTTAAAACTCCTCAAAATGTGGAATATGCCAGGAAAAAGGCAATAAATCCGTTCATAATCTACAAATATTTGGATTTGTTAAAACAAACCCTGGATGAACTTGAACTACATGATAAACCGGAAAGAATTTGGAATCTGGATAAAAGCAGTCTTAGTATTGACCCAAGAAAAGTGAAGGTTGTAGGTGCCATTAATAAAGCTTCGTCTCGAACAATCAGCTCTCCAGGTAAAGAAAATACTACCATTTTGCTAATGTGCAATGCAGCAGGGGACAAAGCTCCACCACTAATTATATACAAAGGAAAGAATGTATGGGACCAATGACTTGCCCCTCCAGAACACGAATTTAAAGGAACTGTGTATGCAGCTAGTAAGAAAGGTTTGATGAAAGGGGATATATTAAAAAATTACTTTCTGATAACTGTAATTCCTACCGTTGGTACAGAGAGACCTGTACTTATCATATATGATGGTCACTCAACCCACGTCACCGTTGAAACTTTAGAGGCTGCCGACAGGGAACAAATAACAATTTTAAAGCTTCCTCCACACAGCAGCCACTTGCTGCAACCCTTAGATCTGGCAGTATTTAAATCGTTTAAATGCAAGTGGGATGAAAAACTTGTCACCTGGCAACGCAATCATATAGGTCAAAAATTACCCAAAAAGCTGTTTTCACAGTTCTTATGTGACACTTGGAAAAGTATTTCTCCTAATGTGATCTCTAATGGATTTAGAAAGGGAGGAATATTCCCGTTTAATCGAAATATTATTCCGGAAGAAAGTTTTCCCACAGATATTATGCAAAAGTGGAAGGAATCTAACATTTCGACAATGGCTCAAAAGGAAATAGCTGATAATACATTACTAGGCCCCTGAAGCAGTTGTCAACCTTGTAACATCAGTGTGTCATTTGAAGACCTTTTATTATCGGCAGTCAAACAAACACCAAAACCACTACCACAAAAGAAAACGAAAATATGTCCTGGCGCAGAAATTTTAACATCTATACAAGCTATAAATATGCTTAAACAAAAACAAAAACCAGTTAAGAGAATCCCTAAAAAAAAGCTCGATTTTCTTCAAGCAGTAGCGGCAGCATCAGTGATGGCGGTTACAAATCTCCAGTATTTATTGACTTAGACAATTCTGAAGAGTTTATGGCTGATGTGCTAAATGATAAGATTGATAAAGATAGCCTAGGCGTGCAAGAACAAAATATTGTCGCTCCGGGACTTTGGGTCCTTGTAAAATATTCTAGAAAAAAGTTAATCAAACATTTTGTTGAGCAAAACGATAGAGGGTGGATCGTTAAATTTACAAGGCCATACAAAAATAAATTTGTTTGGCCAAAAATCGAAGAATCATACGGTCAATGAAAATGATATTATCACAGTTTTGCCACAACGAACCCAAGGGCTTATTGGACTTTTCGGTTCACTTTGGTGGTTATAATTTATAATTATGCCTTGTGTAACAAATATTCTTACGTTTTCTTAACATTTTCTAATACGTTGTTTATTTAGGAAAGTTGCTTATTTTGCTTTTAGGTTTAAAAAGTTTATAACTTTTGTAATGTTTGAGATATTTTGATGATTAAAAAACATAATTCGCAGATTTGTCCATATTTTATACATTAGCCCGAATACCTGATGCATAAGCATTTTATTACAAAATATGGTTCATTATCACATTTGCCCCAAACTACGGGGCAAATGAGATATAAGGAGGATGTTTTAAAAAAATATAATATCCAGCAAAGAAAAATAAGCTGATATTAAGATTTAAAATATAATGCCGGCTAATAAACATGATAAAAATGTATACCAATTTTTTTCAAAATTTTATTTGTTGAACTTTTCATTTTGCAGCGCTATCCATTCAACCTAGTGAAAAAGTATATCACAATTACCCCACTTCACCTTATCTTTTTTATAAATGTATAATTCTTCATGCTGGAAACGAAAATGACTTCATTGATGGTTCTGAGGCTATGTTCACAGTGATTATCATGGTAAAATGAATATCTTTAATTGTTTAATATACAGAGTGGCCCAAAAGTCTGGAAACGGCCAATTATCTCGTAAATTGCTAGTCCTAATTATACAAAATTTGGGGTACACCTATTTTGGGATACGGAGATTCCAGATTTGATATTTGCCATGTTGTCAGATTTTCCGTTTCTCTTATATTATTAGTAACTTTGTTTTTTCAAACTGATCACCCTGCATATTAAGTCATTATTGGAATCTCCTATTCAATACGAGTTCAACCATATGTAACACTTACAATTTTATGTAGTCTAGAAGGTCTTAAATAAAACCAGAAGTCTGGCAACGCCTAATTGTCTCATAAATTTTTTAATACAAACTATTTTCAACTACATTAAAACGTAACAATTGAAAGATTACACTATTTTTAACATAATGGTTACTTTATCAAGTGTTCAAAATGTGCTTCATTTCTATCGATGATAGAGTGCCTTTACCACATTTCTCCATGATTGTATTATTTATTTAAGACCTTCCAGACTATATAAAATCATAAGTGTTGCATATGGTTGAACTCGTATTGAATAGGAGATTACAATAATGACTTAATATACAGGGTGATCAATTTGAAAAACCAAAGTGACTAATAATATAAGAGAAACGGAAAATCTGGCAACATTGCAAATATCAAATCTGGAATCTCCGTATCCCAAAATAGGTGTGCGGGAATTTATATGGAGTATATCCCATCAATAAATAAATACGAATTCATGAAAATATAATTTTAAAATAAATTGTATGTCATGACATGTATATATAAATTGTAAATTCTATAGTCATAATTATTATAAACAATATTTTGTTTTCCTCGCGATGAGTTCAATCTTTTGTCTTTGCTAGAACTGCCACGAAAGGTTATCTAAATGATGACGGCAATTTAATGTGTATGACGTAATGAAAATGAAAAAGATATGTAGTGCAAGTATGTCGCTACAAGGTGTACCCCAAATTTTGTACAATTAGAACTAGCAATTTACGAGATAATTGGCTGTTTCCAGACTTTTGGGCCACTCCGTATAATATACTTTATGAACCATATTTAATTGTAATAGATAATGCTTATTCAGTAACCATGTTTAAGGCTGCAGTAATCTGCGGCTGTTATAGGTAAACGTACGAATAAAAGAAGAAGTGCAATGACACCCATGACCCTACAGTATGCTGAGGTTGTAATAAGTAAAAGAAGAAATAAAATAAGAAGACAGGACAGTCTAGAAATGTTTTTCAGAGTCAAGAAACATCTGGAAGAGTCGAGAAAAACAATAGAGCTATGTAAGGCGATGATATTGTCGCCACAGTTCAGTTTTAGATAGACCTTGTACGTTAATGTTATATTTGTATTGTTAAAGATTCAGTTTAGAAATAAATGAGTTTACCAAAAAACCAGCGTAACAATATTAGTGTAATTAACCATAAATATTTGGATAACTAAAATCCCTGCCTCAAAAATCGCGCACCAGAGTAAAACTTTATTAGTAAATTTCGTCTTTGCTTTGAATTTTTCTTCGTTTGGACAATTGGCAATATCACAAGTGTAAAATTATCTTTCATTTCAGAACATGATAGAGTTAACTATTTCTCGTCATCGAATATAATTTCATAGTTCCTCACAAAAAGCCTTTAAATCAAAGGTCTCCAACATCTAGGTATTCTTTAGAGCTACGCCTGGGTGTATTTGGACATTTCCTTTTCATTCGGTACTTTACACCATTTTTGGACAAAATCCTTTTGATAGTCTTGTATGAGACCACAAAAAAGCTTCCGACTAGAGATTCCTATCCATTTTGAACCAATGTGCCAAAATATGAGGTGTTCTAGTCTTTTTCATTGAGCAGATATCAAAGTTGCGTAGACATTTCAAGGCACGATTCTTCTCTCAACATTTATGTCCTACACGTTATCATTAAAAATGAAAGTACTCACACATCAGAAATAGAGACAAAACGTAATAAGGTCAGAGTAAAAATTAATTCTGGCAATAGTTTTAATTAAATGTAACTTTGTGTGTAATTTTGTTTCCAAATACTACTTAAGTTTAAATGAAAAACAGAAAATTTTTCCTCAGTAATGTAGTTTTTTTAAAACTACCGAAACATTTTTTGAAATTAATTTAACCTCTAATAGTATTCCTTGCGTGATAATTACATTTAAAAAAGATTGTTCGTTCAACTAGTGAAAGCTCTACTTTCATGTATTCCCTATTTAACATCTAAAACTACTCATAATAGTAAACAAGAATTTCTCGATTTAAAATGATTTTAATTAATATGAGACATGCTTCTATCACGATCTTTCGTCCATTTTATTCGTATCTCTAGCAAAGTTCCATAAACATTTCCAATGAAATGCACATACATACATCTCTCTGCGAAACACTCAACCTTCGAGTACTCGCTTAGATTTCGCGTGAGCAGGTCGGCCATAAGACATATATACATTCCCGTCATTACAAGCCGTTATTAACGCCGTAGATATTGATAAGTTTGTGAAGTTTTTTCCCGTCCCAATAAATTACTTTTATTCCTTTAGTTTGACAACCAGTTAATCATTTTGTTTATGCCATTGACTCGACGGAGCTCTGAGCTCTTGGATCTTACTTTTTCTGTACACAGAGATAAAAGTTTGCTTAAAATTTTTTAATGGAAATCAAAAATTGAGGTTTCCTCATCTTTTAACTACCTGGCACATTAGTTAATTATTTATTAGGCATTCCAACGACCTGTCAAACTATAGGTACCAGTGGGAAATTCTTGTATATTTAAGGGGGTAGCGACATAGTCTTGCAACTTGGACGCTATTTTTATTCGAAGTTGTACTCGCCAAGCCTGCCAATTTATGAAGAAATGTATAGGTGGGTTTTTAAATATTATTTTTATTGTGTTTGACATAAAATATTTAAATGTAATCCATTATTCATGATTTTACATAAAGTCGATAGAATACACTATATGTCGCCACCCTTAGATATACCAAACCTGCCCACTGGTAATTCATTTGTTTGGAATGCCTAATTGATATTGTTACATATTGTCATTCTTATTTTGTTTTTATACAACATACATCCTTTACTTGATTCTCTACAAATTATTTATTTTTATTTGATGGAAATCTAACATATCGATTCCGCACTGGTTATTCCGAATAAAACCAATATTGGTTAATGGCTTTAGATAGACTTCTACAACTTTACTGGCTTATCGTTCGGTTATGTGTTTCTACCATTCCATCGGACTGTGGGTGGAGAGGCGTAGTGCGGGTTTTCCTAATACCTAACAGTTTCATCAATTCTTGCCACAATTCGGATTTAAAATTTCGTCCTTGGTCAGAATGTAATTCCAGGGGGACTCCGTGTCTCACAATGACGTTAGTCATAAAGGCTTCCGCTACTGTCGTCGCTTCCTGATTAGGAATGGGCACTATTTCGGACCACTTTGAAAAATAGTTCATAACAACCATTAAGTATTTGTTTCCCTTTTCTGTTAAGGAAAGTGGTCCGAGGATATCTACGGCGATTCGTTCGAAAGGCTCTCCGGAAAGGTACTGTGCCATCTTACCTCGACTTCTTGTTTTAGGCCCTTTTCTGCCATTAAAAAGGTCACATTCCTTACACCAATTTTCTACATCATGTCGGCAATTGACCCAATAAAATCTTTTCCGAATTCGTGCAAGTGTTCTTTTAGTGCCAAAGTGTCCTCCTGAACGGCTGCTATAAAGCTCCTCCAACACACTTCTGACCTGTGATTTCGGCAATATCACTTGTCGGACTACAAGTACTCCATCGGGGCTCTCCCACTTCCGGTGCAATAGGCCATCGTGAAGATACAGGGAATCCCACTGGGTCCAGTAACCTTTAATGGTTCCACTATATTTGGCTATCTCTTGTCATGTAGGTCTGACTCCATTTTTAAGCCATTCTCGGACAACCTTCAAGTCATGGTCTTTCTTTTGAGTCTTTGGCTTTCAAGGGTAATTCCGTCTTCGTCATCCTCTGGCTTGATAGTGGTCGCCTGTAGACTAACTTCTTCAACCGGCTCCTCTCGTTCTTCAAGCCTCTTACAGTACCGGCATTGTCGATCTAAACACGGTCGCCTGGAAAGAATGTCTACGTTGCTATGGAGACGTCCCTTTCGATGCACTATCTCGAAATTGTATTGTTGCAGTCTTTCTATCCATCTAGCAGCTTGTCCTTAAGGTTTTTTAAACTTCATCAGCCACTGCAAGGCGCTAATAATAAATCTTCTGTTAAAAAGGTAGATGTGGAAGTGTTCGAGGGCTTTGACAATGGCTAAAAGTTCTTTTCTTGTGACGCAATATTTCTTCTCAGCTTTTCCTAAGGTCTTAATAAAATATGCAATTACTTTCTCTTCCCCCTCGTTCTTGGGATAGCACGGCGCTCACGCCGTGTTGGGATGCGTCGCAGTCTAAAATAAATTGTCCTTTTTCCTGAGGGTATGCTAGGATGGGTACCGTGGTCAACCGTTTTTTTAACTCGGTGAAGGCATTTTGACAATTTGGCGTCCAGTCAAATAGACTACTATTTTCAGTTATTCGATGAAGGGGTTTAGCAATTTGGCCAAAGTCTTTGACGAATTTTCGGTAGTATGAACACAGTCCAAGAAAACTTCTAATTTCTCTTTTGTCTCTTGGTTTCGGCCAATCTCTGACTGCAGCAATTTTTTTCGGGTCAGTTTTGATTCCTTCTGCGGAAACGATGTGCCCCAAATAATAAGCTTCCGACTGGAACAGTGAACATTTACTGTGATTGAGCCTTACATTGGCATTTCTTAATCTGTCAAATACTTCACTCAAATTTAGTAGATGTTCATCAAAAGTTTTTGACATGATCATTAGGTCATCGAGATATAATAGACAACTTTTCCAGGTTAATCCTTTCAGAACCATTTCCATTAGGCGTTCAAAGGTAGCTGGGGCATTACAAAGACCAAACGGGAGAACCTGGAATTTGCATAATCCGCTGCCAATTGAAAAAGCAGTTTTGTCTCGATCGTCAGGATGTACTTCTACTTGCCAGTATCCGCTCTTCAAGTCAAGCGTGGAAAACTATTTTGCACCTGATAGAGTGTTTAGTGTGTCGTCTATTCGGGGGAGTGGATAGCTGTTGTTCTGTGTTATCTGATTTAATCTTCTATAGTCTACACAGAAACGAGTAGATCCGTCTTTCTTAGTAACTAGGACCACAGGTGAGCACCAAGGACCAGAAGCTTCTTCAATAATATTCGCATCCATCATGTCCTGTATCATATTTGCTACTTCTTTTTGTTTAGCAAATGGGAGTCTTCTAGGTGCTTGTCGTATTGGTCTTGCATCGCCTGCATAAATTTTATGCTGAACAAGACTGGTACGCCCCGTAGATTTTCCTGTCTCGAAAATATCACAGTTGGAATTGATAAATTCTTTTTTTCTAAGTTCTTCAGCTGTCAGGTGGTCATAATTTTTAACTAGCTGTTTTACAAAGCTGAAGTCAACTGAGTTACTTGTGGTGGCTTTCCCAGTGAAACGATCTTCGCACATTGTTTTCCACTGGTGTACAGAGCCCTATTTCTTGTCCTTTCTTCAGTTTAAATGGTCTCTTCGATAAATTGGCAACCCTCACTGGAATAAGTTTATTAACTTTAACAAGACATCTAGCTACCAGAATTCCGTCACTCACAGATTCTTCACTTTCCACAATGCCCACATGCAAGCCGTGTGATTTCTCGCCAAGACGACAGCTTCAGAATTTTGGGGTACTTCTACGTCTTCTTCTACTAGGATCTTTATCGGTTGAGTCTTTTCTTCCGAATTTGGGACAATTTCCTCGTTTCCAATTACCAAGATGTTGTTTTGAAGGTCGATTATAAACTTATTTTGCACAATGTCCATGCCAAGGACACACTGATCTTTAATATTGGCCACCAGAAATAAGTGTTCTATCAGGGTATTACCAATCTGCACGGTTGCTGATATCTCACCTAGAACAGGAGTAGTGTGCCCTGTAGCTGTTTCTAGAACTAAGCCTATTCGAGTTGGTCGTGGTTTTCGATGCAGGATCCCTGTTCGAATGAAAGACTTAGTTGCACCAATATCAAGGACGAAGGTGCCTTCTTGGTTATCGATATACTCCTTGACCAATAGATTTTGTTCGTTTTTATTTAAGGTGTAAGGGCGAATTTTGGAGCCCTCTATTACAGCCGACGCTTGCCCCGTAGTGTCGACCTTTATTCGTTTCCCTGACTATTGTTAGAAAGCCGGCTAGGTGTGGGTGACCGGCTTCTCCGGGAGGCATATCTACTGTAATTATTTCTAGATGGACTTCTTAACGGGCTTCGCGAAGTTGATCTAGATGAATTTCTGGTATCATTCCCCGATTCTCGATTTATAGAACAAGCCCTGCTTTGACAAGATCTTTGAAGGTGTCCAATTCTTCCACAATTGAAGCATCTTCTGCTTTCATTTTGGCTATTTCGTTGCATTTTTTGCAGGATATTTAAGATTTGTGAGAGGGTAGGTTGAGGGATAGTATTAGTAGTGGCCTCTTTACTTTCTTGAAATCGAATTTCTCTCAATTTTGCGCGAGAAGATCTAGATATACTTTTTCCTGGGCTGCAATAAGTGTCTCACTCAACGTCTTGTGGTGTTCTAGCCGAAGAGCTTGCTGCATTTCCACTTCCTGTAGTCCATCAATGAATGCTTGTATGCCGATTTGCTCTAAGACATCTTTAGGCGCCTGTGGATAGGCCAGATGCAGCAATCTTTTAATATCGGCTTCGAATTCTTGTAGACTCTCATTGTGTTTCTGACTACGAACTTTTAGCTGGCTTTAAAATACCTATTTTAAATGCTGCAGGCCATATCTTGTCTCCAATGCTTGGACGAGAGATGAATAGCTAGGTTCTGCTTGGAGAAGTAACTGAAAAATGGTTGCTGCCTGACCTCGTAGTGAAATTATCAATGAAGCCGCCTGGTTTTTGGTATCACAATTTATTTCAGTTCAACTTTAACAACAATTATACAACTGATAACATTAACAAGTAACGTCTATCATAAAACTGAAAACTAACGTCTGTATCATCCTTATATAGCTTGCTTGGCCCTTCTCGAACTGTCATCTCATAAGAGAAAATATACAAAGTTATATTATGTTTAATGGAACACCCTGTTTTTTATTTTAGAATTAAAAACTACATCAAAAATAATGCCAGTTAACTAAAGGTTCCCTATTACTATTATTATTAGTTTTCTATTTATTTGAATTTTTAAGGAAAAAAAGTCTCCCAGAAATTAATTGTTTACTCTTGTTTGAATAATTTTTAATGAACTAATTTTTTTTTCTTATGTGGGACATCCTGTATACATCTAACAAATTTTAAATTGTAGCCGTCTGTAACCTACGTATTCCTCCCAAACGAATTTTTTATATCTTTGGTCGTTTTCCCATAAAGCTCCGTCCCGTTGAGCGTGAGCCACCCTGTATATATATATATATATATATATATATATATAATTAATAAATACAAATAAAAACTCTTTTTTTAAAAAAGTTAAAAAATAAATAATTATATAATTACTTATTGCTTTGTCATTACTATTTAAATAAAATAAATAATATAACTATATAATTTTTTTTGGTACGAAAATATTGATCTTCCCTCGTTTCCGTATCCAGATAGAAATTATTCTACGCTAAGAACTCCGCGAGTAGCAAATAACAAATTCAACGGATCGATAATTCATTTTGGCGAGTAGATTATTTTACCAAATATTTGACTACAGGCACTACTGGTTAGGCAGTCCCGCAATACATAATTTGACCGAAAATCCTTTGGAGACTCTGTCCTTAATCTTCTAGGGTTTGCCCATTAGATTTTATGTGTTCTATTTGATGTTTTTTGGGATAGTCATACTAAAATCTAGTGAAAATTGAGATAAAAAGGTAGCAATATTTACTTTTTTTTGCTTTGAAAAATCCTGTATATAGACCTTTGCCATAAGAACTGTGCTCTCATGCATTTTCAAATAAACTATAACCAATTCTTGTTTATCACTAAATGTTAATCTTATTTTCCCTTCATTTCTAAAAATCACCAGTATCATAGATTTATTTTAATTTGTTCATAGAATTTTTTCTTTTATTTACCTATTAGCTGTATCTGTTCTCTCTTAAGGTTCAAGAGATAGATTTTTTTTACTGATATTGCACCTTTTCGCCAGAATTACATGTAATTGATATAGGTGAATACAGTTTCTTAATATTTTTCGTCCCAAAATAAATTTAACAAGGTGGTACAATATCAATACCCGTAATTTGCAACAGAAACATATATGACGAATTTTTAGGTTAAATGTGTAATTAGAACTTCATCTTTTAAGAGTTAATGTAGGTACTGTTTGAATAATTTTCCTTGCCCTTGTTTCTTAGTGTATCCTGCTCTACACCGGCCCGCTCTGAGTTTACTCGGTCGGTTCGGGACGGAAAAGGATACTTCTGTAAATCATCCTTGATGCGATCTCAAAACTTGCCCCGTAATTAATCGGCCGAGTTTAATTGAGATTTTTCTTTGATCGTTTATTCGATATTGTAATTTATTGGTGTTTTTGTATAGTTCTCTATGTATTTGCAATCATATCAATTCGAGTTTTGATTTAGAGAAATGTATTCCGGAGAAACCGTAGCGAGAGGGATAGGCTGATTAAAAGCGGATAAGATTAACTTCGGTTAGTTCAGTTCTGAGATTGAAAATCCTCTATGAGTTGATTAGGTGGTGTAAAAACTGATTGGGTCGTTGTACCGTGCACCTATCTAGAAAGCATATATACAGATACGGAATTTTCAACATAAGATATATACCATATAATTAATTGAATAAGGTATATGGTATAATAGAAACATGCATATATCAGGCAGAGATCGCTGTCACTCGTCGCGCCTCTATTCGTGTCTGATGTGTTTAGCAGGGCTAGCGGAAGAGAAAGCCATATCGATGCTCGCTAACAACAAAATCCCTTTCTTATGTGCATGATTGAATTAAACTTCATTCAGCTCTTTCTAAACCAATGCACTTACAATTCAGTGGAATTGTTAATCATTGAAGAGGACATAGCGTTAGAAAAATATCTAAAACCATCAAACTTTTTCTTCTTCAACTTCGCCAACTAATGGAGGTACCACGAACCAATTGTAAGAAGGCGTAGAAATCCCACATTCTAACTTTAAACGCGAAATTTTGACTTTAAACTCTAAATATAAGGTCGATATTCCCTTCTATACCCTTTCCATCTTCTGTATTAGTATGAGAGTATTTATTGTTGCCACCCCTATTGTTTAATCAGCTATATATAAACAATAGTTTTGATTTTATTTTGAACTGTTGTAATTCTTCCTACAGATAAATTATTCACAAAATATATTTGATTTTGTCTTAAAATAGCACAGGTTTTTTTTATGATACTTCTAGAACTAGGTACTGTCTATAAATAAAAATTTAAATACTATTATTTGAACTCAACCACGAAAAGCCTCTATACCAATACATTGATTCATAATTAATATCATATTTATTACAATCAATCAGTTTGTGTGTCAATAACGATCAGAAACCAGTCACTGATAGCAGGATTCTCAGAGCCATAGCCTAGGGCGTGGCAAAGGTGATATTTGCCACGGGCGCACGATAGTAGGCCGCATCAGTTCGAAAATAGAAAACAGAAAATTTGAAAATCAGTGGTCAATGAAAATAATGGCAAATGGCGAAAGAGTAGCCAGAAAATGAATTATATACTGCAAAGAGCTAAACACAATTTTTTGCTTCTCATGAATACTATTTTGAAATAATAAAAATAGTGTTTGGATAACCGGATTTAGAGATTGGAACCATTTGAACCCATTGTTGCCTCGTCACGAAAATTCGGTAAGCCACCGTGAAAATTACATCCGGCTAAAGACATTCGAAAAAATTTTGAGCGAAGGAGGGTTTATTGATGATCAGTTTTTAGAAGCTATGCAAAAGGAGAAGAACAAGTGGAGACACATTTTAAAAGTAATACTTGATGCCATTCTACATTGCATAAAAAATAATGATGCGCTGAGAGGCACTTCTGAAATTATCGGTCATTCAAATTGTGGCAAATTTCTAACCACAATTCAACTGATTAGTTAGTCACTATGAAAGTATCATTAAGGATCACATTAAGGCTCACAATAAAGGGGTGTTGGCCACTTGGTCGCCGCGGTTAGTTTTGTCAGCGGGGTTCCGTAATCTCATCGACCACTTGGTCTCCAGTTTTAAAATCAGGTAGGCCTCTTGGTCGCCGTAGTTATCAATCATTAAAGGTATCTATTTCGATTTATTGAAAATAATATTTTTAAGAAAAAAATAGTTTAACTGATTTTTATTATTTTCCACGTGAATAGAAATTTTTAACTGATATGATATGGTACAGAATGTGGGTCAGGAAACGAATAAAACCAAATTAAAAAAACACTTATAATTAATAGAAAACAATATAAAATTATACATAATAAAAAAAAGTAGGTACAAAATACACAAAATACCAAATAAAAATTATTTAAGGAACCCAAATTGCAATTAGTTTTTGTAATGATAAAAAACTACTTTGATAAATTGAGTTCGTGAAAGGATCTTATTTTTATATTGTTCTATTACGTTCGTTAAATACGCATGCCGTTTTTTGTAATTAGCGTTTTTAATTTTGTTAGGTATATGTGTACTGTTTAATTTCACATAAGTATTTAACTGAATATCGAGAATTACATTAACAAATTTGAATATATCGGGATGCGCCGAATAAAAAGCAGAATTAAAATGTTTGTGGAAAGACTCACAAGCATTTGTTGTGCGTTCTGTGGAACTTGTGCACGATGCCCACATTGTAGGCGGGAAGTCAGACGTATCGCTAGTATACGTATTAATCATATAAAGAGTATATGAAGTTAATCTCTCGTCAAATGGCATTATTGGAATTAAATCTTTACAAAAACACTCTGCCACTTCAGTACTTTCCAAAAATAAAATGCCGAAAGTGTAATGAAGCCATTTGCCGATTTCAGAATTTTCATTTTTATATTCGGAAATCAAACCCAGATTTTGTATCTTACGTAACCACGATTGGGTTAAATGAAATCTACATCCAATAATTAAGATATCAGGCCAAATCTGTATAATACCAGTGTGTATGGCTTTCTCAAAATCGCAAATAACTTTACACAGCTTCCAATCTAAATTTAAATTATTATAACAGTAATCTTTTAATAATTTAAATGCAGTTGCATAGGTACTTGCTCTTTTATCTGGTAAAACAAAAAATGCCAATGATATGTAGTGTCCGTTATCAACAGCATGTATAGTGAAAAATTGTAAAAAAAATTTAGGGCAATAATTAAATGTGCCGTCGCAATAAATACTATCACGAGAACACAAGTATTTTAAATTTGAATCACATGAAAATAAAATAATTTGTGAATCTTCATTGTTAAATAATAAAAATTGTTCACCCTTATTTGTAACACATTGTATTGCTTTCAGTACACTATGAACATCACTGATACACTTTGGCAAAGGTGGCAATATACTTCTTCTTGCCCTGTATATGCTTCGTCTGATGAGGTCAACATCCGTAGTGGATACATTAAAAGTATTTCCTTCCCCTCAGATTCCGTTATTAATTAACTTACTGGGTTTAACGCAAATATCTTCTGTTGCCTTTCTTTTCAATCCGTTTTGAAGTTTTTTTACATCTAAATGGTCCGATGGTGGATGATTGTGTTCACTCTTAGATTTCAATAAGACAGTTTCCGAATCGTCCACTCCAATAGTCGCTTTACACCCACGACGAGTACACTTATATGATACACCTAACTTTGTTTCCTTGTCTTTTCCAAATGTATATTTTTTTACAATTAACAACTTTTTTCCTTTTACACTTAACATCGACTCCATTGCAACACAAACTCAAAACTTCTTTTATGGAATAATGAATAAGATGAGAATCACTTTTAAAATAAAAAAATTAATCTTTTCAGTAAGAATGCAGACAATTAACTGATGAAAAATATTTTTATTTTAGTTCTCGACAGGTCACAAACCGATATTATAATTAGAGTAATTAAATAACCCCATAATTTTCTTGGAACCCTTAATCCAGGTTTGGAGACCAAGTGGCCTATACCTTTCGAATAGCGAAAGGATTAAATTTGGGTAAAACTGACCGCGGCGGCCAAGAGGTATATTCCCCAATACAGATCAGTTGACTTATTTTTCCCCTACCATACAAAACGAGTTGATGAGTCTGTTAGCTACAGAAGTAAAGAGGCATATTATTGAGAGTATGAAGACTGCAAAATATTTTTCAATATTATTTGACTGTACTACAGACGTCTTTCGTCAGGAACAATTAGTTCAAATAATACGTTACGTTACAGAAAGTGTACTATTGAAGAGAGTTTTACTGATTTCATCAATACCCACAAGAAAACTGGCAAAGGGCTTGCAAAAGAAATAGAGGAAAAACTAATAGCTGACAAATTGGATATAACTAACATCAGAGGGCAATCATACGATAATTGCACGAATATGGCTGGTAACTACAAGGGTGTTCAGGCTCGAATTCTATTACTGAATGATAATGCTCTATTTATTTCTTGTATTGCCCATAGTCTTAATTTAGTGGGAGTTCATGCTGCTCAGATAAATCCAAAAATGCAAACCTTTTTCGAAACAGTTCAACAAATATATAACTTTTTTGTTGGATCACCTTTCCGCTGGGGACTGTTGAAAAGCAAACTTAAGACGTCTTTAAAAGAAACAAGCGATACACGCTGGTCATCAAAAGCTAACGCTGTCCATGCTTTAAACTCAGCTGGAAAAAGTGGTTGACATTCTTGAAGAGGTCAGCGTATCGGAAGAAAGTACTGGAAATACGATTGTGCAATCAAAGACGTTATTGAAGTTATTAAAAAATTTGAATTCATCTCTCACTTGACGTTTTAAAATACTCCTTAAAAAAAATAAAAAGGATTAACATTTCCTTGCAAGAAAAGCAGCATGATGTGTCTAAGTCTCTAAAGGTGCTTGAATGATTCAGGGACTGTTGGACGAAATGAAAATATGCAGACAAAATGATTACACCACTGATTCAGTCTTCAAAGCTTATGGGAGAGAAAATAGGCATTAAGCCAATCTTTCGCGAGTCTCGAGAGCGAAAAAAAAAGCCTGGGGAGAAAGCAAGTGATGAATTTCATTCTTTTGATGCCACCACGCAGTTAAGAGTTGGATTGTTGCAGGTTCTTGATACAATCATCATGCAAATGGAGAAAGGTTTGTGGCTCTAAAAGAGGTAGCAGCTGATTTTAGATTCCTAAACGGGGTTTCTATCGAGACAACCACTTTGGATGAATTACAAAAGCAAGCCACTGATCTTGCACTTAAGTATCCTGCTGACTTAAATGCTTACAAATTCACAACAGAAATAGAAAGCTTCAAATTCCAAAGTAAAACACTGTATGAAAATTTTATTGGAAAGGGTCCCTTGGAAATTTTTATCCAAACATACAGACGGCCTTGACAATATTCCTAAGCATCCCAGTGACAACCGCTATGTGCGAACTTAAGCTTGTGAAGTCATATTAACGGTCTTTTGTAGGGCAACAACGATTAACAAATATGTCTATAATTTCAATTAAAAAATCAAATGCAATTAATATAAATTATGATGAGATTATAAACATATTTGCTGAATCTGAATCTAGAAAAGTTCTATTTTAAGTTTTATATTTAATATGTCATTATGTGATTAAAAGCAAATATTTTTTTTGTTCAGTGAATATATTTTTAGGTATTTTATTTTTAGATTATTTATTTGACATTTTTAGTCTGTTTTTATTGAAATGAAATATATATTTAATCAGCTTTTTAATTTAGGTTGGGAGAGGCGCAAAATTTTTTATTTGCCATAGGCGCCAACAAGTCTAATTACGCCTCTGAAGATTCTGCACAACATATAATTAAGCGGTTCCAATATTCTACTAGGTAGAATTCTGGTGTCAGTACTTGGTTTCTGATCGTTGTTGGAACATACCTCTTCGCGATTCAAGCTAAGTGATACGCCCTCTAGAGGAAATTTGTAGAAGGTCCCTATAAGTAGGATATCGTTCAGTGCTGCCAGAAATAGAAAATTTCGCTACGTCGTCGGATTTTAGCTTTCGAAGAAGTGGATAAGACCTTTTATTTAAGAATAAAAATTTGTGTATATATGTAATCAAACTCTATATTTATTTAAGGATTTTTTTATAAAACCGATTTGTTATATTGATTTTTTTTTAAATTTCAGTTCATTTATTAATTTTGTTTTAAAATTAGTTTATCATTTGGCAACATTGGCGTTCGTGTTCATTGTTTACATTTTAATTTGTATCAATTACAATTCGAGTTTTTTCTTACTTTTTAGCTTTAAATTTATTTATTTCCAAGTGCAAGTCGTAAAATTTTGTTTTTTACGATAAATGGATATCTATAAATTCACAAATTTTGCAAAACTTTGTTTAGAATCAAACTGTAATCTGATTTGTGACAGTTTTATTACTATTTACATGTATACAAAGTACTACATAATTCACTTCATAATAAAAGAATAAGTCTAGTAAGATTTTTAAAATGGTTCATCAATAATAAACATTTGGTACCTGGAATGTCCTTTAAGGAGGTCCTTTCGCCACACCTCTCGCCTCCAATGTTAAAAAAAAAGTTATTAGATTATGACTAAAATTAATTTTTTTCTAATAGTTGAAGTCCTTATTTATCTAATACTGAACTTTTAACTATACCTTACCTTGCAATTTAAAAAATTTTTTTTTTAAAATGTGAGTATTTGTACATTGCCTCACGAGAAAGTAAGTCCTCAACAAGAATTCTCGAATTATACTATTATTTATTGATTAGATGGAGTAGAAAAAACTGAAAATAAGGTTTTTGAAATATTTAGATTTTGTTTTATACAATAAAATATATATAGTAAACCGTGGAACTTATTGAGAAATTAATATTAAAAAATCACAAAAAATTTTCAAGTAACCTAGTTGAACATTTTTTGTGATTTTTTAATAATAATTTCTCAATAAATTCCACGGTAACCTATATATTTTATTGTAAAAAACAAAACCTAAACATTTCAAAAACCTTATTTTTAGTTTTTTTTCTACTCCATCTAATCAATAAATAATAGTAAAATTAATTATAATTCGAAAATTGTTGTTGAAGTCTTACTTTCTCATAAGACTCTGTACAAACACACACATTTAAAAAAAATATTTTTCTCAAAAATTTGCACGGTAAGGTATAGTTAAAAGTTCACTATTAGATAAATAAGGACATCTACTATTAGAAAAAAAAATAATTTTAGTCATAATTTAATATTTTTTATTTAACATTGGTGGCGAAAGGACCTCCTTAAACCACATAATAAAACATGCCTTGGGTTTAGTAAATACATATTTCTAGATGTTTTTGTAGCAACCAATAGGTGAATATTTCCAACAAATTAAGTCATAGACATGATAAATATTATATTTATGACGAGACTTAAATTTAAATTAACAATAAATGAAACTCAAAAACACTATTACAATGAGAATATTATCTGAAAACAGTTAAAAAAATCACAAATAAAAAATCCGCCCAAAATATACACATGTAAATAAACAGGTGACAAATGACAGGCGCGCGAGAATTAATTTGAATCGCGAATAGCTATCGCATCAGCTGCAACATTAGAAAAAACGAGGTGGCTGCTAATTTAGAAATGGTTTGTGCGAGTTTGTACTTACGTCTACAATGAATGTCACACTTCAAAATTAATTGCGAACTTTCCTGGTATGGAGTGTAGAGAAAAGGAGGACAATCTCATGTGGTTGTTTATCTCAAAAAGTCTCCCTCAAAATGTATAAAATTAAGATGGCGCTGGTGTAGTGGAAGGGAAAGATCCAATGATATATAGTTATATAGATAGCTCACCCATATATAAATAAAACGATGAAAAGCACTATTGTCGTCTATTATCAAAATTTCTCTACGATTTTAAGCTCAGTCACTTTTCCGATGGGTTTTCCTGATGTAGTTTTTAGTTTTTAGGCTTAAACATTTTACAAAAATAAACTTAAAGCCAAATTAAAGTTTCAATTAACAAAATCTAATTTCTAATTTTTTTTGTTCTCCTGGTCTCTGCTATTCTCATCTGTTCTCTAGCCTGGAGCCCTATCCTCGGCTATCGTTTTCTAAAAAACGTATATGCTTTAGCAACATGCGAGCTATTCGCTATTCTCGACATTCTTTTTAAAAGCGTGTACATCTTTAAAATGGGTGTTTTACAGCGAGAGTAATTTTTCACACGTTTTTGATAAAACGTGCATGTTTTCAAGGATTTAGCTAATGTCACTTATATGTCACTTTTAGGATGATTAATAACATTAATTGATTTTAACAAATTCTAGGTAAACTACTTTTTACTAATAGGTACCTATAAAAGTATCCAATTTCTTATAAATATGGTTTGCAGTACTAAAAAAGTCTAATAGCTGAGTGGTTTTTAATTATTATTAATTGTAAAATTAGAAAACTTGGAAGATAACAATCCTCAAAGATTCAGACATGCAGAGGCAGAATTCATTTTTTAAATTTAATGGATATTGAATAAATATTTTTTTATATCTTACCGTATAAGAATTTAATTATAAATAATAATTATTTACAGATATTAATTTGCTTGTGGTTTCTTGCAAGTGGTAGTTCAAGGCTCTTCTGTATCACACGTTTTGTTTAGAAATTTTAACAATTTTGTAAAATTGACAAAATATTAAAAAACAATGAAATAAGCAAAGTTATTATTTAAAGTAATTTTGTACCATAAAAACTAGGTTTTTATGACGTACTATTTTCCTGGAATTATAGGTTGCATTAACCATTGAAAAACTTCCTTGGTTTATTTAAACGTAAAAAAAAACATTTAACTGTTTTTTATTTTTTCCAGCATTTTACGCATAGTTGACATTTATTTATACTTAAGATCTATTCGCCTATCCGCAATGGCTGCAAATTTGTCTATAACATCGTCGTAAAATTTTGGATTTTCTGATAACTGATTAACAAGCTATTTTTCAATGGATATTAGGGCTAAATTAGAGTCTGTCTTCACTTCTTAAATTTCGTATAAAACTTTTAATGCGCTTTAAAGCTGAAAAACTTCGTTCAACTGACGCACTTGTGGCTGGGATGGTTAGTACTAATTCACACAACTTGACGACTTTACAAAGGGACTTATTTAACACATTGATGGTAGTCTTTCTATCACTAATTTCAGTTGTTTCATAAACAACACTTAACTGGGACTTTAATGCTGGAATATCGAAAAAATTTCCAAAATTTAATTTTAGTGAAATAGAAGCTCCCGATGGAAATTTTAAGGAATCTAGTTACTAATATTAAAATTGCACAATTCAACAAATTTTAATTCAATAAAGTTTTGAAATCGAGAGTTCATTTGTTGTAAAATATTATCAAAAATTTCGGCGTATAATCGACGATAGGAGGTCTCTCTGTTGCCAACATTATCAATTCTAATTCTCTTTCTTTCATATTCTAAGCCAATGTTTTGAGTCTTATTCCAAAAGTATTCAAACTGATCTCGTTTTTTATTCATTTTATTTTTAAAATCATCAATTTGTTTAATGCAAAAGCCAATGTCATTTGACTTCGTCTGTAAAATGTCGAATAAAATGTCAGTAAAAGGGAAAATCTCTGCAAAAATGTTGAGCAAAAAATTTAAATCAAAGTTTTGTTTGAGCCAATGCAAATACCTTTTAGCAGCAGTAAAAGTTTCAGCATCCCATGTTTCTTTATTATCCCAAACTCTTCAAAAAAGTGTATCAAAGAATCACGGTATTGAAACTCTGTTTGCCCATTGTAGTTCCATTGCGTCGGAGCAACTTTTGGAAACCTTTTTTGAACGTGAATGTCCAAAGCGAGAGTTCTTTTCGATAACTTTGAAAAGAAGGAAGCCAAACCTCTAAGCGTCGAAAAGAAAACTTTGCAATCTTTAATATTATCCATGCTTCGCGATAAAACCAAATTAAGTCTATGTGCTATACAGTGAACGAAAATTGCATGTTTAAACTTCTCTTGCACTTTAGCTTGACGGTCTCCTAAATGGCCAGCCATTACGGCAGCACCATCGTAGCTCTGGGCAATAAGCTTAGAACCACATTCTAAACTTGAAATAATGTTACGAACAATTTTAAACAATACATCTGCAGTTCGTTCGCTAGTGACGTCCAAAAATCCTAAGAATCGCTCTTGATAAATGCCATCCAATACATATTACACAACAATGGATAATTGACTTAAGTTTGCTACATCTGTGGTTTCATCAAGCGCAATTGATACGAAAGGTGCTTTTTTAATTTCACTTTTAATGTGATCCATCACAACGTTGGCACTGCATTTAATTAAATCATTTTGGATTCTGTTTGAGGTACCTCGGAAAGTCGTAGAATCAATAAAATGATTTTTTAGGGTATCATCGTATTTTGATAAAAAAACTTAGAGGTCCATGTAATTTCCTCGATTAGCGGATCCACTTGCTTCATTGTGACCCCTAAAACTTAGTTCATGCTCTCTCAGAAAACAAGTTATATCTATTATTCGTTGTAAGACGTCCCTATTTTTTTTACCCTTTCATTGTGAATTTTGTTGCTTATTTTTAAATGATTATCCAAACTATGGAAAATGCAATAGGTCCCGAATGTTTTTTCTTTAATTGTAGCACTTATATGAGATTTGTTATTTACATGTCGTTTTACACTTTTGTGAAAATTATTCAAGCCTGTAATACCGACTGAGTTCCAATGTGTTTTTTCGGCTATATTAAAAAGTAGGCAAGGCCTGCAAAACAATTTCTTCAAAGTTCTGCAGCCGGTTAACCATTCATACTTTTCATAGAACGCTACGTAAAAATGCCTGGTAAATTTCTTTGCTGATTTATCTACTTTCGTCTCTAAATTGATAGGATCCTTTAGTCTACTAGAATTAATAATGTCCGTTTTCTCTTCAAAATTTCTACTTGAAAAGACTTTTTTCAATAAAGGGCACACAATACAGACACAATTTACCACATTATTATTGTTCACAGACACAGTGCATAGTTCCTCCATTTTACAAAAAGAAAAACAAACCGAAATCTATCTGAAGTCTACGATTTTCCTTACACGTCTATTCGCGGTGTGAATTGCAATATGCGTAAGGCGACGTAAAAATCGTTGCCTCTCGACCGTATTTCACGTGCCCAAACAGACTGACTACTGTCGCGTCAAAGCAGGGTCAATAACACGAAGCTAAATCAGTTGAAAGATGAGCCGGCTTTTTCAAGACGCGCTTCCACCGACGGACTCTAAGTATATGGTGTGTGTGTGCGTTTACACAAATAATTTTCTCATGGGTGGTGCGTCCGTTTACACATTACATTACACCAATGAATTGTTAGTACATTTACGAAGTTTACGTAATGTTTCAGAGAAAATATAGTACCTAATTTAATATTAATTTCTATGCATTGTAAACTGAAAAATATTTATTTTTAAATCTCAAAGTGTAGGAAAGCGGTGCTTCCCCGCTTCCATGGACCGCACGCACGCCCCTGTTCCAACCATGTCTCTATCTTTACATTTTACTTCAAATAAAACTTTTTACCTTCTATTCATTCTCAGTTTTATTTAACTTCTATAATATCTATATCTTTCTCTCAAATTAAATTTCTAAAGACATTTACAAATTATAATCTGACATAATCTTAATTTTTTTAATGACATCTCATGACAATAAAAAAATCGACATCCTGATTATTTACATAAATTATATTTTTAGCAACTTCACCACTCCATGATAGTTAATAAATTTTGATGACGTCACATTTTCCAGATTAAATTTCCCAAATTCATTGTTCATTGAGTATATTATTTAAATGTAAGTACTGAGAACAATGAATTTAATTTCCAAATTTCAAATTTAAGAAACTCTATGACTATTTATATTTTTGTCCTTCAATTGTTGGTATTGCTCAGTTTATTATTTATTCAACAATAAATTAACAACTATAACTTATAACATTTCATAACTATTTGTAACTATTGTAACTATCTATTGAAACTATAATAACCATACATCTCACTTTCATACCCACATTTATGTTAATTTTATAATTCTAAATATCGCCTTATTTTTTTTTATCTTCAATATATATCAAATATCCTTTAAAATATCCTTTAAAACATTCTCATTTTATAAATTTTCTCGTCTACATTTTCTCATTATACATTTATATTATTTTATATATTCTATATCATTATTTTCTTTATATCGCATTATTTATTAATATACCACATTATTCACAATTATACTACACTAATTCACTTTATACCACTTTATTCATTATACCTAATTATTTCATATTCCGCATTTATTTATAATTATACAAATCGATCATACAAATCTAATAATCTCCTTCACTTTAATCCAATAAACTATTTTTTTCCTTCATACTGTTATACTCTACAAATATTTCTTCTTTAAATTACTTCTTATGCACAAATTTTTTGCTTTTTATCAAACTATAAATACTCTTCTCATTATAATTTTTCCTAATCATAATTATCGATATTCCACATTCATACTTTCTGTCCACTCAAACAGTTAATATTGATCTATCTATATCTATTTTATTCATTTTATCTATTCAATTTACAAGTTCACATCAAGTTTTATACTTCCAAATTTCCGTCCCCCATGTTAATTTTACTACTTTTATTTCACATTTGTCCTCACTCTTTTCTTTTCTGTTAATCTTCTATTCTTCATTATCTTCTCCAATTCTTCCCAACATTTCATTTTTGTTTTCGTTTGTCTTACATCTTTAACATTTTGTTTAAAATTAACTTTATTTTTTAGACTATTATATTTATTTTTCCTTCATTTATTCTGTTTCCTGCTTTTCTTTATCTTGTTTCTTGCTTTCTTTCTGAATTTTCTTCAATTTATTTTTATTTAATTTTTCTTATTTTGCCTTTTATTTTCTTCTTTGACTTTTTGTCTAATTTGTTTTCCCTACTCGAATTCTTTTTTAATTCTTTAATTTTAATTTTACTTTGATTTTGTCTATCAATACTAATTTCTTTTTCTGAAATTTTATTCTCTTTCCTCATTAACTTCTTTTTCTTCACTATCTATTTTAATGTCTTCTAATTTTTTCTTTATATCTTTTTCCTATTTATTTCTATACTTTTATTTTCCTTTTGTTTATCTTCTTTTGATTAGAATTTTTCCTCTTTTCTTTTCTTTGTTTCTTCACTGTTTATTTCTTTTACTAATTCCTCCAATTTCTTTTCTACCTTCTCTACTTCGCTTTTCGTATTTTGTTTTATGTTTTTTTCCATTCCCTCCATTTTCTTTATAACTTCTTTTCTATCTTCTAAATTTTTTTGTTTTCTTTTTTCTTTATTATGTTCTTTCTTATCTTGTTGTCTGTCTTTCTTTATTTCCTTTCCCATTCTCTCAGTTGGTTCATTATCATTATTATTCAATCATTTCCATATTTTTCTCCAATTATTGGTTGTTTCTCATGTTCCTCTACTTCACTAAAATTATTACTTACATTTTATTTATCCTTATAACCTTTTACAACTTCTTCCACTCCTTCAGACTATTTCATTTCCAATACAACCTTTTTCCCCCTGTTAAATCCATTTAATTTTCTCCCTTTCTATACCTTTAATAGTTTTATACTTAAAACTTGCACTTTCTACTTTTATCTACTACCAAACTTATAATATATAGACCAAAATTGACCATTTTTTTTTAATCTTCTTTGTAGCTGTCAATTGATCTCTTGAGCACCCAGGGATCTTATATTAATTATATTTTTTTATTGCCGCTGTATTCTTAGTATCATCCCTCGCCGAAACCTTCAACTTAAAAATAATCTTCCGGTAGTTACGGTCGTAAGTTTCCTTCATCAGCTTTAGCATGCGATTGCACTGCTGTATCAGATCGCTCAGCTGTAACCATTGTCAGCGCTGTGTTGGAAGATGTTGGGTTGGAAGACAAAGATAACATTTCAAATGTAGTGGATGACAGTAAAAAAAGCAACAAAAAATGTCGATTGAAATTAACCAATAATGTTCTAGCAGAAGAGGAAACTCAATTTGATTTATATTTTGAGGGTAGGAAGGATAAAACCATGAAGCAAGAATTGGTTGATGGCAAGTATGAGTATAAGTATCTGTAGAGCTTTTGTCTCTAATAAATAAAGGAAACAGGGTCAGTTTATTTTGGCCATGGCACGCTAATCACCGGATCAGCATCAAATATCAAATTCCTAAAGAAACATCAAATAAATTATTTACGAATTGTTGCAGGTAGCTGTGATGAGACTGTAGTTGTTAATACAGGTGCAAAACGCGGAGTAATTATCTTGTTAGAAGTGGAACTGAGAAGACCGTTACAATGGTCCGTATGTCAGCTACATGCGAACGAACTCCTACTTCAACACTTACTGCAAAGTTAAGACGGGAAAACTACAGGACTCCGGAGGTTTTCAGGACAAAGAAAGCAGTTGTAAAACTGTAAAACACTTCAAATTGCCTTATTTAATAAGATTACGTTCGAATTTAAATCTTTTATAAATTTGATCTTAGCACCAACCAAAAATATTTGCTTAAAATGTGTCAAGCGATATCGAGGTGGCTTACCACTGCTAACCGTTTGTTGCGATTGTGTGTTTCTGAAAATGAGCCATCCAAAAATTTAAAAATGCTTGTTCCATAGATAACCTTAACTTTGACGCAACTGATTACATTGAGTTGATTTTCTGGGACTTAGTTACATTAGCTAAATCTTCTCTAACTTTTAACATTCAAAATATAGAAGATATTGTAAAAACGAGACTGCGAATAAGGTGAAATTTTGATGGCTTCTCATGCCAGACGCGGGCAGTGAACCGAACAATAGTTACTGAAGCATCTTCCTCAGTCTGCAGAGAAGAATTTGTCATAGCTACCCTGAAGTCAAGAGTTGCGATGCCAGCTTCTGTATCTGTAACGTGTGAAGAGTGGGTTACCATATGGCACTTAGGCCTTTCTAAGCCCATTGTGCATCCTCCTAAGATGATAGACATCTCCTAGCTCGTGAGCCAGCCAGAGGTGCGTCTCTTATGTCGGTCACGATATCAGCTTTCAAAACCAAATCTCAGTATCGTCCAAAATAACTTTTTTATGTTTGTTCAGCTTAATTTAATATTTTAGCTTCTCGAACAAACAATGAAATTTATTTTTAAACCCCCAAGGAGAAAACAAATTTATTGAAAAATTAAAAAAATTTTGCCTACTCCTGTTCTACGTACAGTTGCTCTTCCAGTTAAGCTATCTCTGACATATTTAGAGATTTCCGATTTGTCCAAGATGCATATAAGATTTAGAATCCAATCTCACGTTTCAGAAAATTTTCATTATTTAACAAACTACTGTATAGCATCGTCTGAGGTATTTTGGTACTATTTTTTGTTGCATTGTAGTTTTGCACAAATATATTTAAAACATATTTTTTTCGAAAAAAAGTTTTTAAATATGAACAGCCTGTGGACAAAAATCATTTCTTTTTTTTTTCTAAAATAGACCCAAAGAAACAGGGGCGGCTCGTGACCAAAATTTTGGGGGTTCACAGTAGCAGAATATAGATCCCGGTACAGATATAGGTAAAAACTGTCAGAGTTTTAGAAAGGTATATTATAAACTTTCTAAAACACTGAAAGTTTTTTTCATACATCTGTATTGATACCTATTTTCTGTCACTATGAACACCCTCACGAGCCGCCACTGCAAAGAAATTAGCCATTAGGTCAATATTTTTATGCTGTGCGGGGCATTTTTTAAGCTAGGGTGTCATTGCACCTGCGGAACATTTTTGTTTAAAAAATTATGTTCGTTCCATATTTTTTAACTTTATTATATACGTTTTAAGCACTCAGTACACCAACATAAAAATACTCAATTTTTTCTATATACAAAAGTTCCATCCTACGGCGTGCATGTTTGCAATTCGATTTTTGTAAACAAAATTAGTTTAGTAGTTGTTTGAATTATAATTTGGTTGTTGATTAGCTGTAATGGAACACTTAGTTTTTTGTAAAGTTATTTAATTAAATTGCTTTATTTTAAATTGTACCCGGTTATTTGGCCATGTATTGACTCTATTTAACTCCGGGACTTATTTATCGTACCAATAACGATTAAAGCACGTTAGTGACCTTTTGAAGGAATTTATAGTTTGACAACACTTTGACCTCTTCAGTTTCTCATATCTTCTTCTGAAGCTGCATAGAACGGCTGTGGAGAGAACTACTTTAATAAAACTGTTACCGGATTGTTTCCGAATCTAAGACATCATAAGCAAGATTTTTTTTTTCTTTGTGGTGAGAAAACCTCTTAAAAGGTACATAATATAATGATCGTAGAACTCTAATGAACAATTTTAGCGCGTTTTGCTTATTTGAAATTCCACGACATAGGTATTCTACCTTTCTAACCCTTGTTTGCAAAAGTTTAAGTTTATTTATCGAATAGTAAAAATTTGAATCTAAAATGACTGCTCTATTGCGACAGCCACTGTTTTTTAAAAAATTATTCAATATATCCTTTGATTTGACACTAACAAGATTTTTTTGCCCGTTCAGAATATCCAGAGTAGCAGCACAGAAGAGCAGAATTTCTGCACATTGTCCCCCATTTAGAGTGTTTAATGTAATATATGGCGAGATGTAAACAATTAGTGCCTAAAAAGTGTTCGTTTTGCGGACCAGTCGGCTGGTGGCAGAGAGGCACACACACACTCGCACTGACTGCAGAACATAAATCGGACAGTGAGCATTTGTGTTTGTTATTTATGTCTCATATTTCGTACTAAACGTGTAGTAATTAGAGAATAGTGGTCCAAGTGAAATATAGGTGAGAGATGAGGGGGTTGTGTTATGGGGGAGCATTTTCTTGGGGGATGCTGCGAAATGCGCTTCGGTCGTTTGCAAGAATTTGTTGCATTCGGGGCATTCATACAATATATTTGGCTTAATAAATATTAACTATATTTATTACGGTGATCCTTCTTTACAAAAGAGGATTTTTGTTTTACATTTTAGTGGAGCTTCAGAGCAAATCTCTATTTTCGAGTAATATTCTTATAAAAACACCTGTTACTTGAATGATCTAGTACCAAGAGAGGCAATATTATCATTTTTATTCATAAGCGCCGCCAGAATTTTTTCCAGGGGAGGACAAAGGTACAAGTTTCTAAAATTATGATTAAAAAACGTAATATATTATGGAATTTTCAAGGTTTTGATGAATGAAAGTATCAACTCGTTGCTGGAAAAACAAAGAGGCGTAACTCCAATTTAGCTATTTTACAGGAGATGCAATTAAACTTTTGATGTATAGTGCATTGCGTATGCATATTAGTGCATTTAATTTACCATATTTTGTTAACTAGGAGGAGATATACGTCGCTTTTTCATACCATAGATATCCACTTTAACAGATTTGTGGTGGGTTTAATGCAAATTGGACATTTTAGACTTACGCCTCTTCGCCTTTCCAGCGACGAATTGTTTACCCTCAAATTTTGATAAATTATTCTTGAGATTAAATTACGATTAAACTAGTATGATTTATTTAAAATATTAACAAATTCAAAAAATATTTCTAGCTTTACAGTCTTGTTATTTACTTGTCTAATTTTATTAACCTGTGAAATGTAATTCCTTTTTCTTATTTTTCACTATGATTATAGGTCCTTTCAAGAATAATGCTTTACTGATATAATCAGATACAGGGAGAGCATGAGTACATAGTGAAAAAGAAGAAGAAGAAGAAGAAAAAGCACTCCAGAATCCAATAGCACTATACTTACTAGCATACCAAATAGAAGAGAGCGATCTATGTAACTTGAAATCACTCCAAATCCTACAGTTCCATGAGGGGTTAGGATATTGAAAATTCGATTTACCTTAAAAAAAAGTGTCCAACACATGACTTTCCTATCTAGTTATTACAGGCTTTTTTCAGTTATTTTGTACAACCTATTGTATTACACACACACCACACACACACACACACACACACACACACACACACACACACACACACACACACACACACACACACACACACACACACACACACACACACACACACACACACACACACACACACACACACACACACACACACATACACACACATACACACACACACATACACACACACACACACACATACACACACATACACACACACACACACACACAGATACACACAGACACACACAGACACACACACACACGCACGCACGCACGCACACACACACACACACACACACACACACACACACACACACACACACACACACACACATACACACACATACACACATACACACACACATACACACACACACACACACACACACACACATACACACACATACACACACATACACACACACACACACACACACACACACACACACACAGATACACACAGACACACACACACACACACACACACACACACACACACACACACACGCACGCACGCACATATAGGAAAGTAATTACAGGTATTTGTTCCCATATTTTTAGGCAAGTCGTGTTCACTAAATGAAAAACCAATAGAACTAGGCTTCAGAGATCCGAAGGCAAATGGTAAGTGGCTAAAGGGTTGAAATAAGGGCGTTCTAGGTAAGAAAAAAATCGAGATTTTAACCGATTTTTCCACACAAAAATTGTATTTTAATTTTTACTTTATCATGAAAATTAATTTTTTCTAATATTTGTTAATCATAAATTATATAGATTACATAGGTAGGATTCCCCACTCTACCATTTACATTACATTTTTTTAAAATTTATTTTGCATTATTTGCTAGTGGGGATGAAGTTAATGGAAAGGGAAACAAATCATTGTAATTTGCCGATGTTTAGAGACCTACTAAATTAGTTAAAAGCAGTCACACAATATAAACACCAAAAAAGTTAATGTTATAATACATATTAAAGTCTAATACTGCATTCACATAAAGACGGAGAGCGGTAAAATGTCAAAATATGAAAAGGTCGAAAGTGAGAAAAGATCGAAATCAAAAAAGATCGAAATTAGAACAAATGATTGAAATCTTATATAAACGAAACTGCAAATGATCGAAATCAGATATGATCGAAAGTACAAATGATGGAAATCGCATGTTCCCAGGTGCTAATAATCGAAATGACATAAGATCGAAAATATTATATAACGAAATTAGTAATATAGTTAAGTTTTCTTACTTTTCTCATATTATGTTAAGGTGGTGATAAAATGACAAATACACGCTCGCAACATGCTCCCAATGATTCGTCTTTTCTTTTGTTCTTTTTGATACTTTTTGAGTTCGACTAATAAATAATTACAGTTTATATCATTTGAACTTTTGACTAATTTATTTATTTTTTAATTTCGCCAAATTAAATTTTCGATCATCTGTACTTTCGATGTTTTTGTACTTTCGAATATTCATAATTTCGATGAATTTAATTAGATCATTTATCCCTTCGACCTCTTGATTTTCGATCATGTTTCCGTTCGCCCATAAAGGCGGTACACTCAGTATTCGATTTTAATATGTATTAGGAATTTTAATTATTTCGTCAAAGTTCGTCTTGGTAAATACATAAAATGTACGTTCCCGCAAGTAGGAACAGTTGATAGCCTAAACAGTAGGCAGAGAAAAATAAGACTGTATGTCTTTCAAAATTGTTCTATTAAATATCAGTTAAAAAATTTATAAAAAAGAATAAAAAGTTTATGAAAAAACGCTTGAGACCAAATCACTTACCCAAACTACATCTAGGGGGGTGACGTGAGAGCTCTCTATTCCGGTATCCAAGGGATGATCCAGGCTTTTTTCTGCCATAGGTTTTGTTCTGATTTTACTGATAAGAACGAACGGTTTTGAAGCACACATTTAACTTTACCGGTCTTCCAAACGGTTTATTTCGTACTGACCTTCTCAAAGACTTTTCATCGTACGAGTCTACAATCGTGAGTCGGTCTCAAAAATTCGCGCAAATATATTTTAATCAAACACATCCCAAAATGTCTTTGATTTGAATCTGCTAATAGGCAACTCAAATTACAAGTGACATTAATGAGGCTGTTTAATAAATTACCTATCGAAATGATAAATAAAGATTTAAAATGATTAGGATTCAACATAAAATAAATGTCGAAACAGAGTTAAGGGCGGGCGTGGGCAATGTATTTAACATAGGCATACACAACGCCCTTTCAATGACTTTTTAGCTGAAACTACAACAAAGATAAAAGTGAAAAAATTACTGCCGATAATAGATATATACTACTGTTCAATAAAGGTTTTTGGTGTCTCTAACTATAAGGGATCGTTTAAAAATAATTCCCAAAATATCGTAATTTTTACGATGAAATAAAGCTAAAAATATACCAGTAATAATTACCCGATGATGAAAATAATTCTTCTTTGAATAGGCTATATACTAAAGCAACAAATGTCACTTAAAATATCTAAATTAATTGCGTCAATTTTCTTAAAAGCTCATTGAAGTAAATTTTGGAATAAATTATAAATCGCCATTTATGTGTAATAATTGCCTAAAATATAAAAGAAAACTTCCAAAACTGCATACAGTAGCCACAGGTTAATTCGGAGCTTCTCTAATAGATGGCGCTAAAGTCGTCTTGAATAAAAATAAAAATAAATTCAAATATGCAGGTCCTTATTTAGGAGTTTACTAATATGTATATCATTTCAATCATTAAGTTGATTTGTATTCGATTTTTTTAATTTTGTAAGAATTAAACATATTTAATATTTGCGTAAGAGCATGAAGGATATGTAAGTAATGAGAGAAAGCCTCAACTGTATACTTTGAGATCGGAAAATGTCTGTACGGAGATGGTAAAAATTTATTGCTTGCTTATTTTGTTGGATACTGGAGCCTAGGTGTTAATGATACTTTTAATTGTTTTATAAAATTGAATATTTCAAATATTCATACAAATCTAATATGCTTAAATGTCTTTTTTTTTTCAAATTAGGTTTTAACTTTCATGTATCCAGTAAAGTATAGGATTGCTTTTTTTTCGACTTGTAGTTTTCAACTGTACTTTAGGTTTTGACGATAATTCAAAAATGAATAAACAGTAAATTTTAAACTTCAAATTTAATCTAATTAAAGCTAATAAAAGTTATATAGGTTTGAAAAATAGATATTTTAAAAATATTTTTGGATATACAGGGTATTGCGTTTTTCCTGGCAAATAAAAATGTACATTTTTTAGATAGAATACCCTGTATTTTATTTTTAGAATATTTTAGTAATACTGTATTCAATCCTAGAATATTTTTATAAAATATTACACTATTGCCAAGAATTAATTTTTTTTGAAATTAGAGAATGATGCAGACCGCAAATTAAATTATCATAATTTAGGTAGGTTTACATTGATCTCAAAATTGTTTAATATACAGACATAACGAATAGTGGAGATAGAACTGATTTTAAGTTCAATTTACTCAATTTTTTAAAATGCATCATCGTGTATATTATCTTATCATAAAATTCTTTAAAAATTTGTCTATACAACGATACCAATAGTTAGCCAATAACGCATATTTGATAGATAGCTGTTTTATTATTAGAAATACGACGAAATTTTTAATATAAAAGTTGTATGATTATATTTAATAATTATTCCTAAATATACAGGGTGGTCCATAAACGAGGTGCGAACCAAATCTATACTTTTTAAAAGCAAAACACCCTGCAGGTTGTTATACTAATTTTGTTTTCTCATCGTCAATCAATTTTAATAAAATTAACTTCATTAATTTGCTATGTTGTATAGGGTGTGTCAAAACGTGAGGTTACGATTTTCTCAATTTTGTAAATGGACCCTGTATTAATCAATTGGTGGTATAACATATAGGGTATTCCATTTAAAAAAAATTGAGAAAATTGAAAATTTTAACACACCCTATATTCAACATAGCAAATAAATGAAGTCTATTAAAATTGATTGACGATGTGAAAACAAGCAGATATGGCTCAGTCCCTCGTTTATGTAACACTCCGTATATTTAAGAATTTTTATTAAACACGGTCAAACAACTTTATTATTTTTGTGTTTCGTATTTCCAATATTAAAACAGCTATTGATCAATTACGCACTAATGGGACACCCTGTATTTGTGTTATTGGCTAACATGTTGGTATCGTTGGATAGGTAAATTTAAAGAAATTTTATGCTAAAATTTTGCATTTGAAAAAATTGACGAAATTCAACTTAAAATTGGTTATATTTAACACATAAAATAAACCAATTCTATCACCACTACTCGTTAGCTTAGTATCTTATAATTATGTATTTGAAACAATTTTGAATCATTGTAAACCTACCTAAATTATGATAATTCAATTTGGGATCTGCATCATTCTCTAATTTCGTAAAAAAAATAATGGCTTGACAAACCTGTTATATTTTTAAACAAAATTCTAGGGCTACATACAGTTTCTAGGGCTACATACAGTACTATCAAACCATTCTAAAACTAAAATAAAATACAGAATGTTCTATTTATTTGCCAGACAAAAACGCAACACCAAGTGTACTCAAAAATATTTTTAAAATACGTATTTTTTTAAATCTATATAATTTTTATTTAAAACTTATTGGCGTGTCAATAACACAAATTGAAATATTAAACAATTACGCACTAATAGAGCACTTTATAGAGCTTGTCAGCATTGGGGTGATCAACTCAATTGTTCGCATTCTGCTTTTATAACCGTGTTGTTATAAATAAAGGCATAGGTACCTATAGAAAATAAATTGAAGCCCACTAAAGAACTTCTTTGTTCATACTTTACAGAACCTATCTACCTAGTTGATGCCTTTACGTAGAGTGTATGTATTAAAATATTCGCGCTAGAATACGATTTACCTCCCACTCTTTTGCCACAAGCTGAATTTTTCAGAGATAAAAGGTCATGATAAGGTAACCCTTATTCCAGAGGTAATACAAAATAAGACTGTGCAGAAGGGCACTATCGCCAAAAAACCAGATATTGATACCGCCGAATAGAGAAAAAATTACTCATTTTTTGTTCCAATGCACAATAAAATCTTTGAAGGGAGTAACTGTTTATACTTAAAAATCATTTGCATTAGTACTTACGGCAGAAAAAAAATTGAACGTAAATATCTCAGTTTCAGCTCTTCAAAAATTTGGTTAAAAAGTCGTCTTTTTTAAATATACCACTCATTTAACAAAAAAGGAAGGCCTAAATGAAAAAAGAAATCATAAAAATTTTGTTTATGTGTTGACAAGGTAACAGAGTAAACACGATATTTCTGCTTTTGAATTAACAAAGATATAACAAGAAACGATGGGAGATGTCATAGGTTTACGCTATAATTAATTCCCACCGCCAATTCATCGACTTTCAGTGCATATCTCTCTTCGCCTTCAACGTAGCATAGCTATGTTTCTCTCTACATGCCGGCTGATGCATCACATTATTGATGTGGTAGGATTTTTTCATTTTTTTATTATAAAACTTCTCGTTAGGTCCCAATGGGCAATGTGTCATATTGTTATCTGTTTTTACTAAAGAATTAATAAGTGTATGTGTTATATATTAAAGTACCTAATAAATTGGGAAGAAATATAGACATTTTTGCGTCTTTATTATATCTACATTCATCCTGTTGCGGCTGAATATATTTGGGTAAGTTATAAGTTTTCGTTTAAAATTTTAATTACGGATTTGTTGTTGTAAGAAGCAAAGACAAAAATGATATCAAAATAGGGATGTTCTTAATCCTCGCCAAGTCAATATGCTTGTTGATGCAACAAACAGGATGGAAATAAGAAGTCAATGTTTTAATTACATATTTCATGTTTAACGCTGAGACAGAGGAAAAAACGAATGGAATTAGATGAAGAATGGGTGGTTACTTTAGTATAACAGCTTAATAAATTTGATGTTTTTAAATATGGATCATCGAAATTAACTTCTATATCAACTAAGGAAATTTTCAGTGCAAAAGTAGAGGCCTTAAAATTAACAGCAGAAGAAAAGGGTCAAACGACTTTTTAGAGTTTTTTAAGTATTGTTGATACTCCAGATTTTTATAAGCCATTAAAGAAAATACAATGGACAAAGACAATCAACAGAAAACTCAAAAACTCTCCAACTTCTCAATCCTTGGATGGTCAACAGTTTCTTCAAAAATTTTTATTAGCAAAGGATATGGGTAGAAACATTAATTATGCCGAAATATTTAAGTTTGAGCTGACAGCCTCTCCGATGTATCTAACAGTAAATGGGTATCTCGGCACCTCCACAAATAAGAGTTCATTGGGAAATATTTTAGAACAATATGGCATTTACTCACAAAGACTTACCTGCACCTATTGACTCTGACAAAACTTGTCACATTTTTGATGGGATGGCAATAGTCCAAGGTTTGGGAAAGTCCAAAAGTTGCATATCATTTCAAGAATATGCTAATGTATTTGTAAACGTTATTTTTAGAAATAAATTTAATACTTAAAGGATAGATGTGGTATATGATCATTATAAAGAACATTCTATCAAAAACTCTATCAATTAATGTAGAAATTGACCGACCCAATATTCCACTTCCGCAACAATAGAACTTGTTTATTCATTCGATATTTAACAAAAGACGTTTAACAAATTTTCTGTCAGAGCAACTTCTTCAAAATTCCATTCAGCAAAAGCATATTTAATTTGTAACTAGTGGTGGATTCGCGAATATCAATAAATATGGGACGAATTTTGAACCATCAAAAGACGATTTCTTAAATTCAAATCACGAAGAAGCTGATACTCGTATCTTATTGCACATATTGTCAGCCAAAAATTCGGGGCATTCACGCTGCATTATTAATTGGAACGATACAGATGTTCTAGTCTTAAAAATTTATTTTAAGAAGCATTTGACTAACGAGATATGGTTCAGAACAGGGCGAAGAGACTCAAGACGATTTCTAGCAGTACATGATTTAAATTTAGATGATACCTTCTAGAAAATTTGCATGATTTCATTCTCTGACCGGTTATGATACAACCAGCCAATAGTCTGGCATTGGGAAAAGAAAACATATTCTCTAATCTTGAAAAATGTTTCATAAAAATTTATTCAAAAATTGCCAATGTTACTTCCATTAACATTTTGAGGGGATTAATGGCCTCTTTAAAAACCATTGCTAAATTGCCACCGACTTAAGACGACCTAAGATTACATTGTTTAAGATGTTTTCACCAGCTAAATATTTGGCTAAGCTCTTTAAAGCCGCAGGTGCAGCTTCCTAATGTTAAAGAGTATGAATAAAAAGTAGATCAAGATGGAAGTCTGATACCCACTCTAAGACTCTGTCCGACCTGCCACCAGACATAACAGAACTTACATCATGCAAATGCAAAAAAGGTACTATACACCGATAATTATTCTGTTCTAGACTAAGAAAGCAAAATTTGCAAATGCAGGAAAAACATATTGGCTGTATCGGTTCCTGCACCTACCTGTATGGCACAGAAAAACTGCAGAAAAAGTTTGACCACAGTCGCTAATGTTTTGGAAAATGTTGATTCGTGTGGTGAATCTTATTCTGATTAGTTTAAAAGTCGTGTAATTATAAATTTTAATATTATTAATTTATGCTTTATATACTTTTAATTATTCTTATTATAATGTTTTTTACATTGGGAATTTATTGTATTTTGCAAAGCAATAGCCTTACTGTTTATAATCGACACTTATATATACTGTGTTTATACCTTCAATAAATAGTTCATATTTTCTTATTTTTTATTTTCCTCAAAAAATAAAAAATAAATCATAGCGTATAAATCAATAATCCGTGTATAAAATAATATGAGAGAGTCAAACTGATTGCATACATTTTAGCACTGACAGAGAAGAATAGAGAGTGAGAGACTTTACCTTCAGTGTTTGCTTTCTAGTTAAACCATGACATAACTAATTGTTTATTGCTATATTTTTGTTATTATAAAAGCAAAAAATATGGGGAAAGCACTGTTACCTTGTTAATACATTGGCGAAACTTTTATGAGGAATAGTTTTTTCTCATTTAGGCCTTCGTTTTTCGTCAAATGAGAGGTATATTTCTAAAAAAAGATTTTTTATACAAATTTGTGGACGGTTGAAACCGAGATATTGACGTTTAAATTTTTTTTCGACCATAAGGGCTAATGCAAATGATTTTTTTTAAATAATTATAAAAAAATACTTCCTACAAAGACCTTATTGTGCATTACAACAAAAAAATAAGCATTTTTTTTTCTATATATGTGGTATCAATAACTCGATTTTTTATGATAGTGCCCTTTTGCACTGTCTAATTTTGTATTACCTCCGGAATAAGGGTAAGCTTATCATGTACTTTCATTCCTGAAAAATTCAGCTTGTGACACCGAAGTGGGAGGCAAAGTCAAAAAAATTTCAATCTATACCATACAAAAGCCCGTACCTGCGAGTTTAAAAGAATACATTTTATTTCGCAAATGCGAAAATGCAGAACGTATATTTGTTACTTAGTTGCTAACTAGAGGCAGCACCTCTCGGATAACTTTATTTTGTCTCTCTCTAGGAGGACTTGTTCAGACTTCTCTGTTCCAATGCACGCCCTTAATGTTTCTTATTGGCAAGTTCTCTTCCCATTAACCTCATCCACATTCATACATTTGATGACGAACACTATTGCTCAATATTTACCTATTTCCTGAATAAAAAAAGTGTCACCTACAAAAATCAAAGATCAAAAAGATTAAAAAGATCTCCGATATTTATACGAGAGGTATACGAGCTAAGTATATCGTAGAAAATTTTAGAAAATCAGTTTGTTTACCATATGGATATCCCTTTAAATTTTCTTTTTGATTCGTCTTTGTCTGCTTTGCATAATCAAACGATTCGTATATACTGTTGGAGTAATATACGATAATTGCTATCGGAATGAACGGCAGAAGTTTCAAGTGTATTGCTACATTTACGTAGGTGAAAACTATTGCCATTCTAGATGACTTTATTTTGAAACCTTTGAATTTCCATATTTTTCATTTTGTTCGAACCGAGTACAATTTATCCAAATACGAGTTCCGTCTCATTAAATTTGAACTATTAATTTAAAAGTTGCAATTACTTACTTTTGCGTTAAGTAGATAACAGAATTATAAACTGCGTTTCAAATATTTACATCTTTATGATTATTTTTATTATTTATATAAAAAAATTACAAATTGAGAAAGTATTTTTTTTTATTTTCAGAAGGTTGGGTTATTGGCGACATAGAATCGAAATACTCGTACATACGTTACAGTCTAAATATTTCATTGGGTTTATAACATTACATTTTTGTCCCAGAATGTATTTAAAAGGTTCTATTAAAAGGTTATATTAAAAGGTTATATTAAAAGGTTATATTAAAAGGTTATATTAAAAGGTTATATTAAAAGGTTATATTAAAAGGTTATATTAAAAGGTTATATTAAAAGGTTATATTAAAAGGTTATATCAAAAGGTTATATTTAAAGGTTATATTAAAAGGTTATATTAAAAGGTTATATTAAAAGGTTATATTAAAAGATTATATTAAAAGGTTCTATTAAAAGGTGTTTTACATTGAGTTGGATATCGCACTGCTCACAATGGTTGGGTTCAGTCTTGGAAAGTAAGTAGGTATCTGTGAGTTTCGTATGACTTAGCCGTAACGAGATATTTGCACTTCATTTGTTGTGCGGGACTGCGGTTTCACTTCCGGTTTGATTTCGTGTAACTTTGTCAGCTTCTTCATTGTCATGCATCCCAATACGAGAAGGATCCCAAAATAGTTCAACTGCTTTGTTTAATATATATATTTGATATATAATAATATAATTCATTTTTAATTAGTTGTGCAATCAAGTGAGAGCTGTAAAGTTGTTTTATTGTTCTGATAGATATTAAGTGATTTTGGGATGTTCTTACTTAAGAGTGTTTTAGAGTTTGTAAAATAACATATAGTGACCACTGTTTTCATTGGCAAATTTGAATTAAATTGGAGAACTTAAAGTGATTGTTGTAGCCCCTAATATATTAGAGGTTTTCGGGGCTGAATTCAGGATACATACCAGGATTGGCAGTAGATTTTTCTAAATAGGTGGAGTTTCATGGTTGTTGAAGATACTTGACAGAAAGTGAACTCAAAACAAATATTTTATATTTACGTTGTAGTAGTCAGTAAACAGAACCATTTTTTAGTTCTTTTTTATTGTTGTTATTTGTCGGCAGTGAGCACGGTGGATGATATACTTATTTCAAATCAATCAAATTACATATAAAAACATGAGCATTAAATAGATGTTTCGTGTTTCAACATCAACATGTATCCAACTTCCTGATCTGGCCATTAGCTGATTGGCCAATCGTTTGATAGGTTATTATACTCAGGTCCAGTTTATCTATTTAATTTTGGAAGAGTGGAATGTTACTTAAAGATTCTTGTTTCGTCACCAGTTAATAACTTGTAATATATTTTTTGCATTTATTTTACATGGTGTATTTTTCTGTTTTTTTTTTTAATCTATTATGGGACTCCGTGTGAGGTCTAGCTTGGTCTTCATTATAAGACAGTGTCTATGCTTCTCACTTTTGTTATGAACCTCAATCTAGCCAGGCCTTCACACTGGCACAGGACGTGGATTATTATTTTCTCTTCTTCTTCACAGAACAAGCACAATGTTTCTTATTCTGCTGGATTGAGGACACTCATGTGTCTTCTTAAGGTACAGTGTTTGACCTACTATTATCCTAACGATTTGTTGTTTTAATACAGTAGGTTTTTCGTGAACTTGGCCGATCGTTTCTTAGTAAAGCTGGAAGAAAAGAAGTGAAATAACTAGGCCTAATCCTGGATGACAAACTTCTCAGAAACATACATGAGAAAGAAGTAGTAAATAAGATCACAAAAGCCCTAACATTATGCAGAAACATTGCGTGTAAAAGATGGAGATGTAACCCAAACACACTGCGATGGATGTATACAGCAATAGTGATACCAATCATCACTTACGGGGTTATAGCCTGGAGTAACAGACCTAGCTTAGGTACTACAAGAGCTTATATCTCAAAAGTACAAAGCATAGCTTGTATTTGCGTCACCGGTTCAATGAGACCCTGTACAACGGCTGCAATAGAGGTAATCTTAAACCTCACCCCTCTACATTTAATTATAGAGAATGTGTCAAAACATACACAATATAAAATGATAAAAAAACTGAGTAATCAAACGAAAGTCTACTAGCTTCAGGACCGATGATACTTGGGATATGCCCCAGGATGAAATGAAAAAGAAGTACAGTTTTGTGAAAAACGTAAAAATTACATAGCTGGGCTGCAAGAAAGAATGGAGCCAAGAATCCATCGCGCTTGCAACCGAAAGACATGCTATTCAGTGGTATACGAATGGTTCCAAAACCATAGAAGAAACTGTAAGAGGAGTATATGGGCCTAGAACCAGGCACTTTAAAAGTTTGGGAAAATACCCAAGCATCTTCCAGGCGGAAATTTACGCCATTGAGAAGTGAATCCAGTTCAACATTAAGAGAAATTATCGAAGACAAGAAATTATCATCATGTCCGATAGCCAAATAGCTATCAAAGCTCTGAGCTCTTACGTAATCAGCTCGAAAATGGTTTGGAGATGCTTAGAAAAATGAATGAGCTAGGCAAGGAAAATACAGTTACCCTCACTTGGGTCCCGGAACATAACAGGGTAAAAGGAAAGGGGCTTAAACACCCTTTGTGAGACTTGAGCCGTTCTGCGGTATCAGCAGTAAAACAGTATTAGAAGAGATTAAATAGAATTGGGCAGTAAATGAATTGATAATTAAAACAATCTCTTGGGGCTAAGACAGGCTAAGATACTTCTGTTTGAATATAACCAGAAAAGATCGAAAGCCTGTATCTGCCTGAGTTAGAACAGGAATTGTAACAGGAATCCTTACCAAGCACTACCGACTCAAAAGATACCTTATAAACTGAGAGTACTAGAAAATAGAGCATCCTCCTCCACTCACCTTCTGACTGAATGTCTAGCCCTCCAAAATCCAAGGGCACTATACTTAGAAGCATATCAAATAGAAGAGGTAAATTTAACTAACTTGAAGTCATTCCAACTCGTACAATTCCTTGAGTAGATAGCATTTCAAGGATCGTTTTAGGCATCGAGATATTTTTTTGTTACATTGACGACAAAAGGGGACACAATCGATATTTTAGGTGGCATTGTATTAACACCCCATTTCCAACATAACATTCTTAATGAACTCATTGGCCTGTCTTAATCCTGTATAAATTATGATTCTATTGTTTGATGGATACCTTGTAGAATGTCTTATCAAGCCCACGGAATGGTTCAGGGCATGTCATGATGTTCTCGTGCTAGTTCGTCGGCCTTTTCATTGCCCTGATATCCATCGTGGTCTGGAACACCCAGACTAAGATCACTTTGTTTTAACTACTTAATTTATTATTTATCTTGCACAGTGTTGTATGGCTATTCGGTCGGCCTGGAACACTGTTGCATATTTTCCAAGACTCAACATAATAATTGTTTTCGACTTGGGTTAATTTATTTATTTATTTACGGGCAAGCCCATTTCAATTACAAATTAAAATTATAAAAATTAATTAAAATATCACAAATAGTTATGGTGCTGTTGCACAAAGACATCATACATGTCATGCAAACTAGAAACATTTAAAATAATAAAATAGTAACATAGGTTAGTCGAAGGTTAAAATAGAGAAAACACACAGTAAAACATTAACATTAAAGCTCAGTATTACGTAATTGAGTTTTGAATGATGAAAATGGAATATTGAACACCCTGAGATCATTGTGCAAGTTAGCTAATCTAAGCATTCTTGGAATGCAGCTGTTAAAAGCCTGGTTTGATCTATAAAAAGGTACATAAAATGTTTGCAGTTGCCTAGTTAAACGAGTTTGAACAAGATGATTTATTTTTTCAAGAAGTTCAGGACAATTACTTCTACTATTTATAATATTAAATAACAAACTAAGGTCTCTTTGTTTTCGCCTAGTTTCCAAGGAGGGGATGTTCAGAAACTGTTGCATGAAATCATATTCACAATAAACACCCAATTTAAAAGCTATATGTCTGAGAAAGTGTGCTGAACACTTTCTATTTTCCTACTACATATTATATAGTATGGAGATCAAACAGAAGAGGAGTAGTCAAGGTGAGGTCTGACTAACGAACAATAAAGAACTCTAATTGCAGTTGTGTCAGTAAAATCACGGGTCAGCCTTTTGATAAAACCCAACATTTTCATAGATTTGTTGACAGCAGCAGATATGTGTTGATTGAAGCTTAAAATAGGATCGAGTATAATTCCAAGGTCTTTAATTTGATAAACAGAGTCTAAGATATGACCATTTAAGTTATAGTTAAATGTAGTTGAAGGTAGGTGGGAACGATAAAAACGCATGTTATGGCATTTATTGGCATTCAAGTCCATGCCATTTAAAGAACACCATTCTGATAAGTTATCGAGGTTAGACTGAATTCTACGGGCATCATCATGGGTTTTAACAATTTGGAAAAATTTTAAGTCATCTGCAAATAATAAAGCTTTGCTAATGCGGAAACAATAAACTATATCAATAATGAATATGTTAAATAGTAAGGGGCCTAGATGTGACCCCTGAGGAACACCTGAGGTTACTTGAAATAAGTTAGAATAGTGTCGATTTGCTTTAACCATTTGGGTTCTATTATTTAAAGATTCCCGCACCAGCTCATACTGGTTTTTGAATTAAACGAGGTCAGCTTGTATAAAAATTTCTTTCAAATATGTATATGGTTATGGCTATATCAGTAGGCATTTGCCTGTAAATGAGGGATCTGGTTTCTCTTTATATGAAGATGTGCAGTGGCGAGATATTTAATAGTATTTCTATCGCTGCAGTTGGTGTAGTACGTATGGCCCCTACTTAGAATATGGATGATGACTAATTTTTTATAGAGACCAACTCATTCTATAACTTGATGGTCCTTTCAAAGAGCCCTATATATGTGTTAACAGATTTTTGGACACACATTTATTTGAACTTTTTTCATATTATTTTATCGTAAAGGCTATTCAGCTACTTAAATGTGGTAAAGCTTCATAAATGAAAAAAATACACAAAAATACATGTGGTACGGATTGGTGTGATTTCATCAATTATGTTCTTTTATTAAGAATCACTTAAATTAAAATTAATGACTGCATATTATCTGAAAAATCCTGATATTTAATAAGAGTGATTAAAAATGATTAAAAATAGGTTTTCGATAAGGCTACTTTACAGTCAATTCTATCGAAATATTTCTAATTTCACGAAACTCTCTCGCAACATTATCAATTTCTACGGGGAAATTACCATCCATCACAATGGACATTTATCGCTTACCGTTAATTTCGGAGAATGGATAATACGTCATAACACCGAAAGACATAAATTCCTAAATTATTTTCCAACGATATTATAAATCAAAAGTATCATAAAATTCCTTTCATTCACTCATTCGAGGGTCATTACCTCCCGCGGATCACAGATAATATGATACATTGAGGCAATGTAAGAATTATGTATTTACACTGTCGAAAAAAGTCGTACAAGAATGTGATAAGTCGGTAGGGACAAACTAAACTCTGATATTTTTAATCGATGGCTCTAAAATATTTATTTTCTTTTTAAAGTTGGTATGAAAAAAAAAACATTAATAGACGAATTTATTTTATAGCAAATAAATTGTTTAATCCTAATAAAAGTATTATGCAGTTTTCAACAATACCCGTGTATTATGTGATCAAATTGACTTATCACCAATTGGTGTATAGTAAAATATATTTTAACACAAAATAAAGTTAAATAAGGAGTATACCAAAAAAAGCACATTGTTAAATAAATATTCTTAAAATTACTAATTTTTTATGTAAATGATTTGCAATTGGATATAGTCGAATGTAAAAATGTTATTTTTAAAACTTAATTTAATGTTTACCTCAGATAAACAAATGAAATATAGATAAGTAACGGTCTGGGTTTGTTTGAAGCCAGTATCTAGCCTTCCTTCTATTACTATCTCTTTCTCTTGGGTCTTTGATGTGATTCATCTATTTTAAATTTTAGTCAAAATGCAAATACAATGTGATTTTGAAAGCCTTTTGTGCACTTTAGAGCCGTATGTTTAGTCAATAAGTATTATAACCCAAACCAATCCTCGTAACAATACTCTCCCATACTCCCATACAGAATGAATTGTAGTACGAGGAAGTTTATTTAGCTCACAAATTCTTTTTAAAATTTCGTTTTGTGAGGCCCACTTTTCAAGCAAGTGTAATTAATTATAATAAGTCTTTGGGTTTGAGGATGCAAGTCTTTATTTAAAAATTCTGACGGCTCCGCCATAGAATTATCTTCAACCAAGCCTTTAATATTGTCCGTTTCAATATCAGAAACATCAAGAAAAGCTCTTTAAATCGCCATCTTGATTAAATAATAACCACAAGAAAACAATTTAGAAAAACACGACACAAATGCAAGCCACTCACTAAAATTCCCAAGATCGCAGAATAAACTAATTTTATAAATCCTAACTCAGGCCACAGCACTGACAATTTACCCGAAAATGCAAACAACGTTGCTTACGGTGGAGCCGACATTTTTTGACCTTCATATTTTGCTTGTGTGTCCATGCAATATTATTTGTTCGACCAGATACTGCCAAAATACAGGAGTGAGAGATAAGAAATTTTATATGGGAGGTTAATACAGGGTCATTCTATATGGATGGAACGGGTCATTCTATATGGGCGGAACACTTGATTTATGGCTTAACTATGACTTTTATGTACTATTTATTGACGTTTACAGATTTCCCGCATACGTAATGGTTTTCAAGATATGACGTCATCAGCAATATTTTAAATAAGTCTGGGACCCACTTAATGTACCATTGATGAAATCAGACAGATCATACGAACTCGAAAAAAAAAATATAAATACCATCCATTTAAAATATTGCCCGATGACGTCATATCTTGAAAATCATTACGTATGAAAGAAATCTGTAAACGTCAATAAAAAGTACATAAAATGTACAAAAACTTTTATCAAAGTCAAATTATCGTACAAGTCATAGTTAAGCCATAAATCAAGTGTTCCGCCCATATAGAATGACCCGGTATAATAACTAGTAAATTTATCCCAATGACATTAAATACACGCATGGATTTACTGCTCAAAACAATTCCTTTGTATGATTTTTGGTACAGGATCCATGTGGAATATCCTCAACTTGTCAGAAAAGTCCTGAATATTCTTCCGGTCCCAACAACGTACTTATGCGAAACAGGATTCTCAACCTATGCAGCTACAAAAACAAAATATAGCAATATGCTGGATGCCGAACTTGACTTCAACTCTCTTTTATCAAGTCTGACATCAAACAATTGATGAAAATTAAAAAACAATTTCATGGCTCCCATTAGATGCAAATGGTAATATGATTAATAAAGAGTACATATTAAACCATTTTTTTTTATAATTTTAGAGCTTTCCAAAAGGGTTCCGTCTTCCAAAAAGTTTGAGAACCGCTGGTATAGACTATACGAACTTTGCTGGAGCCCAGGATGTGCTTCTATTTTAAATAATGTATTTTAATAAAGAACATATAGTGTTTGTTTTAATGAGTTTATATGACAATTTTATTTAATTTAATTATTTCGACATAAAACCTGTTTATTTACATTGCAAAGCAAGTTTTCACACTTAGCTAATTAATCAAAATTATTTATACCAACAATATTTCACATACATTACAAAATAATATTTTTATTTTAAAATCCTCATAACTAATATACAAATAAAGGGTATTACTAAATCACGAATATCTATTATATTATCACAGAAAAACTAATTACTTGGCCACCCTGTAATATGATTCGAAAATATTCTAGGGTTAAATACAGTATTAACATACCATTCTAAAATCTAAAATAAAATATAGGGCATTTCTTTTAAACAATGTACATTTTTAGTTACCAAGCAAAAACGTTACACCTCGTGTATTCAAAAATATTTTAAGTACGCCTTTTTCAGATCCATTTTATTTTATTCAAAACTTGCTAGGGTGTCTATAACATAAATTGAAATATCGAGCAAATACGCACTAATGGGAAGCCCTGTATATACTTTCATGTACCTAGTCTAAAATTTTAAATAAAGTTATTCTATTTCATATATTTTTGATGTAATTTGTGTAAACTGATGATCTTCTCGACATTTTCCTAATTAAAATTTGCATAGTTCACATGAAGACGCCAAGGACGGACGAATAAAATGTGGCAACAGCGATACCTATGCTCATTCGAAACTCGTATCCCACGATAACCACCTGCAGTAATAACCGAGGCACAAATTTATTGTAAATGAAACAGTATCTAAAGGCTATTTATATCTGTTATTATATTTCTTTCTCATTAAGGATATATCTCAGTTAACGTTTTACAACACTAGCATACAGCACAGGCAGAAACACGTTAAAAAGATACACTGAGATAGACTTTCCGCTCAACAAAGTTTCGTTATTATTGGTACTAAGGGCGTCTAAATCTGAATTAAACGTAATGCGGATGTTATGAATGTTCGGATATATCGTGTAAGTTATTGTTATGCTAGTTTACTTGTTATTTACATTCAGTGTACTGCCGGATATATCTATATTTCATTATAAAACTTTTGGAAGTAATGATTATAGGTTTTCTACAGATGTCTTTCCGCTTTTAATTTATTTGTTTCGCTAATTGATGGTTGTAAAATGTTGAATAACGTGAAAAGGTGTTTACCGTTTAAAAAATAAATTATTTTATGAGTTCTTATAATAACTGACAATAACGAATAGTGTTAACTACGTACAATCCAATCATATACACCCTATATACAAATGGTATAAAGGCCTATTTTGTAATGATTCTTTCACATTTTAACTGCCGTTAAAATACTGACGGACTTTGGGGTCTATTCTGTAACAATTCCTTTATATTTAACGGCCTTTAAAAATATTTTCTTCTTTACTTCTGTCATTATTTAAACGTATCTTTAAAATACATTAGAGGACTATCTAAAAGAAATCTGTTTAAATAATGGCAGAAGTAAATTAACGAATACGAAAATATTTTTATGCACTACCGGGCGATAAAGTCCAGATTATAAATACGTTTAGCGGGCGTAAAGTGTCACTTTACCGCCCGCGGACTACTTTACCGCCCGCCGGGCGGTAAAGTAACTTCCTTTTTTTTTCTTTTAAAAATTCACATGTAGTTAGTAAAACAAACTTTATTATTATTATTTATTATCATGGAAATATTTGGTACAATGGGCCATGTTCACATGTGAGATATGCTGTTTTATAAACTATATTGTAATAGTTAGTCGCTATACAAGTTATTCTAAATAATCAGTTCGTTAAAAAAGCTAAAAGTTTTTAAATTAAGCCCAATTGAAATTTAAAATTTGAAATTATACGTCATCGGGAATAGACCAATCAGCTTGTGTCGAAGTTTTTTTTGTTATACAAAACCAAGCCAACGAACAAACCTACATACAGAATGTCGAAGTGAACGCACATCTAAGTGACATTAAAAATTGACAACACCTAACAACTAACCTTAGTTTTTTGTTTTGGTTTAATTCTATTATTAATCTGAATTTATCTGGGTAAATTATCCTGTGGGATATAGGATATATAAAGGAAGAAGAATATGAATTTATCAGCTGTATTTATAAAAGTTGAATCAAGTATTTTTCCCATTGTAAACGAAAATATGATTACCGAGATGATTACTGCATTTTTTAACAATACTCAGTTTACAAAAGATAGAAAGGTAAAACTTTATTTATAAATTGTTTTAATGGTAGGTAGTTACAGTTTATATGAAGCAATACACTTTATAGTAAAACATATTTATCTCAGGTTTTATTTTTAGATCTGCCAAGCAAGAATATGGAGATATTTACTTTTTCCATAAGAGAGAAGGAGACAAATTACACCTAAACATAAAGTACAGCAAAAACCTTATGATGTGGCTGTTGTATTTAACAAAAATGAAATTTTTAGTGAACAATGCTTAGGATATGTTGAATCTCAAGGTTTGTAATATTTATTATGCTTTTTTGTTTTTATATCACATATAATAAACAGTGTATAAGGCCCTTTATTCCTATAAATAGTTTTTTTCTAATTTTGACATAAAGAGACATTTTTTGTAATCGCAGCAAGTGTTAAAATAATCTAGAAATAGATTTTGTTAGTGAACCTAGTAATAATTATGATACCAAAGAATGCTGCAGAGCACCTATGAAATTTTGAGTTAAAACATGCCATATTTTTAGGCTATTTTTATACCCTTTTCAAAAATTTTATGCTCCTCGTTTTATGCAAAACTTAAAATGCTCTGATAGCTTCGAACGAAGTCAGCAAAGCACCTCTGTTTTATAAAGTTTTTTCTGTAAAAACAACACCATATATTTATGCACTTGAAATATTATATTTTTAAAAAATACAAGAAGTCAGCAGAGCAATTCGGTTTTTTAAAGCTTTCTTCTAAAAACCACACCCCATTTTTAGACTCTTGAAATATTGTAAAACTTTACTAAAAAATTGCTATTTTTAAATAATACAGGGTGCTTTGTTGGAACAAAGTCAACAGGACACTTCAGTTTTTTAATATATAAAAACAACTACTTATGACACATGTTTAGGCTGTTTTAAAATCCTAAAAATGTGGTAAGTATATTTGTTTTCAGAAAAAAAAACTTTGAAGTCAGCAAGGAATTGCGAATTTTTTTAAAAATGCCAAATTTCGAATATTTTATAATATTGTAGGAGCCAAAAAATGTGGTGTGGTTTAAAAAAAAACTGGGGTGCTCTGCTGGATTCGTTTGAAGCTAACAAAGCATCCCGTAATTTTTTATTTTATAATACTCAATAGCCTAAAATGAGACATAGCTGTTTAAACAAAAATGGTACTTTTAAAAATAGCAGTTTTTTTCGAAAAGCTCTATAATATTTCAAAAATGTGAAAATGTGGTGAGCTTGTTTTTTTTTAAGTTTTGAAAATCAGAGGTTCTTTACTGGATTCGTTCAGAGCTAGTAAAGTGCTCGTCTTGTTACATAAAATAAGGCATTTTGTAGCTGGTTATATAGTTATTTTGTAACTGCATATCTAACCCTTTTATTTTTTTCAGGAGGTTGTAAACATGTGGCTTCATAGAAGAAGTGAAGAACCATCTGTAACATCTACTCAGTGTTATTGATAATGATGTACACTTGGCTAGATTGTTAAAGAAACCTCTTCATCCACTACAGGAAAATAAATCAGTACTTTTATATTCTTAGGATTTGTATATATTTTTTATTTGTAAATAAATTGTTTTTTTACTTCATTTTTCTCATTTTTTATTAAAAGGTTAATAAATAAAATTTTCACAGATTTTATATTTTTGTTTGTAAACAATAATTGAAGTTTTTATTAAAAATCACCAATGTTAATAATAATAACTTAAGTCAATATTATTCTTTCTCCTTTTTTAAAGCTACTATTAATAAAGGTATTACTTTAGCTTGACCTATGATCAATTTTTAATTTTGTGATATATTTGGTTTGACAGAAAAAAAATTAAAACCCTTTGACATTGGTTGTTTTTACTTAGATTTTCATAAAAAATAAACGGAACTGCAAACATGTTTTACTATCGTAATAACGAATAGCAACATGAAATTTTTTTTTCACATTTATCACTGTTGTCATTTTCATAAGAAGGCACACTTTCTGGTTTTTTGAAAAAGGTGGCAAGAATTGTGATATTTTTAAATTTATCACCAGTGATACCACATGTAGTTACCCGATTTATTGGAATATATAGACTTTGCTACCACATTCAACTGAACTTGGTTTTTAATATTTATCACTGTGACATAGGCGTTTTTGTTAAAATGTTTCATTTTAAACTGCTGTAAATGGGTGCCTTTGTTTTGGTAGTTTTAGTCCCAAAAAAATCTATGCATATACAGGTACTCATTCCTCTTTGATTTGCTCAAAAAATTAAAATTTTATAAAAAATTACATTGGCTGTTTAAAAACTCATTATAATCCCTGAAATGTGATAATTAGGTAAATTAAATTGAAAAACAAACAAAAAAGTTTATTAAATTAATATTTACTCTTACAAAATAGGTTCTTGTAAGTTAACAAGCAATTATGCAGATATTACTAAGTAAATGTACTTGCTTAAAATTCACACACGAATGTGGTTTTAACATGTTAAATTAACTAACCCTTCTTATAACTCTTTCCACATGTATTCTTAGAGATGCTATTCTTTTACTTAATTGTACATCTTCTGGAGAAGTTTTTTCATTCTGTGATACACTAGGTGTGGCTTTACTAAAGTGCATCTCATGTTTTCAAGTAGCTGATTATTCTGAAACCCCTATCTGCCATTATATGGGATCCAGGAACCAGTTTGTTTAAATACCCACATTTTTCCATTATTTCTTTATCACTAGTTCTTCCACAAAATGATGAATAAATTCGGTATCTTCAAAACTTTCAGGAGATTCTGCATTTTCTTCCAGAAGGGTTTTTAGGTTATACACCTAAGAATTTATAGTAGCCTCATTTTCAATTTCCTGAAGGGGACAATTAGCAGAAATGGCTGCTACATCTTGATAATCCGTTGTATTTTTATTAAAAAGTTCACGAGAAACATCGCTAGTAGAAGGTTGATTTTCTTCTTTCCAAATTTCTAGGAACACTAATAAATATTTTTGAAGATGAATGTGAATCATTATCACATTCTGGAACAAAACACTTTTTCGTAGTCATAATATTTATAAAAAGTACAAAATTAAACAATCAAATTTCAAATAAATTCTTGATGGAGACACTATGATGACAGATGCCATACACAGTGCTGCCATTTTGCCATTTTCTGAATTATTAAGTGACTTTTAAAACAATGAAACTTTAAATATGGTAAAAGTTTAAACAGAAATAATACTTTCAAAAAACATTTGATATTATATATTTAAAAGATATTTGTTTAACGATGTTTTAGAAGTCTAAAAGTAAGAAGGAGTACACAAACGAACGTACATCACTTCTCGTAAACCTTCTAGCCGGCAACGTTGTGCGCTAGCTCCTATTGGTCTATTCCCGGTGACGTCATAAATTTTAAAAAAATTCATAACTCCGGCAAATGAATAGATAAAAAAAAATAAAAAAAATGTAATTTTATTTTCAACTCTATTATTCATAAAAAAAATTTCAAAATTTTTGAACATGCCCCATTAACAAAATATGAGTTTAATAAAGAAATTATAACTTTAAAAGCCCAAACATAAGATCCTCACACCTATAATTTTGTACTAATAATACAATTTGAACAATTACTTATAGAAATGTTAGGATTTGCTACCTTGCTCTGTTGTAAGTTGCTACGAACTTCTACTAACTCCGTATGATTTGGGTTACTGCTGGAAGGTGTATGCTCAAAAGAATCGGTATGTAAATTTGAAAATTCAGCTGTGCGACTAGTAGAAGGCATATCAGCATTGACAATTTTTTGGCGATTTTCATTTTATTTGCCACAGAATCTTCAATATAATGCCACCGTTGTAGACTTCCAACCAGCATGTCGCTTTATGTTAAGGATATCCTCACCTGCATTAGCTAACAAAGTTGCTGAAGATCGTCTAAAACAATGGCCTGTGTAGTCTTTTGGAGTAGGTAATTTTAAATAAGTTGCTATTTTAAAAGGAATTTGACCAATTGTATTCTTTCCAACCACCTGACTGGAACATTTTCCATTACTATAATACACAAAAAAACGTCCGTGGTTGGTATTTGTCATACGTAGTGAAGCATATTTTCGATATAAGTCGAGATAACTTGGTGATTCCTGCTCTTTGTCAATCACACTGAAAATGCGATCAATTTTAGTTTTAGATGCTCGTATGGTTACCAATAAGGTTGTTCCTAAATCTTGAATATCGTCTATTGAAATATTAGCTAATTCCTCTCGACGACATGCTCCACAAATACCAAAAATTAGTGCAACCTACAATAAATAATCATATTAACATAATAGTCTAAAATAAAAAAAAAACAATTAACTTACTTTTATCATAAGATATAAATTATCTGGAGCATCTACTAAAAATAATTCTATTTCTTCCCTGGTTAGAATTTTTGATTTTTTTGGTTTATAACCGTCTGATTTCCGTCTTAAGAATGTTATCAATCTTAAATATCTAGCGAAGTTTATATTATTGTGCAAATTTACAGTTGCTTTTAACATCGAATAATATGACCATAGAGACGACGGCTTACGGCATTTGGACTTTTCCAGAAAAAATGCAAGAAATACATTTTCTGTATAGTTACCGTCTATAACATTCTTCAATTTGCACCAGCTAACAAATTCATCGTAGACCTTATCGTATATTCTCTTAGATTTGGCGGGTAGTAAACTTAATTTTGCATCTTCTGCTGCTTTAAAAATTTCCGGTGGTATTCCGGAAACTATTACATCGTCACTACTGTCCATTACATAAACAAAATATATAAAACTTCTTCGAAAATATACTAAGAAACTTGCAATACGTGAAGTCGACTGTAAATAAAAATGGCGTCTACCTATTCTTGTCCTATTGACTTAGTTGCTATGGTAACGCGTATAGGTATATAGATTATTGTTATTTTATCATCTTATTAGTTTCAATAAGACGGTCCATAAACGCCTGTTTGACGCACTTGATATATAAATAACTATTAAGGCCAACAATATTTTTAAAGGCCGTTAAATATAAAGGAATTGTTACAGAATAGACCCCTTTATAGGGTAAAAGTACCAGTTTACCGGTCACTACCAGTATTCGGCCACTTTCGTCATTTTTATGAAATAATAAGAAATATGCAATTTCCTAAATATTCAAATATCCAACTAATCGCTTCTCCATCCTCTTCCCGACATGCCTCAATAGGTGTTTATGCAATATCAGTCTACTGACAGTGTTCAAAGTGAATTGTAGTGACGTCCTTAAATTTAATAAAAAAGACAGAATCTCTTTAAGTTCATCGGTAAGTTTTTATTACTTTTGGTTGCTCTTCTAGTAAGATTTTATGTTTAGAGTATCTTAGAATATTAGACTTTCGTTTTAATGTATGAAAACTACAAATAATTTCTTTTTTTTTTTTAATAATTGATGGCCGGCATTTTGGATTCCTCAAATCATTGTTTTTCAGTTGTCGGCCATGTTGGCCGAGAACTAGATTAAGCTTTATCATTCTAGCGATCTTTTTTCTTAACACTAACTGTATTTTACATTTGTATCTCTCTATTTAGTTAGATAACACAATTAGCCAAATGTGGATTTCCAATTAGAAAAAAGTAACTTTTGAAAACGGTAGCTAAAATCGTAAAAAACAGCAGGAAAGATAATCCATTTACTGACGGTAAACCAGGAGAAAAATGGTATCAGTGTTTCACGAAGAGACATCCAGAAATAACAATTCGTGAAGCCGAAAGCATTAATAAAGCTAGAGCAGTAGTAAGTGAAGATAGAATCAGAAATTGGTTCAATGATTTCAAAGAATTTGTGAGAGAACAAGATGATATAGAAATATTAGAGGACCCAGATAGAATATTTAACGGCGACGAAACTGGTTTTTCTTTATGTTCAAAGACTGAGAAAGTTTTAGCTCCAAGAGGAATTAAAAATGTATACCAAATAAGCTCCAATAAATTAGTTTTTTATGTTCCTTTTAATTTTAGTGTTCTATGTTCCTTTTAAAATTAGTTTTTTATGTTCCTTTTAATTCTAGTTTTTTTTAGATTTTTGTTTATTTACAATTATTTGAGATTATTGTTTATTATTTACTTCATTATTTACTTCATTAAAAAATATATAAATGATTTTATTTCTATTGTAAGATTTTCGAAAACCGACCTTGTGAATAGGTAACTTGCGACATGCGGCAGAATAGGTGGCCGAGAACTAGAAAAAATCGTGGCTAATTACCGGGAGTTGGAGGCGGAGAACTGGTAAAATTGTACTTTTTGTATATTTTATTTCTTTATAAAAAAATACATACATAATAACGTTAAAGTAACTATTAAAATGTATTTTCAATTCGTTGTGGTAAGTCTTAACATATTTTAGAAATGCTAATATGTCAAGATTAATTCAGTAATAATAATTTTAAACTATAAATTTCCTTAAGTGGCCGAATATTGGCACATTTACCCTAATAGTATATTAAATGCCGAGCGTCAAACTAATATTAGTTATTTTTATATAAGTTTCAAATAATAATATCTATATTAATTAAGAGATACTCCTTCTTCGACGCTAACCACATTCTCACAACCAAATATAATATTTCCTCCTTACGGAAAAAATGTGACTTGAAAATTTTATTACAATGTTGTAGTAGTAGACTTGTAGAAATATACTTTTTTTTGTAGAAAATTTTACTATAATTTATAGTTAAACATTATTCATTATTGTAACAATTGAATTGTCGAAAAATTGCTACAACAATAGGAAAGAAGACGACAATGTTTAGTATATTTTACTATTGTTTGTGGAAGTAAAAATTTATTAGAATTATCGTAATTACTATTACTAACTTCTGTTAAAATTTGAACAAATATTAATAATTATCTCTACAAAAAATAGTATTTTTTTTACAAAAGATAGTAATACTTTACATCCCTTCTTATGATAAAAATTCAATTTTGTTGAAAACAATTGTATAAATTCTAAATCATGAGAATTAAACGGAATTCTGCTATTGGCCAACGTTTTCTGACGTCGACCATAAATGGTTAGACAGCAGTAGTCGTTCGCCATGTTCACAAAACAAAGCATGGTACACATATAACACATTATTATATTATAAGCAGTGATGGTTCGAGAAAATTTAAATAATAACTTCTATTAATGGTAAGTAGATTTATTATGCTTTCTGAATAATTTACCTTTAGATAACTAATTTAAATAACCTTAGTAAATTATTTTAATAAAAATAGTTATAGCCAGCGATCGAATGTCGTGCCAAGCTCCATGATGTTTTTTCGTTTTAATTGTGACATACCTACTTTCTAATTTTTTTAGTTCTCAGATGTGGTCATTTAATATCAAAATCAATGTAAAGGTGATATATATCCCAGTTTTATAGGTATGAGCAGTACAATAGGTATTAATTTTTATTTCATATATTTCAGGTTAAGAAAAGCCAACTGAGATTGAGGAAGCTGTTATTACTGTTATTTATTACATAATGTAATGTATCGTCTTATTAAAACAATAAATTTTGAATATTTTATTAAGGAACATTTTTGTAGATTATAATTATAATAATTGTGGAATACTACTATAAATTTTATTAAACATTACTATAATCTGTTTGAATTTTTACTATTTATTTTGTAAAATTTTCGTATTAATTTTTAATATAAATTCATACAATGAATAACAAAAATTATAACAATTTGTAGAACAATTCTTATGATGCATATGGATATTTTTACTACATATTTTAGATAATAACTCTACAATACTTTCTCTACAAATATTTGGAAATTTTTACTACAAATTGTCCCTGTCCCTATATGTACTATTTATTGTAGAGAAAAAATGTATAATTGCAAAAATTTGTTTTACAATTTTTTTCCGTATAATGTCACTTTACCAGATCAATGCACTAAGGGTGTTAGAATGCATTTACTTGAATTTTTTGAAATCAATAAAGCTCTTACAGATCCTGATTTTATCTGTCTAAACAAACATCTTACTTTCCTGTTCGTATTTATAACTCAACTTCATAAATTTAACATAAAATCCCAATTTTCCATCATTAGTTTATAAATATTTAACTTTAATTTTCTGCTCTAGGGTCTTTTTCTCTTTAGGGTCAGATTACAATAAAAAGAACACGGGTGGCACAAAATTGATCGAAAAACATTTGATCGAATTGGAAATTTGATCAAAAATACATTTTATCGAATGGAATTTGATAGAAAATACATTTGGTCGAATAACATTTGATCGAAGATATATTTTATCAAATAAAATTTTGTCGAAAAGACAATAGATCGAAAATTCATTAGATCGTCTATTCCCTACTACCAGGGAAACTAAACTAAGCGGCTATCAAAATTAGGTATTAATGACAAATGTTTCAATAATCTCAAATGACACCTACCTCGTTTAACAAATTTTATCTTTACAATACTGTTAATTTAAAAATAATTATTTTAGAGCTAAACGGTTATTTATCTTCATTTGGATTAAAAAAATGTGATTAATTGGCAAAAAAAAATTATACAAAAAGGGAAAATAAAGAAAACCTAACCTATTTACTTAACCTGTATGGCCTACAGCAATTTAACTGATTGCTCTGACACAGGTTAGGTAAGTTGGTTAAGTTTTTTAAAAACCTAACTAACTTACCTAAGCTCTGTCAGAACAATCAGTTAAATTGCCCCAGGCCGCACAGGTTAGGTAAATTAGTTAGGTTTTCTTTATTTTTATTTATTTTTATAAAACTTAACTAACTTACTTAACCTGTATTAGAGCAAGAAAAATTATAAAAATAAAAAAAACTAATTTACCTAACCTGTGCTATTCAAATTTAACTGATTGCTCTCGCACAAGTTGGGTTAGTTAGGTACGTCACTTAACTTTATTTTATTTTACATTTTTTGTTTTTGCAAAGCAACCAGCTATGATTCTAGGCCACACAAGTTAGGTAAATTATTTAAAATTTTTGTTTTCATTTTTCTTATTATTTTATAATTTTATGAATATTTGGTTTTTCGATCAATTGATTTTTCTATCAAATCTATTTTCGATCAATATTGTGCCACCCGAAGAACACAGCTACGTCATCATTTGGCAAAGTAATTAATTGGCTATCGCCGCCTACTGGGGGTTTAGTTGAGTGTTAATATTAAAGAAATATAAGAAATATTTTTTTGTACCTAAAAACTTACTTATTCTTCATTTATTGATAGTTATAGATACTATGTATTCGAATTTCGAAATAATGGTTATGACATAGTGATGTTTTATTATTGTAACCGAATTGTACCCTTATCCGATATGTCTGTCTTAGCTTATTAATTCATCCTCAATGTACTTATTTGTATTATTTTATAACTAGTCACTATTTGTACTTCGAATATTAGTTTAAATGTTTAGGTTTTATTTCTTTTTTTTTAACGATTGAAGTTTAAGGAGTGACATTTGAAAATTTCCCCAATCCACCATCGTATATCGCATTGTTCTTCCGTTTACTGCTTCACACGTTTCAAACATATAAAATTTTAAGCACAAGTTTCTGAAATATTTCTCAAATATTTTAGTTAAATATTTCACTGAAAATGTTCTTAAAACATGTTACAAATGTTACACAAAAGATAACAGAACGGGTTATGTTGTGAAAGGCCAAAATTTATCATTTGTAAGAAGAGGAAGGGTTATGTAGTTATTTTATTTTAATTTAAACAATACAATTTTATTAACAATTATAATATATAATATTTATCGGATTGGTGGCGTGTCTATAGCGCTCGAATTCATTTGCGAGAATTTTGTGGTTGAGAGACACCCGGCTTCGAATTCTACAAAGACCATGTGCATTTATTATGTTATTATTATTGTTATTATTTCCACAGTCTGTCCATGCTTTAAATAATTTGAAGTTTGCGTTTGTTGTCGGTTTTTACCCTTTGCTTTTTTTTTGTTAAGAATTTTTTCAAGGCACAATTTCTGTAAACTGTAATCCTTCAATATCATCTACTTCCTGTAACACAATTTTTCGTTTGATTACCTGGTTTAAATTTAGTATAATTCAGTCATTTTTTTGTTTAGTGTTTTAATTTTATTGTGTATAAATGTTATTTATTTATTATTTTTTTGTTTTGGGAATTAACTTTTAATTTCCTTATTTAAGGCTATATATAGGTACTTATTTTCAGTAATAATTGGGTAGATTTCTTTGCTAATTTTATTGTTTTTAACAGAGGTCGATATACTTTTTCAGTTCTCAACTTATTTTATAGAGTGTCATAATTTCAACTGCTTCATTTTTTAAAACAATTTTACGCTATTTTAGCTATCATGTTAAATGTTTGATACGACCCCTCTATCCAGGGGGCGCTTATTAATTATTGTAAATTATTATAAATTACCGCAGAATAGCTCAAGTAGTTTTAGGAACTACCGTAGAGTGGATGAGAGTCATAATATGATTCAAAATACACTTATGTTAGTATTTTACATAAAATATAGATACTATTACTGAAGGTAATATTCACTTACTATTAATATTCTTTTAGGTAATCACAAGTCAGTAACAACAAATAATGTCAATATTGTCCAAGCCAGAACTATGCTGAGGTTCCAGCTCAGCTAATCAGCCTTGAAAATATAAAAGGAAAGTTTTTACTTGTATATAGAAGATCCAAGCTGTCTCACTAGAGTGGTCTCACTAGAGGTAATCGCCATGCAGATTGCAGACTGATAATACAGTGTAGACAGCAGTCTGGATATAGCATTCACAAATACATAGGTAGACAAGCAAGTAAGCATGCAGTATCTGCCCAGTAAGTAACTAATAATGGAGACAGGCAGTAGGATTCACCTGATAATGATGTTGTCTAGAGCAAAAGCAAGTAAGCGTATTTCGACGTTATAAAAAAAGAGTCCCAGCCGCCGTATATATACGTTCATATTACATTAGTCATATTATGAAGACTAGAGATAAGGAGGCGAATCGGCCTTGGTCAAATTTCAAATTTCCGTCCCAATTTTTATGGAGTTCCAAAAAACTACTGTAGTTGGCGGGTGGCAAAATAACGACGTCTATTTTCCATGCAAGTCAATGTGAATTAAAGTGATTTTTGTAAAATTTAGTGAAAAGAATAAAAATAAGCTGAAAAGTAACAATGAGTAACAAAAAACGGCAAAGCAGGATTTGCTTCGTTTCGGGTTGAAAAACGGGATATAAATCCAAAATAAAATTAAAGTAAACACAAGGAGATACAAATCCAAGTCTTTTTAAAGCTCCTAGTGTAAGTAAAATAATGTATTTTTCTACACCCGTATTATAATAATGCACTTATATGCCCATAATCCGTTTCATAATGATACCCATTATGATACAGATTTTTCATTACGATACAGATTTTTAATCAATAGAAACCTACAATTTTTCAATCAAGCATGCTGTTTGACGTTTGTCCTAGGTTCCTATGTAATTATTTTAGTTGTCAAAACGTATTAAATTTTCGTAGGTAGCTAAACTTCGATAATTATAATATTAAAATGTCTGATATTAGCGATATAGAAGACTCCTCCACACATATCGGAGAAAGCAGAAAATACAGTACAAAATATTTTACCGCAAAAATCTAGGGAAATACCAATACCTGAAGTAATACCATTAATTACAATTTTGTAGAATTTTTTATAGAAATACGAGTAATTACTGTTATTGTGTTCAATACCAATATAAATATAATATTTATAGGTCTTGATTATTTATCGGGTGTAGAAAAAATAGCGTATGCAACTCTCATGTAATGGTTATTAAAACACTCGCATAAACCATACGAAACTCGCCTTTGGCTCGTTTCGTATCCCGGTTAATGCTCGTGTATTAATAACCATCATTACATGATCGTTGCATAATATACTATTATTTCTAAATAATATATATTTATTGTAAAGTAGTCACAACCCGTATCTTACGGAATGTAGTTTATTTAATTAACAAAATTCTATAATAAAAAATAACAAAGTCACAAATCCTTACTTACAAACAACAATAATTACACATTAAATTTAACTTACTAGAAAAGAAAATTTGCTTTCTTTATGTTTTTTGATGTTAGATGAAGAGTTACTACTGTTATTTTTCTTTATTGAACTCCAATTCAGTCATTGCAAATATTTTTTATAGGATCCTAAACGTTTAGAACAATGGCAGCATGTGATTCCTAGGGCTGATAAAGTAGGTACTGTCTAGTTATGATTCTGTTTGCGAACTACACTTTTTAGAAGATGATATTTTAAAATTTGATGAGACTATTTTAACTAATGGTTAACAAAATAAAAAGAGAAAGGGCGAGATCATACTTGTCCAGTGTCAGGAAAAGACGAAAACCACCATTGAACCGAACTGAATTTGTTGCTGAAGAAACTATTCACCAGGATGATGAAATTGTAGTTGTCGAATACAAAATTACCACAAAACTGTACTTACCAAATTTCACCATTTAACAAACCTTTTCAAATATGGTCATAGCTAATTTTCATTTTATTTAGATAAAATTAAATAATGAATAGTAAATAATGTTTAACATAAAGACTCATTTATAATTAATACCAACAGTATTTTCTGTACTTTAGTTAGCAATTAAAACAAAGACTTATTTACAATAATTAAAATCAACAGTATTTTCTGTGCTTTAGTTAGCAATAAACAAATTGATTTTTATTTTCATAAAATTTTCTAAAATCCCTAACTAAATATTTTCATTTAAACCGTGTCTTAGTATGCCGTTAGCGCTATTTAGCTTTAATTAAAAAATAATTAGCCCTACCCATCAAATTTCAACACTTATCATTAATAATTTGCATTTTACTTAAATAGGAATAAATAGTAAATAATGTATCAATTAAAATATGTAAGACTTATTTAGAAATAAATATAATAGTATGTTCTGTGCTTTATTTAGCTACAAACAAGTTTATTTTTATTATTTTGACAAAATTATGTATAATTCCCATAAGAAGCCATGTATTTTGAACTACGTAAACCGTACCAGCGCCCATACGGTTAATTATAAAAGCTGAATTGATGTGTGATTTTTGGAACCGTATTTTGAGCATGTCGATTCACCTCCTTAACTTTAGTCTTCATAGTCGTATTTACCAAAAGCCGCATATCTATGGCAGTAAAATATTTTGGCCTTCAGTAGTCCCAATGTCGTATGAATCCGTCGGAACTTGTCGCTCGTTTTTGCCCAAAGCCGCAGAATTGCGATCTGCAAGATATGACACACAGACCCATTGCCATATATTTGCATATAAACATATTGTGTCGATAGGTCAGAACATGTAGACGTGAAGTTTGGCCGCGTGTTTTCCTTGTCGATTGGTTCAGTCGCAATAAGATTAGTTGTGCGTGCGATATGGAATCGAGTTCGGGAAAACAAACACGTGGTTCCAAACGTAACTATAGTGAGAATGGAAACTTCTGTGGCTTGACAGAATAGGAATACTATGACATTTTGGCGACATTAGGCTCTGACGAAGAGCCATTTGTGGACAGTGGGAGCGAATACGAACCCGATTGGGACCAAGAGTCGGTAAGTGAGGAGGAAATAAATGAAATAATATTCGATGGCGCCGAAAATGAACCTGAAAATGACGCAAAAAATTCTGGAAGACAAGATGAACTCGAGGTGCGACCTCTGTAACAGGAGCAACATCTGCAAGAGAACTTAGCCCTCAAAGAACGCTTGTCTCTCGAATGGAGCACAAATACTTTCATTCCCAAAATATATGCTTCTGATAATTCTGGGGCACACTTGGAGACAATCACAGATAAGTCAGATGTTCTGTCTTATTTCATTCTATTCATGGATATAGAGTTAGTAGAGCTAATTGAGTTAGTAGAGTTAGTAGAGCCTCTGAGATTTTTTCAACGAAATAATTGAAGTGGAGTGAACTTACAGACAACGAATATTACGTGTTTCTGGGCGTCATGTTACTGGTAGGGCGACACGGAAAAAACAAGATAAGACAAAATTAATCATCTGATAAGTTGCTACATACACCAATATTTTCTGAAATGATGTCAAGGAATCGTTTTCAAGTCATCCTTAGGACGTTGCACTTTGCAAATAATGCGGAGCAAGAAGAACGTGATAGTTTTCATAAACTGCGAGATGTGCTTACTATAATAACATCAAAATTTCAAAAATATTTTACTTCTTTCCAAAACCTTGCTATTGATGAGAGGTTGGTCCTTTTCAAGGGACGTTTACGAATCAAACAGTAACATAAGATCAAAACGCCATCTCTTTGGGATTAAAATGTTTCTAATATGTGACTGCGAAACGGGATATGTGTTGGGTGTAAAGCAACAGAACTTCCGTTGTATTACGATCTCGGTTTTTCAGGTTCAGTAGTAGCAAGTCTGATGAAGCCATATTTGAACAAAGGACATTCATTGTATACAGATAATTGGTATACATACCTACATACCTACAAGAAAATTTAACACAAAAATTGAGTAAAGGCGAGACTGTTTCGATGAGTACTGAAAATCTGCTCAGTGTAAAATAGAAAGATAGGCGTGATGTTGTGATGTTGACTTACTATGCATGAAGACAAAATGGTTACTTTGGACAAAGTCGATTTCAAGACAAAAGAGTCGATAAAAAAATCAGCTTGTGTTGTAGATTATAATGCAACGGAGTGTGTAAGAAAAAGCACAAAATGGTATAAGAAGCTATTTTTTCACATGGTTAATCTGGCTATGCTCAACGCACATGCGCTTTGAGAGAGAGAGAGAGAGAGAGATATGCTTTATTGTCGTAAAAAAATTTACAAAAATTTTATAGACAAAGCGTGTAACTTAAATACTAAACATATTATAAAAATAACTAAACAGCAGAAAAAACAAACAGAAACAAACAGACAAAATAGGAATAACAATTGCAATGGATACGCAATATCCGTCATTATAATTATTCTAATTTAATTTTTAAATTTAAATTTAAATTTAAATTTAAATTTAAATTTAAATTTAAATTTAAATTTAAATTTAAATTTAAATTTAAATTTAAATTTAAATTTAAATTTAAATTTAAATTTAAATTTAAATTTAAATTTAAATTTAAATTTAAATTTAAATTTAAATTTAAATTTAAATTTAAATTTAAATTTAAATTTAAATTTAAATTTAAATTTGAACTTTAATATTTAATTATTTAATTAATGCCATTGTATGTGGAACTCAAATGTCTAAGGTACGTTATAAAATTCTGCTACTGTGTAATATGGTCTTTCTAGAAGAAAAGCTTTAGCCAGTCTTCGGAACTTATCGTATGTATTTATAGATTTTAATTGCATCGGAAGGTTATTATACAATTTTTTGGCATTGTAGGTAATGGAATGTTTTAATAGGTCAGAAGTGGGCATTGTTAAATAAACATCAGTCTCTAAATTTCTTGTAGGATATCTACGAGTCGGTCTTTCGGATAAATTTTGAATGTGCTTGCGAACTAAGCAGACGGATTCGAAAATAAATAGAGCAGGAAGGGTTAGAATTTTGAAATTTTTGAAGTAATTTTCGCAATGTGTCCTACTACTTAAACCAAATACATAGCGGATTGCTCTTTTTTGCAGTTTAAAAATAGATTCGAAAAGGTATAAGCTACAAGAACCCCAGAAAGGTAAACCATAGCGAAGGTGAGATTCGAATAAGGAAAAGTAGGTTATTAATGCAGTAGAAGGAGTCAGCTCTTTAGAAACCGATTTAATGGCAAAACATGCGGAGGATAATTTTTTTGCTAAGGTATCTATATGAGCAGACCATTTTAGAGAATCGTCTATATAAAGACCTAAAAACTTGATTGAAGTCACCGTTTGGATCAGATTATTGTTTAAAGTTATAGGTTGTAAAGTACCTCTGTAAGACAATGCTACAGTTTTACTGGTGTTGAAACAAAGTCCATTCGAATCAGACCAGGACTTAATAGTCACTAGATCTTCACTTATGATAGATTGTAATGTCTGCATGTTAGAATTATTCCAGGTTACACTGGTGTCATCAGCAAATAAAGTAATTCTACCACTTATTCTTAAGTCTGTGATGTCGTTGATGAATAATAAAAACAAAATTGGACCTAATACTGATCCTTGAGGTACTCCACTGCTTATTGCTAGATTTGTAGAATCCTCACCATTCGCCCGCACCTGTTGATTTCTATTTTCTAGGTAAGTTTTAAACCATTGTAAAGGAGAACCCCGTATGCCATAAGTTTGTAACTTATTAATTAAAATATCATGATTTACACAATCGAAGGCCTTTGCGAAGTCACAAAATACTGAAGCGGTGAAAAGTTTATCATTAAGTGATGTGTATATTTCATTAAGAACGGAAAATATTGCGTCGCTAGTGCATTTTTTAGGTAGAAAGCCGTACTGATGAGCTGTGAGGATGTTATGCTTGAAAAGAAAGGGCAAAAGACGGTTTTTCATTAGCCGTTCTACTATCTTCGATAAGGTAGGCAATAACGCGATAGGTCTATAGTTACAGGTTTTGGTTTTGTCGCCACCTTTATGAAGTGGGATTATTATAGCTGTTTTTAGACAGTTAGGAAAGAGACCAATTTCAAAGGATTCATTAATCAGTGAAGTTAAAATGTTGAATACTACATCCGGTATATTTAGAAATATTTTGGTGGACAGGCCATCAATTCCACAGGAAAATTTAATTTGGATGTTGTTTATGGTTTGCACTAGTTCATGCTTGTCTACTGGTCTTAGGAAGAAACTTTCAGTGATCCTTTTAGTAGGTAGGAGGAAGGAGAGAGCATCCTGACTCGGAGCTATGTTAGATTTGATATTTTTACTTACATTTACGAAATAATTGTTTAGTTCATCTGGGCTAGGATTTACACTGTTTGAAGAACGGGTTTTATTCCTTAAGTCATTTATTATAGACCAGGTTTCTTTGGAGGAGTTTTTAGCTCTTGCGATGCGATTTTTGTAATAGTTTTTCTTAGCAGATTTGGTGATTTCCCGATACAATATTCTGTAGTTGTTGATATAGTTTAATATTAGGGGATTATCTGTGTACTTTTTAATATACATGAGTGACCTCATATTTTTAGATGATGTTCTTATTCCTTTAGTTGTCCAAGATTTATGACATTTAGTTTTAATGGGGCGAAGGGGGAAAGCTGTATTGAAACACATAATTATTTTATTTAAGAAGTCTAAAAATTTAGAGTCAATATCTTCAGAAAGACCATTCCAATCAGTAGTTAGACATAAATTATAGAAATTTTTGAAATTATGCTTAGAGAAAATTCTACCTAGCTGACGGACTTTTTTTGGAGCTGTACGGGGTATCAAAAATTTGGCAAATACTGCTTCGTGGTCTGAGAGACCTGAACTAATTACTTGGTGCCCTACATCAACGGGTTTAAAATCAGAGACTACGTAATCTATAATTGTAGATGTTGTTTCTGTGATTCTAGTTGGAGAATTTACGTGCATAGTGAGACTGAATGATTCAAAAATATTGATCAAAGACTTTTGAGTAGCACATACATTAGCAAAGTCAATATTAAAATCGCCGCATAAAATTTTCTTACTTTTTATAGGCAATGCGTCAAGTAGATTAAGAAGATTCTCTAGAAAGAGGTGAACATTTGATTTAGGTGTTCTATAAATACAAATAATAAACAAATCAATGTTTTTGTTGTTTACAATGGAAAATTCGAAGAAATTTTCAGTTTGTAGAAAGTCGTATTTAGATACAGCAGAAAAGTCCTTGTCTAAGGATAAAATTAGAGTTCCATCATGGTCTGTATTACTTCTATCATATCTGCTGACGATAGTATATTTTTCGACAAAAACTGGTTCACCAACTTGTAACCAGTGTTCTGTAACAGCAACTATTTAGGGGAAACCCTAACTCTTCCAAAAACAAATACAATTCATCAGTCTTATTCCGTATTGATCGAATATTAATTAGAACCATTCTTAATTTACTGTCGGCATAGCCAGTAAGACTAGTTGGGGATTTTACTTCCCCAGGACACGTCGTATTAATTAAAAATTTTTCCTAGGTGAATCGGCAGTAAAATAACGATGATTGTACTCCCTTTGCTTCTGCAGGTGTATTCTTCGTTCCGCGGATATATATGCTCTGTAGGTAGAGAGATCGTTATCCACTTCAGCTGAGCCAATACCATATAGATCATGATAATCATAATAAATGGTCCGTAAAGCTCCAGGATCAACAGGCAGTCCCTCAGAGGCTAGAAACACTTTTACACTTGTGTTCGTGTAGCCCTCATGACAGACAGATGATGGTTGGTCATGAAGATAGGCGAGACGCAATCCACAGACAGAGTACCTGTTGCAGATTTTCAGCTAACACTAATTCGGAAACTTTTCGAGAAGTAAGTATACTACATTTATTTTTTCAAATCACACTCCACCACTCCATAACATATTACAATTGTCTTTCTTGTTTCAGATATAATGAACCCAAGGTTCTTTCGCCCTTTGAATAACAATCCCCAGAGATTCACAGGCCGACATTTTCCAAGTTCAGTTTTCAAAAAAAGGTCAAACGATGTGTTGTTTGCAGTGCGATAAAAAAAAGAAGTGAAATCAGATACATGTGCGAAAACTGCGGAGTTGGTCTGTGTGTAGTTCCATGTTTTGGAGTGTACCACACAAAAGAAGCATTTTACTTTTTTCAATAAAAAAATTTTTTTTAAGCTTTTTTATCGTTTTGCTACTTATTACGTCCCAAATTCAATGTTACAATGTTTCTGTGTCATTGCTGTGTTACATGGTTTCGTATTGAATCACTTAACAACAAAGAAATTGTTTACGCTGGGTAGAATTAGTTTAATTAATTTATTTTATAAATAATATTTAGGAACAGTTATTTTTGTTATCCTCCGACTCTACTAATCTGTACTATATTTGGCATTGAGAGCCGTTAACTTGAATTGATTTTAAAATTTTGTCCTTTTTACATTTACCTGCCGTATCAATCGGTTCACTCTTCTTTAGAAGCAAATAATTTTGGTAACCACGTTTTCGTGTAGCGACTAAAGTCGGATTGTCCTAATTATTTGAAATAGTTTAATCTATAGTATTTCGTTAATTAAATACGGATTTAGTTTTTGAGAAGTAAAACGTCCATATGTTGGGTAAGCAATTATTACTTTTTTTTTTGGGTTGAAAGATTAATAAAAAGATGTTGTTTCTTTTTATAGACATTTTTTTGGTGGATCAACTTAACGTAGATATTGGGCATTTGGTAAATTTCATATTAACTAGGTACCTAGAGTTTGTAATATAAAACAAGTACTGAATAGTAGAGCGGATTCGAGTCCTAAATTCCATATCCTGTGATCGTCTTTTGAAGTAAGATTGCCGACAAATTACTGTTGGTGCCATTTTGAAGATCTGGACGGTGGATGTCGTACTCAACGGACTTCGCATACCGGCCTTAGTGAAGTTAAGTAATCTTGCTATTTTAGTTATTTAGTCTGTTGGGGATATTTGAACTGTACCGAATTTTTGATAAATACTTTTAGATATTTTTTTTTGGGGGTCCTATTTTGCGATCTAATATTTTTGTGAAGGTACAATTTAAACGTATGTATTTTATTTAGGCATTGTAATCATCAACTTTGTAAATATAGTTTTAAACTTTTGGGGGGGTCCTAACACACCAGTGGTGTGCGTTATATTTATATATATATTTTTTTTTAAGTTCATGTAAATATAGATAAGTGTTTTCTCAATAGAATAAATTTTACAGCAGACGATTATCGTACGTCGTCGTACCTGATTAGTTATCTGAGATCTTTAGTATCCCAACTTGTGTGTATTGTATATTGAATTATTAATTGTACATAACTGTATTTTCTTCGGCAGCAATAAACCACACCATACCGTTATAACTTGTTTTAGTTGTCCTCTCACCTTATTTTGCAATCCTATAACTTGGGAAGTTACGAAAACTCTTTAAATTCATTTAGATCGTAACATACTATCACAAAGTACATTTTTCCTCAATAAAACATTTTTTCGCATTTGTTTATCTTCATTTGTAGTAGACGTATATATACGGCGGCTGGGACTTAGGGCAAAAAAAGGCTGGGCCTGAGGGACCATCATTTCAATTTAGGCCTGGGATAGAAAGGGTTAAGCGGTAAGCGGTTCTAATTTACCTCATGAAAGTAATTTATAGGTTTTTAAACCCAACAGTAGAAGGTCTAGAAGGAAAAACAATTTAAAATAATGAACAAAAGTCGAAAGGTATGTCTAACTATGGACTTATCGAATGTATAAGGTAGGGCAATAAATGCTGTCAAGACTTAGACAATGTAGTTTCCTAGTGTTAGGTGTAATATTCTCTTAATTTTATATGGCGCCACTTGTAACCAGAAATTCATGCTTTAATGGCCTTTCAATATAGCCAACTATTAAAATTTTAGGGGAAAATTGCATTTATTCAAATAATAAACCTTGACCTTTCCATAGTTGATTTAAGAAATGAAATAGGTCCTAATTACCAAAAAGAAGAAAGATCAAGGTTGACAGATGATTGTCAGGATAAAATGTTTACACATTTTCTTTAGGTTAACTCTAACCACTCTTTTAACTATTAAACTATCAACTTTAATTCTATTGTTAGAGTCAGCGAATTAGGATATCGCCGCCACTGGGGTCGACGGTACCACGTCTGCCCTGTTAGAGTCAGTGAATTAGAATATCGCCGCCACTGGGGTCGACGGTACCACGTCTGCCCGTTGCAGTGTCCAGGAACAGGAGAGCCGAACGCTAGGAAGTGATAGGCAATATGTCGTTAAAGACATTCTTTATTTTGTTCCTTAATTAATTACATTTCAAACATTGTTTACGAGATATTTAATAAAACGTTATAAAACCATGTTAACACGTGTTTTATGAAGTGGCTATACAGGGTGTTATAGTATACAGGGTGATAAATCATTTTAAAACAATAATTTTGAAGTTAATTCTTTTAACTTCTAACATCAGAAGTGTGGATCCTGTTCACGTTTTCACATTTAAAACGAAGTGTCAAAAGGATAAGTTTCATTCAACTTCATAAAACTTAAAATTAATATATTTATTTTTTACTGATCAAATTAAAACCGTAACATGTTTGCTTGTTCATATTTGTTTAATTATTAAAATTTTAAATTGCATTGAATGACTCCTTTTAATGTTTAATTTGTATTTTCTATAATAATTATTTTTAATTTTCAATACATTGACTCCATGACTATCCATTTAGGTGTGCTTCAAGATGAAGTAACCCACTTCGAAACCGTTTGTCTAATAAATGATTTTGTGAGAACCTTTCGTTTTCTTTTCTATCTTCGTATTCAATCCCCATTAGGTTCTAGCTAGAATTTTTTTTTAAATATCCCGTAATAAATTAATAAAAACTGTCCGTTACTTTATTTTTTTCGGATACCGATTCAGTAGTGATCCTTCTGATTACATTTATACTCGCCACTACTGGTTCATAAGTAATGTAAGGGCGTCTCATGCGTGCCTTTAATAGCTTTCCATTAAATATATTCCTTGTGTTTGAATGAAATGTAAAAACAATTCTGAGAAAACGGGTTTCCTCTTCATAAATCCGTCAAGATCCGTGAATTTATTTCCGTAAAAATGGCCGACAAAAACTGGACGGGCAGGGGTGATAAGTCAGTGGTGGAACAATTTTTTTAAATGATAATAATAATTGTATTTATTTACAGCCAGACAAAATAATATTAATAATTGCAAACAATTGTGCATGATTAATGTATATAATTAAATAAACTAAATATATAATAAATATTTAATTAGTTGGTTAAAAGGCGCAAGATCAAAAGCCTTATAAACAAACAAAATACATTAAAAGAGTACAAAACAAAATGGAAAAAGTAAGGGGAAATGGAAAGTGTGATGATCTATCACAAAGATTTTTTCTACATCGAGTCATTGACGTAAGTTCATTAAAATGAGCCAACTAAACGTTTTTGCAATAGAGAAGACCGATGTTGAGTAGGTAATTTAAATAATAGAGTAGATATTCTACTCGAGCTGATGAGCTCCAAATAGGTTGAAACCGGTCGTGAAATGTTAGCTCTCAAAGGTGTTTACTGTATCGAGAAAATTGTTTGTTGCTTGTATTATAAGGCATCCGAAAATTATCCCGACTAAAAATCGGGACTAAAGATATGGTGTGGCAATCATTGAATTGAAATAAGATTTGCTCTTCTATATCCGATAGTATCTTATTTTGTTAGTAATATACGGAGGAATGCTACTAATATTTTTTTGAGTAAAATTAGAGAGTGTAGTCTATTAGACATATTGAGCCAATGTTATTAATGTATTTGTGGGTGGCTGGGTAAAATTTTTTGATGCCGTATTTTAATCTGGCTAAAGAATTTTGCAACTTCTTAGTCTTTTAACATTAACAGATGCAGAAACATTGCGGGTAAAATATGGGGATATAACCCGAACATACTGCAATGGATGTATACAACAATAGTGAGACCAATTATCACTTATGGGGCTGTAGCCTGGAGTAATAGAACTAGTTTAGCTACTACGAGAGCTAATATCTTAAAAGTACAGAAACTAGCCTGTGTTTGCACCACTGGTGCAATGAGAACCTGTTCTACGGCCGCAATGAAGGTGATTTTTAAAACTTACCTCCCTACATTTAATGATAGAGAACGTGGTAAAAAGGACAAGATATAGAATGATCAGAAACCGAGTAATAAAACAAAACTGGGCTGCAAGAACGAGTGGAGCAAAAAATCAATCGTGCTTGCAACCGAAAGACAAACCATTCAGTGGTATACGGATGGTTCTTAAACCATAATAGGAACTGGCATACGAGTGTATGGACCTAGGACCAGGTATTCTGAAAGTTTTGGTACACACCCAAACATCTTCCAGGCAGAAATTCACGCCATTCAGAAGTGTATCCAATTCAACATCGAGAGAAATTAGCCAAGCAGTTATCAAAGCGCTTAGTTCTTACCTAATCAACTCAAAAATGGTCTGGAGATGCCTAGAAAAACTGAATGAGCTAGGCAAGGAAAATACAGTTACTCTCATTTGGGTCCCAGGACATAACGAAGTAATGGGTAACTAGAAAACATAGTCTCGCAAGGAAAGGGGTTTAAATACCTTTTGTGGACATGAGCCGTTCTGCGGTATCAACAGTAACACAATATAAGGAGAGATTAAAAAAGAATTGGGCACTAAAAGAACCGGAAATTGAAACAATTTGTTGGGGTTAAGACAGTCTAACGAAAGATCGGAAGCCTGCATCAGTCTGAGCAAGAACAGGCTTGTAATAGAGATCCTTACCGGGCATTACCGACTCAAAGGATAACTTAGTAAACGGAGAGTAGAAGATAGTAAGTGCAGATTCTGTGAGCAGGAGGATGAAACCTCCATTCATATTTTGACTTAATGTGTAGCACTCTAGAATCCAGGGGCACTATACTTAGGGGCATATCAAACAGAAGAGGTTGATCTATCTAACTTGAAGCCATCCAAATTTTTTATTTACCTTTTAATACTGCTGATGATATTTTTTGCAATTGTAACTGTGCACTAGTCCATAATCCATATGTTTATTAATTTGGAATAGAAAAATTTTTAATTGAATTAAAGGAAATCTAAATAAAGTATAATTAAATCGATTTGACATTAGCACACTAACATGAAAGCAATTGTTCAATTGTTATCAAGAATATATGCACCTAGTCATTCTTATCAATCACATCCATCTCAGTTATAAGAAAAACTGGAAATAATATTATTTGGATGTAATTTTCTATATTTTTTTAATATCTATAAGCACAGGGACGAAAAGTGTATTTTTGAACTCCTACGAGTCGCCCGTAAAACAACTTTTCTTCCTAACATAAACTACTATTATTTTATTACAAAAAACAAAATAATAAACAAACAATGAAATAAAAATGTCTTTTGGTTGTCCTTACATAGCACCAAAATTATACCTGCAAATAAAAATAATTGTTCGAATGCACCAGACGAAGGAAGGCTAGTCTTAAATTTTAGGAATTTTTATGTTGGATATTCATTGCTAATTTGTAGATTATTACGTTTATCTTCTGAATATTCACAATCAGTTTACACTTCGCGACAAAGCTTGAGTCGACCGTTCGCGCCGGCGTAGTTTGGTCTCTAAAAGGATCCGAGACTAATATTGGTGATAAGAATACGAATCCTCTAGAATTTCCGCGGCGAATCCGGATCACGGATCCTTTTTTTCTTAAGGATTCGAATCCTATGTGATTCGAATCCTCACCAGCTCTGCAAGATACTTGCATTTTCTCCAGCAAGAATTAATGCCAGTTACGTCATTTATTTCCAAATTTCTTAAACCTCAACTTGACCGACGAAAGGCTATGGTTTCAACAAGATGGGGCCCCGCCACACTTCGCTGCTATTGTTCGTCAATATCTGTATAGAATTTTTCCTGGTAGGTGGATTGGAAGACGAGGTACTATTGAGTGGCTAGCATGGTTTCCAGACCTTACACCGCTGGATTTCTATTTATAGGGACATCTCAAAAGTAAAGTCTTCATTCAAAAACCCAACAACATAGCAGACCTACAGATAAGGATAAGAGAGGAAATCAATAAAATAACACCGATAATGTTGCGTAACGTAAGAGACGAAACATACCACCGACTGGGATGCTGCCAACAAGTCAATGGTGCACATTTTGAGCACTTGCTACATTAAAAGTAAAATAAACTTTTAAATTACGTTTTGATTTTGTGAAACCACCCCAAAACATGTAGAGGGTGGTTTCAGCTACCCCCGAAGGGCTATATTTTTCAAATTGCTTGCAAAATATAGGTAAATATATTAAAACGTTGACGTGTCTCGGGAAATTTTAGAAAAATTATTTACCTTCCCGCTACCGAATTTATTCCAGTCAAGGTCTCCACCCTGTATAATGTTGAAAATAATACAATATAAATTGCTTCAAGTTTGCAGCACTTTTACATTTTTTTTTAAATGATAAAAAACAGCGCCATTTTGCTATAAATTAACTAGTTCCAGAACTTGAAAATGATTGAAAATTTAAACTTAGTGTTATTTAAAATAGCCGATTATTTTTTAATTAGTGTGAAATTTTTAAAATAGGATGTCTTTATTGACTGGCCTAAAACGAATTAGCGTATGATGAGTGCCAAGAAAAACTGCTACGTGTCACAAATAGTTATAATCTTCGAAGATTGTTGCACTGTTGCAACAATGGACTAATGATTTGTTAAGGCGCAAAGGTAAAAGACATTTTTATGTTTAGTTTATGTACTGAGTCAGACCAATTCTTGTGTCTTAACTTATAATTTAAATTAATTAGTTTAATTTTCTTGAGTGGTTTAAAAATTAAAAGAAACATATCTACTGAAAACATTCTTAATAGAGTAAACTGCCTTTCTTAAACAAGCAAAAATAACCCTCATCCTTAACTCTTCCTTGCCACTGTTGATCTAATTTGCACAAAGTTAAAGAAACTGTTACCTTATTTAAAACAAATTATTTCCATCCGAAATAATTGAGACATTCCAGTTCGCGGCGGGGGCAACTGAAAATTTCAATTAGGGCCACACTAATTAATATATGAAAAGAATATGCCGAGTAATGATAATAATCAAATTAGATTGCACGGCGACTGTTCCAATTATACGGAACACAAAACGAAACAAATTGATGTCGTCATGGATGTCATAAAGACGTTCCTAATTGGTAAATTGCGCAATTCTTTCCAGCATTTTATGGAAATGCGTGTGCAAGAATATTGGCTATTAATATTATTTGTAAAAGGTCACATGCCGATTTTATTGCATGCTGGAAATTAAACTTTATGAGTGGACTGTTCATTACGAATATATATCGGTTGTAAAAACGAGGAAACATTTTTTGTTCAAAAAACTTTTTTCTACCTACGTGCAAATTTTTGTTTTTTTGCAATATTTTACATTATATACAGTAGCTTAATTAAGCAGGAGTCTTGTAAACGACAATAAATACAAACTCGGTTTGCAAAATTAAATGTTTAATGTTAAAATACATTTTTTCTCTAGTTATATAAATTTTAAACATTTTAGAATTAAATTAAATCAATTTTCCCTTATTTTTATTGCAAAAATTATACTTAAGTGAGGGATAATATTATTATAATCACCAGATGGATCTTCTGTAATAACTTGTTAAAACAAATTTCAATTTTAAAATTTGAATCATAACATTAAAAAAAGTCTCATTAAGAATGGAACACAGAATAACTAAAGATTATCTCATTAAAAATAATACGATTGAACGAAGCGCCCAATAAAACACACTAAATAACATTTAGCAGTCGGCTAGCACCTCTCTCTTTTAGCATTACCAATAGAATTTAAATTTATATTTTAATTTTCATTCATAAAACACCTTTACAAAAATTTCTGGACAATCGTTACCTATTTCTGTAATACTATAAAAAATGTATGTAACAACACTGAACATTCCTGAAAAAAAAATCAAAATTTCTGTATTTCGAATAAAATTTCTGAAACCCCACCTCAAATTTCTGGAACACTACAAATTTCTGGAACACTCCAAATTTCTGGAACACTCCAGTGAGTGTGTGTCTGAGGTTGGATTTTTTCACCAAGGATTTTGTCCCTTTTAGCCGATCTCTATTTTTTTGTTAGCATTTTTTGTAATTATTATTTAAATTTTTATCTATATAACACATCTGTAAAAATTTTTGGACAATCTTTATATATTTCTGTATGACCACAAAAAAGTTTTTAACGCCACTATACATTTTATGTAACACCTCATAAAATTTCTGGAACTCCACGCCATTGTTCTAGAACGAATTTTTAAGTCAGTTAATATTAACATAGCAGATGAGGTTAAGGATTAACTAAATAGATATATACTACAACATGGTCAAAAATGTAGAATTTAAATAAGTAACTTCAATAATTCATTTAGATTAAATCGTCTTAACAATCAAAGCGCATTCGTCCTGTCTTGGCCAAAATTTAATACTTGCTTGTAAATATAAACTACACGTTTAATTTGCTTATTCGATTAAGACAGTCTACGAAACCGTTGGATGCACAGTGTATGTAAATTATCGCAAATATATCGGCAATAATTGTATTATGCCCGATGAGGAGACACGGCCCGAAAGGCACTTGGCGTGACTCACATATCGGACACTCTGTGCGCTCGAGGATTTATCCTCTTTATGCAAATACCTCTTTAGTTGTGTAGCTGTTAATAATATCTTAAGATGTAGTCCAGTCAATAACACTGAATATTTAGTAATTCTCTAACTTTTCTTCCCGACAATGTAATCAAAATTTGAAATAATATACATCACAAATGAGTTAGCCTTTTTATATAATATTTCAATTTTTATAACATGCAATTTTTATCATTCATTACCTTGGGGGTAAAGAACTATACATCAAATGGGTACCGCATTTAGGCAAAATAGATTTAAAAGCATTTAATTAATAAGTTATAAGAACCTTATTACATTTAACTTATACAACTTCATCTTGGAGAAACGGGCCAAATTTTAGAAAAAACTTTAACAAGATCTCATCTAGAACTGCCCTGAACTAGGTACCTGAGAACTGGAATCATTTCCAGGACAAAAGAATCGTACAAAGTTAGTTTAGGTACTTGTACATAGAAATATTGCAGGAAATGAAGAAACTACTCATAAACCTTAGAATGTATATTTTCATTAAGAATATATTATGCAGTGAGGTCCTAATGTGACGGGATACATTCGTTTGATTTAATTTTCAAAAATTTGACGTAACAACTTTACCCTTCAGGTTACCCCTCTCGGTGGGTTAACTACCCTTTAATTTTTTTAATTAAACGAGTGGGAAGATGACACTTCAATTTAATGGGTTTTTATTCTATATTCATTAATCTAGTAGGTTTTAATTTTGGGACATTCTTTTTCAAAACAAAAACAGATTTGAAAACGCATTGTAACATCTTCAACACAAACTTAAATGAATGTGCTCACATCGTTGAAATCTTTGTAAAATATTATGTAACATTTCTGAGGTAATTTATTTAATTTCATAACTTATTCTGATTTTTAAATCATCTATGTTGGTGGTCTGTTGAAGTAGACCTTTGATTTTAGATAACCCCATTAAAAATAGTGCAGTGAAGTCATGTCTGGAGAACGAGGAGGCCATTAAATTTCACCGCGTCGACCAATCCATCTATTTATAAAAATTTGTTTAGGATAAGCTCTTACTGCTACTGCATAATGTGGTGTAGCTCCATCTTGCTGATACCATACGGTTCTATTTATTTCGTTCGGGTCAACATCATCAGGGCAAAGTCTTTTTAAAGCTGGGACTAAAAAAATTGTAAGAAATCTAAAACCGCTACCCAGTCAATGTGTCGGCAAAGAGATATAGTCCGACAATTCGATCATTTAATTTTCCAGCCAAAACGTTTAATTTAATAGGATATTGAGTGTGGCCTTCCACCATATCCATTGTGGATTTTGTCGACTCCAATAACGACAATTTTGCTTTTTGACTGTTCCATGTAAAGTAAAAATTGCCTCGTCAAATAATAGTAATTTACGTTACAAGACCGGAAAGTAGTGTTTTGCAAGTCAAAGCAATCAGATTGCAGAGCGAGCCGAAGGCGAGACCTATAAGCTTGAAGAGACTTGCTTAACACTAATTTTCGGTTGTGTGACGTACAATATTTTTTTAAGACCGACACTTCTATGTAAACTCATTTATTTATTTTATTTAATAAAGGGATTAACAAATACTAAAACAAAATAAACTAACCAAATAGATTATTTTTTTATATCAGATAATTCAAAATTTGAATCCATAGTTTTAAATTTGCAAAAACAAGTTTGACTTAAACAACAAACTAAAAAAAAAAAAATCAACGAACAGTCGTTTGGCAATAAATCAGAACGTTGTTATAGTAAAACCAGAGATCTAGTGAATCTCATAAATCATATTAGCGACTCTCATTATCACTATTGTTCGATTTGTAGATAAGCGATAAAATTGTCTGTTGGTTAAAAGATTCCCAGGTCCGGATTAAAATATATATTCTCATGAAATAGTAAAGAATATGTTTTTTTTTAATAATATTATAATTGAGGGCTCTCTATTTCAATTGTTAACAGTTTTGAATGTAAAACTATTTTTATAATAAAAAAATTCCTAAAATTTAAAGTACTTATAAATAAAATTTACTTGCCTGACCACCTGACTTTCTGTTCTAAACATCTATTAAGGAGATTAGCGATAATGGGATATAGAGTAACAAATAAATTACCATATTTTGAAGACAAGAATACTATTGTTTAAGATATCGAATCCTATAATTCCAGACAGATTAGATAAAGTTAAATAAATAATGGGGAGTTATATAGTTAGTACGTAACTGTTTTGAGAATTGACGTTTTTAGAAACGAAAGAAGGATAGTAGTTAAACTAAATTCAGTCATTAACGAATATTCCGTTGTGTTAGTTGCGTTTATTTCGAAGTGTCTTAAAAATTTTATGTAGTGAAAAATGTTCCGTCCATGGGTTGAACCTGCAGCAAGTACTTCAACTGGTGGTGGTAATACCACTAATCGACAAGTTTTACACGTTGATGGGAAAAAATATTAAGTGTTTATACCTCTCTTATGGAACGTGGAATGACCAAGACTCAAGCAGTGCGAGAAACTGACTCTTTAACGAAAACGCCGTATTCTACAGTATCTAAAATAATAAGTAACCCTATTTTAAAAAGACGGAAAAGAAAAGACTCTGGTACTTCAAAGAAACTAGATGGCTGTGATGTAGACCTAATTCGAAGGAAAATATATGACTTGTATAGAGAGAAAATTGTGCCTACACTAGATATATTGATGCAACGACTTGAAAAGACGAAATTGGCGTCCAGTGTAGCAAAGAGACTTTAAAGAAGTCTAAAAAATTTAATAATAGCAAAAAAGTCATAATGGAATCTGTGCGCCTTAAGCAATGGAGATTTCAATATATATTGGTAATAAATGATTTTAGAGAAGCTGGCAGAATAGTTGTGTATTTGGATGAAACTTGGTTCGATACACACGATATTACAAACAAAAGTTGGGTAGACTCATCTGACTTGTGCCAGACTAATGCGCCACATAATAAAGGCAAACGTATTACTATAATACACGCAGGAACCAATAATGGTTTTATACCTAATGCGTTGTCGTTATCGGCAAAAAATATTAAGGACTCCTTAGTCGATTACCATGACGACACTACTGCCGAATTATTTGAAGATTGGTTCCAAACTAAATTTTTGCCAAATATTCCACCCAACAGCGTTATTGTCATGGATAATGCCAGCTACCACAGTCGAAGACTAGATAAGGCACATTATTCAAACGACATAAAAGCCATTATATAAGATTACATGGTAAACAATGATTTGTACTTTGAGGAAAAGTACACAAAAAAGCAGTTACTGGAAGTTTTAAAAAGCTATTCAATACAATAGAAATATTTTTGTGACACATTAGCTGAGAGCTTGGGACATACGATGCTCAGACTTTCTCCTTACCACTGTATGTTTAACCCAATTGAACATATATGGCGTCAGCTTAAGTCAGCAGTTCGAAGAAATAATAATTCTCCAACCTTAAGTTCGACTGGTAGCTCTTATTTAAACAGAAGCTGCAAAAATTTCTGATAGCAGCTGGACTAAGTGTTTTTCCCATATAAAAAAGTGGAAAAGACATATATTGATATAGAAAAGATACTAAGAGAAAGGTTCATTATTAATTTGGATGACGATAGTGAAAGTAAAACTGAACTTCATGAGAAATTTTGTTTAAATAAATAAAATATTAGAAAATGACTATATTAATAAAAATACTTATCTGAGTAATTCAAAATCGACAAGTGTTTCAGAAGCATAAACTTCTATCGTCAGGATTGACAATAGTGGAATTTTTACATTTAATTTTTTAATATTTTATTTATTATGAATAGATTCCACAATGTAAGGGTAAAAACAATCACTATGACCTAGCTACTTGTTCGTACTTTGTCATATTAATTTTTATTTTTACCAAGTTACCACTTTATACTTTTTAATAATTATATTTTATATGTTCAACCTACATTCTGTACTTTTAAATACTTTCTTTTCTACTTTTTAGTACTTCTATTACCTACCTACTTTTTCGTACTTTGTCATACCGATTTTTACTTTTACCATTTTACCAAGTTATACTTTTTAATAATTACATTTTTTATATTCAACCTACATTTTGTACTTTTAAATACTTTATTTTTAACTTTTCAGTACTTTTATTACCTACCTATTTTTTCGTACTTTGTCGTACTGATTTTTGCTTTTACCAAGTTACCACGTTACTTTTTGTACACACTGTATAATTAAATAAACAATTCTGAATTAAAGCGATTTTTCTTAATATTTATTTTACCTCAATTATTAACCTATAGAACAAAACTTAATGGCTAGAGTAGGTACGTCTCTGCGTAGAGACGACCGCCTGCTGATAAGTAAATTACCTGCTGTTTTATGGTAGTCACTAGATCTCTGGTTTAACTATACGATAGTAACGAAATCAAGGCAGACTGTATTATTAAACAGCGATCGGAAAAATGAAAAACAGGGACCGGTAAAACTTTTACCGGTCCGTAACGTCTACTTTCAGGTCTTAATCGGCAAAACGTTATTTTCTGGACAAAAAATTGTTCAGAAAGTGTGTATTTTCTGGTCGGTCTTAAAAAAGCTTTTAATGGTCCCTAACTTCTACTTTCCGTTCTTAATCGGCAAAATGTTATTTTCTGAACGAAAAATTGTTCAGATAGTGTATATTTTCTCGTCAGTCTTAAAAAAAACAATATTTTTTGAAAATATCGGATTTTGTTGGAATCTATTTATCATGGTTTCGCAAAATTCTAATAAACGGTCAGGATCATTTTTATTTAGTTCCTGCACCAATTGAATTTTATATGTGCGGCGTTTTTCTTTTTTCCAAAACATGCAAAACAGACGTTTACTTACATCAGAGTCAGTTGAAACTTAAGTGGTAGGTTTATGTGGATTATTAACAATATTTAATAAAATGTCCAATTTAATCTCATCGTTCAATTTTTTTTTACCACTTTTATGAAGATCTTTAACTGTTTCGTACTGGCGGATTTTTCTTATTCTACTCATTGTAGACTGAGAAATATGACGGTCAGGATATTTATTGTTAAAGATTCTACATACTTCAATATATGTTCTTGTTTTATCACCAACTCCAATTAATATTCAGATATCAATACTTTATGTCTCAAAAAGGCTCGTGTTCAAAATATTAAAATGAATGTAAAACATTTTAAAAACAATAAAATTTATTCAAATCAATACATTAGATTCAAAAACTATTCCTTCTCACACCGTAAAAATTAAATATAACCTTTTTGGTTTGACCATGGGCGTAAATGGATTATTTTATACGGGGGAAGGAGGGGTACTTGACACTATACTGTACATTGTTATGCAAATCCTAGTATGCTCTGAAATATTTTCGTTAAAAGTTATGGTAAAAATATTAAAATAGATTTAGCATTTTAAAAGCATATATATTTATATGTAATGTTTAAAAATTAAACAGAGAATTAAAAACCCTTTAAAGGGAGGTATCATAGGCCCCCTAGATTCATTTAAAAAATAAGAAGGGTAGTTACCCCACCGAAAGGGGTATCCTGAAAGTTAAACTTGCTACGTAAAAAAATTTAAATTAAAAATCGACCTGTTTCAGGATTTGCTCTTCAAATCATAAAGTAGCAAATGAATTTATCCGTCACTTTAGGACCTCATTGTATTTGTTAAATGTATCTGTGAAATACAACGCGACCAACGATGTTATACCTATTAGAGGATAAATAGGTACTTTTCAAAAAAATATTAACATAATTTTTTAAGAATATTTACCGGTCATTTATAATTAAATATCCTTCAATTTGGATACAATATAATCATATTCTCTCGTTTGGTCTTCATTTTATTTTTAATAATATCGTTCTTTATTTTCTTCAAGCCATCTATATGTACTTTTAGTAAATATCAGGAATTTATCTTCACTAGAATACATACCTACCTTCTAGTTGGTAACCCATTTGATCAGTTCTTTTACAATTCTTATTCTTATCTCTATAAAAATTAATTTCACTCCAATTTATTTTTAATTTGTCCAATCCTGATTTTATAAAAAAAAAATTTTTGTTCGGTACTTGATTTTTTATTGTTTTATCCAAATTTAAATATTATTTTTGGTTCCTCCAACCTCTAGTTTAGTTCGGTAATTTAACCGTTAAAATAAAATATAATCTCTCGGACATAATTTTTTACTTTTTATCTTTATATGGTAAAATTAAATAGCTAATCCGCAATGGATATGTCATGGTAAGTCAAATTATTATTAACCTCCCTTTTGCTCTTTTTTAAAACCAATTTTTGTTCAATTTTCATTTTTGTATTAAATTATTTTCACCTTTTAATACATTGACTCCATGACTATATATTTAGGTTGCTACCTACTTTCTGTGCCAAAGCACCTGAGGTGGGATTTATATTAATCCAAATGTTGGATGTTGACTAACTACAGTGAAGAAGGGGTGAGTCGTAGTAAAAGTTATGTTTGTGAGTGGGCGCCAGGAGTTTAACCTCGCATCCAACAATCCAAGTGACAGTTCACTATCAAACTCTAAATAGTCAAACCATAAGCATCTCTACGAAGGCCTTCAAGCGGCTACAAATTGAGTATGCTCCTATTATAATATGAACGTTACCTTACCATAGGTCTTATTGACCAACCTGATTATGTAACCAAATAGACAATTAGCAAGTAGGGTTAAATAACAAGAAAATTCAATACATATACCTAGGATTTAATAATATAAATTGTGTGTTGACATGGGGGGTCAACTTCTTCACACTTCAAAATAAACAATATTTAACATCTAAATGCTTTAGTACATTAACGATTAGATTCCCCAACTATCAACAATAAACCAGTATCACTGGGAGTATTATTAACAACTAAAACGCTATTTTTTTAGACTTAAAAATATTTAAATGGGACTAGGGGTAATCTTAAAAATATAACACATGAGGTGTGTACTGTATTTATCAAATAAATAAATAATAGTGATCTATTTACGGACGCTAGGGGTAAACACAAGTAAAACTCTGTTACTTATTAAAAATATTAGTTACCCATAAGTAATATACCCCACGAAGAGCTCTTGGTGACGTTTTCGGGTTTATTAAAATGTACTGTAATTTATACACCCCTAAACCTCGTTTACATTATATTTAGATAAAATTATGTACTAATAATCCCTCCAAATAAAATAGTAATATAGTAATATAAAAATAAGTAAGCAAAAACTTGCGGTACACCGTGACTTCTTTCCAGCTGGGAAAAAAACTCTAGTAGACGGTTGATGTCCTTCTGTCTCTGCTTCGGCATACAAATCAATCTACCTGGCATAAAGGTATCTTCTAGCTCATCACAAGGATACTAGCCGGTCACAAGAAGTACTAGCTGGTCACAAGATGTGCTAGTCCGCCAAAAGCCTACTAGTTCGTCACAAGATCTAGTGGCCCGTCACAAGAAGTATTAGGCCCGTCACAAGAAATGTCAGCCCGTCACAAGAAGTGTGGGCCCTTCACAAGGACTACTGGCCCGTACCAAGAACCCTAAAGAAAACGTGTAAGATAAAACACAGAAATAACTATTTATCCCTGGTTAATAAAGAAGTTAAAATTAAATAACCAGGTACCTACATAGCCTTCTCGTGAAGCGAGGTCTAGAAATAGGTAGTAACTACTCAACATTTACTAATTAAATTAAAGTTCGGCTTATCAATTTATGTAGGTAATCTTCAGATTTACAAAGCAATAAGATAGACGGCTCGTGAAGCGAGTTCTACCCAACAATTGCATTTAATTGCACCCTTAGACTTCAAAATACTACCCCTTAATAGTCAATCCCATATACTGAAAATATATACAACGAAAAGAAACATAACTTAGGGTTAATAATCGTCTAGGTAAGCATTTTAACTAAAATAAAACTATATTTACCCCTTTAATAGCAAAAGGAGGACGAAGAAACACCAAATTACCAATTTCGTAAACAGCTTATTCAGAAAAGATTACATATATATGTGGGCACTAAAATAGAGGACAAATGGCCTTACAAAAAGAATTACTACGTCGTAATCTAAATGCTAAACAAAAAACTCACCTATGAGATTCAACACGTGGTTAAATATATCCTCCTAAAAGAGCTCTTATAACATGTGGTCATCAAAAATACAACCAAATCACACTGTTGTAACTTTAAACAAAAGGTTGTTTCACAATATCCCAATTATGGATTGAAACTAGTTCTAATAAATTTCGAAACAGTACCTTTCACAAATCCAAATTTCAAGAAGAAGGAAACCGACGTCACTTCAAAAACCAATAATACCAACATACCTTAGTGGCAAATAGGTGTCCCATCAGAGCCCTCTATTACGAAATAAATTCTTGACAGAAAGGGCTAAAATAACCAAACAAACCTCTAAAACCAAATAAATAGCCTAGCTAAACTCAAATAGATGTCCTATCTACCCCAAACTGATCATATACCCACAATTAACGTCAGGGCGGAAACGCTAGACCGACATCTTAAATACAGGGCAGTTACCTACTCGCCCAGAGTATCGCAGAAAAACCTCTAATCTATGGAAAAGGCCCGCGAAGAAACGCCTTCGACACTCAGCTGATAGAAATCCAGTTGCCTGTCGATTCAAAAGCACAGTGGTTTAAATGCGGGTATAGAAGAACCCATTTAATAATTACTGAACACGGACAAAAACAAGCGTATTCTTATTTTAATGAAAAACCGCTATAAGACCAAATTTAGACGTTACAAGGTGTTCCTGATGATAAAGTAATCGGTCGTCAATAAATAGAGAAATAAATGCATTTCTTTACACCTTTGTACTTCGTAATATCCAGCAGAAAACTATTAGCCTGTGCACAATATATAGATTTTAATCATGCCAGGTTACCTTCTCTGTCAAAGAACTAACCTAATGTCAAACCAGTGACGTTTCATTTGTTAAAATTTACATGGTTTACATCAACCGTATTTACCTGATTTTAAATTTTTAACATTTTAAATTATTTTTGGTCTTGGTTAACTACCAAGAATGAAAAAGCCCAATCCACTGAAGACTTTTATATTACTAAACTTGTGAACAACGACTTCCATTATACAATCAAAATCAAGAGCATCGTTATATATTATATTAATATTTTGAAATACAAACCAACTTCATCCACCCAAATACCCGTCTTCCTAATGTAATATAAATTTAATAGATGTTTTGCACCATCTATCAGTTTACACACCAAGTAATAGAAGCAGGATTTTATTTTAAAGGAAACTAAACTATCATTTCGGAAATCTGTCTAAGGTTTCGGCGCAGCCTAATTTTACCCTTTTTTCCTTGTCTTCTTCTTTAGCTATGGGCTCAGTTTTTCACTTGCACTGGCCGATTTTTATTAAAAAAAATTGCTGAAATGACAAGTTTACAATTTTCTATGAAATAAAATCTTCTAATGAAAACATCTATATTGTGTTTAAATTTTAATGTTCATAGTATTTCAATTATTCATATTGAAATTCTTAATAACATATTTTCTTTTAAATGGCATCAGACAAATGCCGTATTTTACTGGGCTATTTTGTTAAAGATATCTTGCTGAACTGAACAGGACAAAATGAAATTGAAACTTGTTAGAACGTCGTATTATTTATTATAATTAGATGGAATAACTTCGTCATTAAAAACAGATAATTTTCAAAATTTAGAGCTGCATGAACACGTTTCGCCTCTCTGATTTTAGCATTGGAACGCTTTGTAATCATGATTTCTAACCCATATTAAAATAAAGATAGTAGTTTAGTTTACAAAAATTTTAATTTTTCATTTTGGGAATATCTCATAAGACTAATTTATCCCTGTGTTCAACTCACAAGGAATTCTAATTTCCTACAATTCATTTCCTGCAGCTTGTGCTGTAAATGTCACAATCGTAGGAAATTACTACTTTCTTTGATGCAAAACAAGCACTATACTATTTTGTAACTAATTACATGTAGATAGGTAGGTGGTGTCAGGTAGATACCACATGAAGAGACAATACACATTTATAAAAATTATTTAAATCAACAATTTTCCTCAGAATTTCAGTGTAAAAGCATTTTTGAACCAGAAATAGCAAAATTTATTCTGCGGATCAGTATAACAATATAAATTTTATAACCTTTTTGTGTTACATCTCCTGTACTTCGCGTACATTATACATTTTTGTGTTTCCGACTTGCTGGAAGAAAAGTCAAGTAAATCCTATTCCGAAAGTTGATTCTCCTTGAGAACTATAGTTAATTTGAAAATGAATGATAGCAAAATTTTTATGACTCCGGAGATAAACCACATTATAAATCAGTAACAGAGCATTTCTAAAATAAAATATTTAAAATTATTTGTTCCAAAATAAAATCTTTGGTTTTCTTCCTAAATTTTTTTAAATACCAATTTATTTCAATTCTTGTCATACATTTTCTAGTCATTTTATTCAACAAAAATAAGTATGTAATCTCTACAGGTAGAAAATATTCACAACTCAAGAACGATTTAAGTAGCCCTCAACTTTCTTAGAAAGGATTAAAATTTCTAATCGGCAGAAAGTGTTATGCAGATTGTTAATTATCTTAATTTAAGATTTATATTTCTGTTTTGTATAGATTGTAATACGCAGAATTGTTATTTCTGTAATAAAATACGCTAAAAAGCAATATTGATCAAGTGTTTTGTGCAATAAAAATGACACAAACGTCTAAATATACTCCTGTGAAATTAAAGTGCAATTTAGCCATGCATATGAAAACTTTAGTGTTAAATGTACATGACGCTCTTGTATATGAACATTTCGGTAGTACTAATCTGGGCTGAAATAAATAAAAACAATACATTATTTAAACGTCAAGATGTTCGTCAACTATTGTGTGACTCCATATCAAAAATTTCACCGGACAATTGGCAAAACGATATAAGACATGCCATAGCAGAGGAAGAGAAATTCTGGAAACTTGATATATTAATACAGGAAACAATTGAACCAATTATTATTTCTGTGGGAAGTGAGGAAACTGATGTTGATGATGACTCCTTATGAGAAAACGACTTATTTATTTAGGTATGTAACTATATGACGCTAGTACCCGAAATACAAACAAAGAATTTATATGAAATCATCCCGTATTTCTTAAAACGAAATATGCGTGTTTTATAACAAAATATTTTTTTTGCAAAGATTTTTTTTTAGTACATCATATAAATTTGGTTGTGTGTATATTTATTATTAATTTTTAAGGAAATGTTTTAACCTTATATCTAGTATACTATTTTTATGAAAATAAATGTGGGTACTTAATATTGACAGTTTACTATTTTTTATATTAAAGTAATTTCGTGTTTTCCGTCACTGAGGTATAGATTTTTTAGTTAATCCCTTAGTGTTTGCTCACTTACATTTTATGATGTATTGTATTCAAGATTTTTCGGGGTGGTCATACTAAAATCTCGTGAAAATTCAGATAAGAACAAAGCTCCTCTATTTACCTTTAAAACCGGGTCATACATTGCAAAGAAACGTAGCGCGTAGCTATTTCGTAAATGAACCGACATGCGTTGCTTGGTGCGCTGTTGCCAGGCTATGTAGTTTATCCCTTTCATATTAAAAAATAGTTTTTACCTATAATTCACTATTTCGAGATATATTGCGACACATCAAGCGTCCCCACCAATTCATTTTCGTACCTCGTACATTGTGTGTAGAGATGTTGCAATATTTCCTGAAACATTTCTAATAGTAAGTCTCTAAATAAAATGACTTGTAACAAAACAAAAAACGTATAAAATGTGTGCAAAGTAGATTAAGCTATTTACTGCTTTCAGCAGACTTGATATTTTAGCAGCACCTATTTTTACACCATTATGCAGGATATTTTTGTACCTATCGTTTTTACATACATACGCTTGCTAAATAACAACTTTACAAATACTAAGATAAACTATGGCAAACACCATTATTATTCCTATAAATAAATGCAAGGATTTTAAAAGCGTTAAACGTGATACCACCGCAATTTAAAATAACCTTGTTTCATTCATACTATACGTCACGGACGTCACGTATAGTATTTTATCCATCGATAGTTTGCGACGTTGCGATCCAGTAAATTGTTGAATATTGGGTGTTTTTGTAAATTTCGGCTTGTGTATAACTAACAACATGGTTCGCGAGTGCATTTTGTGCAAAAAACTGGAAAATGTGGGTGCTGAAGTATCTTTTCATAAGTAAGGTTAGGTGATGTTTTGCATCGTTCAGTGGTGTAGATTTAAAGATTTTTGCCGTAATATCACATGTATTATCTAATTTTGTTTTACTATTAATTATTTTCTTTGATTTTTCAACGTTATTAATTTTGCAAAAAATTGCAATTAATAGAAACACTTTAGTCTGGACTATAGTAGTAAAATAAATATGCTTATGCTTGATTTTTAGATTTCCAACTGAAAGGCAAACAAGAAATATTTGGCTATCACTTGTAGGACTTGAAGAAAATGAAGGTATCCAAAAAAGAGTGTTATGCTCGGAGCATTTTGACCCTGATGATATTCTTCAAAAAGCAAATGGCGCGAAATATCTCAAGCCTGGAGCACTACCAAAACTAAGTCATTCATTGTTTCAAGAAAGCTCATTTAGGTAACTAAAAACTTTCTTAATTATATTTCGGAAATGTTCACTTAAGCGTTTATCCCTTAAGATGAAAGTTGGTAGTTTATCTTACACAGAAATTTGTATATTGTAAGTTCTTTAAATAGGTGCTTAACAAGGACAAACTTTTTGATAAACTCATATTACATGCCTCTTTCTTTGATTAGTATTAATCAAAATGTATACTTACCTTTACATTAAAAGTTCTGAATACTCTGTTACAGCTCTGATTCCAGTATCAGTATTTTTGAGAGCCTTAGTAAGAAACCAGAAGATAGTTTATCTATGCCCCACACATTTAGATTTACCTATTTATGGATGATAAGTAAGTTAGTTTACTGCCTGGTTTTACAAGTTAAAAACTATCAATGGATAGGTTTATTGTTGTACAGTTCTACGTGTTTTCGGATTTTACAAAATTCATATCGCCAAATCCGCTATAAGAAGCGTTCCATTTAAAATCCCCACCTTGTATATAAGTATGGTAAATTTATTGATTAAATAACTTTTATAAATTTATTAGTGTTAAAAATCTGAATTTTGATTTAAAAATCTTTCATTTATCAAATTTTAACCCCAAAATTGCATTCGTAAATTTGTTTAAAATAAATCTTGATTTATTTATCTTGTTTTTATTTTATTTATTTTATTCTATTTAACATCTTTATATGTAATAAATATTGTATTATTCTTGGAAAAAAATAGTGTTTTTAAGTTTTTTACCTACATTCCACTGAACTTTATTCCCTTATTCCAAATCCAATCGGTTTTAAAGTTTAAACCATTATAAAGTTTATTGCACACCATATAGGTTAGTATTTCATTATTTATTTATTAGTTATGATTTCATTTTTAATAAGATACGCCACTGGTATCGACAGACATTTAGTTGCGTACAACAGCAGCGTTGCCAGACGAGATTTTCGATTACAGTCTGTCTTCTTTCGATCCGCATAAAATATCTTCTTTCTCTTTTCCGATGATTGGGACCAAACAAAACATACTTTATGAATGAAATGCATCATCTGTTATTTCTTTTATCTAAGGATAAGAAGGTATCAATATTAAATTTTTTCTGCTTTGAATAATCCTGTATATAGACCTTGGCTACAAAAACTTTGCTGTCATGCATTTTAAAATAAACTATAAAAAAATCTACGTTAAATAACAGTACTGCATACCATACAAATCTTGGAAAAGACAATAAACGAGTATCAAATAAAAGACCATTTAACCGAATATTCTATTTTATCAATGATCCAATCGAGTTTTAAAGCGCGGTTTAGGTGTGGGACAGCGTTGTTGAACATTAGAGACGATAATCCTTGAGGAATTAGACGCCAACAGATCTGTCGTTTTAATTTTACTGGACTTCAGTAAAGTCTTTGATGTATTAAACCATGATTGATTATTTGTAATATTAAATTACATTGTTTTAGGTAAAGGAGCCGCAAATCTTTTTAAAGATAGTTCTAGAGACAACTCAGCATGTTTTATATCAGGAGAAATTGTCAAATTAGGCCACGTCTTACAATATTTAACAATTCATATGTATGCTGATGATAGTGAGGATGTCCACAAGATGGAGTTATATCCCCACTAATGTAGAGCCTAAGCGTAGACGAACTTCTGTGCAGATTGACTGACCTCGGCAAAACCCTGTCAAGGTTATGCCGACGACATAGTCATACTTGCTAGAGGCAAGTTTAGAAATATCCAGGACTAGAACATACCAAAAGATAGTGCCTTGAAGTGGGACTTAGTATAACCCCTACAGAAACAATACTAGTAGCCTTTTCAAGGAAAAGAAAACTTAATCTCAAAACCGATAAATTAGACGGGATAGATATAGAATGGAAAAATAAAGTCAAATATCTAGGCATAACCCTGGATAACAAACTTCTCTGGAACACACATGAGAAGGAAGTAGTAAATAAGGCCACAAAAGCCCTAATGGTATGCAGAAACATTGCGGGTAAACGATGGGGATGTAACCCAAACATACTGCGATGAATGTATACTGCAATAGTGAGATCAATCATCACTTACGGGGCTATAGCCTGGGAGTAACAGAACTAGTTTAGCTACTACGAGAGCTAATATCTCAAAAGTACAAAGACTAGCCTGTGTTTGCATTACTGGTGAAATGAGAACCTACCCTACGGCCACAATGGAGGTGATCTTAAACCTCACCCCTCTACATTTGATGATAGAGAATGTGGCAAAAAGGACACGATATAGAATGATCAGGAACGGAGTAATCAGACGAAAGTCTACTTGCTTCAGGACTAAAGATACCTGGGACATGCTCCAGGATGAAATGCTAAAGAAGTACAGTTTTGTGAAAAACTTCAAAAGCACAGAGCTGGGCTGCAAGAAAGAATGGAGCAAAGAAACCATCGCGCTTGCAACCGAAAGACATGCTATTCAGTGGTATACGGATGGTTACAAGACCTTAGAAGGAACTGGAATAGGAGTGTATGGGCCGATAATCAAGCACTCTGAGAGCACATCGAGAGAAACTATCATGGACAAGAGATTATCATCATGTCCGATAGCCATCACAGTGCAGAGCTCTTATGTAATCAGCTCAAAAATGGTCTGGAGATGCCTAGAACAAGTGAATGAGCTAGGCGAGAAAAATAGAGTTACTCTCACTTGGGTCCCGGGACATAACGGGGTATAGGGTAAGGAGATTGCAGATAGTCTTGCATTTACTTTACGGCCGTTTTTTTATAAACACAAGTTTATCATACTTATCGTTAGTAATTCTGTGCAAATTTTATTAATAAATGATGCGTTTTTATTCCATCATTAAAAATTTAAAACAATTCTTTTTAGAAACAAGAATGTAAAAAAAAATATAATAAATCTAATTTAAATTGTTGTGTGCACAACTGCACATGGGCCGTATGATCTTTCCTGGCCTCACCAGAAGTTGCTTGGCTGGACAAATTTCTGATTCGGCCGAAACAGATCAACTTTACGGCTTTGGTACAGAAGTAACTATTATAGAACAGATAAAAGATTGTTTTGTGAAACAGAAAATAGCAGAATTTCTCTTATTTTTAAAACGATATAGTATTATTTAGGTATTGATTAAAGAATATTTCTTTGTCATTTTTAGTTATTTTTATTTTGAACCTGCTTCATATTTGAATTCAGTATTTATTTTTATTTTTGTTTTAAATTAAGTTTATTTATTTTACTAAGTTTAAAATGTTTATTTTTACTGCTTTTTTTTCACAAATTTTTTCCCGCCAATCATTTTATTTTCTTCCTTTCCAGACAAGAGTCTTGTACTACGTTAATTCTGTCTGGATAGTTTTATATCTAATTAGAGAATTTCTAAAACTTTTAGTTTTTTTAAAAATAAAAATATATTACGAGCCGCTACTGATGGTTTACATAGGTAAATATTAAAAAAATATTTATGTATACAGATGTTAGTTGTTTTTCGTGTCTATTTTTTGTGCGACTAAGGTTATTATTTCGATGCTCTTCCGACCTAAGATTTTTAAAAATAATACATTATCTAAATCCAAAGGCAGATGCAGCAGCAAACTTCAACATAACCGTATATCATAGCCGAAAACTTGCAGATGGGCAAAAAATTGTCATTAAGCTCTAATGGACAAACAACATAAGCGGCTCGGGCTCCGTCCTAACCGTGAAAACTTGGTCGGGGCCATAAATCTCTAAAGATATCCCATCCCCGTAGTAATATGCACCGAGCTCGTACCGTTGGACGACCATAGACGACCCATTTGCTACCGGTAAATAACTTAAGTACACATTAGAAGTGCGAGCGGCTGCCGCGGGCTCCATATATCACCGGACTCCGGCAGGGTCCGGGTCCGGCAACTGCAACTTAAACACGCCGTACAGCACAAGCTTCCGAGCTGGGGAATTACCAGATAATACGTTTGGCAAATGTCTACTTAGTTGTTGAGGCCCTTACAGATACACATTCGTGTATGGTGGGATCTTGCAATATCAATAGGGATCTAAACTTTTCACGATTATGTTGTAACAGTAGATTAAAATTGACTAGATGGTAGAAAATATGTTATTTGTTACAATAACATGCATTCATTATTTTCAGAAAAAATATAAATTTTTTTCTACACCCACATGAATAATTAGCTATTCTATGCACGACTATAAAACGCAAAAGTATTGCGTTGAACTAAACGAATATAGTATACCGTGAGCACCATAAGTCTTACCCCCCCTATCTAACTCGTTACTGGAGTCTTGTTAGGAAAATCGCCGAGACACGTCGATTTTTGATTTCTACAGTGTACATTTTTGTATGAATAGTTTAACCTTAATTTCATCCCTTACTGGAGGGGAGCAACCCTTTCGAAAAATTTAAATGGCATGGGGTGGTGAGTGATAGCTCATTTGAAAGAGGGTTTTATTCTCTATTCAACCATGTAAAAAATTTTGAAATTTGCTTCATTAATTCTAGACTAATTGTTGTTACATAATAACGGAAATTAACGTAGCGCACTCATCCTTAGAATTAAAATTCTGCCCTGCATGATTTCGGTTTTGGTTTAGACGTGAAGTAAGACTTTTTGCCATTAGAAGGTCACTATTAGTTTGGTTGCTTTCCTATTTTGTGAGGTTTTGTTATTTTTAAACATTAATAAAACAACACGTTATGAAGAAAATTTAAAATTTTTTTGCACGCTTGAATAGAGAATAAAACCCCCTTTCAAATGAGCTATCACTCACCACCCCATGATATTTAAATTTTTCAAAAGGGTTGTTCCCTTCCAGTAAGGGATGAAATTAAGGGTAAACTAATCATACAAAAATGTACATTGTAGAAAACAAAAATCGACCTGTCTCGGCGATTTTCCTAACAAGACTCCAGTAACGAGTTAGTTAGGGGGGGGGGTAAGACTTATGATGCTCACTGTATATCCATTCTACCTAGTAAGAACACTGCTTAAATATGAAATCCACCAATCACAGTTTATATTTAGGTCGCCCAGATACTATTATTTTTTAAAATTTTAAATAAGTGACAATTCTGTCAAACTAATTGTCAGTATATTTTTTAGTTATTGAGATCATTAATATACATATTAAAATTAACTGTTCTTAAGTAGAATCGATAAATAATAGCATTTCTATTTTTATTTCATCTATATTTACAAATATATCATACATTTTAATAAAACTTTTTGAAATCAATTTTATTAGGAGTATTAAAAGTGAAATGTTAGATGTGTGGATGGAACTGAGACTAGCGCATTTGGATTTCATGGGTGAGGTCGCGGGTTCAAATCTAATATTGAGACTAATTAAATCATATTTTCTTTTTCAAGTTCATTTTATTTTATAAATTGGTAAAAGTCATAAATTATTTTCAAATTAGTTAGTTTATCTTTATAACATAAAATAATGTTTAAAATTCAAAATTCGTAGATTTTCGTTAGTGGGTCGTAGAAAATATATACTGTGCAACTTAAGTGAATTGTCCGTTGCACAAACTACTATTTTCTATACATGCATGTATATTATTTAGCTTCTGCACAGACTACAAAATTAATATGTAGGCCATATCAATCTACCGAACGAATATAAATTCATATCCATAAATTTTTAAATTGTTAAAATTCTGTCAAACTAATTGTTACGTATGTTTCAGTTATTGAGATAAAATATAATTAAAAATTAGTGATTCTTGTAAGGAATCGATAAATGGCAGACCATTAGATATTCGTTAACATTTACAAAGACACCATAAATTTAAGCTTTTTTCTATTAATTATAGTTTATTCAATTTTTTTACATGTAAGATTACAAGTTTGTATATACAGGGTTGGGCAGAATGGAAGGGCGTTTTTACCTTTAATTGCGAATAAGCAAAGCATGGATGTTACGATTTAACAATGAATAAGTAAAATTATGTTCTGAAAATGATATCAGGCACTGCAATGCACTGTTATAATCGTTTCTCAAAGTTTCACATCATTCTCTGACACTAATCGATGTCACTGTCCTAGCTTCTGTTGATTTCTTTCAACTCTATCAGATTTTGAGGTTCATCGATGTTACCCTTTGCCTTTAGGTGTCTCCATAAATAATAATCACATCTAGTAAGGTCAAAGGAACGAGAAGCACGGTACATCATAGAAAGGTAAGTTAATATGTCCAGAGAAAATGCAACTCACAACTTTCATTGAGATATTGACTGTATGTGCTGTGGTACCATCTTGTTGGAACCAAACATTTCATGTGTTAAATCTTCTTTTTCGCAATTCTGTGATCACAAATTTTTACGACATGAAAACATATCATTCTAAAATTCTGTAGCAATTTATTGATTGACCAATATTGAAGCGTTGGCGAAAACGCCGCTGTACGATAATCACAGATTTACCAGTTTTTACATACTTCTTAACCATAAATGCACGATGCTTTCTTGTCCTTATAACCATTGTAATGTAAGTAACATCGTAAGCTCTCTTGAATCGAAAGTATCCTCTACATCCCTCTTCAAGAGTCCTACCCGTTCCAAAAACGCTTTCGATTCCGCTTCACTCTGTATAATAATGATTTAAATAACTAATCTCAAAAACTAATTTTAATTACTAATAATTCTGTTGAAATACTTCAACATTATGTCCAGAGTTGTATTTGGCCTATTATCAACAATCCGATTACGTCACCCTTTCTCACTACGATGCAGCTAACCTTCAAAAACAAATCGATAACAATGCTGAACGATTGGTCAAACGGGGATGATGACGCAAACCAACGCTACCTACCAAGCCATCTTGATTCTTCGCGTTCAAGCAGAAGCTCACCGCCGGAACAGCTTTGTAGAACAGCTTTTGTAAAGAAGCCACGCCGCCATGTCGGCATTTCGTATTAACTCCCAATTAAATTATAAACAAAAGGCAATATTATGTTATTAGTTTTCTAACAAACATTTACAGATGTATTTTAGTGAATAAGTTAATATATCCATGTGATTTACAAAATCATATGTATGTAAACTTCAGCAATAAAAGTATTAGTGGTAACATACAGTATGGCTCAAAATAAATTATTCTCTTTTATTTATTTAAGATATACGCATTATTTAGACCTCCTCCAATTCATTTATTAGTCGTTGAAAATTATGCACTGTTACGTAAGTACTTTTGGGCTATACTGTATTAATTTGAATTTTAACCATACTTTCTAACACACAACTTACATCAAAAGAATCAGTTCCTATACAATCCACCAATAAAATAGATTTAAATTATTAATGGGTAAGTGTGGCAGTCAGATTTATATACTAAGCTCGCACAAATACAATTTTAAATGTTAGGCCATACAAATTTATAAAGTAGCATAAGAGTTTTAGTGTTTAGTTCCCGTTCGAAAGACCCAGGTTCAAATCCCGACAGGCCTATTTTATTCATTCATTTTATAAATTATTCAAATTCATAAATTGAGATATGAAAGAAAGTGAAGTGAGAAAAGTCGGTTGGAATCGAAAAAATGAATAATCCTCAATCCCCCCTACGAAATTTATGGAAAATACTCCTTATACTGAGAAAAAACCAAGGAAAAATTGAAAAAGTTGAGAATTAAAGAAAGAAAAAATGAATGCATCGACCAGGAGTCGAACCTAAGTCCTCAGATTTTAGCCGTTATTACTCTTACTAACTGATATCCGATGCTTTGATATCCAAATTCGTAGATCTAAAGTCAATCAGATTCCGACTCTCATCGGTGCACCCAAATTCTCATCCCATCACAACTCCTTTAATTCTTGTTAAAACCATCTCCTGTGACATCGTATAGAAATAATGACTATCTAATAATAATTGTACTATAATAAGTTTCTAAGATCCTTCATTGGAGGTGATCTTAAACCTCACCCCTCTACATTTAATGATAGAGAATGTGGCAAAAAGGACACGATATAGAATGATCAGGAACGGAGTAATCAGTTCAAAAGTTTCAGGACCGAAAATCCTTGGGTTATGCCCTACGATAAAATGAGAAAGACGTACAGTTTTGTGAAAAACTTCAAAACCCCAGAACTTGGGAACGAATGGAGCTAAGAATCGATTGTGATTCATTCTATTCAGTGGTATACCGGTAGTTCCAATACCATAGAAGAGACCGGAATAGAAGTATATGGGCCTAGAACCAGGAAATCTGAAAGTTTAGGAAACTACCCAAGCATCTTCCAGGCAAAAATTCACGCCATTGAAATGTGTATCCAGTTTAACATCGAGAAAAATTATTGTAGACAAGAGACTCTCATCATGTCCGATAGCTAAGCAGCGATCAAAGCGCTGAGGTCTTACGTAATCAGGTCAAAAATGGTCTGGAGATGACTAGAAAAATTGAATGAGCTATGCAAGGAAAATATAGGTCCCCTTACTGGGACCCGGGAATAATAATAATAATAATAATAATACTCTCTCTAATTTACCCCCTTACGAGTGAATTTTAACCCCAAAAGCTCAGCTCAGCTCAGGAAAAGGAACGGCTATTATTATTATTTGCCATGGCGCTCCGGGGCAACTTAAAGATGATTGATGGTGCCATTTGAATTACAGGTGAGAAAAACCCGGAAAACTCCACCCACCATCATCCAAAACAGTAACACATGGTGATTTTTAATAATCTGGATGTTATATCAACAGAAATTAAATTTCTGCTAATACGGCATCCATCAAATCCTATAGAGAACCATGCAAATAAATTCACATGGTCTTCCGTAGGATCAGAAACTGTGTCTCGTTTTACCAGAAAATTGGCTCGCAAATGAATGCGACGGCGTAGACACCTGCGATACAGTAGTCGAGGTAATAGGGTACAGAGTAACGGGATTGCAGATATTATCGCAAGGAAGAAGCTGTGACATCCTTTGTGAGAGATTAAAAACGAATTAGGCAGTAGAAGAACCGATAATTGAAACAATATCTTGGGGCTAAGACAGGCCAAGATACTTCTGGTTGAATATAACCAGAAAAAATTAAAAGCCTTTATCTGCCTGAGCAAGACAGGCTACGTATTATAACAGGGATCCTTACTGGGTATTGCCGACTCAAAGGACAACTTAGTAAACTGAGAATAATAGAAGATAGTGAGTGCAGATTCTCTGAGGAGGATGACGAAACCTCTATTCGCATTCTGACTGAATATGTAGCACTCCATAATCCAAGGGCACTATACCTAAGAGCATATAAAATAGAAAAGAGAGATTTACCTAACTTGAAGCCACTCCAAATCCCACACTTCCTTGCGAGCGAAGATATGATTGGAAGAGGGCAAAATAGAACTTTTAGGTCGCAGTGTATTACACCCCATAACATAAGATCATTCGTTCACCATTCTTTCATTTTTACGTTTACAGCGAACCGTACCTAAAAACCTGCCAATAGTGAACGAAAAAAGGATCTTAGGAATGTATTTTAGTACAATTTTTAGATTGTCGTCCTTTCTACACGATGTCACAGGGGTGGCTTTAAGAAGAATGGAAGGAGCTGAGATGGGATGGGAATTTGGGTGCACCGATGAAAGTCAGAATATAATTGACTTCAAACTTATGAATTAGGATATCAAAGCATATGTGCATTATTAGCTCTGTTGGTAAAGTATGAACGACTAAAGTCCGAGGTCCCAGCTTTGACTCCTTGTCGATTCACTCGTTTTTTGTTTCTTTAATTCTCAGTTTTTCAATTTTTCTTTTGTTTTTTTTTCACTTTTGGGATACAAGGGTCTATTTTTTTATAATTTAGTAGGGGAATTGGAGATTATTCATTAACATGTTTTCAAAATAAAAATATTTGTGTTAAATATTTTTAAAATAGTTTATCTTAATAACCTGTACTTTTTATTTAGTTAGTCATAGAAAAACTATACCTACTGTACAAATCAAGTGGATTGTATGTATCGCACCGTATTTGTGAGCCATGGCCATCATAATAACTGTTGCACAAACTACTATATCCTATAACTGTTATTAAAAGTGACATTTTTATAGTCTGTCTTTAATTATAAAAGAAATGCTGATATTCAAAATTAAACTGAAAATTTTGAAAATTAATAAGGTTTACGGCTGGAAGAAATAAGTTAAGTACAGTGGAAATCGCAGGTCGATCGGAGTTTCAAAAGTTATCGTGTCGCTTACGCACAGACATACGCATGCACCGACGATCAAACTATATTATTTTTTGTTTTCTAACTCAAGGTGATCGGAATAGTAGATAAAAGCATTAAAAAGTGGGACAGTGTAACGTTATCATAAACGTTCCTGTTTCCACAATTCGGAAATGTTAAAACTTTCAACAATTAGCCTGGTATAATCATGTTTCCTCTTTTTGCAGTCTTGCGACGCAATCGTGTACTTAATAGCGTTTGAAATGGTCAGCATTCTTTTACTTTTTGACATTATGTTCAGGTTTAGGTGTTTGTGTTATTCGTTGACTAAAGGTAATTATTTAATATATTTGGAATTGCTCGATAAGTGACTTTGTAGGTTTAATATCTGGCTTTGTAGATTATTACGTGAATTTGATGAATTGTCTTTTGTTTTGTTAACACTAAAATGTTTTTTCGTTTTTATAACCACGTTGTTGAAAGGCGGCCATATTAGTTTTTTATCTATATATTCGATTTTTCCATCTTTTAACAATGTAACTGAAATACTATTGCGAATCTAATTAATCGCTGTAATGTTAATAATTTATTTGTTTTAAATGTACTTATTTTGAGTTTTTGATACTTTCTTTTTATGTAACACGTGTTTAGGAGATGGAAAGGTTTTTAATGACTGACAAAGTGTTTTATTTATAAAGAGGAGATCGGGAGAGCATCACACGAATGGTAGTAAAATAAACCAGTAGACCAGGAGAGCTAGTAAAATAGCACCACAATCGCTAAGTAGACCTGGCGAGCACCACGCCACTAGAGTCAACCAGAAGAGATTAGGCATCTTTACCAAATTCTTTTGGGTCCCTGGAAAGACCTGGCAACACTCAGGAGGTGCCACTCTTTTAACAACGTCCCACTGAAGTGCTAAAACTCCTCGACTGTCTACCCGAATCAGATAAGTGTCGCCCGACACCTGAGCATTTTTACCTGTACATTAAGTCACGTTCCATTTTATAAATTTAATATATCTGTCTGTCCATGAAGTCACTTTTTATTTTAAATTTAATTTAACTTAATCATCTTAATTTATTTTCGATAATGTACACTGGCGGATCGTGGGCACTAGCGGCAGTGGGGCACACACTGGAAAGGAATACCGGGATTCGTTTTTCCCCTAGGAAAACAAGTTCTCCGCTTAATAAAAATTATATACATTTCAAAACAATCAGTTGGGCCAATACCGATTTCTGAATGTGACTATTCAGAATGCATTTAACTATGTATGTGGCTATTTAATCAAAAAATCATTACATATCCACTCTTGCGAAATTTGCGTAAATTTCTCAGAAGAATGCATTTACTTAACAATTCTAACTTGTTAACGCATTTTAAAGCATACGACTCTGAAGAAAAGGTGTTTGGCAATTTAAAATCTCCCAGCGAAAAATTTCTCTTTTATATTTTCGAATTAGAAAAAATATTTATATCTCTATTTGATAGTTTGTCAACTAAGCCTGGAATTTCCAACGCATACCTTTTTGAGATGAGCAAAATAGAATTTGGTCATCCTTACCAACAATTTGCGAAAATGTTCACCATTAAATTATTTATAAGACTCAGCATTTTTTATACTCTTAAATATGCAAACAGAGAATTGAAATCCTCGAAAAAGTCAGACAAAACCAAAAGAAAAATTAAAGTTTTGTCCCATTTATACATATTATTGATTTTTTTTCATCATATATTTGACTGCTTTATAAAGAAAAAGTTATTTTTCTTTGTTGTTTTATTTCTTAACTATTCCAATGGTACAACTAACGTTTTTTCCTAATCACAATAAATAAATTATTATCATGGTCCAACAAACACGCACCTCATCGCCTTGTGAGGAAGCCGCTGCGTACATTCGTATCTGGTCTAGGTAATCTGTGCCATGGGACAGCGCCCTGCTTGTGACGTACAATCCATCGCATGTGTTCATCTCTTGCTAAGTGATATTGTCGTTGTCCTTGTTTTTGGCATTATAATGAGAGATAAAACAACAAAGGCACACATTTACTGTGCCCACCTTAATTTCGGAATTCTGGGAACGCAGTTTGCGCTGAATATTAGATAAAATAATAAAAGGCATTGAGGAAAATATAAAATATGTAAGTTATTTTTTTTTTGGTTTATTATACTAGGGCATGTGTCCAAGTGCCCTTACGGGCAAACCGCCACAGATATTGTAGAACTTTCATATTATTGTACTGTGATAGTAAAGTCAAGTAGACAGTTTCCCGTGTTCATTATATACAGGGTGAGTCGGGAGGAGCGCACCAAACTTTAGGAGTATATTATACACGTGAAAATAATGTAAAAAAAATCATATGTTCTTATCCGATTTTCATTTTTTTTCAAGTTATGGCGTAATTAAAAATGTTCATCTAGCTTTCCACTTCTGAATTTTAACATTATCAAAGTATGCCATATGTTCAAGGCTCAAAGGCATTTGATAATTCTGACGTTTTGATGAAGTGTACAGTGAACAGTAACTGAACGTTTAATTTCGAATTTATGTGATTGTTAGTGTTGCAAAATGCCAGATACTTATTCAAATTTAGAATAAGAGAATTTTTATGTGTAAATTTGTTTATTTGTTAATATGCTATAACTTGAAAACAAATGAAAATCGGATAAGAACATATGAGTTTTTTTACATTATTTTCACGTGTATAATATACTCCTAGAGTTTGGTGCGCTCCTCCCGACTCACCCTGTATATTAAAAGTTCATTACGGATTTTAATTTTGTTTTGTTTCAGCTAGCAAGCTAATGGCATAATTTGTATTTATTAAACACCTAAATACATGGCGTTCATGAGCATTAAAACAACTTTTCCTTTGTCTCTTTAAATAAAGATAGTGCCATTAACTTGTCTGAGCTAGGCCGAAGGGTGTTACCAAGGTTTTTTAGAACTGACAACAATTAAGGTAACATATTTTGACACCCAACGTATCTTTATATCATATAACGTATTACGAGTAACAACAGGTTCCACAACAAAATATAATGCATATCTCGAAGCATAAGCCTCTTGAATATTATGATAACATAACTAATAAAACTATAACTTACCTTTTCTTGAATTTGGCTCCACAAATGTAACACAAAAATTCCTTATCCGGTGAAACTTCCTTGGCCTTCACTTTGGCCTGTTGGCTTTTTTCATGGTTCCTTACATGGTATTGAAGATTATTTTTCCTAGCAAAGGATTTGCCGCATAACTTGCACTCGAAAGGTTTCTCTTGAGTATGCTGTCTGATATGCGCGTGCAAAGAATTTTTCGGAAACTCTTTTTCACAAACCGGACACTTATATTTAACGAGCATTTTTACTTGTTTGCCTTCGGAACCGGACGGTTCATGGAAGAGCGTTAGAGGTTCTTCATGTAAAGCCATGTGAAATATCAATTCTGAGACGGAGTTCGAGAAATATGGACACCTTTCGCACTGAAGAGTGTCTTCGGATACCGCGGGCCTGTCTTCGAATTTACAGAGATTTAAACGGAGGTGAGAAGTTAGCTCTTGGGCTATGGTGAAGTTAGCCCCACAATGTGGACACCTATTAAAGAAATATACGATTTATACTAATCTGTTTGTTTAATTTTTATCATTATATAATTATAAATCAAAAATTCCTTACCTAATATTATGATCAGGATGAGCACTGTTCAAATGGTTCTTCAATAACAAAAAATTTGCAAATCCAGCCTCACAATATTGACACTTCTTTAAAGTTCCACCCTTACTATTCTTTTTCACGTTTGCATACTTATGTTCTAGAGAGGTTCTATGAGATCTAGCTTCAGCGATATCATCAAATTTCAAATTGCAAATAGTACAAATGTAGTACTTCTGTTTATGAATATTCTTTTTATGTCGTCTAAGTGCTTCATTGGACAAAAGACCTACACCGCACAGATCACAGACGTATTCGTTTGTAAATTTTTTTAACTGTGCATGTTCGTGGTTCAGTTTCTTGCAGTGGTTTAAAAGTTGTACGTTGAGCAGGAATTCTTGGCCACAAGTTGAGCATTGCGTAGGATTCATCTTCTTTATCACTATCGGTACAGATCTGTTAATGACAGATACCACCTCCATATGTTCAGAAGAAATTAAATGATCATACATTTGTTTGGTATCGAATGACTGGTACTTGCAGAGGATGCAAAAGAAATAACCAGGAGCTTGCCTGCTGATATGTTCAGGTGATAGCCAGTGACGTAAAAAGTCTTCTTGAGTATTGCAGTAAAATTTACAGATGCTGCACTGGAAGGGGCTTTCTAAAACTATACCTACAAATATAATAAATAAATAAGTATAACTGCGACGAAATATTAATAAATAAGTATTTACCATGAATATTTTCCAATACCATACTTTTTGCTGTTTCTGATTTTATATCTCCCTTCCTGCAATGGTAGTGAGATATGAGATGCTTTCCAATCATGAATTTCTTGACTTTCGAATGACAAACTTCACACTTTATGAACTGCTTCTTCCTCTTTCTCTTCTTATTTTGAGTTTCAGTGTCCTGGTTACTAAAAATGTGTTCAGGTGGTGTAGGTTTCGTCCGTCTTGTTTGGGTCATCAGAGATAGTTCATCAGTATCATCGAATTCTCTGTCTCGGGAAGTCCTTTTAAAGTGTAACTCGGATTTCAGGTGTCTTTCGTATACGATTTTTGAGGCCAGTCTCCTGTTGCAAGGATTACACCAATACTGAATAGATCCGCTTGATTTTCTGACAAAGGAATTGTCGGTTATTTTTTTGGAAGATTTAGTTTCGTTGGTTGATGTCGGTATCCATTTTCCTTTACTGTAATTTTCTTCTGGTATTTCTCTTTCTATTTGATGCTTGGATGTTGATGGTTGTATGTTAGTTTCAACTGGTGGTTTTGGTTTCCATTTTCCTTTCGTGTAATTAGCTGGTGGAGTATCTTCGGTTTCGATTCTAGTTTTTTCCTTGGCTTGAGATGAACGGGGATAATCTTCATCATCGGTACGTGGCTTCCACTTTCCTATAATGTTTAAAATCGTCAAAAAATTAATAAATAGTTTTGAAAAATTCCTACCTTTAATGTAATTAGGTGGAAGTGATTCTTCTTCCACCAAACTTTCAACAGCTTTCCATTTGCCTTTACCACCTGTTGCATACTGCTCTTCATCTCCTTTAGGCTTCCATTTCCCTTTAGTACAATTTGGAAGAAGTGTTTCTTCTTCCGCGCTTTCTGGAGGTCTCCATTTTCCTTTTCCACCAGTTGCATATTGTTCTTCTTCGCCTCGTGGTTTCCATTTTCCTTTAGTATGTGTTGTAGGAGGTACTTCATGGTCTTGTTTTTTTGATGCTACCCATTTACTACCAGTAAACGTAGGTGGTGGTACATCGAGATCATCAGTCTTCTTAGAAACCCATTTGCTTCCTGTAAAAGATGGCGGTGGGTTATTGTAATCTTCTTTTGGCGGAAAAGTTGGTTTCCATTTTCCTTTGGTGTGAGTTGGTGGCGGTTTCCATTTTCCTCCAGTAAAACTTGGAGGAGGATAATTCCAGTCTCTTTCTGTGTTCCTGGACCATTGGATTGGAGAAGATGGTTTCCATTTTCCACCTTAAAGTAAAATGAACGATAAAAGAAGTTGAAATGAAGCATATAGAAAGAAGAATGAGAGAAATAAGTTTCTCTTGGTTAAACATAGGAGAAATTAATGTTTAAAAAAATATGAATTTTTTCTTGGTTTACCAGTATGATGTCTTGGAGGTCCATCTTGATCATCGCTGCTACTATCTTCAACGTCGTAATCATATTCTTCCGAATCTTCTTCGCTATCTTCGTAGACCTCTAATCTTGGAGGTTCCTCTTTTCTTCTTTCAAGATTATCGACGGCTGTAATGAGTTTGGATTGGTTGTCTCCATATCCTAATTCTTTTAATTGATGACCGCCAATCCAGACGTTTTTTCCAGATTTTGACTGTTGGGGTTCAGGTTCTTTGGCAGTTCTGAAATTTTCCTGTTTGTTACATACATAGGTATCATTTTTTCAAGATCTAAATAGATGTTTACTTACTGTGTAGAACAAGCCTGTATCACCGCAGTAGTTTTACTTCTTGTCAAAATTCCACTAAAATTTTTCCCAGACGTAGATTGGACTTCAGACTTTTTAGAGCTACTCCTTAGTTCGAGAGAAGAGAAAAAATCATCAGCTTTTAAATTGAAAGATTCGTCTGGAGGTAATAGTTGACTGGGTAGAGGTGATTTGGGAGGTTCTGTTACATTTTTGGAGCAACCTGCTTTTCTGTGGTTGATATAGTTATCTAGGCCAATAATTGTAATATGACATTTGATGCAAAAATGGGCATCTTCTTCATAGTCTGTTAGCATTCCTATAAAACAAAAAATAAATTGATACATAATTATATAAAGATCATAAACCATATTTAGCTGTATTGTAAATTATCAGCTTGTATCAGTATTATTGTGGTTTACTTATTTATTATAGGAGGTAATATACTAAGAACAATGCAATTATCGAGCAATGCTATTAAAGCTCTAAGCATGTCTTTGAGCCTTTGATTCTCTGGTTCATATCGTTCGTGGTTTGCTATACTTAGTGGCTCGAAAAACAAACGACACCGTAAGCATTTGGCTTGTTATGTAAGATGGCGTAGTGTGTTTTTATTTTAAATTTGTTTAGTTAAAATAGCGATTGTGAGCTTGTTTTTATTTATTAATATTTGTGTTACGATTTATTCACGAAACTTTGAAGAACCTTTCTAAAAGATGTTTTGAGACGTTGAAGCTAGTCTTATTAGGTACCAAAATGAGGAAAAAGTGCCAGCAAACCTTTTTACACTAGTACCTATTCATTTTTCTATAATAATTAAAACGGGTTTAATAATTTAAATTAAATAATTTTATTTTTAATAACAAATATTGAATACACGATGATTCTTATAAATAATATAAAATGGGGATTTCCATTTAAAAATTAAAAATGTATTGTGATTTACTGATATGTCCGAAAAAACAGAAGCAACCCATGATGTCACAGACTCATTGAATCCGTCATAAGAATCTTTTTGTCCCGAACTGTCAAATCTTACCTTCAACATTTCTGGGCTGTTTTCAATAACGGCGTTCAATTATTTAAAAAATAAAATACAATCTACAGATTTTTTTTGTTGTTAAACATAATGTCAAATGTGAAATGTCGGTTCTTTCGATTCGGATTTTTTGATTTTCGATTCGGATTTTTCCATTTTAAATTTTTCGATTTTCGATTTTTTGGTTTTTGATATTTCGATTTTTTTGATTTGTAGATTTTTCGATCATTCGGTTTTTCGAGTTTTCGATTTTTGATTTTTCTATTTGAACTTCTCGATTTTTCGATTTTTTCGATTTTTTGATTTTTAGATTTTTCGATTTTTCGATTTTTCGATTTTTCGATTTTTTGATTTTTCGATTTTTCGATTTTTCGATTTTTCGATTTTTCAATTTTTTGATTTTTCAATTTTTTGATTTTTCGATTTTTCGATTTTTCGATTTTTCGATTTTTCGATTTTTCGATTTTTCGATTTTTCGATTTTTTGATTTTTCGATTTTTCGATTTTTCGATTTTTCAATTTTTCGATTTTTCGATTTTTCCATTTTTCGATTTTTCGATTTTTCAGTTTTTAGATTTTTCGATTTTTCGGTTTTTCGATTTTTCGATTTTTCGATTTTTCGTTTTTTTGGTTTTTCGAATTTTCGATTTTTCGATTTTTCGAATTTTCGATTTTTCGATTTTTTGATTTTTCGATTTTTCGATTTTTCGATTTTTTTTCGATTTTTCGATTTTTCGATTTTTCGATTTTTCGATTTTTCGATTTTTCGATTTTTCGATTTTTCGATTTTTCGATTTTTCGATTTTTCGATTTTTCGATTTTTCGATTTTTCGATTTTTCGATTTTTCGATTTTTCGATTTTTCGATTTTTCGATTTTTCGATTTTTCGATTTTTCGATTTTTTGATTTTTCATATTTTGGACACCCAACTACTAGTATTTTTATAATTTTAAATAAGGTGCAACCAGGGCCGCCGAGAGCCAGGACGGGACCCAGGACAATTCTCTAGATCGGGCTTCGTGACAAAAAAAGCTCTTCAAACAAAAACTTTTCCTCTTCTACTTGAATTGAATATTCTAGAAAAAAGCTCCTCAAGCAAAAAATTTTCGTCCTTTACTTGAATTAAATTTTCTAAAAAAAAAAGCTCCTCAAGCAAAGACTTTTCCTCCTCTACTTGAATTGAATTTTCTAAAAAAAAAAAAATTCCCAACCAAAAACTTCCTCCTCTCGTCTTGTGACAAAAATCTGGTTGCCGAGCCCCCATTTGAGTCCGGGCTCCGAGAATTAGTCCCGGCTACTTCTCCCCTCTAGTCGGCCCTGGTTGCAACTATGAAAGTCGCAACCCCCCCTTAGAAATCTCACCTTTACAATCAGCAACTGCTGTTTGACAGGTCGTTGGAGAATGTTTGCAATGTATGGAATATTAGGAATGTTAGACGTTAGGAATGCTTGGAATTCGTATAATTAGTCACATTAGTCACATAAATGTATGGGAGGATTTTAAGAAAATTAATATTAAAGTATTTCGGATGAACATACGCACAGACGACCAGACGAAAAATTTTTGTTGCATGATCGGAAACGTGAAAAAATAGGGTAAGAAAATTTTGTCGTGTGTACAAATTCAATACTGAGGCCCCATAGGAAGGGCCTCAGTAATAAGTTGCGATTTATTGTTATTTCCAAAAAATCCGGAAGTTCGTTATGACGTCGCAGAATAATTGAATCAGTTATAATAAAGTTCTTGCTCCAAACTTAAAAAAAAAAATCATTCCGATATCTCAATTCGTATCAAAGGTAAGAGGGGTGGAACTTTTAAGTAGCCCACCCTGCACAGGTTTTAGAAAAAAATGGTTTTAATCTCATTAACTCATGAAGACTATATTTTGTTTGTTTGTATATTTTTGCAAGACCCTGTACGAACCAGTATGCACCGAAGGAAGGGTTTTGTAAAGAAGAGGTGGCTGCGGATCGATGTAAAAGCAGTTATTCGGACGACAGCCCCGTCACCATAGCCATGGTCTGGCTCTCACTCACTTGTCTTTGCATTTATTTCCATAGATTTGTTGACGATCGTGGCCGTCCGCGATCTTTCAGACACATCTATCGTTTTTAAGGGTAACTTCAAAACAAACACGAAAAAAACCTAAACGGCTGGAGTTCGTCGGAGCTAGGGAGAGTCGGTTAGGTGGGCGATAAAGAGAAGTTGGATATTTTTGGTGCAATTTATTTTTGCTACAAACGCGTATAATAAAAAGAAATTGCTTTGAGGTTTTTGTATTTTTTTATTCTGTTGCCAAATGTGTTTACTGCTAATTTTTGCATAGCGTGAATCGACGTAAAAATAGTATTTTCTTGTGTTAAATTATGTTAGTAGAAGTAGAAGGAACACTATTGTTGAGCTGAGGAGGTTGTTACAGCCGAGGATGTGTAAACTGAGTTAAGCGCCTTTATATCTTTTATGGGTTTCTAAAAATTATAGAATTAACATTTTTTTTTTTAAAACAGTGATTGTTCAATTCCAGTGACAATGTAGTTCTAGTCAATAATTGGCTTAGAAAAAAGAAATTTTACAAAAACATAATTCGTGCTCACACAGATTGCATTGCAATTATTTCGTCCAGACAGAACCGAATTATTTTTTTTTAATGATTTTCGAGTTAAGGTACCCAGAAACTAGCATAAATGGGCATCATTCATGTTTGTCATACATGTTTGACGTACATGAATGACAATAGGGTTTTATCCACAGACCTACACACTAGCTTGTCATTCAAGTTAAGAAGATTATTTTCTGTTAGCAACGGCGTACGTTGTTTTAGTCGAAAAGAAATGAAATAAATTGGTGCAAAAGCCACAAATTCGGATAAATAGGGTGAAAATAGCTTTTAAAAATGTCACAATACACCCATAAATGTGATATTACTATTTTGTATGCTCCTGCGCCTGCATCGTTTTGAATTTTCTATTTTATTCAATTTTCTTTGTAAACTGCCGCATATTCTATTTATTTCAGCTTCTACAGTGCTGTTTGTTGCATATGGTTCAATTTTTTTTTAGTAAAACTTTTATCACTGTCTTTGTAATTACTGTTTATGGTTTTCCATAAACAAGGATAACTATTATAAAGTTCAATTAAATAAACTATAAAATCTAAAATTTCTTAAATCCGACATCGTGATATCAGAAAATAAATTTTACCTAAATACGCATGAAACTGTCCTCAAAATGTATGCGAACAAAGCGTGATACTTGTCCACACACTGACAATCTTGTATTAATGGTTTTACCACATACTAGCAAAAATGAATGCGCAAGTCTGTGGACACCTTTATGTATAAAAAGTGATGCACAAAAAATGTTTAACAAGTAGGCATTGGAAAAATGTACGAATATGTTGGTTTGGATTTAATTAAAAACCGTGCGTAGTTATCATGGACATGACTGGTATCTCTGTCTTGTTTGATCATGACCTGTTTTAGAGAGGAAATTGGAAGTATTGTTCGGAAAATGAAAAAAGACGGTCGCAGAGGTCGCTCCAGTAGTCCTAGTCCAGAAAAAAATATGAAACTACGAGGTTCCGTGTGGGTTAGCGTCAGTTGAACAATGTTACCTCTGTCTCGAATCGACGATACCTTGGACACACTGAACATGCGTGCTTCTTTCTTATATGGAATATAATTCTACCTCGAGGGAATTAATAATTAAAAAGCCAATTTCAACGAATTTGTTTACTTGTCCTAATTAAGTAATCATTTTTATTATTGTTGTTATTTCTAAATATAACCTTTTGTTAGGTTATATTTTTGACGTGAAGTCAGTTGACAGAACACGATAATACGGTGTCTGTAAATTAAACGTCATTCGCTGTAAGTGGCGCGTTTGTTTGAATGGTAGTTTTGTGCTATTCGCTGTACCGAAGGCGCGTTCGTTTTTATTTGTAGATTTGTGATGTACGGTACGTGCTAAGGGGATTTTTCGCCATCGGTTTAGTACCGATTTTTATCAGAATCAATTTCAAAATGTAGTTTTATTGTCATAGATATAGTTTCTTAGGTTAATCTTTCGTAAATGGTCTTTAAGACATAAAGACGTACATTATTAGGGATGACTTTCTAAACACACACTGCTTGTCATTGTCAAACGGGAGACAACGTGCAAGTTTTGTTGACAGGGGAAAAAAGGGAGATACTTTTAGATATATCTCCAGAGTTAAAATTATTTTTTTTATAACCATTGAGTTATACTATTAAAGGGGATTTTTAGATTTTACTCCATTAATAACTGGTAAAACTAAGGGTTTAGGTATTTTGGGGAAAAATTTAAGTGTTTAGATTTTCCATTATATAGTGGTAGCCTTTTCGCCCCCTGGAATGAGAATTTTTGTAATTTCTTTATGGCAAATCATAGTTTGTCAAAAATTTTATATGGCATTTGACATTTATTTTGTGCAACATACTTTTAACTATACAGGGTGATAACACTTTACAGTAATTCTAGCTATGTCATGTATTTTAATTTGTTATATTAATATTTTACTGTATATAACGATGTCATAATAATATATATATGAGTTAATTTCTTAGTTTATCTAGTTTTTTTTTTTTTAGTTTAATTAGTTAAGATATTTAATTTCTTCAAGAAGAATTAAAAATAGTAATATGAAACCGATTTGCAGTTTACTAAGTTACGGCATAAATATTTGCACATTATTTTCCGGTAGAGGCATCACCCTATACATTTTTGAATTTCTTTTTTCATTCTTGTGACCATTGTTCCCCGTGTATCTTGTCAAACTGTCACCAGTACCTCTTCCCACGATTCAACCATCTACCACAAAACAGTATCTCTTTACTTTCGAACTGTTTTTATTTCAGGAGACACCGCCTAGCAGGTACAGGTACTATCTCGGATTTATAGGGTACGCGAAATTTTCGTCTTCATTGGCGCACATACAATTTATATTGTGCAAATGTAAAAGGCTATCCATCTAATTGTTTACTGTGTGTTTCAATTTTTAAAATATTCACAGTAGTTGTAAGAACGTTTATTAACAAAAACCACATTTGCTATTTGACAGCAGGCTTGAGGCCTATATCGACGGCGAAACCTGAAAACTGTGTAACTCTACATTTTATTGAATTTCAGATTTTAGGTAGATGGCACATTTTTACTGTAGAAACTTTTGTATCATCCTCTACAGCAGTAATCGTTTCAAATTGGAAAATAGCTATGTAGCTCCAGACAGATAACATTTGTAAACGAAACAAGTGTATCTCCGCTAGTTTGCACACTTGATTCATAATAACCCCGAAAACTTATTATTTCTTTCTCCTGGCAAAATTTATTAATTTTGTATGTTTTGCTGTCGATATGGAGTTGTAAAAACGTTAAAAGCAGTGTTAAGATTATCTATTAACGCTTTGTTTTATTTAGTCATTTACTATCATCTATCAAGCAATTTAAAGCGCCTTTTTCTTGATTGATATCTGGTAGATTTATGGCTGAAATGCTTAGGTTATTTTATAACCGCCCAAGATGTTTCTCACTACACTCTACAATCATTTCACTAACTGTAGATCAAGGGGTCAGCAGCAAAGATAATAATTAAGTGCACAAGGGTAGGAAATGAAAAAGAAGTTGATAGGAATTACCGTGGAATAGTCGGGAAATAGTCGGAAAATTGCGTGAATTGCAAAGGAATTACTGATAAAGTTTCTAAGAGTTTATAATTTTAAAGAAACTACTTTAATTCGATAGCAAAAGAGAATTAGGTGTACAAGTTTTAGCCAGCGGTTTTTGCCTCCCTGTTTTAACCAATCGTGTTTTAATAATTGATTGCAGCTTCTTGGTTTGGAATCTTGTCAATGACCGATATATTACGATTTATATGCTGCATCCAAGAGATTGACACCATACATCCGTACTGGTTCGAAAACATACTATAATAGGACTTTATTTCTGAGAGAAAGCTCTGATTTCTGCCCAGCAGTAAATATTAGCTTTGTTAGCGGAGCCTGTCGCCGACAAGTCCACGTCACATGAGCACGCGCATTTCGATTTTAAGCGTTCACGGAGCCGCAAATAAGGGATTTTAACAAAATGTCCAGCGTTCGCGGAGCACTCGTCATTAGTACACGTTACGTTACCGACACAAGTCAAAACAATCATTAACGTGGACAATTTTTCACGACATGCGCAGTAAGTACATGTGCTGCATAAGTTGCATTAGCGAAGAGAAAAAAGAAAAAGGACAAAGCAACTGTTGCTTGAGTTTTTAATTATGCTGTCTATTTCAATAAATTATAAAAACTGAATGTCTGCACTAATAAAAAATTAATTAACAATTAAAAACTACTATTTTCAGAATGCAATGTTTCTGATATCTCTTCTAAACACTATCTTCACAATTCGTAGTTTTCTGTCTCACTTTCATTTGCAGGTAAGTGTATGATAGGCATTTTGGTACACAAGTCGTTTGCGGTGATCTCTTGTCTGTTTCAAATCGCAGTTGCGCACAAACTTTTCTGATTATTTATCAGTGACAAGTCGTATACTTGTCGGCGACAGGCTCCACGAACAAAGCTAATGTTTTTTTATTTTATGTTTAATCTGTCCAAATTCATGCCAGGTATTTAATAAATTGGACTGTAAGAATTTACTTGTTGTTTAATGTTACTCTCGATAAATCACTAAGGCATCCTCATTTTTAAACAATCCAAATTGAATTTTCCTAACAATTTTTCGAAAATCTTTCATCTCAGCTTCATTCAATTATTAAGTTTGGTGTTACAATAGCTATTTTTGTATTAAGAGCGATACTTTGCCGCTGGAGACAGAAACTGTCGAAATCTGTCGAAAACGATAACGAACTTTTCGCTCAAAATGCACACAAGATTTTTTCTACGATCACATTATTTTAAGAAATAGATATAAGAACTGAAAATGTTTCTCAAGGAGTGTATAACGTGTTGCCTATATCTAAATTAATCATGAAAAACGGAGTTGATATTCAAAGTCAATGTTAACTTAGATAATAATACAAAAACATCAAACTAAGTACAAATAACTTGAAAATCATTTATTAGAAATAAATATTATTATATTAATGATAATTTAAATTAGGCGAGCAACAAAGCTGTCAAGTTTTCCGCTCGACGAGCGAAAAAGTTGTCATTTAATGTCAATTCGCGGAAAACATCAACTTTGCGGTTGTATTTCGAAGCGTAGAAGCCTACTTTGGATAGTGATCGTGGAAAAAGGTATTTTTACACTATATACGATATACTTATATCATATCTGATAAAAACTCTTTGCTTTCGTGGGATTACCAGTTGTTTTTAATGCTACATATGGTGTGATCTGGTTTACTTAAACATGTTATCATCTTTCAGACCTTATGATGGCCATAATGCCGAACCGGTTGCTTAATTGGCAGGGGTAACAGTAAGCCATAGTATTTATGGAAGTATAGATTTTGATACAGTAAATAACCAATGTCATTTATAAATATATTAAGTAAGAGAAGCTAAGAATCGATCCTTGAGGGATATTCGATGTAACAAAATACTAAACAGACTTTAATCCATTGAGCTGAACTTATTGTGAATGGTTAGACAAGTATATTTCAGTAAAGCTATCCAAGAATCCGAAAGCAGAAAATTATTTTACTAAAATTCCAAGGTTTATATTTGTCAAATGCTTTAGTCATCTGTACAAATGATAGTCTAAATACAGTTATCCATAATTTCTGCTATGTGCTGAGTAACCTTTCACAAATCCATGTTGTTAAGTGGATAAAGCGCTACTTACATGTTGATAAATACCGGATTGCAGTAATGCTTCTTTATAAAAATTGCAAATAATAGAAATAGGCCAGTAGTTCTTAAGGTTAGTTCGATTGCCGTTTTTAAAAATCAAACATACTTTAGAGTTCCTTCACACGGACGGAATAGTACTAAAACGAATGCAGATATTGATCAGGATTGTCAGAGGGTGAGCCAGTACTGGAGCGCAGTCTTTTAAAATGGAATATTACTGGGTCCCACAGTATGCTTAGGCTTTATATATTTTAATGCGTCAAGGACTGAGTTTCGTCAAAGCTGTTTGTATTTAAACAAGTTGATTGAAGGTCATTCACATCAACACAGGAAAATTTAGACTGAACAAAGGAGTTGTTGAAAACTATTTAGTATGTCAGCAGCATTATCCAGCACATTATTTTCATAGGTCATGGTCATGCTATTACCAATTTAAATAAAACTTTTTTACTGTTGACGTAGGTCCAAAATTTATTGGAGTTAAAAGATACATCACTCTCTACTTTTAAAAGATAAGCTCTTTTGTACTGACGCCATAATTTTGATTTTTCTGGTATTTTTTTGTCGCCTATTAATAACAAAAGTCAGTAAATTCGATTGGTCAAAATTAATGTCACGTGACGTAAGAATTATATACCCAAAAAAATATTTTGTAGTACCTGCGGATTTTGTGTTTTTCTTATCTTGATCTTGATCTACAATAAAATGTTTAACAATATCAAAAAAATATACACGGTGAAGTCTGTAATTTTGCCAGGCCCCCTAGACGTTAAATAAAAATTAATGCAATAAATCCGCTCCTTTAAAACGGTAATCTTTGATACGCTCCTGGTGACGTTGGTTGTATTTTAGTGGTGTTTCTTTTTAGATTGACAGCTCTTGAAAAGTTTATTTTGCGGGAGTGTTCCCATAAATCTGCACATTAGCATGGGCGTCGATGTAGAGAAAGGATAGTGCCAGACTTGGTGGATTTATGGGTGGCAAAAAATTACTAGAACTAGAGCTCTAGAGCATTATCGACATTCTTCTTCTTCTTCTTGTCGTGTCGTGTCTTTTTTTCGGACCATCTATATATTTGTTTAAATTGACTTCAGCAAAAAAATAATTAGATACAGTGAGTCCACGCAGTATTTTGATTGATATATTATTGAAAAAGAAGCTTGGTGCCTTTTTAGTCCATTTTATCACTCGTGTTTATTTATTTATTTTGTATTTGTGTATAAATAACGCAATAAAATTATATGAAACTTTATTCTCCTTTTTTGACAGAACCTTTTCTTTCATTCATAAAAAGACAACTAATTCAACAACAACGATAAAACAAAAACATACATAGGTTGTGGGTTTGGTTCCATGCTCTATGTCATGTGTGACAACTCGCACTCTTTGAACGCGTTAATAAATTAATAGTCCAGTCATATTCTTTCAAAAACATACACAACATTTCTTCCCTCTTTTAAAAATTAAAGCGTATGTGATTAATTGGCCGAGAATCTGGATGGTGGGAATCTCGTCCGGTTTGATCTGCGAGGATTATGTGGCGCAGGTATCCTTTGCTGTTTTGGAACAATTGGTGTCGCTGGTACAACTGACCTTTGTTGTCTCGGAGTAAGTGGAGCAGCTGGTGCCCCAGGAGATGCTGCAGAGGAGGCTGTTATAACCGGACTATTTGAAGGTGCTGTAAGCTCATAGAAGCGTACTCGTCTTGGTAGTTGCGTAGTCTCTAGTTGTTTTGAGTTAGCTTCAGGATCACTTGGCGGTTTTTGATCTGGGAAACATCTAATTTGGTCGATGTGTCTTTTCGCCTTTTTATTGTCTCCATACTGAATCTCGTAATGGATATCTCCTAGGCGGGTAATGACAGTACCTGGAATCCATTTGTCCAACCTTGGGTTGCCAGACAAGAAATAAATGGATTGTCCTGGCTGAAATATTCTAAATGTAGAATCCATTTCGACACGTTGTTTCTGCATAACTTTGGTGTGCGTGTCTTCTGGTCGGACCAAGTCCAAGCGGGTGCGCAGGTTGCGTCCTAGGAAAAGTTGTGCCGGGGATTGGCCTGTGGTGGCGTGTGGGGCTTTGCGATACTGACGGAGAAACTCGTTCAGATTTGTTTGTAAGGTACTTTCTGTTGTTTCCATAGCTCGAAGGGCATCCTTTACCGTTTGTACATATCGCTCGGCTTGTCCATTCGTTGATGGGTGGTACGGAGCAGTCAGTTTGTGGAACTTTACGCCCGATCTTTGGAGGAAAGTTTTGAGTTCATCTGATGTGAATTGTGTTCCATTATCGGATACAATGGTAACTGGTACTCCGTACATGGCAAAGATGTCGTCTAAGATATTGACAGTTGCGATTGCCGTCGTCACCTTAGTAGGCTTCACTTCCAGCCAGTTGCTGTAGGCGTCTACGATGATCAGAAGCATTTTTCCGGCTACTGGGCCCGCATAATCAACATGAATCCTTTCCCATGGTGCCTTGGGATACTCCCAGTGGTGTTCTCTAAATTTGGGTGGTGCATTTGCATATCTAGCACATTCAATGCAAGACTTGGCGGCACGTTCGATGTCTGCATCGATACCTGGCCAAAAAACAAACGAGCGAGCCAGCCCTTTCATTTTGACGATGCCGATGTGGGCAGCATGCAGATCCTGGATGATAGCGTCCCGTAGTATTGGCGGTATAACAACTCGGTGCTCAAATAATAAGCAATTTGCCGCGAGCGTATACTTAGCTTCTGGAGCTTTAAATCCATGACGAACAAGGTCCTGTCCCGATTCCAATAGTTTGGTGATGTTACCAAGATGTTGATCTCTCCGGGTCTCCCGTGCGATGGTCTCTGCTCGGACTGGTAACTGTGTAGTTTGATGTACGACAAATTGGTCAAACTCGTCATAGTTCTCTGCTTCCTCCTTCCTACGTGACGAGTTGTAGTAGATGGTACTAACTGTTACCATTGCATGCACCCGAGAACAATAGTCGGCGTTCGCATTTGCTTTTGACGTTTTGAAAGTCACGTCAAAGTTGAAATTTGCCAAATAGTCCGCGTAGTTGGCCATTCGACTAATGCAGAGCACCGGGAGTGACTTTTCCGGGTGTAGGATCTGTGTCAGCGGTTTATGGTCTGTGATCAGCGTGAAATGGCGAGCATAGAGGTAGTTGAAGAACTTTTTTACAGCCCAAACGATGGCGAGTGCTTCTTTATCTATTTGAGGGTACCTTTTTTCCGCAGCCGACATCGTTGCGTATGCAATTGGACGTTCCTGTCCATTACTGAGTCGGTGAGATAGGACTGCCCCCAATCCCGTACTGCTTGCGTCTGTTGCCAACAGCAACGGAAGTGACGGATCGTACTGCATCAGGACTTGTGGCGAGATCAAAATCTTCTTGATGTCCAGGTAGGCCTCTGTACTAGCTGAAGTCCATGCAAAGGGGTCCTTGAGGAGCATATCTCGAAGAGGACGTTCCCTTGTTGACAGGTCGGGGATGAAAGAGCTGTAATATGTTGCCTTGCCAAGAAAAAGTTGCAGTTCCTCCGGTGTCGATGGCTTCAGAGCATCTCGTATCGCTTGAATGTGTCCATCCGATTTATGTATCCCATTTACGTCGACCTTGTGGCCCAAGGCTTCTAGGACTGTTTTTGCGAAAGAGCATTTTGAACGGTTGAGTCTTAATCCATGTATCCTAAAACGCTCCAGAGTTGACGTTAGTGCCTGCAGCAGGTTATAAAATCGATCCGCGTAGACGATGATGTCATCAAAGAAATTGACGACATTGGGTAGATCCTGGAGAACTGTGTCCATGCGTCGCTGCCAAATAGCGGGGATATTTGCTGCTCCATACACCGCGCGTGTTGGTCTAACGAGTCCATGGGTGGGAGTATTTAGCGTTAACGCGTGACTAAATTCTTCATCAACTTCTAGGTGCGTATAAGCGTCGACGATGTCCAGGTGGCAGAATAGGGTTGCGCCTCTCAACTTGTTGAAGAGATGCTCCACTTTTGGGATCGGATGTTCGTCAATTATGATTCTTGGGTTCAGTGTTGGCTTGTAGTTGCCGGTGATTCTTAATTTACCGTTTTTCTTGGCAACAATGTGGGTAGTTGAGGCCCATTCCGAGTAGTCGACTCGATTGTAAAATCCTGAGGCAATTTTAGCATCGATTTCTTTGGCGTATGCATCTCGTAAGGCGAGCGGTACTTCCCGCGCTCGGGAGAAGACTGGCATAGCTCCTGGTTTTAACTTCATTTTCGCTGGAGGACCTGTCAGTTTGCCAGGGGTTTCTCCAAATAAATCATCATATTTGGTTAGTAAATGGTCCAACTGTTTCTCTTGGTCGACGGTGAGGGCTTTCGGAACTTCTGTGGTGGATATTTGGTGCACTGGGGTTGGCTTGGTGAACAGGCCCTCAAAGTCTATTTCGTGCACAAATTCTGCGATCCATTCTCGGCCCAGAAGCGTGTCGAATTCTTCATTCACTACATAGAGATTGAGCGCCTTCGTGGTTGCTCCAATGGTGACGTTGACACAGACACGACCGATACAATTGATCCGGTGGCCCGTGTAACTGGCAAAGTTTCGGTCTGTCTTCTGTAAATTAAAAACATGATCAATTTTGTCAAGATTATGTTTGCTTATAATTGAGCAAGGAGCGCCTGTATCAAGTTCCATTTTGACTGTACTGTCCTCTATCTGGACTGTCAGTATCTGTCGTCCTGGTGATGGTACTGAGCCGATGATTTCAAGTTTACTTAACCGTTGTACTAAGTCGATTTCATCGTTGATCTCTCCGGAAGCAAGTTCTTCCTCGGTGAGCTGGTTCGTATTTTTAGTTTTTCTGGACTTACATACCCTGGCGATATGTCCTTTCTTTCCGCATTTGTTACATTTGCTGTTCAAGAATCTACATTAACTACGAGGGTGTGTCTCACCACATCCTGCACATGTGTACTGGTTATCCTGGGTTCTGTCATTGTGCTGAAATTGGTTGTCAGCTGCTTCCTGTTGTCCGTATACTTTCTTTCGCCCTTGTTGATTCCAGTTCTTACGCGATAGCGGTTTCTCGTATCCAATTTTGTTTGTAAGCTCGGTCTTCGCTTGTGTGGTATTTACCTCATCTGTTGTATTGCGCATGACTTCCAGCGCATGTGCAATTTCGTACGCGTCTGTGAATGATGTCGGTTTCTTCGAAATTATTTCGTCACAAATTTCTCGAGATTCCAGACCCAATAGTAGTTGTTCTATCAACATCCGGTCGAGAAATGTATCATATTCGCAATACACGGCGGCCTGCCTTAACCTCAACGAGAAGTTGGCAATAGTTTCCCCTTTATTTTGTCTGATCTGTCGAAACTTTATACTTTCGGCGAATTTATTTCGAGTTGAATCGAAGTGGCGTATCAGTTTCGATCTTATTTCATTGTAAGTAAGTGTTTCTGGATCAACAGGACTCACCAAAAACTTCAGTGCGTCATTAAGCTCGGGCCCCATATAGACACGTGCGTAACTTGCGTGTTTGTCTTCTGGAATTTTGCTCAGCTCAAGTGCCCAGGAGAAGCGCATGAAATAGTCGCTGATCATGGTTCCATCGGTGGAACGATACGATCCCATGGCGAACGGAGGCGGGCGCGACAATGCTGCTGTGACAGCGGCTTCTGTGGTAACATTAGTCGTGGAGGCTTGGATTGCGTTAGCTATCATGCTGGAGAAAGTCTGAAGTAGTTCAGGAGTAACTGTCGGAGTGGCTGGCATCGTTGGTGATCACTAAGTTGGTGCAGGAACACTATATACTCTCGATCCCACTTCTGACACCACTTTTGTATTTGTGTATAAATAACGCAATAAAATTATATGAAACTTTATTCTCCTTTTTTGACAGAACCTTTTCTTTCATTCATAAAAAGACAACTAATTCAACAACAACGATAAAACAAAAACATACATAGGTTGTGGGTTTGGTTCCATGCTCTATGTCATGTGTGACAACTCGCACTCTTTGAACGCGTTAATAAATTAATAGTCCAGTCATATTCTTTCAAAAACATACACAACAATTTAGTATACCGGAAGTAAATGACAAATTGTGTTTTGTAAATGTTCTATCTTCCAGTTTAGTTGGTTTTAATTTCCGCCTTTTCGGAATTCTGATATAAAATTAAAGCCATTATTATTCAGAATTAATTTTATTAATGACATAAAAAACAAAATCAATCTCAAACTTACAATTGTAAAAGGTTTATAAAATATTTAAATTAAAGCCATAGCTGAAATTATTACTATTTTTTAATTCTTCTTAGTACTACTAAGTAAGAAAAGTTGCAGTCCAATGCAATGGTCTAATGAAAAGTGGATTGTGGTAAAAACTAAATAATAAAATATTCAGGGAATTAAGTTTAAACGAATTAAAGTTGTTTATATCTACAGTTGAAAGTAGTAACATGTACAACTAAAACAGAAATCAAAATGTCAATAATGTAATAAATAAAGAAAGGGGAGGAATCTCAAAGTCATTACAGTAGAAAATATAATTAAAAAATTAAAATAATTCCAACTTAAATATGACCAAGACGAAAAATAAAATAAATAAAACCCAAAGCAATATGTAACAAAATAGGAGCAACCGTTTCACTTCGGAAAACAACTACTCCTTTTGTAACAGGTATTGAATTATATTCAAAGGAAAGACGGCAGAAATAGTTATTAAATTTTAACACTCTACCTTTGATTTTGTTCACTAAGGAGAACGTTCTTATTAGGACTCTTCGTTAATTCCATTACAGACTTAAATTGAGAACCATATAATTATTGCTAAAGAGTTCTAATAAGGACAAAACCAGTTCAAGAATGACGTTCTTCTTAGTAAGTAGTAATAGCAGCACTATGCCAGATTTTTACTTAGATCTAGGAAAAAAATAAGCCAAATCCAAGTTGGCCGCTATATTAAAAACAATTACCGAATGCATTACAAGGTGTACTGAGAGTTTTTATTACAATATAAAGTGTAATTAAAGTAGTTACTTCTAATAAATTGGTACTTACTAATTAAAACACAAAGAAAAATTGCTTAAATACATATTATGGGTCTAAGATAGCTTATTAATATCAAAAGTGTTATTACATGAATTATTATCGAAGGGGTACTTAAAGCAATTATTACCACTAATAATAAAATACTGAAATGCCACTGATTTAGTATATTATGGAAAATCCTCACAATTCTTAAATTTCTCCATCACTATCCCAAAATGTTTCCCAAATTTTTAAAAAACTCCACCAGTGTTGGAATTTAATTTATATCTCTGGTGTCTTTCCTTTGGGGATCCGGAAGTTTCGCCCCCCACATTTCGCCCCGCACATTTCGCCCCCCACATTTCGCCCCTGCACATTTAGCCCCTGCACATTTCGCCCCAAGACGTTTCGCCCCCAACACATTTCGCCCCCACACATTTCGCCCCCACATTTCAAAAATGAATACATTTTTTCAATGTAAATGGATGTAATTGTATATTTGAACTTAGTTTTAGTTCTAATTAACTTTTTCAAATAAAATTTTTATATGTTGTCAAATTTAAAGGTAATTTACCTATGAATATATTTTTTGACAAATCTCGTATACTACTGGAAAAAATTGATATCTGATAATTGTATTTTAGAGTTTTAACATAGTTCCAACTTACTGAGACGTACTGTATAATTAAATACATTTCGCCTCCAGCCTGAAATAATGATACAAAAAAGGTTTTAAATAAAAAGTGTATATTTTATTATATATAATATATTAAAAAACTGAATTAAAATGTATAATTGAGAGCTATTCCTCTTAAATAATCTAAACGATCTTTTTCTTCAAATTGTGTGGTAAGCCGTTGTAATCTTGTCCCAATTGCTGCGTATGTTTTATTTTTAGCTGTAGTCGGCTTCCCCGCTCGTATCTGGGACATTGAATAGTTTACAATTGCTTGCTCTTTTTTTAAGATATTTATAAATTTGTAAATATTGGGATGTAAGCTTCCACAAGAAGCTACAAATCCGCGATGCCAGCCCTCTACATGATTGTTGGTTCTGTGACCATTTTGAAGACTTCTGTCGTAAACATTCCACAACGGAATTGGAAAAGACGGTGTTCGCCTTTCTTGTTTGCGGTTTCGTCGTCCGATGTAATTGTCTTCAAAATAGTCGGCAATCGGAAGAGCTTCTTCAGGAAAACCCGCTTCAACCAAATGGTCAAAAGTAGCTTCGACTTCGCCTGGTGGTACAAACGCTAAAGCTGGGAGCATTCTTAGCCACATTGCAAACTCGTGATTTTCCTGATACTGTACCTGCAAAATATTAAATAACTTAGTTTTTTATCTAATTTACGTGGCAAAAAATCTTTATATAACAAGTATGTAAAACTATCCTTTTCACGGAGTTTTCGCATTCGCAAATGGCTCTTGCAAGAAAATTCCCATTCGGAAAAAAATGGTACTTTACATACAATAACAATAAAAATTTAAATCAAAAAAGTACCTGTAAGCCTTCGCTTTGAATTCGTCTCCAGATACTTTGAGTGAAGTGGAAAAAACATGCTGTCACGTTCACCCCAGGAAACTCCTCTTTGAAGGCATGTATTGATGCTAATTCAAAATCAGACATGATAGTCCTAGGTTGTAAGCCGGGCTGAAGTTGCTTCAATTTTTGCAGTAGTCGTAAATAGGTTTGTTTAGATTTGTTTGTAAGCAAAGCATATACAGCTGGCAAAACCCTTTCGTTGACTTTCGCATGTATGGTGTACAATTGGCTGAAAATAGTTGGAGCTGTACTAAAAGTACCATCAACGTACCAATCCTTGGAAATTAGAAGATTCGAGAGATTTTCTCTTGTTGCAAACAGAAGCATCCTATTAGGCAGAAACTGATCTTCAGAGTCGAACAGCAAAAATGGTTGCGAAACACCATCTACAATTATTTGTTTGTACTCCTAAAAGTAAATATCTGTCAGCATTTTGTAAAACTTGTTCATAAAAATTTCTAAAAAGTCACATTTATAAGTTATTTTAAACTTACCTCTGGAATAACCATTTCCTGTGCATGTTGGGGAAGGAGTGGAATTCCAGTAATTTTCCGGTTCATTCGAATGCTTCTTTTAATGCTGTCTTTTCTAGGTAATGCTGCACTAACGTTGCTGTGTACACCTGAGACAGCAGTAGCCAAAATTTGTTGTGGGGACTCCTGTGTGGTTTTTGCTGTTTCTTTTATCGATTGTAAAACTAGTAAAGCTTCACTTCTAGTTGCCTCTGCTGGATGAAGATGTTCTTGGACAATTTTTACAACAACAGGAGAATCCCTTTTTGTCCAAACACGCCCTTTGCAGACGCTTCTTTTTTCACACACCCATATGCTATTTTCGCCATCCGAACTTTTTTTAGAAAATAAATAGACGTGATTCTTATGAACCAGTTTATCTTTTCCACGGTTTGATTTAACGAAAGACATAATAATTATATAATATATATCAACAATAAATCACTTTAGTTGTTCAAATGAAACTGAAGGTTTGTAGATATTGGGAATATTTATATTATAATTGTTGAGGGCAGGTAGGTTATAATTATAATCCTTTTTGATTTGATGGTTTTCAATAATGTATAAACACTTAATAAATATTTGATTGGACCATTAAAGAAAATTATCTAATTATAATCCTTTTTGATTTGATGGTTTTCAATAATGTATAAACACTTAATAAATATTTGATTGGACCATTAAAGAAAATTATCTAATTATAATCCTTTTTGATTTGATGGTTTTCAATAATGTATAAACACTTAATAAATATTTGATTGGACCATTAAAATTATTACACTTAATAAATGTATACTACTGGAAAAAATTGTTATCTGATGATTGTATTTTAGATTTTAGAACATGTATAACTTTTTAGGAAGAATACGGTTTTTGGTTTTTTCCTAAAATTAATAATAAAAAACTTTGGTATTGGTACGGTATTTGTGATAGAAACAAATAATTATTATGACCGTTTATAAATATTATATTGGGGGCAAAATGTGTGGGGGCGAAATGTGTTGGGGGCGAAATGTCTTGGGGCGAAATGTGCAGGGGCTAAATGTGCAGGGGCGAAATGTGGGGGGCGAAATGTGTGGGGCGAAATGTGGGGGGCGAATGTTCCGCAAATCTTTCCTTTGGATATAATTCAATGCATGTTGAGGTATTAGCTAAAGCCGTAGTTGGTTTTCGAAGGGAGATCACTACGGTTTCACTTCGATTTTGTGACATATGACTTTGGTTTTTTTTTTTTAAATATAATCATCATCATCATCAGGCTTAGAACAATAATACCAAACAAAAAATAACTTTAATGGAGCTTAAGGGAAAAATAACTGTTTTAACTGTTGCAGATCTCGATCACGGTGTGATATCTTGTTCTAAAATTGCCAATGAATACCAAGTTATAGACAAGACAAAAATGACAGTGGATATAAAAACATCCAGTGTAACCAACGAATTGCAAACGTTCACGGTGTCATCTACGTACCCACATAACATCAATGTTCTATGAATATGCTAAGAATGTTTTGTTTATGTTCTTAGTATATCCTTTCTAGAATGTTCTTAGAACATACCTAGTATATACTTTGAAAGTATATTCTACAAAGTATATACTGCATGAGTACGTGCTATGAAAGTATATTCTAACAAGTGTATACTGAGCACGTGCTATAACAGGACATTCTTAGAAGATACTAAAAGTCATATACCCAGCATGTACCTCATATTCTAAGAATGTTCTAAATGCTTGCAGGTAAAAATCAACACCAAATACATGTAAAAACACGTTTATATACATATCTATATGAATTTTTCCCAGGTGCCCATGTGATAATTCGCTAGCAAACGCACTAATGTTGAGTGTTCAGGCCAAAAAACATTAACAACCTTAATAGAAGAGAAGAAGAAGAAGAAGAATAACATAACCTACAATTCCTACAAATTTTTTTGATCTCGTTTCAGTTTGTAATAGGTAAATAAATTAATAAAAATTAATTGCATTGTATGTTCTATATAAAAATAAACAAATTTTACTATTTGTAGTTTTTAGGACCTATAAGTGATATTAGAACAGAGGATATCCCAAATATTAATTGCCAGTGTGAATTTACTAACATGGTTAATATTAATGGTGGATTGAAATTAAAATATAGTGTTACCAGAATTACATACATGCTTTCTGTGAAAAAAAAAAAAATCCTGAAAGGTCAGAAATTGACCTGGAATAACTAGAAAACTAGCTAAAGGAGGACGAAAACTACAAAATGGTGGTAAAAGTAATTAACATGAAATATATTTAAACTTTCATTAAACATAATAACCATAACATGGATCCCTTGTTTTTGTTAGTAGAATGCCATGCACAATCTTAATGTTTTACGTTTATTTAAAATATTCCATTAGCTATGTATACTTAATTTGTATATGTACCAAGTTTGTTGATTTTTTTTATTTTTTAGGTTCAATGAAGATCCAATGAAATCAAGCAAAAGAAACTCAAGCCATTATACAAAAAAATATTGGTTGGTTTAGGCCAAAGAAAGAATTTGTAATAAAAATAAGAATAGTTATGAATTTTTTGAAATAAAGTTTTAAAAAATGGTCACAACTTTCATTATATACACTTATTTTTTAATGTTCAATAATAATGAAACATCCAGTTATGGGGTGTTTAGTATATGCCTAGCATATACTATATTTAAATACTTTGCATATTCTTAGAACGTACTATCAAATTAAAGTAGATACTTATTGCATACTGTACATATACTTCATCTTCATAGCACGTATAAACAACGTCACGTAACACATGCTTAATAAATGCAAATAAAGTATATTCTCAGCATATGTAAATTCTTAAAAGTATATACTAAGAATATGCTAAGAATGTATAATTGTTATCTGGGTAGTTGCCAAATTATTATGAGTATTGGAAAGTATTGTTACAAGGATTGTTTATGATTATAATTCGGTATTGACTATACATAAGGCTCTAAAGGGCACAGAAATCTTTCAAAATTACATAAGGGAAGTATATTTGTATTCTAAATGCCAGTTATTATCAGTATAATATATTTTTGCAAGTATTATAGTTGTATAGCGTTTATCTGAAAAGTACAGCTTCTGGAACAAATTCATAAAAACCCGTATTGTTACTATGGCAATCAGCAGCCGGGTTGTAAGTTGAACAGTTAAAAAAATTTATCCATTTGGGCAAAAACTACAAATGAATTGAAAGAAAAAAGTGATAGGTAATATATTTTTTATCTCACAATGTCGGGTATAAGAAGTTATATAGAATTAGTTAGTATTCAATATCATCTAGACAAAAAACAAAAACATATCTAAATTAGTAAATAAAATATGACCATTCTTTGACAGAGATATATTTATTTGTATTATGAAAATAATGTTTATGTCAACAAACTTATGTTCAGTATATGTAACAATTTGTAAAGATAACTCTTGTATAATTATGATATTAATATTTAAAGGTTTTCAATAAGGGCTTGAAGATATCACAGTTCGAAATTTCTTTTATTGACCATTATATTTTTTCTTTGTAATAAAAGCATTAGTTTCTGTTTTTCAGTAAAGCTCCATAAATCAATTCATCATTGTAATCTGAACGGTACTTAAGCGCAGTAAAGTTACAACTAAACAATATAATAAACTTTTAAAATGAAATTCTATTTTTATTTAGAATTAAATAAGTTAGCTAAAAATTTTGACCGTATGAACTTATTAAAAATATAAATAATTACGTTACAAAGATTCATATGTGAATTTTCAATTTCTATTGATGTGATAGTTACTCATCTGCGTTTTACAATATCAATACATAGCTTGGCTTTGGCACAAAACCCTTTGTAGAAAAACTACTCAGAATCAGAATCTTGGTATTATTATTTGTGAACTTAAAACGTGGTCCACTAGTAAAAATATTTGGTATAATAATGATATATCATCAATTGTCACTGCCACTGGTAAAATCTAAAATTTAAAAAAGCGTATTATAATAATAAGAAGACATTATTCATATTTTAAATGGATCGATTACTACCATGTTTTAGAATTAAATAAAGTGTAACTCTTAAATTAATAAACATATTCCAAATAGTTTAAGATCCCTTGCGTCATGTTAATAAAAATTATATTCCTTCTTCTACAGTCAGCACTCTAGCTCCATATATGGACATTTTAACTCTATCATAGTTTTTTGTTTTAAACTCCATCCGGACTGGCAGCAACATAATCAAATTCGTAATCAATAAAAAGTCCACATTTAGAAACTTTTTCTTGTAAATAAATTTCTTAGTCTTATTTTGCTCTGGATTTATTATCCATGCCATACTAGGTGGCTTTAGAATTGGCAAACTTTTTAGAAAATCTTTTTTGCAACGCGTATCAAAGAGTGCGACAGATCAAAACCACGCACGATAGCAAAAAAAAATGATTTACTTAGTTCGAAAAAATATACATTACTTTAACAGATGCTGGAATTATTTATTCTTAACTCGAAGATATGTTCATCAAAAAAAACTCCCTTGTAATATAAAATTTATAATTCACATACCTTTTAATTTCAAATATATTTTTTTAATAAATAAAATATAAAATTAATTTAAAATAATTGAGCGAAATTACTGTATGTAAAAAATAACAAAGTGTGCAGACACAAAACAAAATAAATTCAAATCACTTGTTTACTGTTTATCAATTATAAATAGTAGAAAAGGATATAGATTTTGTTGAATGTCACCCTCTAAGAAAAATATAAGAAAAATAAATGCTCCTGTAGGTAAAAATTAAATATATTGTTCTCTTCTAGCATTTTTATTTGTATCTCTTTTCGTTAGAAAGACATCTTATTAGATTTTTTTCCAAAAAAAACCGATTCAAATTTTCAAAAAGTGACTCTAGACGGGTACGGGTTGAGCCTTTACCTGTTATGATTTTTTATTTTAATAGAAACTATGAAAACGAAACAAACACACACAGACACACAGATATATAAGGTTCGAATCCAGTAAGTTATCATTCTGTAAATTGGATCGAAACCTGCTAGACTCATTTTTTCCAGCCCGCTGCTAACTCTCCTGCAGGGTACTCAAGATAAATATCAGTAGATTTGTATACCATCCCTTCTAAAAGGGCACGAAGGATAATGTAATAATTTGGCAATTATTTTAATTAATCTAAAAACCATAAAAATCTCATATAAATTTTCAAGTACTTTCATTCATTTGAGCTAGGAATATTAATAACAGTTATTATAATATCAAGGAAAATAAATATATTAGTTGATCAAAAATTTCAAAGAAAGCACGTCTCAACTAATATTTAAACGATTTGGGAACGAGGGGAAGAGATAGTGACTGAGTGGGCCGGGCGTTACGCTGTCCGACTACTCACCGACGCCGATAAAGCGTATCTCGGGAATTTTAAAGTAATTTTTAAAGTTGTGATTAAATAATAAATATCAGCCAACCGATTTTAAACTTAGTGAAATCGAAACCACGTTTCGAGCAAGGTAAGCCTTCCTCTTTCACTATATTAAAATTGTGACAGTTCTCCTTTCATTTTGCCAAATTATTTAGTTAATTCTCTTCGTAGATTTTATAGGAATTGATATAGTTTATTTTTTGACTTTGGTAGCTACAAGATCCAACGAGATTTCTGACACATTTTGCCATTTATTCTTATAGTCTTTATCGGTACTTAATTATCGTCGGCTGATTTACCGAATCAGGCGAGAGTCTCAGGGTGGATCTTGTACCTATAAACATAGGATATCATTTGATGGTTTTTTCATATTTAAAATTGTAACATGTTTAAATATATTGAGTGAAATATATTGAGTTGTTAAACTTTCACCTGTTTTTTATCTTATGTGTGTTACGAGTTGTTTGAGTTCAGCCCGAGTTCCATAAAGAAGAACGACCTCTAGTCCAGATAAGCTATCTAATAAAATCCAGAATTCGATAATTGAATAATTATTTAGGTGTTCCTTTTAATTCTTAACCAATACATACTTAACTGTGAAATATATATTCCATCCGCATCAGGTCTATCTTCCCCTTTTTTCAAAAGACACTTCGGGCACTTTTGCGAAGCCTTGGCGAACCTACCCCCGAGTAAGGACTATAGGTGCCTATTATCAGTTTGCCAAACCATTTCCTTAACCCGCTCACACTATTCATCACGGGGGAAAACTATTTTATTTTTAAACCTATTATTTTATTTTTTTCCTTTTTTTTTGTCACGGTGTGAGTGGATAAGCTCTAAGGACCTTATCCCCTGACTGTGACTGGTGACAGTCGCTGCCTTTACATTTACAGTGTACCTCCGTTGATGACTAGAATCCTTTTAGCCGCTACATTGTTATTTAGTGACAGAAGTTAGTTTGACGGTGGTTGTTACAATAACATACTATCGTCATTTAAGCAGGACGTTGATAAAGGCTTGCCTCTGTTATGTCGTCTGTTTGTGTTTCTTGTGTGTGTAAATTCTGTTATATCCCTAGTCCTGTGAAAGTTCTCCTAGTCTCCTAATTTAGCGACACTAGGTGAACCTTCTCCAACTAGTCGTCTCTTATACGAAACCAATTTGAAATATCCGTTTTTTTAATCATATAAAATGATACCATAAATTGTATTATTTACGTTTTTATACTTCGTCGAAATAGAAGTCAAAATCCCCTTTGGCCAGCTGAATAATAAGAATTTTTAGAAGAATCACATCCTTACAATTCGTATTATTTGTTCAGCCAGCAGGTAAATAAATTTACCGTGAATTGTTGTTCTCATCTTAAACGAGCATAAATATCTGCAAACGCGAGTAACCCAATAAATAAAGTGGCATGTCTAAGAAGCCTGACGGTTTCTTAGAAAATGATAGAATAACTACAAGTGAGATTAGCATGTGAGTTATTCAGTAAATTGCACAGATTGATCACTTGTAGTGGTATTTACATGTGCTAATTACAACGGTATGCCGAGTAAATTATTGCGAAAAATGAATCTAAATCGGAGATAAAAATAGTGGGGGTGACAAGAGCAAAAATACAATTCTGGGTAGTTTAGTAACTTCTTAAAACGCTCTTTTAGATGCCAGGATACAGAGTCAGGCTTTACTAGGAATTTACCAGCGTATCCAACTTCTCGAATGTGGTCACCTTAAAAGTAAGAAACAACTCAAAATCAGTCAAATATTGATACATTTTATTGAAGTTAAAAGACCACCAGTTTCGGCATTAAGTCATCTTACGGTCAATATTTTGAGAAGAAAACAGATATAAAATGTTAAACATAAATAAAAATTATATTAGTACATACCTATGTGACAAGTCAAAAGCGCACACAAATCTGAGAATATCTCCAAAATAGTAAAAAAAAATACAGTATAAATGGTTGATATCGAGCACTAACGTAGACAAGGTAGTTATAAGAAACAAGCAGCAACATGTGGGGAAAATTAAAAAATTAACAAGATGGAAAAAAGTTACAATAATTAGCAAAGGTAAACCAAAAATGATTATTATACAGCATTAAAAAATACATATTGTTTATGGAAGGTAGTGACTAGAAGCGCTTATTTAAAAGAAAAAAAGTATAAGAGAACAATCCTATAGGAACCGTCAAGATAACTTATTATGCAAGCCCATTCATTTATGGAGACAGATAATGAAACATACCGTGGGATTCAGCCAAGTTAATTGATAGGAGATGTACATTAATTTTTCTAAGCTAAATCATGATAGACTATTAAAAACTATAAGAAAAAAGTTTTAAAATAGAATGTAGGTGGAATATAACAAAAGGAGCCTACCCCAAAAAACAGCAGAACAGTTAGACACTTGGTATTATCGAGATTAAGTTTCCTCGATGGGAGATAAATGGTCATTAACGCATGCAGATTTCGAAAAAATCTGAATATGATTACTTATAAGAATAATACTCCAAGCAAATAAGTCCTTTTGGCAATTTTAGAGAGTACTCGAGAAAAATTGAGTAACGAATATTAGTATTTTAAATAATTCAAGTTTAGGTATAAAAAAGGAATAATAATAATAAGTCAGTAACAAACAAAAACGAGAGTATGTTGTTTTTCTAAATGATAATTGTGTCATTTAACTCTCTAACAGGTGACAGTGATATTTTCTAATATTTCATTGATGTAATAACAACACTTCTGTATTCTGTATTCTTTTCCTCACCTTTAATATATTTGGTTTGTTTGGGTTATGTAAGTAATAGCTGGAACAATAATATCCGCTTAATTTCGCTACATTCATCCTCTCCCTTACACTTGGTCATTAGATTTGGATTAAGTTTTTTATTATTAATTATAATTTATTGACTAAGTTTAATTTTAACTTTTGGTATTCATATCTTCAAAAATTGTTTTGTACAGATCACCTTAATGCGCATGCTCATGTGAAGCACGCCATTTTGTACTTAATTACGCTGTGTGCTGTCCAGTTTCTTGAATTCTCGTTTATACGCCACGATTATTGTATGGGTGCATTTTTACTTTCTCCAACGTTTAGGAGGATCCGGCAGGTAAGAATGCTGAGAACCCCAACAAGCAAGAAAAAGGTTGCTTCCACTCCTTCTTTGGGCCTTGTTCTTTTTTTGTCTGTTCTCTACCGTCTCATTTTGTGAGGTTAAACCCATAAAGTTCCCATTGGCTTCCACCAAGCAATTCCTTTCAGTGGTTTAATTAGTTCAGTCACTGGAGTTTCGGACCCTAGGAATATTTCACCATTTTTTGAAAGGAAGAATGTTGCCTAGAGTAATCGAAATCACTTATATGCATTTTCCAGAGACTTCGGCGATACTAATGTCTGTCCCTTAAGCCTTGGTTTCTTTGAACACTCCGTCGCGGTGAGCGGACAGTCCGTCGACCGCTGAGGACAGCAATTTTCGCCCGAGGTAGTTTGTTAAAAAATATAGAAAATGATATTTTCTCTATGTCTGTACGTGCTGTTTATGTATTATGAATGTAAACGAAAGGTACTAAAATGGATGCAATTAAATTGTTTGCGTTGTTATTATTGTTGGAAGAGGAAGAACAAGAGGAACTGGCAATTGCAACCGTCAAAGTTTCCAATAAGCCAGTGGATGAGTTGTTTTTGTGTCGCGATACAGAAGGTGCCTTTAATATCACTGTGCAGCGAAGGCTTTTTGGAAATGAAACCAAATTTAGGGAGTATTTTAGACTTTCTACAGATCTTGTTGAATTCGTGTTGAGTTTTATAAAGGACATAATTTCCAAGAAACCTAAAAATAAAGTCATGATGTCATCTCTATGTGTGAATTTGTCACTCATTGTTTTAAAATTAATAACAATATAGTCTCCGCACACGCCGACGATTCCGCTGATATCAAACTCAACAGATATCAACCGACTCTTCGCGACAAATCAGCGGCATGACGCCGTCCTGCTCAGCTAAGCGGATTCAAGAAAACCATTCCCATTTAAATACTCTGGTTGGATAAAATCGTCAAAACGCGACGGTTGACGGACTGTCCGCTCACCGCGACGAAGTGTTCAAAGAAACCAAGGCTTTAAAACCTTTAGAATTTTTAGTTTGTTCTGTATGTAAAATTCATGTTCTTCAGGTGCGTCTTTTTGTGTTCCTGTAATTAGGTACCACATCAATTTGTCTTTCCTTTAATATTAAGTATTTATTTTACCTAATTTTTTTCTCCCACCACTCTATTGGTCCTTGGAACTTTTACCGTAATAACTTCTCCATTAGTTGGTTCATAATTTGTACATTAGTTAGTTTTAAAGAATTTTTGATGTTCACATCACTAGTTATGTCTTTACAGGTCTATAATTAATTTTGTATATTAAATGTAACTTATTTCATTCTTCCTTTAAGACCTGAAGATGGTTTTAGTACCGAAATCGACTACCACGTAATTTAATAATTAAATATTTTTTGTGTTGGATTGAGTTTAAGTATCATATCTTAAGGAGGTCCTTTCGCCACCAATGTTAAATAAAAAATATTAGATTATGACTAAAATTAATTTTTTTCTAATAGTAGATGTCCTTATTTATCTATTAGTGAACTTTTAACTATACCTTACCGTGAAAATTTCTGAGAAAATTTTTTTTAAAAAATGTGTGTGTTTGTACAGTGTCTTATGAGAAAGTAAGACTTCAACAACAATTTTCGAATTATAATTAATTTTACTATTATTTATTGATTAGATGGAGCAGAAAAAATCTAAAAATAAGGTTTTTGAAATATTTAGGTTTTGTTTTTTACAATAAAATATATAGGTTACCGTGGAATTTATTGAGAAATTATTATTAAAAAATCACAAAAAATTTTCAACTAGGTTACTTGAAAATTTTTTGTGATTTTTTAATATTAATTTCTCAATAAGTTCCACGGTTTACTATATATATTTTATTGTATAAAACAAAATCTAAATATTTCAAAAACCTTATTTTTAGTTTTTTTCTACTCCATCTAATCAATAAATAATAATATAATTCGAGAATTGTTGTTGAGGACTTACTTTCTCGTGAGGCACTGTACAAATACTTACATTTAAAAAAAAAAAAATCTCAAAAATTTGCAAGGTAAGGTATAGTTAAAAGTTCAGTATTAGATAAATAAGGACTTCAACTATTAGAAAAAAATTAATTTTAGTCATAATCTAATAACTTTTTTTTTAACATTTGAGGCGAGAGGTGTGGCGAAAGGACCTCCTTAAATTTCTATCAATTAGCAGTTTCCATTAACATGTACGCCCATTTTTTCCATTTTAATGTTAAAGTATTATAGGTATTAGGTAGGGACAGAAGTACTGATAAAGAATACTCAGAAGAACAGTCATATATTTTAAAATGTATAGGTATACACGCGTATATTGTCACGATTCCGTCATTTGACATATGTTTTCCGCCCTGTATCGTTGTCATCGATAAGTTATTCGAAATTGTCTTGTGGGTTGTGACTGTGATGATAGTAGGATTTTTAAAATTAATTGATAGCTTTTGGGAAGATTGTTAGAGGGTTTTAGAAAATATTCTATTGAAGTTAAAATAGATATAAAAGTTTAAGGTTTTATATCGTAGAGATGAAATAAAAAAAGTATACAAAAAAAGATAAGAAAGTTTTATTAAAATTAACGATACGTGCAAATCGAATAGCAGGAAGGAATACTTAGCAGGAAGGGGAGTTCAGCAGAAGGAAAAAGTAGAGGAAAACAGTAAAAGGAAACCAGGTAAAAGAACAGGAGGTATAAAAAGTCAGAAGAACGGAAAGCAAAAAAAGGAGCGAAGTTTTTTTTTTAATTTTTGTAAGATGCCAAAGGAGCTATAACCATAAGAGCTGTAGGATATTGGAATGGTTTAACCTTTTCGGGGTGAAACATGCAAGCGTCGGTACTCATACTCGTTACTCGTCAGCTAGATGAATCAGAAGTATTGAGTAGTTTAAAATGTAAAGTACTCGAAAATTTTCGAGTATAAGACCCATCAGGATGAAAGTACCAATTACTAAGTGCTTTGAGTACTTGAGTACAATTTACTCGAGTACTGCCCAGATCTGGTAGTAACGTGAATCTTGCAAAAGAACCGACGGGTATGGCAATAAGTTCATTTAACTACCACAAACATTAAAGTCGCTAGTTCGCAAAAGATGCAAAATGTTGTCGGTCGTAGTAGTAACGTCTATACTTCAAAAACTTATGGCCAAGTCCGAAGAGATGGAAGAAGAAGAAGTAAATCGGATAGGTAGCTAAATAAGTTTTAACGTGAAGATTGGAGTTACTGTTGAATTCAGCGCAGGAGTAAATGTTGAATCCAGAGCAGGAAAAGTCTTTCAAATTTGAGGTTTTAAACCAATTGAAAAAATTGAAAATATGATATTAATTAACATTTACCACATCTGTACGGTTTCGAAGTGGGACAGAGCACTTAGGTTGTAGTATAAAGTTTATTCTTTTATCTACTCCTATTAATTTATATATTAATTATTCAACTGCTTTTGAGCAATTATTAGTATCAATAAACAAATAGCGTGAGTTTTAATAGGGAGTTATTATAACTCACGCTGGGCTCCTACGATAATTCGGCATATAAATAGTGTGCGCAGTAAATTCTTGGAAATTTTAAAGTCGATGAATCTTCCATTGGCGTGAGAAATTTTAAAGTCGATGAATCTTCCATTGGCGTAAAATGTTAGAAAGATTTTTTAACAATTGGAAAGGAATGAATAATAATTAAAAGACTTTAAAATTATTAAATTGTCAACGCCTCTCAGTAGGCGGAACAGTCAATTATTACGTTGATGGGAATAATGTCATTTGATATTTTAACAAGATAATTTTGACGTTGTCAAATCAATTTCTAATAATAGTGCTAAAAAAAGATGAATTTAGCTAGTGAAGATGAGGTATTATGTACACCTCCAGAAATAAGAGAAATAGCTAATAATGCAATACAGAATTTATTATCAGAAAAATCAAAAAACAAGTATAAAGGTGTATACTAAAATTTTCAAGATTAGTGTAACTCGTTTACAGAAAATGTACCTTTGGCATATTTTAATAAACTTAGCAATAAATATAAATCATCGCCTTTATGGACTTTCCACTCCTTGCTAAGAAGCACAATCAACATAAATAATGGAATTAATATAGAGAATTATTCAAAATTACGTGCGTTTCTTAAACGTCAATCAGAAAAACATATATTTAAAAGGCAAAAACATTTACGCCAGAACAACTTAATAATTTCATAAATAAAGCTCCTGATGAGAAATATCTGGCGACAAAGGTAATAGCGTTTACAAAGATTTAAACGTTTTTATCATATAGTCAATTATATAATTGTTTCTCGATACTTGTATCTTAGTATTTATTGTTATACTCGTAGACGAAGTATAGTATTCAACTTGCGGTAATGGTCGTAACTCACTTCATGAATTACAGCACTCGCCTGCGGCTCGTGCTGCAAACTTCATCTGCGTGAGTTATGACCTGCATTACCGCTCGTTAAATAATATACTAATATACACCCCACAACAATTATCGCATCACTAAAATGTTTGCAATGTATGTTTATAAAAACAGGCAGTGCTAAAAAACTGCATTTCTCCTCTAATAACAGAGAGAATAAAACAATCAAAAAAATAAAATTTTGCGAAAAATGAAGCTAAAGTAGGCTATTAATTATAACATGCTATTATTGCTGGTACACTCCACAGGGTGTTACGAATTTTACAACCAAAAACCTATATTATTGTAACATCCGGTATATACTCTAAAATTAAATTTTATTTAAAGAATTAAAGAGATTACTATTCCTGAAGAATCAACTTATCTTCCAAAAAAAGAATATTCAAATCAATCCAACGGTTCAAAAAAAAAACTCCAAATTTTTGAAAACTATTAGTGATGCGATAATTTTTGTGAGGTGTGTATATCACCTAAATGGAAGATTTTTGGTATACTTATTCTCATTATAGAACAAACCAAATAGGTAATATATTTTTCATATTTACGAACAAATACGTGTAGAACCCTAACTTTTACATTGCAATTGATACAATTATTTTATTATATTTTGATGCTGCTGCAAATAGTTTGTTTAGATATTGACAATTCATTGTCTCCGAGTTAGATTCGAGTTACCAATTCAAATTAATAATTCGAATTCGAAAAGACGGTGTACGTAAAACACGAATAGGTGTATTCGAATCCTAGTGAGAGATAGAACTTTTTACATTTTTCCATAAATGCGTTTCCACTTTGGGGATTAAAATAGAATTTTCAGTATTTCGTAAAGGTAATTTAAAAAACGTATATTTGGGAATTTTTTAGGAATATTATTCTTGAAAATTTAGGTGATTTAAAAAATAAAAAATAGTTTTGAATAAATATTTTGCTTTTTACCCATAGCTTCTACTAAAATGGTACATAAACAAAGTATATATTTTAAACCTTCCACTCCTTACTGAGACTACTATGACAACAAGTCCATCGCGACACATTCTTAAAATAAAAAGTAGATCTTATGTAAACAAAAAAGTTGGTCACCCCTGTTATATTATACAGTGAAACGTATCAAACTTTACTGACCTATCCCGATTATAGAAGTGTGAACCGCATTATGGCATTTCGTTATCAATAACAATTTCAATATAGTTTTATTGTTAAAATATATTCCCCACTCACCCCTAAGTTACATATAATAAGCTTGAGAAATCTGATATTTGCTGTATAAATATCAAACTGTATTCATATTCATAACAGGTTATAATATGTCCATGCATCTTTGTCGTGCATATTTTGATTCATGGTTTTGAATGAGAAGAAAACGTTTTGTGAGAATTTTAATTGTGAATAATTGTCAGATTTGTGATTTGTGTGTTGATATACACAGGTTTCGAAATACTATTACTAATTTACTTGTTAATGGTAATAGAAATCATTAAATTATGATTATTGGATGTAATTACTTATATCTTAATTTTGCTTAAAAGTGAGCAGATATTCTTTCTGTAGAGAAGAAGCAAGTAGTAGGTGTGTGTATACACACTGGATGATTAAAAGTTGAGGAGGAATGAAAGTGTGCAAAGTTGTAGGAATATCTACTAATCAGATCTGGTGGCAATGTTACCAGTTGATCACTGGTAACATCTGCCTTTCAGAGATACCCGCATTGAGTTGAACTTTAATGCCGGGACTCCTCTTCGTTAGGGAACCGCAGAGGACCGACTCCGGCGTAATAAATTTGCTTTTTCCCCAGGGGGATGCTTTGGGGAAAACTAAAAATATAACGATATTTCATTTTGAAGTCTGTCGACGCACCGTAAAAGACAAATGACAGATGAAGCAGTCAGATGACAAGTGATTTGATGAAATTGATATTTTGACATTTAGTATTCTGTCAACATAAGAAAATAAAATACAAAACCCCTAAATTGTGAATATTGGCAGATATGAATGACTAATTTTGTTTTCTGAAAGTTAACTTGATTAGTGGCGAGAAATTTTGAACTACAAACATTCTTAAAATTATAAATGATTTATTACAAAATTTACAAAGGGAACAAATGACGTTATATTACAGTGTTAATAAAAATGAGAGTAAAGACCATAAAATAAAATAAATAGAAAACCAACAATGAGCCGGACCGAAAGTGCCTTTGCTGGTTTTGAGGTCTAAACGATGCTTTACAAGATTTGATTTGAAAAGCAAAGGGGCCCCGAGAACAGCAATCAGAGACTCTCTATGTATTACTGCTAGTTTTCGTAAAATGATTGTGAAAAAATGAGAATTAGGTAACCTCTGGCCAATTATTGGCAGTACTTTTGAATAAGGGGGTATCCTGCTATTTAAGTGATTTTGAGTATTAACGCAGGTTGAGTTGAGTTTCAAAGATTCTCGATAAGTCTCAAGGTCATCCAGGAGATTTAGTTTAAAGTAGCAATTAGAAACGTTGTGAGGGATAGTAGAATTCTCAGTAGGAGTAAAATTGTAGTTGTTAAATTTTTATATGAGTAGATTTATCGGGATATCTAATGTGCTCAATGATACAAGTGTTTACTTTTCTGGCAATTTTGCCAGTGTAAGTGATGATACAATCATTGCAAGAAAGTCTGTATATATCACTCTTATCTAATGAATCAATCTCGTCTTTAGAATTAGACAAGATGCTTTTAATTTTATTAAACTAGACAGAAATATCTTAGATATTACTACAACTTTGCACACTTTGAAAATGACTTTTATTCCTCCTCAACCTTTGAAAATTCGAAGAGCCCTAAATTAGCGGTTTTGACTTTATCTGGACTAACACACTTCATAGAGATAAGCGAGGATACATGGGATCTCTAAAAAATCAACAAGGAGAACTCACAAAAACGAGGAGGAGACTTTAGATTTATTGCTAAAGTCACACTTTCCTGGATGTGAGAGAACAGGAATATCGAGGTACTAATTTCTAGAGCCTCAAAAACAAACTGGTATCTTGCAAACTCAATAGTAAACAGAACAAAACTTGTGTGGGCGATAAATTCCTTCCAACCATATAAAACAGCTGGACCTGATGATATAATCCCGGCACTTCTACAGAAGGGCCAGAAAGTACTGGAGGGGCCACTGTGTAAACTATTCCGAGCTAGCATAGCATTCGGATATGTTCCACAAAGCTGGAGGTGTGCAAGAGATGTCTTCATTTCCAAAGCCGGAAAAGCGTCTTACAAGTAGACCAAATCTTTCAGACCAATCAGCCTAAGATCATTTCTCCTAAAAACAAGTTTTTTGATAGATAAAATACGGGACGATGTTCTATGGGATAAACCGATACATGATACCAGTTTGCCTACCAATCTGGAAAGTCTTGCCATATAGCCATACATAGGCTAGCTCAACAGGCTGGACAAGTATTGGAAAGCAAAGAAATACCACTAGAGATAGAAGAAGCCTTTGATTCGGCTTCATATAATTTAATACAGCCATGGGGGCTTAAACCAAGTATGATGCACTTTATACTATGGTTGTAGTACCTGTTATAACTTACTCATCAGTCATATGGTGGCACAAGACTAGAAGCATAACAGCTAACAGAAAATTAGACAAGGTACAAAGACTAGCTTGTCTAATAATAACAGTGGCATTTAGAACTGCGCCCACTACAGCAATGGAGCTACTGCTAGGTCTTCCTCCATTACACCTTGTGGTAGAGAAGGAGGCTATGGCAAAGGCATACAGGCTGTTTACTAGTGGATTTGGATGGGAACTACCAAGAAAAGGACACCATACAATATTTGAGAAAATAAAACAAAATCCGGTACTGAGAATGCCATTGAATAGAACACCCATTATTCATGAAACCTTTCGATATTCAATACTAGAAAGGGCCAAAGGCCAGGAAAACAAGGAAAAACCCAGGAGCTAAAATTTGCCATGTGAACTCAGGGAGGACCATTAGTCTGAACCTGGGGTCACTTCCAGGCTGAAGTAACAGCAATAAATGCCTTCGCCTAAGTTATGCTAAATGACTCTTTTAGAGATAAGAGGGTCTTTATCATGACAGACAGTCACGCAGCTCTTAAAGCACTGAAAAGGGGAGAAGTACAATCTAAATTAATACTTGATTGCCAACAGTCCCTCCAGGCCTTGGAAAAACATAACAAGGTCACCCTTGAATGGATGCCGGGACATGAGGGAGTGTTTGAAAACGAGAAAGCATACCTCCTAGCAAGGAAGGGAGAGGAAAAAACTCTAATTGGACCAGAACCCACATGTGGTATTTCATACCAACATGCTTAATGGGTGTTAAAGGAACAAATAAATAGAGAACACCATAGGCTCTGGTTGGAACTTCCTGGGCCTAGACAGTCCAAAAGATTTATTTGCATGTTTTCATTACTAATTGTTTTAGATTTCGCTTGAAATTTTCAGAAATAAATAGTGTTTCAGTTATTAATTTTTTTAATTTAATGAATTCTTGGTTAAGCCAAGTAAACAGAGAAAACAATTATATCCAGATTTTGTACTATTTTTCTTGAACACCCTGAATACATAAACACAAAACTTTTTTATTCATCTTATTCCATAACAAACCATACTTTCTGACAAGATATATTCGTCCCTTGAGAATTCTGTACGTACAAGGCTAATCATCGATAACAAAAATTTTCCAGAATAGCTTCTTCTAATTACTTACGTTTTCTGGTTACCTACTCGACAACTTGACCGCCAACAATAAATCAATTTTAAGGTTATGAACGATGACAAAGGGCCTGGCTAATAATCCGACGAAGGCCGCTCAAGAATGATGTTTTGAGCTAGTCTCGGGGTCTGCTATTTGGAATGGTCAGTGTGTCAACGAATAGAGCTACTTATTTAAAAAAAAAACAATGTAATTGAAGTTACATTCTTAAAAATATAGAGTAAGACACAAATGTTTTCTTTACATTTTGCCAACAGATGCCTGAAAAGTAGAGGAGGTAATAATGATTGATAGAGAAACAAAACCCCTAAAGGACCTATTTGGCTACTACTAATTGTGTATAAACTATTAGAAAAACTACTACAGAAGTGACTAACACATATTATTAAAAATAAAAAAGTAATTCCAGTTAGGGTTTAGGAACAAGCATTCAACATTTGACCAAATTAATCGCGTAGCAGACAAATAAATATGTTCAGCAATATTTTGGTTGTAGTGGCTCAGATGCATTATACATATACATTCCTACTTTAATGCATCGCATACTTGTCACCCTTTAGGTAACCCTTCATTATTCCGCAGTCCTAGTATATAAAAAATATTAAACACATCTTTTTAGCAACTACGGTTGCCAAGAATCTGTTATTATACATCATCAAGATTTTATTTTTATATATACATTACTTGTTGTTTAACAACACAATTTTATTTGATGATATCTGCAAAATAAAAAAGACTCCACACTACAGTAGCAGCAATAACAGTGACTGCAATAATAGCAGCGGAAGCTACATCTATTAGATGGGGATGAGTTTAATCTTTCTACTGGTTGCCACACTTTAAATTTAACTCAATGCTTTTATTTTAACATGCAACTAGCATTTTTTTACATATTTCTGCTAAAATATTCAAATATCGGCATGATAAAGACCCAAATCGGTCACATTCTAAAGGATCTAAATGCACACACTTATGCCAAAAGAACGTAATTGTCCTGGTCGAGTTTTCCAAATCAAACAGAAAGCATTTTATAAAATAGAAGATATTAAGGCAGGTGTACTATAAGGTAGCGTGGTAGTGCCCGTGTTTTACCTGGAAGGTACATTTGTGATATACCACAAACCAAACATCTAACGAAAGCTACAGTGGGACTTGACAATGAAGAAACTATAGATAAACTCCAACAGGTGTAATTGAATGCAATTGAATGGAACAGACGTGGGCAAGAATAAATGAGAACAAATCATGATTAATTACCTTTATCTATAACGAATGGGGAAAATTACCAATAACTATAAATAGTAAGAAGTTACCTATGATAGAGTTGAAGTTGTAATGGCTGGTTCTTGAATTGCACTTCCTTTTGCGTGGTAAATTACCTCAGAAATTTTGGATAAAAACGGCTGATGATTGAAGAAGTTTAATGGGAATTTCTTTGATAATAACTTTGATTTTGTTGAATAAGTTCTTTACTCAAAGGTTATTTACTTGTATATGTAACTATAGTTGGACTAAGATCACTTTCTCATAAAATTATCGTATTGACATATCAATCTTTTACCCAATGGCAGACCTACGGACAGATGAATATGAAACTTTTTAAAATGAAAATTGTCTGGTGATTTACGGTAAGTACTTACAACAGTAAAATACCTGACAAGGAACCTGGATGTTTGTTTAAAATTTAAATCACATATAAAGTAAAATGAAAGAATTTAACTTAAAATTTAAAAAATGTACTGTGATTAATATCAAAATTGTATTTTTATAAGTTTTTATTGTAAAAACAGATTTTAGAATAAGTCTAGCTTTATGAAATCCAACTCTGGAAATGTGCAGCAAAATCAAATCGTTCAGAACATACCTAGTGCTTCGAGATATTGTAGACACACCATGCTATTATTTATATGCTCTACTTCATAGATATTTGAAGATACCGACCATCAAAGAAGAAATCGAGAGAGTTACAGCGAAATAAGAAGAAAGCCTCCAATCTTTCTTCCTCTTTAAATGTCAATTTCGAGCCATATGAAGTTATCAAGGACATCACTTTATATATTTTGCCTTAATGGGTCATGGCCAAATATAGATAATTATGTTTTTGGATTAGACAGGTATGTTTTCCGATTCTAAATCTATAAAATCATCTTCTTCACAACAAGATGATGATTTTTATAAACAAAGCGCTTTGATAAATAATATTTTGTGTCAATTTGAGGAGACAAAAAGTCATTATAAGTTTTTTAATACATATCTTGCGGATCCACAGACTCTTTCCACGATGTTTTTTTATAGGAACCGACTGTCCGCTGGGATGATGGATCCATTACTTTGGCACGTCAACGTTAGACACTGACCGGTGGTGGATGGGGGGGCGGTTTGTTTCCAGGCAAGCCGTAATTATTAAGAAGTTAGAGGCCTGGCTAATTGGGGATGATTGAACGGACAAAACGAGCTACCACTGCTAATCCTTATATTATTTCCTCGGCCGGATGTCTTTGATTAAAGGCTAATTTCGAATTCGGCAAGCGACGGTTTTGCAGCAGTTTGACTAATTTTCAGAAAGTAACGTTTCTTCATCACAGTGAATTGACAACAATAGCATACATACATATTTTACTTTCATTTTAATTCTAGAATAATAATTATTTGGACAAACACCTTCTGTCAATAATATTCATGTAAAAAGTCACTTGGGGTGGTGGGGTTAATGTCAAGTTGTTATATATAGAGGAGAGGGGTCAACAATTCCCGAAATAATGGTACGTTTTTACTTGAAAGCATTACAAATTTTCTCGAAATTTCCGAAATCATCATCGAAAATCATGGTCGAAATCATCACCGAAATCACTTTGAAATCAATTGGTCGCTCGAAAATGTAAATGCAGCAATATGAGGATCAAAAGACAAGGAGAAGGGAAGAGCCCAAAAAAAGGTCATCGGTATAAAATTAAGGGGACTGTCAGCAAATCATCGAAATATGCGTACGTTTTGAACTTAGTGGTTTCCCTCGTATCAAGGTTTGTTAGGAACGGTTTTTTATACTGTGGATTATTTTGGGAGTTATAGATATGGCAGTGGTGGCGCATGGGTTTTGATTATAAGTAGGCCGTAGTAGTAGAAAATTAATTAAATAATTTTTAAGGTTACTTACGATATTTTCTAAGAAGGATGACATAAATCCTTTCCTTTAACAATACACATAAGTCACGTGTCGTTCTTAGTGACTTTTAAGACTTCTGTTATTATTATTATTATTATTTTATTAAGACATGTGTTATTGATTTATGATTACTACTGAAGTTAGGGTTGCCACCTGTTTGAAAAGTTAAAAAAGGACTACGATGTTAACAGGGGCTCTGGTACACAAAAAGTCCTAATACTTCTACTAAACTTTAAAAAAAAAGGTCGTTGAGCTTAAAAAAATCCTCCTCGCCATTTTACTGAGCTCCTAAAAAGAAAGATCCTCGCCATTCTGCTGAACTTCTAAAAAAAAGGTACTCAGCTTATATTTTTGTACAAACCATGTTCTTCCAAAAATGTGCTGTAAAAAAACATATTTGTCGTAAAAAGTACATTTTAAGCTGTAAAAAGTAACAAGGACATTTTAAGCTTTAAAAAGTCACAAGGACATTTTGCTTCAAAAAATGACTGTCCTGTTCATAAAAGGACAGGTGGCAACCCTAACTGAAGTTATTACTGTTACTTTTAGCTAACTGATAGCATCTATTTAGTCACGTGAGATACAGGTATTGTTTAAGATTATGTACAAGCGCTATCTTTTAGAGGCCATTCTATATAAAAAAGTTAAAATAAAAATTGATCTGAAAAGCACTGATATGTGCATCAAAAAATAAAAATTATATGTGTTCTATTCTATGATACTATTCCTTATCTAAAATTTCAAAAACAAGGGTATGTTGTTTTAACTTTGTAGTAGCAACACTTTCCGAAAAAATATTTTAGAAGTTTATTCATTTTAAATATTCCATTTTCGGATAATTTTCCTTAAAAATGGTAACAAAAATTTTTTGTGCACCTAATTGAAAGTAAGAAATCATGATCTTCAGAAAACATATTGAAAGATCACACTCAACTACTTCCCATTTGCACATCCCTGATTAAATTTACTTGTAATAAATATCGCTAATTCAAAATACTTAATATTGATATCAACATTCCAAGACTACTTATTTGTATGTACTTTTATGAATAATTTATTTGTAGTATTCAGGCTAATTTTGTTATTTTTTTTAATTAATTTATTTAACGACAGCCTTTTTCCAACTTTGAGGTAAACATCGACGTTGGTGAACCTATCTCTAATAACCAGAAATTTAGCCGAATCCTAAGATGTCAACCAGAGGTAAGGATCTTTAACGAGCCCAATGTCCATGGACTCAGGTCTGACAGCTTTACATCTCCTCCGAAAGATAGCACATCCCACGCTATACCTCGTACTAATTGATATAGCGTCTGTCCGCTATGCGTTAGTTCAGTGATGATGTAATTATGGTTCTACTGACAATTAAAGTGACAGTAGAAATTTTAAATGCGTTTTGTTTACCTAAATTATATCGTTTTTTTCACTTTTATAAATATATTTCTAAAGTAAGTAGATAGCATGTATCAAATATACAATCGTTTGGTTACCAATTATATACCTTTAATAGTATATTATGCAACGATCATGTTTTAATAACCATTACATGAGAGTTGCATACGCTATTTTTTCTACACCCGATAAATAATCAAGACCTATAAATATTATATTTATATTGGTATTGAACACAATAACAGTAATTACTCGTATTTCTATAAAAAATTCTACAAAATTGTAATTAATGGTATTACTTCAGGTATTGGTATTTCCCTAGATTTTTGCGGTAAAATATTTTGTACTGTATTTTCTGCTTTCTCCGATATGTGTGGAGGAGTCTTCTATATCGCTAATATCAGACATTTTAATATTATAATTATCGAAGTTTAGCTACCTACGAAAATTTAATACGTTTTGACAACTAAAATAATTACATAGGAACCTAGGACAAACGTCAAACAGCATGCTTGATTGAAAAATTGTAGGTTTCTATTGATTAAAAATCTGTATCGTAATGAAAAATCTGTATCATAATGGGTATCATTATGAAACGGATTATGGGCATATAAGTGCATTATTATAATACGGGTGTAGAAAAACCATTTTTTATCACCTGTAAACAATATTCTGAAATAAAATAAAAACAGTAAAAACGTATATGTCAAATTTATTGATGTTTTTGTTTAAAGTTTGGTTAGAATTAAATGTCAGTGGAACCAAAATGACATCACACTGAACTAGCGCATAGTATACAATTACGGGAACAGTTTGTTTTGACGTAGGGCCTGATTACAATAAGAAGAACACAGCTACGTCATCATTTGGCGAAGTAATTCATTGGCTGCCGCTGCCTCCTGGGGGTTTAGTGGCGCAGCACCCTGTGATACCAAAAACCAGCGTAACAATATTATAGGAATATAAGTAATATTTTTTTATACCGAACAACTTACTTATTCTTTATTTATTGAAAGTTAAGAATAATAAAATATTTAAAATTATAAATAATGGTTATGACGTAGTAGTGTGCTTCTTATTGTAATCTGACTCTACGCCGACTTTCATTGAGATGGTCACCCAACCAACTACTAACTGCGTTCAGCCTGGCTTGACTGCAGATATCGATACACAATAAGTGAACCTGCACATACAAAGCCAATTTTTAACCGACAATTTAAAATAAATATCTTGTGTCTAACAATGTATACATAGTAAACAACAACATCAATAACTGTTTAGTCAAACTCCCTCCTCTTTACAAAACCATTATTAATATTCTTTTATAATTTATAATAAAATGTATGACGTATCGACTTTGTTATAAGCATGAGCCAGACCATCAACGAAAATAATTACAGCACATCTAAACACTTTTGGGTTAGTTTGCATTTCTTTGTCGTTCAGTATATTTAAAAGCAAAAACTCTCTCTGCTCATAAGATCGTTTGAAATTGAAAAGGGAAAGGGCGTAATATATTGCAAAGTTGGCAATAATATAATTCAAGGGCAGCCATCATGAAAAATGGACCAAAAAAACCGCTTAGTAACAACACACATCGGTTCTGTTCTAACAATAGTTAGTTTTGTAAATATTTATTCACTATGAAGATCTTTTCGAGTCTCAACCACTACATGGGCTAAATAATTTTTAATTTCATATATCTTGAACATATAGCATACATTGTCAATAAAAAGTCACAACCGAATATTGTACAAATTGTAAAATACAAGTGTACATTAAACAATAAAACTTTATTTTATTTTTGTTGAATATAATAATAATAAATTTTTTCACTTGAGAAGACGTCCAAGAAAATATAGGTTATGATAGGTTTTATATAATGGGTGATTGATTCATTTAAAGGTACTGTTTTCAAAAATTAAAAAAAATCTAAATATTCAATTTTATCGGGTAATGTTTATTATCATACAAAAGAATTTTATCTTACATTTATTTTTTAAAGCTAATTCTATTCAAATGGTGGCCTCCACTGCGGCTAACATGATCTATTTGAAAGTTCCAATTTTTGATATCGTGTTGGAGCATTTCGAGTGACATTTGGGGATTAACGTAAGTAATGTTGGCTTCCAATGCCTCAATCGTAACTAGCTTATCCTTGTAGTCTTTGGACTTTACATAGTCCCAAAGGAATAAGTTTAGAGGTGTGTAATCACATGATAAATCCACTGACCCAAAACGTGACATTTGGCGATTAACGTAAGTAATGTTGGCTTCCAATGCCTCAATCGTAACTAGCTTATTCTTGTAGTCTTTGGACTTTACATAGTCCCAAAGGAAAAAGTTTAGAGGTGTGTAATCACATGATAAATCCACTGACCCAAAGCGTGAAATTAACTGTTCACTAAATTGTTCTCCATCTCGTCAAGATCACAGGCTTCAATTACAGTTGCGTTCTGGATAGCTATTCACTAAGTCATGGGAGCGCTCCCATGGGAGTACTCCCATATATTTTGCTCTCTTACTCTTAGGTGGGTATATCGTGCTTACTCACTTTTAGCCCAGGTACATGCGTAGTAAGGTCAGATTTTATACTATGGGAGGGAGAATTGCGGGCTTGCCAGATTAGGTCCGTATTTATCACAAAGCAAATTTGAATTACTAAGGGCTGATTCCACCGTTGAGTTAAACGGAGATTAAAATGACATTGTTAATGTAAAAATGTCATTTTAAACTTCGTTTAACACAACGGTGGATCGGTCCTTAAATAGTAGATCAAAGTTATTCTGTCGACTTGGCAACGTTGGCATGGGAGTATGGGAGCATGGGAGTGTGGGAGTGCTCCCATGAGTTAGAGAATAGGTATCCTGGTCGCCGAATCGACTTATCACGGTCATCCTGCGCACTCGCAGTTACTTCCCCTATATCGTGTGCACTACGTGCTGGATGTGGTCTATTTGTTCGAGTATTATCCAATAAAGAAAACTGGGTTTCAAATTTTCTGATGGTACAGCATCGGAATGCTGTTTATGGGTACATAAATTGTTTTAAGCACACAAAACACATTACTTGTAGAACTATGATTTTCATATTATAGCTGAACTATGAAGACTAGAGATAAGGAGGCGAATCGGCATGCTCAAAATACGGTCCCAAAATAAGCATGCTAATTGAGCTTCTATAATTAACCTCATGGGCGCTGGTACTGCATACGGTGTTCAAAATACATTGCTTCTTATGGGAATTATACATAATTTTGTCAAAATAATAAAAATATTTTTGTTTATAGCTAAATAAAGCACAGAACATGCTGTTGTATTTATTTATAAATAAGTCTTGCGTGTTTAAGTTGATAAATTATTTAATTTTATCTATATAAAATACAAATTAGGTATGTATGTATGATCAAATTCGAAAGTTTCTTAAATGCTAAAATCTGACAAGTACAATTTTGTGGCATTTTTTTTAATTGAACCAATATATAGTTTTAAGAGTAAAATAAAACACAGTTAACAGATTTTTTATTGTTGTAATCCAAGTATAAAGGGATATTTGGGAATGTACATGGTATTACCTCATCCTTTAATTTCAGCTTTCTCCTTTTTATTTTGCTAACAGTACCATCAGTAAAAATAGTCTTATATTACTTGATAATATCTTCTAAAAAGTATAGAACAGCATCATCTCTAGAAAATGCTTTATCGGCACTAGGAACGATATATATGCTGCTAACTACTGTTCTAAACGTTTAGTATCATATAAAAAACATTTACAATGTTACAATTGGGGGTCCAAAAAAAAAAAATAACAGTAGCAACTCTATATCTAACATTAAAACTCTATAAACTATAAAGTTTCTTTTCTAGTAAGTTAATTTTAATGCATAATTATTGTTATTTGTAAGTCAGCATCTATGACTGTAAAATTTTATATTATAGAAACTTGTAATAAAATAAACTACACTTCGTAAGATACATATTGTGACTAGTTTACAATAAATATTATATTTAGACATGAATACATTATTTTACTTACATTAGAAGCTTTAAAAAGACATTGAATTCTTGTGTTTTCTTTAGTTTTACATTTGATTTTTATCCTGTTTTACAATCTGGAACAACGTAAATCTTGCTTTGATGTTTTTTGTCACTCATGTTACTTGTTCTCAGGTACTTTTTTTCACATTATTTTGATTCTTTTCACCAATTTTTAAAAAATCACTTCATTTTACATTGACTTACATAGAAAATTGACACCGCTGTCATTCGACATGCCAACTACAGTTAATTTCGCGAACTTTATAAAAAGAAGGCCGGAAATTTGAAATTTGACCATTGCCGATTCGCCTCCGTCTCTCTAGTCTTCATAAGCTGAACAATTTGTAGACGCTGTGTCGGGCTAAGTCTTTCCATGATGAAATATCAAACAAAACTGGACAAAATACCTTGACAGTTTGAAAGTTTGACAGTTTGATCTGTCAAAAACTCGCTATTGGAAACAGTACCTTTAAATAAATCAACCATTATTTTTTTATAGCAACACATGTGGAGTAGAGGATGCTTTAGATAGTATTATTCTAACTACCCCTAAAATATCACCGTCTCATTCTCAATTTATATTCTGAATATTTTAAACATGACTAAGTATATACCTTTATTTTTTGCGAATCCGGCTCTGGCTATAATTTAATTTTTTTTGTCCATTTATTTCTCAGATTATCTGGCACACCAGAAGGAAGTGTACATTTCAAATGTCAAGCAGAAGAGATATTTGAACGACGGACGTAAACATATACATGAGACATACTTTAGCAAGTAATTTCGAAGAGCTACTGCACATAGTCACGCGATCCGCTTCAAACTTTTGATGTTTTGTCACGATTGATTAAAATTGAGGTTATGTTATCTGTTTATTATGTTGCGAGATTTCGCTTTACGATTAAGTATTAGTATACCTATGGTGAAGAAATAGGAGAAGAGATAAAATTTCATTCAATTGTTTGGGGTTTATTGGGCAAGAGCAAGATAAACAAAACTCATTAGATATAGAAAATGAAGATTTTTTTATGAAAAGAAAATATGTAAATAAAAATGTAAGACAAAAAAAACAAAGTCATTTTTATTTATTATATTTCGTCGCACATATGGTTACCAGACGTCAGGAAAAGTCCAAACATGTCCAGAATTTTGGCATTTTGTCGGGAAAGCGCCGGCAATTATAAATTATTAGAAATGTTCACGAAAATCATCAAAGGCATTATTAAAATAATACTTGAAATCCCGTATAAAAGGTTTTGTTGGCCGTCAAAACCGTACAACGTAGACTTTTTTTAATTAAATTTTTAGTATTTATGTCATAAGTTAGAATTTTATTAATTTTGTCTGGATTTTTAAAGAGATGTTCGGAATTTTCATTAAGTATGTCAGGAAATTGAATTTTTAAATATTTCAATCCTACGCCCCATACAGCGCCAAAACATTTCGAAAATATTTCAAAAATGTAACATTGAAATATTTGTAACGTTGCATAAATATTACGAAACATTTCTGGAATTTTCCTAAAATGTAAAAATATCCTGTAAATATAATATTTTATAGTAATTTTATAGTAAACATTTTTAAAATATTTCTGAAATAAAAAAACAGATTCTGAATGCAATATTACACTGTAATATTTTTATTAGACTGAACAAAAACGTTTAAAAATATACATGGCTATTTAATTTATTTATTACACAAAACAGAAACACTAATTCTTAAGCAAACAAATAAATAATTTTTAAACATTATTTCATAAAATATAAAGGCGAAACAAATTATTTGATTAACAATAGTTTTATTAGTATTGCTTTAAATGAACTATAATAAAATAAACAATACTCGTGCCTAAACAAAACGTGAAGCTCCTCTTGTTTTTCCATCAGAGTTGTAAAACAAAATTAAATAAAACTAGGGGGAGGGAGAGCAAATGTAGGTTATATTTAAATAAAAATGGTACTTAAACTGACCGCAAATTTGATAAACGAAATGGCGTCACTTGTCACAGTGAAAGATAAAGTAAATTAACCTAACCTATTTAAGTGACTTACATGGTTTATTTCTATAGAAAGCTTACCTCAATTTCTAAGGACATATTCTGCTTCCCGCACAACGAACAAACAACAAAAGAAGTAAATAGCAAAAACAGACATCAAACCCGTTTTGTAACCTGTTGTGTAACATTTACAACATGTTTCAGGAACATTTTCAGTGAAATATTTAACTAAAATATTTCAGAAACTTGTGCTTGAGATGTTATGTTTGAAACGTTTGAAATATTTCTGAAACACTTCTGAAATAATGTGTGCTGTACAGAGCACAAGGCAACAGCAAGCTACAAATTAACTATATTTAATGATCGATGCTAATGATACTATATATTCTTAAAAAAAACGTTTATATATACGTATATAATCCATAATTATATTTCGAAAGTTTGTTTTTAAAAACATAAGCATAACTATCATAATATCAGAATAAATTAATTACAGAATCATAACAAGAACATAACCTCAAAAAAGTTTTAAATTATACCATTTTTACCCTATTGGATACTATTCACTGTTTATAAACCAATACTCAGACACAATCGCGACAATAAGTCTGGTAAGTCAGTCATGTTCCTAGAAATTACGCTATTTTAGTTACATGTAATTAGTCTCTTTGTCAGTGTCGTCAATCACTAGACGATGTTGCCAAATATCAAACTAGAAACGTAATGTTTTAATTTAAAAAATTGTCAACAAGATCGGGTATTAAACCTCTCAATTTCAATAAGTATAGAAAAAGTGGTATTCACTGAGACTTTAATTATTGTTGAGATCATTAATTATTTTTATTGAATTGAAAAACTTAGATTTTTGTCAGTTTGATAATTTGACAGTGGCCAATTTTCATGATGGGATGAATTCATTGGAGGATTTAATTTTATACAGGGTTAGTTTAAGGAAGGGAAATACCTGAATATCTCACGAACGCGGCAAATATTTTGTTATACATATTGCAAGGTTTTCCTAGGGGAAACTTTTTAAATTATTACAGGTTATCAACTAGGTTACTTGAAATTTTTATGTGATTTTTTAATATTAATTTCTCAATAAGTTCCACGGTTTACTATATATATTTTATTGTATAAAACAAAATCTAAATATTTCAAAAACCTTATTTTTAGTTTTTTTCTACTCCATCTAATCAATAAATAATAGTATAATTCGAGAATTGTTGTTGAGGACTTACTTTCTCGTGAGGCTCTGTACAAATACTCACATTTTTAAAAAAAAAATTCTCAAAAATTTGCAAGGTAAGGTATAGTTAAAAGTTCAGTATTAGATAAATAAAGACTATTACAAAAAAATTAATTTTAGTAATAATCTAATAACTTTTTTTTTAACATTTGAGGCGAGAGGTGTGGCGAAAGGACCTCCTTAAACCTAAACATAAAATAGGCTACGAACAATAGTTCCAGTGTAGTTCAAACCGAGCAGCGAAAGAAATCTTCAAAAATAATATCACTGGAAAAACATGATTATCTATTCAGATAGCAGACAAGCACTACTAACCCTGGACAGACCACGAATTTACTCAGGGTTAGTACTAGAATGTCTCAAAGCTTCGGCCGAAGTATCCATCAACAATGTGGTCAACTTAAATGGAAAAAAGATCACGCCACATCGAAAGGAAACCGTCTTGCTAAATCACTAACCAAGAAGGCATTCAACCAAAATTTTTTTGGACTAGGCCCTTCTATTGGATTGAAAACATCGGTAGTGACAAACCTAATTAAAGAACATTCCCTTGTGGAAATCAAGGAAAGATGTGATGAAATAAGAAACTGCAGACTTGCCAGGGAGCTTTTAATTTATACTAACAACATTACAGCAAACAAATACTTGATCATGACTAGACAGATTCTGCGCCTGATCACAGGCATACTGACTGGACATTGCCAACTACAGAAGCATCTCCATATCATGGGGCTCTCAGAATCCGCACTCTGCAGAGGTTTCGAACAAGATGAGAACATTGAACATATCTTCCACGATTACCCGAAGCTCTCATTTATTAGAAAATTTGTGTTTGGCGATAATTGGCTAACACCGGCCGATATAAGAGAATCACCTCTTGGCGACGTTGTCAACTATATTAAGGGCTCTATTCAGTAATTTATCGTTTATGGACGACATCGCTAAGTTAACGACAGTTCAACCAACGACTTTTATAACGTTAATTTTTGAAACTATTCAATAACAAAGTCGTTACGTTGTTTCTAGTTATTAAATCTGTAAGTAAGTTGGCATAATTTAGTGTTTTTGATATTTTATGAAACTTAAAATAAAAATTCTACCAGTATTATATTCGTCTTGTTCTTCACAATATATTTGTTCTTACCCTTAACTACAACACGATCAGGGAAGTGTATTGCGAGATGCGGAGGTACAAGAAGAACTATTTCTCGCGGGCCATTTTCTGGTCGTATTGTATGGTTTATTTAAATAAGTGTGAATATATTAAAAAAATTGAGTACTATCTATTCCAAAAGAATACAAAAAACAACTCAAAAACAGTGCGAGTTGAGTTTGTTGGATTTGAAAGAAAGAAATCAAATTCGATACTGTCAATCGAGATATTTGTTATTGTTGGTGTAATCGGCTTCGCAGGACTCAGGCCATTAGCTGCCATAAGCCTTCTCACAGATAGGTATTCTGTGGACTCATTTTCTGATATGTAGGTTACGGAGTACTAGTATTAAAATAGGTACTTCCATAATATAGGTTTTGTTACTGTTTCGCAGTGCTACTTTAGAAACAGCACTGTTAATTAGAATCCAACAGTAAATAGTCGAATTGGCAATCCTATTTATGAATAAGAATTAATTTTTAAATAATTAAATTAATAAGAAAAAATTTCCTTACAAATTGTACCTATTTGCTGTACTATGTCGATGGCTATTTAGTTGTAAAGTTTATAACAAATAAGATGCTTTTATTATTTAGAAAAAATCCTGTCCCTCGGTGAATCCTGATAGGTATTTTAGAACAAAAGCGGGTGGAAAAGTCAGTATAACGACACTTTATAATATTAACGATAGCTCTGTGGCTATCCTTGATGAACGACAATTTTGCAACCATATTTGTCTATGTTCAACAATAATCGTTATCTACTAAATAAGAAAAGTTGTCTATGAACGATTATCGTCTAATAATGACGTCGTTGAGAGTTATTGAATAGGCCCATAAATATGTAGGCTGGCTCACGAACTAGGAGGTATTTATCTACTTAGGAGGATGCACAATAGGCATAGTGAGGCCTAAGTGCCGTGGGTCAACCCACCCTTTACAGATACAGCTACAGAGGTATTCAATAAAATGTTTTTATTACCCTCGTTTTTTATTATAATCTTTTTCTCTTGAGAACACATATTCGACAAGAGACAAATTAATACATAAAACGTAAAAAAGTGAACACATGCTGAGCCATCGTTTTATTTGCGAAAAAAACAAACGAATAAGCGAAGGTGATGTCAAATGACATGTATTGATAGAGAAAACCAGCACAGGGTGAAAATGTAACCAACATTGTCTGAGAGCCTACAAATAAACGTTACGGGCCGCATCCAAAAATATTTATAATATATTTATTATATTATATAGTATATGATTTTTTTTTAATGAATTTAAATATTTTAGAATTCTGATGAACACGACTTCTTGGTTGTGTTTTTTTGCAATTACGTAAATTGCTAGAATCTTATTTAGTTAATTAAGTATGTTTTCTTAAAACAATTTCTTCTTCTCTTATCGTTCTAATTCAATCATCATAACTGTGCTTAATTATTATTTCTCAATTTTTTTAAAGGTGTAATTTGATACTTTTTATGCATCACACTAAAGTCAAAACTGTTTTAAAATTAGTCATAAAATCTACAGACACACTTTAGGCTTGTCTATGGGCTCCAACCCTTTATTCTTCTTGGCTGATGTATTCATGAACCATATTGAATATAAACTCATTCTAAATAACACTTTTTCAAAGAAAATCATTTTCTGTCACCGATATGTAGATGACATACTCATGCTATTTGGTGGTTCCTTAATACAGTTTAACTCTTTCTTTAGTTACATAAATAATTTACGTTCTCGTATTAAATATATGGTAGAATTTGAAAATAACAATACCATACCATTTTTAGATTTATTACCAAAGATTTAAATAATAGGTTATAATTTGACATCTATAGAAAACCCACCACTACCGATAGCCACATCCCTCTCGATTCATGCCATCCTATTTCACATAAACAAGCATCCATCAATAGTTTCTTAAATAGAGCCTTCATCCTTCCTTTATCAGAATCCAACTTTCAATAAAGAGATAGATATCATTAAACAGCTTGCTATTAACAACGGTTTCCCTTTAGAATTTCTCAATAAAATATCCTTTAAATTTTTCAATATCAATCAATATCCCGTTATATCACAAAACTTTTCCTCAACCATTGCTCCTCAAGATTATTTAAGTTCCTTTGTTTTCATAGGTTCTCTTTCATATAATCTTGCTAAAATACTTAGAAACTTTAACAATAATACTAACTCGATTTACTCACTTTTAGTCCGTAATAAAGATATCGTACCCACTTTTCATAAACCAGTGGTATATCTACTAGATTGTAATGTTGGTCAGTTAGAACACTGCAAAACCATCAACATATATAAATCTTCAAATACATCAAACACCAATTTGACATTTGCAAACTATATATTAAACATAATTGTTCCTTTCCTGATAATGCCACCCTTTTGATCCAATGTTCAAAAGATACTGTAAAGAGGGGTTACTTTGCCAGCCGGGACAACTTTGCTTAAAAAACTAAAAAAATATTTTCTGTAAATCTGGCAACGCTGCTCTAATGCAGTTGGCGGCAAAATACTACGCGATCAACAGGTTTTAGGCAGTACGAATCCGGAGCTCGGTGAAGCGGTGCGCCATATTGGAAAATCACGTAAGTAAAAATTTTATTTTGACCTCGTAAAATCATGTTACTAGGCTAAGGGTTGTGTAATAAAAACTAATGAATCTTGGATTCTGGTTTTAACATCACCTATTCCTGTGCATATGTGAGTTCTATTTCTGATAATAACAGTTTTCCAGATGCTAAATATCCAATAATTTTTGCGGTTGGCAAAGTTGCCCCACATTGCGTGTTTTTTTTTTTAGAAAATGGTTCGAACGTATAAAAGACAAATGGGTGCACGGCGTTATAAAGATTATACCGAAGAGCAGTTGCATAGAGCTGTACTACTGATTAAAAGTAATCAAATGGAATATACTAAAGCATCCAAAATCTTCAATATTCCTAGAAGAACACTAGTAAATAAAGTTAAAAAAACATGTAGGTCCTGTTGGAGCACCTCAGCTTATCGCCCCGGAGATTGAACGGTCCATTGTCGACGTCATACTAACCAGCTCCAAATATGACTGCCCCCTAATCCTGACATAATTGCAAGTAGTGTTGAAGAGTCATTTAGACAAAGAAGATGTCCGTCTAAAGAAGTTCAAAGACAATTTATGCAAGAATTTTATTCATAGACACAAACATAAATTATCCAACACACAGTGCCAAAATATTAAAAAAAGCAAGAGATGAGAAAACAGATGAGGAAATAAACAATTACTTTGATAATTAAGAAAGAAATGTGGCAGGAATTCCATTATTAATTACGACGAGACCAATCTGACAGACGATCCTGGATCGTCAAAATGTATTTTTAGAAAAGGGATTAAATACCCTGAACGCATTATGAACTCAACAAAGTTCCCAATATACGTCATGTTTGCTGCCCCTGCAAATGGAACTTTGGTTGCCCCATATGTTGTGTATAAGGTGGGGAGATTATTTGATTCCTGGTGTATCGGGGGACCCCCTGGAACTCGTTATAATAGAACCAAATCTGGGTGGTTTGATCAGTACGCATTTGAAGACTGGTTTACACAAATGGTTATACCGTGGGCCAAAAAAACTTGATGGGCCGAATCTTCTAATCGGAGATAATCTATAGAGTCATTTAAACATAACAATCATTAGAGAGTGTCAAAGAAACAATATCAGATTTATCTTTCTACCTTCAAATTCAACACATTTGACACAACCTTTGGATGTGAGCTTCTTTAAGCCCTTGAAGGTAGCTTGGCGCCGTATAATAACAACCTACAAAACCAAAAATCCACGCCACGGTACAGTAAACAAAAGCACTTTTCCTCATTTATTGAAAACGCTCATTAAAGAAATAAAATTAAAGGACGAAAAAATCATTCAAAATGGATTTAGAGCAACGGGAATATACCCATGTAACAGAGAGGAGGTTCTTAATAGAATGCCTAATAAAAGATTTGATAGAACCAACACTGATATTAGCGAGACCTTGTTGGATGTCCTTAAGGAAAGTAGAGAACCTTCAAAAGCAAGCAGCCCAAAGAAAAAGATGATAAAAATTGAGCCTGGCAAATCTGTTGAAAGTGAGGATTTCACGACAAGTATTCCCAAAGAAAAGAAACGTGATACAGTAAATAAAGAAACTGAAGACTATGACTGAACCATTGAAAGTGACGAGCCTCAAGCCCATTGCTCCCGTGATATTGTAACTAGCAAGACTGAAGATGAATCAAAATAAGTTAGAGTTAAAAATTCAGATTTTCTACTTGTAGGTAGCATTTTTACACAAGTTATTGACAAAGAAAAACACTGCTGTAATGTAAAGTTTTTAAGACTAGAATCACAAAACAGTTTTTGTTTTCGTAATATCTATGACACAGGCCTTATTCTTGAACACGATATTGTGACTATTTTAGAATTGCCAAAACTTGCATCGACATCAAGACAAATTTTTAAATTCGAAAATTTTGATTTTTCCAAATATAACATGTTTTAGTTTTCAGTTTTGTAAAAATTTAAATGTTTATTTTGAAGCATTTGTTAAGTTTCTTTTGTGACTTACTACCTACTTAGAATAGTTAAGAATTATGTTCTTATTATTTTGTTACCTAAGAGTTATTATTATTATACCAAAGAGTTATTATTATTTTATAAGAGTCATTTGCTGACTTGCAAAGAGGTAAATGTTCCTTTATTTTATTAGAAATATACATTTTTAATGTAAAAATGAATTATTTTTATTAAAATATTTTTTCTAAACACATTAAAGAGAATAAAGTAACCCTTCGAGACTGTTATTTTGGCCTGTTCGCTCAAACACGTGCAAAAATGCCAGTCGGCAAAGTAACCCCAAAGTCGAGGTAACTTTGCAAATTTTGTGCAAAGTAACCCCACTTTACCGTAGTAAATTAGACTTGTTGGAGATGTATTACATTGATCAACATATTAAAAACTCAGATTTTATTTGTCTAAATGATCAATTTCAATCCACAAATAACCCTATATTTTCTACATTTACCTTTTAATGAGTCATTTATTTTTTATTTTTAATTAATTCTGATGCATTGGTAGGATTCCCAACTCTAACATGTACTGTTGGGATCTAATTAACAGTGCTGTTCCTAAAGTGGCGCTGGGAAACAATAACAAAGCCTACACAGAACACGAAGCTAATGGCCTTAGTAGTCGATGCCGATGACACAAAATTAAAAAAAAATTGTTTAATTGTAACTTAAAAACTTACTGACAAAAAAATTATCATTCTAATTCTTATTTTTATTTTTAAAATAAATATCTATTTTTAAAGTTAGAAGTAGAGCCGCGCCAAGTATTCCAAAGGCCCTCAGATGGGCCCGCTGTGGCCGAACGGGCCCAAACGGGCCCATTAAGGTGCGTAATGGCCGGCGACCGGTTAAGACGGGACGCGCAGAAATCCATCGATTAGACATAACGTAGTCGCGAGACACAAACTACAGACTCCGAGTATAATCGTTGGGGGCGGCAGGGTGGCGTACCGCTTCCCGAGCCCCACGACGCCCTTGCTCGCTCCATCGGCCGTCCCCGATGATGCTGGCCTTTGCATCCGCCGATAAGAATGAAGGCGATGCCGCTCATGGGCGGACTTCTGTTAGGTGCATAAACTATTTTTTTTGTAGAATTAGATGATGCTATAATTTACTTTGAAATTATTATGGTAATGGATAGGGTCATTAAACTGATATAATGCATACGACACAATTTTAGTAGCTAATATACAGGTTGAGCCAATGAATTCCGTTCATAGCATGGCAACTTAACTACAAACACCGGCAAATATAGGGGGACAGGCAAAATTTTGCCTGTTTAACATAAAATTTTTCTTTAAATTGTTCCTTGATTCTTTAGGAATACTGTTGATTTATTATCGTTTTTTGAAAAATTTATCAATATATCATATACAGGGTCGTCCAGAAATCATCGATTTTTTTTAGTAATTTTTGAAACCCCCTGTAAAGCGAACAACAAAGAAATAAAAACATTTTCAGATATCAAATAGTAGCCTAATCTTTACTGAACATTTTCTTTTGAAAATACAAGGTATTCAAAATATGTATAAAGGAAAATTTTATTTTATAAAAACAAGGAAAATTAAAAAAAATATATCATAACCGGGCTCTTATGACCGCAGCTATCCATCTCCCCATTCTTCTGATGACGTCATTAATATTTTTTTCAGGTAGATTATCCCAAATCTTAACTAGTGCAGATCTAACTTACTCAATATTTTGCACAGCAGGAATGTTGGACCTTAATCGTCTGCCTAGCACGTGCCAGACGTGTTCGCTCGGATTAAGATCTGGGGAACACGCAATAATTATTGTTATTCCAATGTTATTCTTCACGTCAAGGCAAGTGTTGTCATACATTAGACCAAAATTTTCCCCGATATATAAGGGTGTAAAAAACCACATGCTATTGCATATGTAACCATCAGTTATTAAGAAAAATACAAATTTCCAAAAAATGTATACAGAAAAATTTAATTTTATTTAAAAACGGTCAACTATGACGGTGATTTTGTTTGTTGTTGTTTTGTTTGTATTAAATATGTTTTGTCAATGTCGAGCAAAACCCAACTTTTGATGGCAAAAAATTAAATAATAATGAATTATCTGATTTCTACTGATATACTGATGTTGCAAGGGATGTAGCGTTAACTGAAAATGACAGATATTACTGTGACGTTGCTCGTATATTAGAAAAATCAAAGTAGGTATTCTGTCGCAAGGTAAGATGTAAGGACAGGAGCTTAAGGTAGAAAACGATCAATTACGGCTAGAGATGACAGATTCATAGTATTGCACACAATTCTAAGCAGGTGGAAAAAAAACACCTTAAATAAGAAACGGACTAGAGGAAGTAAGTGGAACAAGAACAAGTGTTCGGACAATTAGAAGAATGACTATATATAAAAAAAGCTTGATATCTGCAGCGACGTCATCTGGTAGCGAGACTAGGCTTTACAATAGAGCATCAGAATTGGGATAATTACCAGTGGGCAAAGGTCAAAGGTTCTGTTATAGAGTGTCGCGTCGTCAAGGAGAACAACATGAACAATTTAATTTTACTTACACAGTTTCATGTTTGGTGATTCAATTAGTTATGGTGTTGTGTAAAGATATTATAGTGACATCTAGTGATGATCCAATAAAGTAGTCAGTTTATAATTGCATGTAGATGCGCCATCTATGTCTTCCGTACTGTCTTCTTTATGACGAGGCTCGTGGCCTCTACTAGGTAATGTAATTACGCCCTGCCACCTACCTAGTAAACTTAAAAGCGTGTCTTTATTTACTTAAAAATAACTAATTCATAATACCTATGAGACAAACAAATTAAACATAATAAAACAACAGGGGTGGAGCGCAAGATGACGGTGTCTTTATAAAGCCATTGCTGAAAATGCTAATGTCAAATATTTGATTAGATAATTAACTTGAAGCATATATAAGTCTTTATGGCTTAGGTTGTTAAGCGTTCAAGTTTATATTTCGCAACACGGGTTCAATTCCAGATAAAATTAATCTCTTTTTAGGTTTTTATTTTGGAAAAAATATGAAAAATTAAGAAATACGACTAATACTGTTTATTCATTATAAGTAGTTGGGCAATCGGTTATTCTTTCAGCTATTTATTTTGTAGTATTTAAAAAAAAGTTATTGCGATAATAACACACCAAAATATGCCACTGGCTCCCCTACCATAAAATGTAACTCGTTTTCAAAATATGCGGTGTTATAAGTTGAAAAGTAAAAAAATATTGACGGGCTAAAAATTTTTTATTAGCATAACTTTGTGACATAAAATAAACTAACAGCAAAAAATCAAATTAATTAAACTTTTCCAGTGGCGTACTGCATGGGCAAGTAACTTTATGTTACGCAACTGTCAAAACATTGTTGAATTTTTTTTATGGTTTTAAGGAAAATTTTAAATATAACACAATTAATAGTAAAAAAATGTAAGATCTCATAAATCAAAAATAAAATGTGGCCTTTCAGAACGAATATATCGAAAACAAATCACTTTATATATTTCCAACAAGAATGTATTTACTAAGAAAACATCAAAAATGTTTTAAAATTAAATTCAAAATTAGTGTTTGGACGTTATTTAGAAGGGATAGAAATGGTACTTATCCCGTACGCCACATAACTGATTTTTCTGCTGCTACAGGTGTATCTTGTAACATTAAATACGTTTTCCGATTTTAGTAAAATTATATTGAATAATAAAATTATAACTAAAGGTTGTGCAAAACAAAGTTAGATGTATATTTTTCTTGGATTATTTAGTTCTGCTTTTAAACATTTTCTATCATGCCTTGTTTTTTTTTAATTTGGTGTCATCGGCATCGACTACTAAGGCCATTAGCCTCGTATTCTGTGTAGGCTTTGTTACTGTTTCCCAGCGCCACTTTAGGAACAGCACTGTTAATTAGAACCCAACAGTAAATGGTCAAGTGGAAAATCCTACCAAGGCATCAGAATTAATTTTAAATATTTAAATTAAATAAAAAAATCCCGGCCAACTGTGGGATTCGAACCTGGGGACTCTTGTATCTACAAGCAGAGACTCTACCACCCCTATCTATCATCCCTTATTAATATTAAATTAAATTCTGTAGGTATTAAACTTAATCTGTTTTATGTGTTTATTTTTAAAAGTTGAGCTCAATGCTTGGTAAATATGACGACATTAGTGACGTGCATCAAACTTTGTTTTACATATTTTCTACTTAACACACTGTATTTTGGAATATTTTACCTAAGCATGTTTTTCGTTTATTTGTATCATTTTGAAGCAGAGAATCTTCAGTTGCTTATGTCCCATTTTTAAAGTTACACCCTACATATAAAATATTTGTTCAGCCCATAGAAAAGGGGTCCTGACAACTCACCATAACTTCATTATTAGGTCTGCCACTTCTGTATAATAATACAATATTTCCAAATTCTTCACAAAACGAAAATATTGATGAAATGATCGTTTGCCTATCCTTCGCACCGTCCATGGTTATTACACCGAAGTTGTTAGAAAGTGGACACGACAAAAGAGGACGATGCCAATGTCGACGGGATGAATATAGGAGAGTGCTGGGATGGCACTGATATGGAGGCATAAATCTTAAAGGTGGTGAATTATGAGGGAGATGATATTGACTACGATCAGCAGTTATTAAAGACCTATTTTTACACGCAAGAATTTTATAAAAAAAAATAAGCGGAAATGGAGTTTTCTAGATTCAAGAGAAATTATTAATTTGTACAACAGGAGTAGATATGATGACCATATCGCACGAAGTTTTATTTAAGTGCGATACGGACAATCCACTCGAGTTGTGCAGTGTATTTTTTCTACGACGCACTAACGAAAATCTAAAAATGTTTAGGTTATTAAGATAAAAAAAAATCTTCTCCAATCCTAGATTTAAACCCGGGACCTCTCGCATAACGGCCAAATGCCCTAGTCTCAGCTCCATAGCCACACATCGCCAAATTGTACTCATTTTAATGTATATTTAATCTCAATAACTAAAACTTATAATGAGAACTGGTTTGATAAAATTGTTACTCATTTAAAATTTAAAGTATAAATAGTAGCTGGTTACCAAAATATGAACTGCGATAAGTAGATTTCATATTTGTGCAATGTTTTTACTAGGTAGAATGGATATAAAATATATTCGTTCAGTTAAATGCAATAGCATACCTTTTCGTTTTGTAGTATGTGCGTAGAATAACTAATATCCATGGTGGTGTAGAAAATAGTAGTTTGTTAAACAAGAGTGGATATGATAGCCATATCGCAAGAAGACGAATCTGTATCTATAACGTGTGGAGGGTGGGTTACCCTCACGGCATTTAGACCTCAATAGGCCCATTGTGCATCCTCCTAAGATGCTCGTGAACCAGCCTACAGATTTAATGTAGTTGACAACAACGCCAAGAGGTGCTTCTTTTATATCGGCCGGTATTAGCCGATACTCGCCAAATACAAATATTCTAATAAATGAGAGCGTCGAGTAATCGTAAAGGATATGTTTGATGTTCTCATCTTCTTGTTAGCACCCTCTGCAGAGTGCGGATTCTGATAGCCCCATGATATAGAAATGCTTCCGTACTTGGGAATGACCAGTCATAGTCAAGTATTTGTTTGCTGCAGTGTTGTCAGGATAACTTAAGAGCTCCCTGTCAACTCAGCAGTTTTTTGTTTTATCTTTGAATTTCACAAGGGAATGTTCTTTAATTAGGTCTGACACTACCGAATGTGTCAGGCCAATGGAAGGGCCAGGTCCAAAAAGTATTTGGTTGGCTGCTTTCTTGGCTAGTGAATCAGCAAGACGGTTACCTTTCGATGTGGCGTGACCTTTGACCCAGCTTAAGGTGACCATATTCGCTTGTCTGCTATCTGTATAAATAAACATGGTCCTTCCAGTGATATTATTTCTGGTTATTTCTTTTGCTGCTATGAGAATCCCGTTAGCTCTGAGTTACACTGGCATTATTGCTCACAGCGCGTTTTATGTTTAGGTTTAAGAATCTGGAGTATATTCCACATCCTGAGCCTTGTTTTGTTTTAGAATTTATGAATCGTACCTGCCACTTCCGGCTCTTCTATTTATTCTATTATTTTATATGGCTTATGGAAGATATATATCTGTGAGATGGAGTCCATGTTCGTTTGAAGCAGTAATAGCGTATTGAGCGCCTCCTGCCAAAAGCGACGTCTCGCCTCACCAGATCCTACATCAGGTTCTATTTCAACCGTGCGGAGGCATGTCATTGTCGTCAGAGCAACCTCCTTGATGTAAATATCAAGGGCAGTGAGACTAAGAATGACTTCCGTGGCTCTGGTCGGTGTTGTTTTCATGACTCCTGTTATGTTAAGACATACTGTTCTTTGAATTTGTTCTCGTTTACGGATAGCTATTAATTTTTGGGTTTTCGGTACCCAGACAAATGCATCGTATGATAGCATAGGTCTTATGATAGCCGTGTAAATCCATGCAACGCCTCTGGGGGAGAAACCCCAGGTGCGCCCTACGGTTCAGCGGCATTGTTCATAAGCAATGTAAGCTCTTTTAGCTAGGTTTTCTAAATGCGAGGTCCATGTTAACTTGGTGTCAAAGGTGAGACCCAGGTACTTCATCTCTGTTGCAAAGTTTAGTTTTGTGTTTAGGAGTTCTGAAAATTTTAATTCCATTTTCATCATTTTCCTTGTGAAAAGGACCATTTCTATCTTCTTAGGATTGATAGACAGTGAATGGTTCTTGCACCACTATTCTATAATTTTTAGAGCATTCTTTCGCAGAGTGTTTTCAAAATTCCCTGTTTGCAGAATGATCAGGTCATCTGCATATGCTATTGTGTAGTGACTGTCATGAAGACGAAGTTTGAGCACGACGTAGGTGAACAATCCACTCGAGTTGAGCAGTATATATTTTTTATAACCCACTAACGAAAATCTAAAAATCTGATGTGTCCAACACATGACTTTCCTATCCAGTTATTATAGGCTTTTTCCGGTTATTTTGTACAACCTATTGCAGCACCTCTATGAATGTTTAGAGGATAAACTAAATATATACATTTTCCACATACATCTAACTAGAAAAAATTTTCTATAGATATTCATTGAAAAGAAAATACTGAAAAATTTAAATTTAGCACTTTTCCTCCAATTTTTCCATTACGGTCCATTTTAGAAAAATCATGTAGAAACGAAAATTATAGAGATCGATATCGCAAACAACTTTTAGTTTAACAATTTTCTTAAAAATCATAATTTTGCACATTTTGTCAAATTTCTCGAACATATTGTATGCAGCACATTACGAAATGCCGTTTTATGTAACTTGTAACTGTAACTCGCTCTGCTCGTCCAGAAAATATTCACTCGTCATATACAATAAGGCATTTTTTAACTGGTTTCCTAAATAGCTATTATATTTAAAAACCTTAGCAAACCTTAATAAAAAAAACGTCTTATTATGTTTATTTATACCAGGTTTGTAATTTAAAAATTTGTAATTTTTATGGTAAATAAATTGTTTTATTCGTCGAAACAAAAAATATAGTTATGGTAATTTTTAAAGATCTCTCTACGGTATTATTATGGCAGCGTCGTTTGGAATCACCTTGTGTAAAGAGTTGATAGGCGATGTCTCTCTTATAAGAGAAAAACAAAATAAAGACTATTTCAATACCATTGTAATATCATTGTAATGATAATTTGAAACATTCATATAGTTTCAAAACGCTTAGAAAACCAACCCCTACATTTTTAATTGCACCCGTTTATTTTAAATGCAGAAGCATATCATAATACCTACTTATTTCTTTAAAAAAACAAAAACAAAAATAAAGGAGGTGCAATTTGAAAAAAAAATTGTTAGTGGTTTAATAAGCATTAAAAACGTAAATCAAGTCCTGAAAATGTTGATAAAGAGTATTACTTAAATAAATGATAAACAGGGATACCCTGTAGATCAGATACTATCATAATTTTTTTGATTTTTTTTTTTAAACTTAGGTACATCAAAACAAACAATTTTTTGTTAAAAAGACACACAAATGGAAGGTTTTCTATTTAGATTATTGCTCCTCATTGCGACTAAGTTGTATAGTCTAGTTAGCTGTGGTTTATGAAAACAGTTGAAAGATATTTGACGTTTCTAAATGTGCAACTAGAAATAATAATTAAGAAATAGTCGTAGTCAAACTGTATGTCATGTCACAAGTATTCTCTTGTGCTAATTACTTTAAATTTATCGAAAATTGTTAGTGGAAAGTCAATAATTAAAGTTATTCGCGAAATAATCGTTTTCTGCCAAAATCCAACAAATATGCGGGAAAAATAGGTGAAATTGTGAAGTTATCGCGTTATACTGCTCGTGATGCGTACGTCTGTAAAAAATAACCGGTTTCATTGAAAAAAGCTGACAAAAGAATAGTAAAGCAAAATAGGCGTTGTCTTTTTGGTGAACTTAGTGTGGTTTGGAATAATTCAACTGGAAAAAGCTTCTCTAGGAAAAAGATTCTTCAGGGTTTACCAGGTAGGTTTTTATTTAGTATACTTTTATTTTTACAATTATACGGGGCTTGTATAGTAATTTTGGTAAAATTTGAATATACACAAAACTTTTATATATTCACAAAAATGTATTTTTACACTTTTAGACACCAAGAATAACACATACGAAATTTGTTGGCGGAAACCTAAAGAAATCCTATTTTTTTTAAATTTTAATAATGATATTTTAGGTTATTTTATTAATTCAATAAATTTATTTTGGTTGTCATTTGACATTGAAGGATCCAATATAAGAAGCACATGGTTGCCAAGTTGTGTATTATTTCTTAAATAAAAGGACTATGTTTTTGATATATTCCAAATTAAATATAAGTTGGAATTTCAATAAAATTATCAATATCTAAGGCTTGCTTATATACGCCGACGTCCGACCGGTGGATATTACTATTGAAATTTTACTAAAAGTTTATAAACACTTTGAAACATTATACATATAACAATTCTGGGTAAATAATTATTGGGAAAATAGTCCTTTCTTAAAAGTTCAAATTGTTTTTACAAAACTTACATTTTAGGCTTTAGGAAGGAGAGTACCTACTTTTTAAATATACCACCGGTAACCCCATAAATGATTTTTTTTTATTTAGTAATTAATAACTTATAAGGATTATTTCGCGAATTTTGAAACGTCGGCCAGGCCAGCCAAACTTTATTAAATTAAAAAATTCAAAAGAACATAAAAGGAACAAACAAAAATATAAAATAAAACCAAATACAAATATAATAATTTTTAAATTTCCAAATCTTCTTCTTCTTTCCTAACTTCATCTGTCCTATCTTCATCATCATTCTGATCCAACTCGTTTATTCGGGGGTCATACAAATTTCCCGAAATTTCGAAAAATTCTATTGTTCTGTCAACATTTAAATGAGCACACTTTTTATAAAAAATGTACCTTGCAAGATTGCCAGGTACATGTGCTTTCTTTCTACCACTTGACAGCGTTATAGCTTTGGCATGTATCCAAGATGATTCGATACTGTTCGTATGTGCCCCCGACTCTGGATTTTTAAATATATGACGGAATGGTTAACAGTCAAATGGTTATGGTCGGTGAGGCAGCTGTAAGACTTCCAGTCTGATATGATAGTACCCTTCTCGATATATTTTTCAATAATAGAAAGAACAGTATCACTATCGCGACTTTCAACAGCCACCATAAATATTCTGCCTGTTCCCCTTTCGTAACCTCCAAAGACCTATTATCCTTCCACATGCTGTCCTATTTTATACTTTCTTTTCCCAAATTTACTCTCGTCAATTTCTACAAAAGCTCGCCCAGTCTACTGCCGTTCTTCTATTTATCTCTAGTTGAATGCAATTTGCTTCTAATGTAACATTATGAACCCACAAATTTACAAATCCCAAAATTTAAAAAATTGGTAATTTTGATTTCCAAAAAGTACCTTTCCTCAAACTGCTTCTGTATCCACATCGCCAATAATAATGATCAGCCCTAAAATAAAATGTATATATTTTAAATTGAAAATAAAATAGTAACGACCGATACTGTCACAGTTTAAATAATCGGTAAATTACTAAGTCAGTTTATCAAAATCATATACACAAACATATTATAAAAAATGTTACAAAAAATTCAACTTACGATCTTGCATCTACAGAAAGTTTTAACGGCTGTTTGCACCGTTGACACAAAAAGTGCCTTGTTTTGGTATTAACTTTCACTTTTGTAAAAATTCTATCATTTCTACGTTATTTTCACAAATTTTAAATAATTTTACCAAATTTAACATATTAAAAGGTATAATTTTGACTTGTTCAAAAAGAGCACAAAATTTAAATGTCAGAAAGTAATTATTAGGTATTTTTTGTTTTACTCGGGTCATCTCTGAATAAAAATACCGGCAACATTGTAATTTAAAGGAAAAATCGATTTTCATTCAGAAAATCTAAATTAACAAATTGAAACATGATATTAACTGCGTTAGTTTATTAGCTGATTTTACTTTATAGGTAAAATGGCTTTTTAATGATTATTTCTGTATTTTTTAGTAATTTTACAGTAGATGCATCAAAACATAAATATTGATTTATTGAATATATCGATTATAAACAATTGAATTCTGTCATCGTGTCATCGGATCATTAGTGATTTATGACTTTTTACTCAAAAAAATGGTGAAAAAATTCAAAATAAAAAATTCCGCTAAAAAAAGTATGGTACCGAATTATAAACAGTCTATACATCATTTTCTCAAATTTTTAAAAATCGGTGAGTTTTGTATATACTCAAATTTTTTTATTTTATAACTTGATCTAATATGAACAAATTTAAGGTATTTTTCACTGAATTTATAGAGTTGGTTTATAGGGTAATGTTAAATATAAAGTAAAGATAAAGCAAACAATAGTATATTGTGAAACAAGAGGGGATATGATGGCCGTATCGCACAAAACAAGTGCCATACGGACACTCCACTAGAGTTATACAGTATATTTTTTAGACGACCCACTAACGAAAACCTGTAAAATTAATTTAGAGGTTATATGAAACAAATATTTCAAAGATAATTAGCTAAAAAACCTTAATTATTAATTTTATTACAAAAAAAAATGGTCAGGGTCCTTGAAAAGGGGGCGTTTCACTAAAGTTGTTGCGCTACCAAATTTAATTTTTTTATGGCTTAAAATTTATAATTGAATTGGTAATTGGTTTTAGATAGTTCTATAAAAATATACAGTTTCTATGTAAAGACAATATACATGTGGGTATAGAAAATAGTTATGCACCAAGAGGGCATATGATGGCCATATTGCATGAAGACGAAGTTTAAGTGCGATATGGAAAATCCACTTGAGTTATACAGTATATTTTTTCTACAACTCACTAACGAAAATCTACAAATTTTAAAAATTATTTTAGGTTATTGAAATAGTATAACTAATTTAAAAATAATTTTATGACTAATTTATAAAATAAAATAAACATTAAAAAAAGATAACAGACAACTGCGCTAGTGTTTTCATAAAGTTTTATTAAAATTTATGATTTATTTATAAATAAGTATAAATAAAAATAGAAATGGTATTATTTATCGATTGTACACAAGAATACTTAACTCATTTTAATGTAGGTATATTTAATCTCAATAACTAAAATGACTTTATTTTTTAAATAAAAAAAAGTATTACCTACTTAATATATGTTTTATGATATAATTAAGTATCTTTAAGGAAATTTATGGTATTCTGTAGTTTCTAGGAGTTGGTTAGGACTTGTTTCATGTTTAAAATATGGAAACGTTTCCTTGCTTCCGAATTTTTTTGACTTACTTGTAAGATGGGTTTAAGTGTACCTAATTTGTTTACCATTTCAGCTACATATAGGGGGGTTTTGCTCGTTTTAGAAGGTGTGACTGTGTAAAGCGGGTATGTCCTAACCTAAGTCTTAACATTTTAATTTCGTCATATCGATTAGATGGTATTGGCAGTATTGAAGTCTTTGATGTCTTTTAATTTTGAATTTCCCCTGCATTTACCACCTTTTTTCAGAAGAATCCCTTTGAAAAACATCTTCATATCTTTGAGGATATAGAGGTCGGTAACTGGAATATCATGTGAGGCTGCTGCTTCTTGGGCAGCAATATCTTGTAATTCCTACATGGGAGTGGACATACACAAGGCTCATATTTAATTTCAGTAAAGATATTTGGTGAAGTAATTGTTGAGTTTGTTGCACTGATGGGTTTGTATCATAGAGCTGTTTTAATGATTCCAGAACACTAAGAGAGCTTTTCAGGATTGTTTACTTTTGACAATTAGTTTGACAGAATTATCACTTATGTAAAATTTAAGAAAATTATAGTAGCTGGGTGATCAAAATATGAATTGTGATTAATGGATTTCATACTTGTGCAGAGTTCTTACTAGGTAGAATGGATATGAAATATATTCGTTCAGTTGAACGCAATGGCATATTTTTTCGTTTTGTAATTTTTACGTAGAATAGTTAATATCCATGTATCCTCGTATTTAGCATATAGTAGAACAAACCGAATGATGAATTTCCGCCGCTTAAAAACAAGTCAGTAACATGCTCAATGCTTAGGCATTCTCATCGGGGGTCGAGTTTTTTGCATCTCAGAATGTTTGGTGACTTAGCTATTCGGAATATACAGAGTTGTAATTTAATAATAATAATAATAAATGTCCTTATTGTAAGGCCAATCGCTATCCTAAACAAACTAATTTACTACTTTGCTCAGGATAGTGATTGGTACAGGTGACGTTTGGTAAAGTACAATGTTGTTACATGCCGTTAGACCATATTTCATTTAGTTATCAGATGACGGCCAAAATTTGCAGTGGGCTCTACTAATATAAATGATAATTTAACTAACATTTACCATGTTGATTTGGTGTATCATTCTGTTTTTAAAAAAGTATGTATTGTTAAGTATATCAAGGAAATTTAATAAATTGTAATTTTTTTATCTAGTAAATTGAACTTAAGGAAGATATACCAATAAAAACTCCCAGGCCAGATATTTTGGTAAGTAATAGAGATATTTTTATTCTGTAAAAGCCAGTTCATAGAGCGCTAAGAGAGCTTTAGTTTCAGATATAAATTAATTTTAAATAGGTCAATATGTAGATGGCGCTGCGCTCAATATATTTTTTTCGATGGGAGGATCTTTCTTATATAACGCATCTTATAAAAAATGCAGGTTTAAGCAGATTTTCTTCTATAAACTAATTCGATTAATCTAGATATTTTTGATATACAGAGTGGGTCACTGTATGTATTCTTCTGGTTTCCCAAACAAATAATGCGCATTGCTATTTCAAATAGATTTGTGGTAAAATGTCAAATTATGTCATACTTGGATTCAGTGGTACATAAGTGTCAAAAATCAAATTTAAAAAAAAATAAATATTAACTGGTTAGGATTGATTTCACGACCATCAGGTTCAAAGACAAACGCGCTAGGCTCTACACCAGCCATACTTATGCTTAACCTGAAGCCCGCGGGCCACATGCGGCTCTCCAAGCTTTTTTGTGCGGCCCCAAACACTATTATTAGGAAGGTACTTTTTAAAACTATGGTTTTTTGTTTTTAAAATTTTGAGCGAAATGCACGAAAAGCGATAAATATTAGGCTATTATACTAATATTTTTATTGTTATGCAATTATGTTTTGTGTTTTATGATTTTATGATGTCCCAACTAATTTTAAATGATTGACCTACAATCCTTTTTTGAAACAAATTGTCCTTGCGACTTTTCAATTTATTAAAACAACTAAAACAACATGACGACTTATTTTTTAGAAAATATTTACATTTCATAAAGGTGCCAACTATAGTTATCACCCAAAAATATTGCGGCCCGTGTAGCATAACAAACAGATTTGCGTGGCCGAAATAAAAAAAGGTTAAGTATAGCTGCTCTACACCAACAAGACAGTAAAAATAGGGTAATTTATTTTTAATATTTTAATTATTATTTAAATATTAAGAAAAATGAGTTTGAGTAGGTATTAAATGTTCAGATTAGTATACATTTTCTTTTAAAATACCGACTAGCTTTAAAATTATAACCTTTCTAATGAAAATAGTTGTGTGCAAAAAGTAACTTTCCGCCTACATGCGGCAATAATGTCAAACTATGACAATTCATGAAAAACGTCAACTTTCCAGTTAGATTTGATTGTGCAAAAGCCTACTTTGGATAGTGATGGTAGAAAAATACAATTTTCCTCTGTTATTTCATTCGTCTTACAAGAAATACTTTTTTTATTTCTTCTTTTCTCTCAGAAAAATGTTAAATAGCGTTCAACATTTTTTTTATGTAAGTATATTTTTATTTATTTGATTGTTATATTAATTATATTTTGCGTGTATATACCAAAATAAATACATACATTTTTTTCATGGATGACTTTTGAAATCGTAATAATAATGAAAAAGAGTTGTTTATTTAAAAGCCATGATTTAAACTTTAATTTATTATTTATTTTTGGCAGATTTTAGTATAAATTTATTTAGTTCTTTTAATTTCTAGCAAAAACCAATACGATATTTAGGTTGAAAGCAAATCGGACAAAAGGTTTTTGTTAAAATTCAATTCATATTAGAAAAAGTATACAACCTTTTATTATTTCACGAGAGCAAGCAGCAGGGCTACCGTCCAATCGATGATATTATAAACCAACAAGATCTCTTAAATCCCTGCAAATTTTATGTAATAAATAAATTTCATCCCCAAACATTAATCCTGCTTTGCTAAAATTCCCGTGATGGCTCGTTTGCAGGTAGGCATTAACATGAAAAAGTTATTTTTGAATAACCTGATGTCGCCTCGTATCATCCTCATCTCCTTTATATTATTATAACCAAGCTCGAAATGACGCGATTTATTACTCACATTTGAAGTATTTATTGTGGATTTGGACTTGTAATTTACAATAATGAAAACCCCATCCCAAGATATAAAGATTCATATTTATTACGGTATTAACGTGATGAATATAATTAAAAAGTTAAATTTATATTCATAATATTTCAACGAATTTATTGTTATTAGAGTCGAAATTACCCAGGATTAACGAAACCCAATTAAGGAAAATGACATTATGGGGCCCATCATCAAACCCACAGAGCGATCCTCGATTTGAAAGTCGAAAAAACATGATTTGTGATTAATTTGTCGACGAGCAGTTTGACGAGTTTTTGAATATCCTTTTCAAACATTTTTATTCTGAATACCACTCCGTTATTATTAGTTATTGTTTTATAATAATGATAATGGTAGGTATTTCATTTATTTAATTTATTAAAAATGTTTTGATTTTTATATTGGCATCATTAAGTTCAAAATATTTTCATTGGATATTTTCAAGGGTGTTGACAAATTTAATTTTTTTTTTTTTTTTTTTTTTAGAATTTATTGACAAAATATAAATACAATAATTACAGTAAAGTTTGAAAACATTTAACATTTGACAAGGAGCCCTAGAATAAGCATCTTGCCTAGGCTGTGTAGCCTGTGTTTCTATTGTGCTCATTCTAGGTCCCCTTTTTTAAATTGTATTATAATATATAATATAAATGGTAAGCATAAAAAAAATAAACAAAAATTGGAATACTAATGAAGATGATGTATTGGGATTTGGCAGATACAGTGCCAGACTTATTGATGTTCAATTGGTTAATGCTTGAGGAATCGCAGGGCATGTTTGACATTATCGGTATATATATATATATATATATATATATATATATATATATTTTTTTTTTTTTTAATTTGAATAGGACAATGAATCAGAATAAAAATTTACTATTGTGAGATAGAATATATTTCTTAACTTCGGTTTTAAATATATGTTCTTTAGCGATTTGTTTTATATTTATAGGTAGGAGGTTATAATATTTTGGGCCAAAATAAAAAAATGATTTTTGGGTAACTGATTTTTTAAAAAGGTTAACGGCTAGGTCCATATTGGCAGTAGAGCGAGTAACTCGAGAGTTTTTATATTGAAACTTTTTAGTACTGTTGTAAATTTTTATAATACATTGATTTATAAATAGCGATTTGATGTTAAAAATTTGTGTTTCATCATAAAGTTTTTTAGTTCGAAAAAGTTTAGGCTTATTAAAGATAATTTTTAGGATAGTATTTTGAGCTGTTTGTAATATATTAAGTGTAGAATTAAAAGCACCGCCCCATGCGATAATACAGTATCTTAGAATGGATTCCACAAATGAGTTGTATAGCATGATTAAACTTTTTCGTGATAGAATCTGCCGAAGCACGTAAAATTTATGTATTAGAGCTCTTATTCTTTTACTTAGGTGTATGATATGATCAGACCAGCGCAAGTATTGGTCTACTATAACTCCTAAGTATTTTATTGTTTCTACTTTATCTAAAGGGGGGCACTTACAGTTTGGTTCACAAACTTGTGAATGTAATTTTAATGTAAAATTAGGTGGTTGGTTTACTATATTAGAGTTAGAAGGTTGGTGTTTATTCACATGTTTACCTTTTTTAAGTCAGCTTCTGCGTTATGTTGAATTTCATCCCATTTTTCGCCTTTAAAAACTAATGCTGTGTCATCAGCATAGCATACTAGATGACCAGAGAAACCATTTATTTTAGTTATGCTATTGATGTAGACCAGAAACAGTATTGGACCTAATACTGTTCCCTGTGGTACACCAATTTTTAAGATAGTACCAGAACTCATTTCTTTACCAATTTTGACTTGCTGACTTCTATTTGACAGATAATCCGAAATAAGTTCAAGAGCCAATCCCCTAACACCGTAGTTACTTAGTTTGCTTAGAAGGATTTCGTGAGAGACGGTGTCAAACGCCTTGGCCAAATCCAGGAAAACTGCTATGCATCCCATGGAGTTGTCCAAAGCGGACACAGTTTCCTCTAAGAAGTCCAATATCGCGTTTTCTGTGTTAGATTTTTTTATAAAACCATATTGAGAATGAGTTATGATATTATGCGATTCAAAGAAATTAATTAATCTTTATTTAAGAGCACTTTCAAAAATCTTCGCAAAATTGTTAATGAGAGATATTGGCCTATAATTTACTGGCTTACTAGAGTCCTCCGATTTGAAAATGGGAATGACAACTGACTCTTTCCCTTGATGAGGAATTTTCCCGCTTTGCAATGCTAGGTTTATAATGTGTGCTAATTGGGAGACGATATATTGATGAATATTTTTAATCATTTTTGAATCTATATTGTCTGGACCCGGGGCACAGTTATTTTTCAGTTTTGATATAATTTGTATTACCTCGTTTTCAGTAACTGGTTTTAAAAATATACTAGAGTTTATTTTTTCATTTTTGAGAAAATGCGGAGGGAGGTTTACTTGAGGTATTTTGTTTGCCATATTTACACCTAATGAAGTAGAGAAGCTATTAAATATACTAGCCTTTTCCTTATTATTAGTTATTAGCTCATTATTATTGTTAAAAATTGGTATATTTTCTATGTGTTTAGATTTTTTGTTGGTCCAGTGATATCATTAATAATCTGCCAATTTTTTTTTGTAGTTCGTCCCTGCTTGAAGCAGCTTTTTTTGATAAAAACTGTTTTTCGTTGTCCTGATTAACTTATTAAGTTTATTTCTGTAACTCTTATATTGGTTTTCAAGTTCGGTGGAGTGGTTTTTTGTTAGATTTTTTTTCAGATTATCTCTATGTTTGATAGAGGTAATTAGACCCTTTGTAATCCATGGCTTAATCTTTTGATATTTTTTGTTTATTGTTTTTATTTCCTGGGAAGCTAGTATGTAGTTATTTAATTTGTTTATGAAAATGTCATACGCTACTTGTGCTCCTGAAATATTATTATTTACCTCATTCCACTTTTCTGTGCTTAGTTTTTCTATTAATTTTTCATAATTCATTTTGCAATAGTTGTGTTGCGTTTCAACTTTAAGACGTTGTTGCTTAGAAAAGTTTATATACACAAAAGGCGTATAGTGATCAGTCATGTCTGTGTGGAATATGGCAGGTTCTATGTCAATGTGGTTTACAAGGTTATTTTGAGTCCTAATAAAGATGTGGTCGATAATTGTTTTTGTATCGTATGTTACTCGTGTGGGTTTATTGATATAGGATATAAAACCATTAGAATTTAATACATTTAAGTAATTATTAGTTTCATAAGACTCGTTCTTTAGGAGGTCAATATTTATATCACCTACATACACCTCTAAATTGAGTTTTTCAATTGTATTGAAATAAATTTCTAAATCCTCACAATATTGTCCCGTGTCTGTTGCCGGCAGCCTGTAAAAGGCTGAAATACCAATATAATTATTTTTTGATAGTGAATTGGATAAAAAAGTGACTCTTAAGAATGAACTTTTGTTTATTTGAAATATTTTTGCACTAGCGGCTATGTTATTTTTTATATAGATGACAACGCCATCACATTTGTTAATATGGGACTCGTTATAATAGATTGAGTAGTTTGGAATAGAGAATTCGCCAGAATTAAATATTTCTCTAGTTTCGGATAATACTATAATGTCAAACCTGCCCTTACCCCTCTCAAGATATACCAGAAGTTCATCAAAGTGTTTCTGTAGACTTCTTATATTGAAGTGTACGATTCCCAAACCAACTGTCTCTCTGTCTGCCAGTTCCTGCATACAATCTTCAATATTTTCAAATAGTTTAGTATCAATATCTGCATTATCTAATACATCTAGGAAATCGATCATGATATATACATAGTAAGACTAATAATTGAACTCCCTAAAAAATAAAATAAAATTCAATTCAATAAAATATAAGTTCAATAAAATAGATCAAATCCTGATTACAACAATATAAACAAAAAACAAAATTATTTGGTTAATTTTAAAAAAAAAAAGTTCCCCAAAGTGTTCCTTATTTCTTAGTATGGTTACTTTGTTGTCAATATTTATATAGATTTTCCCGTTCTCGGTCCATACATTTTTCAGTCCTAGCTTATCAATTGCTTCGTTTAACATTTTCACCCTATTGCCGGTCAGATCTTCACGAATAACGATGCCTGTTCCTTTGAGTTGTTTCTTTTTAGCATAGATTAGTTGTTTTGTACTATATTCTTTTAACTTTAGGAAGATACCTCTATTTTTGTCTGCTTGCTTTTTTCCTACTCAATAACATAAAAGTATATCCGAATCCAACAAGTTTATTGACATTTTTTTGTTTAACGTGTTGATCACCTCTTCTCTGGTGTTTTCGTTTGATTTCTCTTTAAAACTAAAAATTCGTAAATTCGTTGACCTTGTCGCTTGATCTATTTGATCCATTTTATTTTCCATATCATCTTTGTCTACGTTTGCTTTTTTTTTATTTATTAACTAACAAATTGGTATAAATCTTTATGCATGCATAATAATAATATGGTTTTAAGCCTTAATCATTTCCAATATCCCAAACGGTTTTTTGATAACACGAATTTTAATTTTTCGATATTAAAATATGTTTATTTGTCAAAAAGCTTTCTTTATCATTGAAACAGTTTTTAATGTACGATTAAATTTTCCTAGCACAAATGGCAAATAATATTGATTAATAGTAACAAATTAATAGTAACAAATTAATAATAACAACAAATTATTAATAGTAACAAATTAATAATAACAAATTATTAATAGTAACAAATTAATAGTAACAAATTATTAGTAACAAATTAATAGTAACAAATTAATAGTAACAAATTAATAGCAAAAAACATTTTAAAAACAAGATTTTATTTAAATGCTCCAAGAAGAAAATAAACTTTAAATTAAATCAAACCTATATATTTATTATATTATACAATTTATATACAATTTATATGATAAAGTTACATAATTGAATCGCTTATTATTAAAAGGAACTAAGTCACATTTTTACGTTTTTGACTTTAAAACATGAAACGAAACTTTGAAGATATTCCTTTCGTTTAATGTAAGAAGGAACCGTCTAACTATATTGCTTGTGTACTATTTTAGCGGTAGTTATCGGTACCTTCTTGAGAGAGATATTTTTGAGAACGTTCTCAAAAATATCGTGTACATACTATTTTTTGTGCCCCAACTTGCCTCCGCCTCACGGTAACAACTGGAAAAATCTGGCTGTCTTCATGTTGAAGACCAGCAGTATCTTTTCCTTTTAATGGTTTGGAGTGTTCAGTTTTACTTTTTTTGATGAACCCCCACTTCATTTGTTAAAATTCAACCACATGTTCGGTTTGGTTCTTTTATGTTCAATTATCCTAGGTACAAGCTATGGTGGTGACTTGGGACAAGTCTGTTGCTGTCCTTTTTAACTTAGTGCATTTTTCATGTATCTTCTATAGTTTTTGACGAAGTCTCTGATGATGGCCTAATAGGCCAAAAGCGCTTAGACAAATTTTTACAGAGTTTTATTAATAAAACTCAATTTACACACTTTAAATACTCTCGATTCATTTCTTATTACCCAGTGTGTACACACCACTCAACCTCTTCAATTTAATAAGAGCTTGTTTTTAAAAATGATATTTTACTGTTAATATTTTCTTTGTAGTTTTCGCTGGACACGTTTCGAAGTCTGCTCATTTCATCTAATATGTCATTGTTGTATGGTCGTTTTCCTGTTAATTTGTATAGTCTAGTTATTCAATAAGGAGACCTTTTAAGGTTTTGACTCTAATTAAGGCCACGTATGCTTGGCCAGCAGCGAAGAGCTTTGAACCTGAATAAACAACGGCATAATCGACACTACTATACTGTATTTTGTGTACTGTGCAAGTCCAGCATAATGTAATTGGCATCATCCTTTGTTCAGCAGTACCGTGACCATACAGGGTGTTTCATAATATATGCGTAGGACTTCAGGACGTGATAGCTCGTCCAAAAATATAAAAAAACGTTCTTATTAACTTATTAACCCTCTAAAATGCACCATTTTCGAGATACAAGGTGTTGAAATTGAAAAAAAAATTTCTACGCCACTGGAAAAAAGACGGTTTTGAGACGCCCATTTGAACTGCCAATGTTTTCTACACAAAAAAGATACTCTTGGTCATACGCTCTAAAGTCGACCGTTTTCGAGAAAAACCAAATTTTGTTTCATCAAGTATGTATGACCATGTATTTCAACATTAAAATTTGATTTTTCTCGAAAACGGTCGACTTTAGAGCGTATGACCAAGAGTACTTTTTTTGTGTAGAAAACATTGGCAGTTCAAATGGGCGTCTCAAAACCGTACTTTTTCGAGTGGCGTAGAAATTTTTTTTTCAATTTCACACCCTGTATCTCGAAAATGGTGCATTTTAGAGGGTAAGTTAATAAAAACGTTTTTTCATATTTTTGGACGAGCTATCACGTCCTGAAGTCCTGCGCATATATTATGAAACACCCTGTATATTACCGTAAATTGCGCTAACCTGGGTTGAATAAGATAAACGCCGTATTTACCGAAGACGTACATTTGTGCTTGGTAAATAATATATGGGTCCGCCATATTTAATTTAGAGTGACGTAATTTTATTTTCGTATTCTTCTCAGCAAACCCTTTCATTTGATATGTATATCATGATGGTAGATAAAAAATTTTTGTCCGCCATATTGAATTTACTTAGTGTAACGTCATTTAATTTTTTTTCTTATTCTTCTCAGCAAACCCTTTTAATTGATACTCATATCATGGGGGTGCATATAAAATAACTAGTTCGGCATCTTTGGGAGTTTGCCGTATTGGATTCAGAATGACATCAATTAGCTAACCAAGCATTGTCATCCAAACTAAACGCGTATGCAAAAGTTTAGCTTACTCGGTTGGGGATAACTGTTTTAAAATTTATAGATAATATAACTTAAGGTAGTTCACTCGCGACAGTCGTACATAAAAATATCGCTTAATGGTGAATACCAATAGTTCGAGATTCTCAATGCTAATCAATTTTATTTTTGTAAGAGACTGTACAAAACACATGTAAGCTTATATCATCTTATATATATATGGATTTTAATAAAATCCATCCGGCAACCTCATAAATACATGAATGGTTTGCTATAGAAATTTGTGACTTCCTCATATTAATTTTAAGGGTTTGTTTTGGTTCAAACAGAACCGCTGATTCCAGTTCTCAAATACAGAGGACGAATTAATTTTTGAAGTAAACGTCGCGAGGTTATAACATCCTCTTAGCTGATCGAGTGTTAGTTTGGTACAACGCGTTGATTGCAGCGTATACAACGTTGCCAAGTTGTAATAATTTTACCAACTACGCGTCGATTGCTTTAAAAATATTTTTATTTTAAAAATCTATATCTTTTTACTAAGAAGGTCAAAAAAACCAGCGTTTCTTTAGAAAATTTTATACCTTCTTGATTTACATTACATTATTTTTTAAAAAATATGGTAAGAACAGTTTTCGAGATATCTGGAAATAAATGCATTACTTGTTTACATGAGAGGCTTCAAGAGTGTTAATTATGCATATTTTGATTGTTAATATCTCGTTTCACAGACGGTCAAAAAATTTAATTTTTTTATTTACATAAAAGACACTTTCATTAACCTTATATTTCAATTTTATTGAATTCTTAAGAAAAGCCGTTTTATGAGTGAACTACCTTAAGAGCAAACCAGACTTCTCGCGAAACCAAAAATGTTTTGAGTATTTTCTAATATAAAATTGTATTTATAAGCGTGCCACTGGAAATATTTCGCGATATTTTCATTTAATACAGAATGGGGAGCAAATGTTTTTTTAAGGAGGTCCTTTCGCCACCAATGTTAAATAAAAAATATTAGATTATGACTAAAATTAATTTTTTTCTAATAGTAGATTTCCTTATTTATCTAATAGTGAACTTTTAACTATACCTTACCGTGCACATTTTTGAGAATTTTTTTTTTTTAAAATGTGTGTATTTGTACAGTGTCTTATGAGAATATAATTAATTTTACTATTATTTATTGATTAGATGGAGTAGAAAAAAACTAAAAATAAGGTTTTTGAAATATTTAGGTTTTGATTTTTACAATAAAATATATAGGTTACCGTGGAATTTATTGAGAAATTATTATTAAAAAATCACAAAAAATTTTCAACTAGGTTACTTGAAAATTTTTTGTGATTTTTTAATATTAATTTCTCAATAAGTTCCACGGTTTACTATATATATATATATTTTATTGTATAAAACAAAATCTAAATATTTCAAAAACCTTATTTTTAGTTTTTTTCTACTCCATCTAATCAATAAATAATAGTATAATTCGAGAATTGTTGTTGAGGACTTACTTTCTCGTGAGGCACTGTACAAATACTCACATTTAAAAAAAAAAAAAATTCTCAAAAATTTGCAAGGTAAGGTATAGTTAAAAGTTCAGTATTAGATAAATAAGGACTTCAACTATTAGAAAAAAAATAATTTTAGTCATAATCTAATAACTTTTTTTTTAACATTTGTGGCGAGAGGTGTGGCGAAAGGACCTTCTTAAAATTTTTCGAAATAAATACTTTTCTAAGGTTTACAAAAAATTTTCCACCCTAAGAATTGTTATTATTGTTATTAAAAAGTATTTGAAAATATAATATCAAAGCTTAATAATTACTTTGTAAAGGAGTATCAAAAGAAAATGGTAGTTTGTGAAACGAGAATGGACAGAACGGACACAATGGATACGAACAATCGTATATTTTGTCACTCTTAAATGCCAAATTATTGAAAAATATTTTATATGAATAGTTATTTTTTGTAAGTATAAATGACTTTAGATCCTACGCGAATAACATGCAGGATGATGAAATAACGATAATTTTTGCGCAAACTTTAACGAATTTCAGAATGTAATTAATCTCTGAATTATATATACGCTGTATTAAAGAGATGTAATTGGTATTCCACTTACAGTTTGCTTTTAGCCAAAACAAACCATTCTGTCATTCAAATTGATATAATATCTATAGGTTTCTAGTTTTTAAATATTATTTGTAGGTCATGTTCAATTAGTTTAAAGATATGTAAGGAAATTAATGTTTAAATGAATACAATCTTTAAAATAAAATAAAATGTTAATGAATGTTTCAACCTTTATTTTTGAAATTAGTAATCACTAATACAACAATGTATTAGGATCCAAAAGATAAAGGGCCCAAATGTTATTTTTACATGGACAGACTTAAGGGTTAAAGATCCTAAATATTTTTACATAGGTGAGCTTAAGGGGTAAAGGGGCCAAATATATTTACTTATATAGACTTATGGCAATTTGATGAATTTAGTAAAAAAAATAATTTAATTTGAAAAAAAATAATAGCTGGACACTAAACTATGATTGGTGGATTTAAAATTCATTTACAATTAGGTTACATAAATATCATGTCTAACCAAAATTTTCTTTCCTAATACTTTTTTCTATATTGTAAAACTTTTATTCAGCATTACTTAAATAAATATTACATCTTTAAGGTCCAATAATGGCCCTATTTAAGTAAAACTATTAGTGTCACCCGTTTTTAATAGAATGAACTTTAACATCTGATCTTCCTAACTTAAATTACCGAACCGACTTTTAAATGATGGCATATGAACGAGATTGGTTATCTACAGTTTCTGTCATAATCAGTAAAAATGTCATTACCCGATAATCTTTTTTCTCAGACATGCTATACTATCTTCAAAAACTCAAAATTCTATCACCGCTCAACTTACGGATTTCACACTCAGGCAACTTGTAAAACCATAGATTAACAATAGTAACAATATTCAATTTTGTTTACTAGATTCTTTCCATCTGTATCTCTGTATCTGTAACGTGTGGAGGGTGGGTTACCCCACGGCACTTAGGCCTCATTAGGCCCATTGTGCATCCTCCTAAGATGATAGTTACCTCCTAGCTCGTGAGCCAGCCTACATATTTAATGTAGTTGACAACGTCGCCAAGAGGAGCTTCTTCTCTTATATCGGCCGATGTTAGACGATACTCGCCGAACACAAATCTTCTAATAAATGAGAGTGTCGAGCAATCGTAAAGGATATGCTCGATGGTCTTATCTTCTTGTTCGCACCCTCTGCAGGGTGCGGATTCTGACAGCCCCATGCTATGGAGATGCTTCCGTGACCAGTCAGAATGCCTGTGACTAGGCGCAGATTATGTCTAGTCATAGTCAAGTATTTGTTTGCTGCAGTGTGTCAGGATAACTTAAGAGCTCCTTGGCAACTCTGCAGTTTCTTGTTTGATCCCATCTTTCATTGAATTTCACAAGGGAATGTTCTTTAATTAGGTCTGTCACTACCGATTTTGTCAAGCCAATAGAAGGGCCAGGTCCAAAAAGTATTTGGTTGGCTGCTTTCTTGGCTAGTGAATTAGCAAGACAGTTTCTTTCGATGTAGCGTGCCCTTTGATCCATCTTAAGGAGACGACATTGTTGATGGATACTTCGGCCAAAGCTTCGTGACATTCTAGTACTAACCCTGAGTAAATTCGTACTCTGTTCAGGGTGAATAGTGCTTATCTGCTATCTATATAGATAAGCATGTTCCTACCAGTGATATTATTTTTGGTTATTTCTTTTGCTGCTATGAAAATCCCCGTTAGCTCTGTTTAAACTACACTAGCACTATTGCTCACGGCCCATTTTATGTTTAGGTTTAAGAATCTGAAGTATATCCCACATCCTGAGCCTTGTTTTGTTTTAGAATCGTCGGTATAGATATGAATCGTACCTGCCACTTCTGACTCTTCTATTTGTTCTATTATAACTTTATATGGCTCATGGAAGATATATCTCGGTAAGATGGAGTCCATGTTCGCTTGAAGCAGTGAGAGCGTATCGAGCGCCGTCTGCCAAAAGCGAAGTCTCGTCTCACCAGATCCTACATCAGGTTCTATTCCAACCGTGCGGAGGCGTGTCATTGTGGTCAGAGCAACCTCCTTAATGTAAATATCAAGAGGAGTAAGACTAAAAATGACTTCCATGGCTCTGGTCGGTGATGGTTTCATGGCTCCTGTTATGTTGAGACATGCTATTCTTTGAATTTGTTCTAGTTTACGGATAGATGTAAATTTTTGGATTTAAGGTACCCCGACAACTCCACCGTATGTTAGCATAGGTCTTATTATAGCCGTGTAAGTCCATGCGACGACTCTGGGGGAGAAACTGCAGGTGCGCCCCAAGGTTCGGAGGCATTGTTCATAAGCAATGTATGCTCTTTTAACTCTGTTTTCTAACTGCGAGGTCCATGTTAACTTGCTGTCCTTGGTAAATGTTCTGGAGGTTTTAATTCCATTTTCATCCTTTTCCTTGTGAAAAGGACAATTTCTGTCTTCTTAGGATTGATAGACAGTGAATGGTCCTTGCACCACTGTTCTATAATTTTTAGAGCTAGTTGCATTCTTTCGCAGAATATGTTCTCAAAATTCCCTATTTGCAGAATGACTAGGTCACCTGCATATGGCTATTGTGTAGTGACTGTCATTATTGAGGCGGCTGATGAGGGTGTCGGGGACCATATTCCACAGAGGTGATAGCACCCCTTCCTGTCGACATCCCCTCGCAACCAAGCCTCTTATATTCACATCTTCTATACTTATGTTTACTGTCGCTTTGAGAGCATGTTATGTATTCACCCACTAACCATTTGTGGAACATTCCTGTTGGTTAGTGAATGTATTATCTTTGGGAAGGTAGTTTTATCAGAAGAACCTTCTATTTCAATGAAAACACTTAAGGTGGACTCCTTATTGTCCAGGAATCTTTCGATCCGGCCAGCAACTAAATGAAGGGCTGAATCAGTAAATCTGCCTGGGGTGTATGCATGTTGATTTGGGTGTAGTGTTTTTGTAATCACCACATCCCTTATATACCTTTCGCATAGCCTTTCCAATGCCTTTATGGAAAACGATATCAGACTAATTGGTCGGTATGTTTTTGGGACAGTGTAATCAATCCTTCCAGGTTTGGGTATAAATACCACTTTTAGGTCTCTCCATTTTTTGAGGATATACCTCAGAGCCAACAAGGATCTGAATATACCCACCACGTGCGGTGTGAGTTCTTCCAGACCCCACTGAAGTAGGGCTGGATAGATACCGTCAGGTCAGAAGTTTGATGATAAGGAACCATGGTAGAATAGTTTTCTCATTAGTTGTAAGTGGGAAAAAGGAGCTGGTTTATGTGCTTAACAAGATTATTGTAAGTTTTACTATCACTAATAATTTGAGTTGACAATTTTGAGTTTATACGAAGAAAACTTAAATCGCAGCCCAAATAGCTCCAGTTACGATTGTGCAAAGATCAGAAGATTTTGGTAGGCATAATGTATTATCAGATTATTCCACCTTCAATAGCAACTGGGTTTGTAACACTAAGACTAACCCTCGTATTAACGAAATATTACACTATTTTATGAATCCAATTTTACTTAAACTAGACACCCTACAAATAGCGTAACTGTCGGCAACATTTCACTTAATCCCGACAATTCGTTGTACTTTCCAAATGACTAGACATCCATACTATCATGATTAAAAACCTTTTTTATTTCGATCTGCTGTCGAGTATAGAGTACTGTTCAGCGACATTAGCATAAATATCACATAAAATTCGAAATCCAGACCTGCTGCTGTCCCGTTCCGTCTTCTTTCAGTCCATTCCCGCGTATCTGAATCTTAGAGAACTTGACTGGCACAAAAGATCTGTCCACCGTAAATCACCGGGCGAGCTGGTAGGGCAATGAAATTCTACCATTTCTCGGCTACCACAACGTCAACAAATTATTTATACAATTGTTGGGATAACACGTATATTTATATTGAGCGGACGCGAATCTTTGGATTCTTTGAATATCAGGGTGCGCCTCGAAAGTTTGACGTGAAAAAGTTAAGTAGGCAAGCTGTTATTAAAAATTCAATATTCGGTTCATCACAAGTCAAATAGTACATACTAATAAAGGGTGTCCCAACAAAAGCGCCAGATTTAAATTTAAATAAAAACACATTAATTTTTTGAATTAAGCAAACATTTTTATTTCTACATAAAGAAAAATAGTTGCGATTAAACGTGAAATATATCATGCAAATGGCCCCCACGAAAGCTCCGGTACAGGGTTGAAGTTTTAAATAACGTTTTTGCATAAATGTGGCAATAATCCGTTATATTTCTTCTTTAAGTTGTTCAACTGTTTCAGGCTTATTCGCATATACCTTTTCTCTCACAAAACCACAAAGAAAAACGTCCATCGGTGTTAGATGGCCTGATCCTGGTGGCCAATGTTAATCGCCATATCGAGAAATGACATGGCCTGGAAGCTTGGTCTGCAGTGTAATATCATTGTTTTACGTACTGTGTGGCAGGTCGCACCGTCTTGTTGGAAAAACATGTCCTCCACATCAATTACTTTCAATTCGGGTCACAAAACCTCCGTTGACATTTCAAAGAAATACGGCCCAATCACCCCGCCAGCCCAAAATGCGTAACAGTTATTCGATGCATTGGTTGGTCGAGTATCATATGGGGATTTTCAGCACTCCAAATCCGACAGTTTTGTTTATTTACCTATCCGTCGAGTCGAAAATGTACCTCATCTGAAAAAATGATTTCATTTAAAAAATTCGCATTACTTTGATGATACTCCAACCCCCAATAAGCAAATCCACGGCGCTGCGCATGGCCCCTTGGTTTGATTTCTTGCACCAATTGAACCTTGTACGTGTGTAAATGCAGATCTTTTACCAAAATTCGTTGCATGGTGCTTCTGGAAATATTTAATTCGTTACCACGATTCCTAATGGAACGACGAACAATGGTCTTCTGTTCCATCAGCGTAAATTTGGTTTTAAATTTTGTAATTAAACGCCTTACGATACATTTGGCGCATAATTATACGACCGAAAACTTTACAATTTTTGTAATGTGTTTTTACAATAATTAAATGTTCATTTGAATACTTTTCCATATTCTTAAATTGCTTTGTCTGTACGTAAAAACGGTAAAAAAATCACCTTAAAACTCGTATTAACAAAATGGCGGTAAATTTAAATCTGGCGCTCTTATTGGGACACCCTTTATTTTATTCAATACTTTTAATTTTGTAATGTCTACTAGTATTAGATTCAACATCTGAAAAAGTTAACAAAAAATTATTTTAAAATAAAAATCTAACAAAAATAAATTCTTCTCCTACTGCACCTTTCTGCTATTGTATCCTAAATTTTCCTCAACTATCTGCTAACTTCTCCATATTTTCTGGTGCTTAACGTTCTTCTGCTCCTTTCTGCAAATACTTCTTTCCTTATCTTTTTATCTCCAACCAATTTTCAACACTTTTAAAATTATAATCCTTCTTTTTCTTTTTCAAACTTAATTTCATTTAACTTCAACCTTTTTGACAATCTGCTCTTAATGTTTGACTTTATTACTGTGTTCAAAAACTCTTCCTGGCAATCCAGATTCTAATTGACATTCCCCTTCAACAACCTCCTGATTTCTTAATTTCCAAAACCATATTGAAAAATGTAACCACCCCAGTATCGATAAATGTGTCACTTTGACAAATAAAAAAAACATGACGAAAACTTTTCTCCCCCAAAAATATTCAAAACAATACATACGCATACCAATTTATGCATTTACGGAGTATGTTATAGTCTAGAGAAGAAAGGTATGCAGCAATTTAATTTTCAGAACGTAGTACAGGTTCGAGGTATACATTTTGTTTATACCTCATCCTTCAATGCTTATTTGTAGTTAAAATGAAAATTTTAATACATCTGATTGGTCTAATAAAAATTTGATTTAATCATGTTTCCATGGTTTTTACAGTAATAACTTTACAGTTATATAAGAATGGCGAGTGCATTAGAAAAGCGCAAGTACGCGTAAAAAAGAATATGGTACAATGTTTAATAATCTTTGAAAAGACTTTGTTTTACTTTCTGTGGATGAAATAGCTACTAAATGTGATATACTGGAGTGTCTAAGCGGACAGTTTATAACATTAAGAAGTCTCACATCCGAAAAAGCCCACAAGAAGAAACAAGAACTTTATTGAAGCTTTGGGTAAAGAATGTATTTAGGAAAATGGTACATTCTTTTTTCTTTCGAAATAAAATTACTACATTAAAAAAATTACACTCAGAAATTGATAATAGCCCCACTCTTCCGAAAATATCATATTTTCATCTGCAAAATATATCACATGAATTAAATTTTCGTTACAAAAGACAAAATCGTTTCGTGGAGACATGATTATTTAAGGAAAATAGCGGACGCAAGGAATCAGCATAAACAGGTATTTTATTTAAATGAAACATGGGTCAATGCTGAACATACAGTAACAAAAATTTGGCCAGATACCTCCATCAAAACTTTTTAGTTTTTTAACACGCCTTTATGGAAGGGGTCTCTTGTGTATTAAAAAATCCAAAAGGAAAAGGAAATCATTTAACAATAACCCACATTGAAAGCACCGATGGATTTTTGTCAGTTCGTTTATTAATGTACGAGACCAATAAAACAAAAGACTACCATGAAGAAATGGATGGCCCATGTTTGAAAATTGGTTTCAGAACATTATAAAAAAATTCCAGCCAACTCCGTTATTGTTTTGGATCAATAAAGGAGTCACTACCTACAACAAGATGGAAAGAAGAAGATATTTCAAAATGGCTTCATTTTAAAAATATTATCAGTCCTACTAAATCCTTGAAGGAAGAATTATTCGTAATAGCAAGACAACAAAACAAATTCAAAAAATATATTATAGACGAGATAGCCCGAGAAAAAGGGATTAAAGTTCTCCTTACCACGCAGAGTTAAATCCTATTAAACTTATCTGGTCACAATTAAAAGGTTATGTTTTTTGAAACAATACAACATTTTAATGACCTGATGGTCGAAATTTGTTTTTGAAGGCAGTTTGGCATGTAAATGGAGAACATTGGAAAAAATTCATTGATCATGGTAAAAAGGTGGAAAATTCACTTTGGAAAGTGAATATAGCAATGGAAAACTTAATAGACCCTATAATAATAAACCTCAGAAAAGACAATGATAATGATATCAGTAGTTATAATGAATACAGTGACTTTTAAAGATAGTTCTTGAATTTTTTTATTTTTAATCTTAGATTTTAGGTACTTAAGTGTTACTTTTAATTCCAAGAGATAAAAAAAGTTTAATCCCATTAACAACATATAATCATCCTTGTTATTTATTGGTTAAATTTAATTCGTTTAATGTTAAAGTGCAACAATTTTGTCAGAAGCATAAGGTTTATTTTTGTTTTTTGTAAATAATATTTTAATTCATATAAGTTTAGAAACTATATGGCACTTAGATCCTTTGTGGATTGGTGATGGTATTTAAAACTTTTTAAAGCACATATCCAAAAAAAAAATGATTTTGGTAAGTCTACGCTTAATTATTTACGAAAGGCTATATTTCTCAAACTTATTTTACCTAAACTAGGTATTCTGGCTAGGTCCTCATAGTGTGCGTTGACTATTTGCTTTGTCAGCATGTGTTCAAATCATCTCAATAAATGATCATATATTTTGAAGTCAGTGCGTGAATCGTGTGGTTTGACACGTTTCAGGATTAATCTGCTAAGTAGCAGACGCATGTAACGTTCTTGATTGGAACGTCTGTATTATTTTCATATTTTATTTCTAGAGCTCGATACCATAACCAAATTTTTAACAATAGGGTTTTGCATCCTAAAAAGTTTGCCCTCTACTAACAACCGTGACTTTCTACCTGGTAAGCAGCCCATTTATTTCTCTTGATTTGATATTTAATTGGTGTTTCTTAGCTTTTTTGTGTTTTTTTCATGTTAGTCTTTGATTCAGATGGAGCCTAAGGTATTCAACTTTGGCTATTATTGGAATTGGAACGTTGTTAATGCCAATGGTAACTTGAAGACATGTACCTTTTTGTGGTAATTTGAATAGAATTCTGAGATTTTCCAGCTATAAAACAAGGTGGGGAACTGGCCTAACTAATTTTAAATTTTTTTGAGCCTATGACTCGGTCTGGGTTGGACTTTAAGATGGCTGTGTCATCAGCAAAGATTGCCATTACAATATCTTTTGCCAGGTATGCCAAAGCAATAAAAACTAGATAAAGGAATGGTCCAAGGACACTACCGTGAGGGACCATAGTTGATGGGATACTGGTTTGAGAGAGACAGAAGTTGATCTTTACTTTTTCCTAGGGATATTAGAATTATGCAAATTTAATATGATATAAGGTTGCTAAATTTATATAAGAGGCTTGCTTTCATGCCAAACATTGTCAAATGCTTGTTTTACATACAAGAACACCAAAGTGCGTGCAGTATGTATTTTCTTTTATACATTCCTTTACTTTGTTAAGAATATTGTGATATTATAATAATGTAGATGATTTTTCTCTAAGCTAAATTGGTGGTCAGGTATAATGTTATCTATATAGTGGATGTTTTTTTAATTCTATAAAGGAGTATTTTTTAGAAAACCTTTTATATCAATGGCAGAAGACTTATCAGTCTCTAAGATGTAAGTTCTACAGACAATTTTCCCTGTTTTGTTATCATGATTATCTCAGAAGATATTCATCGAATCGGAAAATAGAACAGGCGTAAATAACTATTTTCAATTATAGTTAGCAATACTACTGCTTTTATGGTCAAATGCTTTCTAGATCTCTTCAACTATTAGATCGCAACCAGGGTTCCTTATGTAGGCAAAATAAACTCATGGGTAGTGAAAGCTGATAGGAAATATTTAGGTAATCTTCTACATCATTGTTTACCTAACTTACCCACGACAAATGTAAAGTTACCTTTGGTATACCAGTGAACAGCTTAAATGCAAAATTAATTTAAAATTTAGTCTGGGTAGGCATATCACTTTTAAGGTTTTCGTGTTGTAGCAGATTTCTCAAAATAAAATTCTTATTTTGCAATATTACCTTCTTTAAAATATATATCACTTAAACCTGATTGTTATTGCATACGTATAAAGATGTTGCCTTATAAAAAACTAAAAAATGTACAGTTTAAATTATCTTTTAAATGAACAAAATTTGTAAATTTTGGTTGGACTTTGTAATCAAAATTTAATCTGAATGGAATAGAGGTAGTATCTGAAAGGATCTGAGCACAACCAAGAAATTATTACAGAAAAAATTATAATAGATTAATAAAATGTAAAAAAAAAAATCTAGCGAAAACGCGGAGATTGAAAATGAAATTTATGTAAATGTTAAAGTGACGGTAAATTCTCCATAATCCTTGCCGCCAGCCCATATATCTTGGTTTTATGGTAGTGTGGAATGCTGGGCGGTGACGTAAATCAATCTTGGTAGGTAAATTAACTAAAGTCGACGACGACGATGAAGAGGAGGCATGAGATGAGGGGATAAATCAAGGTCGTACTTAGAAGGGAGGTCAGAAGGTTATAAACTTCATTTTTCAAAATATGTTTTTGTACAGGGGCTGCTATTAAAAATACTATAATCTAGTATGTTCGATGGTAATAACTGGAAATTTATATGTTTAGGTTTGGTACTTTATCCAATTGCACAGAATGACATTTAATACTTGATATTTTTATTGTAAATAAAGTTTATTACTTCAAAATGATACAGCAATAAAAAAAGAGAATAATAATATTTATTTACAAAAAAGCAAAACTACAAAATCATTTTTAAATGGGATCGATATAAATAAACAACGGTGATCCCATAAAAACCAATGGTTGTGCGCGGGTTGAACTTGTTTATCTGCAACTAATAAATGTTAATAAGAAATACAATTAAAAATACCATATTTTTGAACCTGTGTCATGTTAGCAAGTAGCCAGCCAGCAATAAATTCAGGTGGACGCCAAAGCGCCAGCGGTCATACTAAATTTTTAACATCTAATTATTTTAAGTTCCGACAAAAAGAATATATTTAATCATAATTTGTTGCATTATAATTATTATAACCCTTTCATAAAATTATAATAAGGGATGTAGAGAGGGATAAAGCTTTTATTACTAGCACAAAATTTGTGTTTGTCAAAAATTTATTTAGGTCATTGGATAGATAATAAAAAAACAAAAAACTTTTTTAAATACCATTTTAAATGCTATATGGGTAATAAGACATTTAGAGAGCTTTTAAAGTTTTTATTGCTGAACCAAAATTTGTTTTTTTTGAAAATTCATTTAAGCCATTCGAGAGATAATAAAAAAACAAACAACTTTTTCAAATACCATTTTAAATGCTATATGGGTAATAAGACATTTAGAGAGCTTTTAAAGTTTTTATTGCTGAACCAAAATTTGTTTTTTTTTTTGAAAATTCATTCAGGCCATTCGAAAGATAATAAAAAAACAAACAACTTGTTTAAATACCATTTTAAATGCTATATGGGTAATAAGACATTTAGAGAGCTTTTAAAGTTTTTATTGCTGAACCAAAATTTGTTTTTTTTTGAAAATTCATTTAAGCCATTCGAAAGATAATAAAAAAACAAACAACTTGTTTAAATACCATTTTAAATGCTATATGGGTAATAAGACATTTAGAGAGCTTTTAAAGTTTTTATTGCTGAACCAAAATTTGTTTTTTTTTGAAAATTCATTTAAGCCATTCGAAAGATAATAAAAAAACAAACAACTTTTTCAAATACCATTTTAAATGCTATATGGGTAATAAGACATTTAGAGAGCTTTGAAATTTCAAAGTTTTTATTGCTGAACCAAAATTTGTTTTTTTTTTAAATTCATTTAAGCCATTCGAAAGATAATAAAAAAACAAACAACTTTTTCTAATACCATTTTAAATGCTATATGGGTAATAAGAGATTTAGAGAGCTTTGAAATTTCAAAGTTTTTATTGCTGAACCAAAATTTGTTTTTTTCGAAAATTCATTAAGGCCATTCGAAAGATAATAAAAAAACAAACAACTTTTTCAAATACCATTTTAAATGCTATATGGGTAATAAGAGATTTATAGACCTTTGAAATTTCAAAGTTTTTATTGCTGAACCAAAATTTGTTTTTTTCGAAAATTCATTCAGGCCATTCGAAAGATAATAAAAAAACAAACAACTTTTTCAAATACCATTTTAAATGCTATATGGGTAAAAAGAGATTTAGAGAGCTTCGAAATTTCAAAGTTTTTATTGCTGAACCAAAATTTGTTTTTTTTTTTAAATTCATTTAAGCCATTCGAAAGATAATAAAAAAACAAACAACTTTTTCAAATACCATTTTAAATGCTATATGGGTAATAAGACATTTAGAGAGCTTTTAAAGTTTTTATTGCTGAACCAAAATTTGTTTTTTTTGAAAATTCATTTAAGCCATTCGAGAGATAATAAAAAAACAAACAACTTTTTCAAATACCATTTTAAATGCTATATGGGTAATAAGAGATTTAGAGAGCTTTGAAATTTCAAAGTTTTTATTGCTGAACCAAAATTTGTTTTTTTCGAAAATTCATTAAGGCCATTCGAAAGATAATAAAAAAACAAACAACTTTTTCAAATACCATTTTAAATGCTATATGGGTAATAAGACATTTAGAGAGCTTTGAAATTTCAAAGTTTTTATTGCTGAACCAAAATTTGTTTTTTTCCAAAATTCATTAAGGCCATTCGAAAGATAATAAAAAAACAAACAACTTTTTCAAATACCATTTTAAATGCTATATGGGTAATAAGAGATTTAGAGAGCTTTGAAATTTCAAAGTTTTTATTGCTGAACCAAAATTTGTTTTTTTTTTTAAATTCATTTAAGCCATTCGAAAGATAATAAAAAAACAAACAACTTTTTTAAATACCATTTTAAATGCTATATGGGTAATAAGAGATTTAGAGAGCTTTGAAATTTCAAAGTTTTTATTGCTGAACCAAAATTTGTTTTTTTCGAAAATTCATTAAGGCCATTCGAAAGATAATAAAAAAACAAACAACTTTTTTAAATACTATTTTAAATGCTATATGGGTAATAAGAGATTTATAGAGCTTTGAAATTTCAAAGTTTTTATTGCTGAACCAAAATTTGTTTTTTTTTGAAAATTCATTTAAGCCATTCGAAAGATAATAAAAAAACAAACAACTTGTTTAAATACCATTTTAAATGCTATATGGGTAATAAGACATTTAGAGAGCTTTTAAAGTTTTTATTGCTGAACCAAAATTTGTTTTTTTTTGAAAATTCATTTAAGCCATTCGAAAGATAATAAAAAAACAAACAACTTTTTCAAATACCATTTTAAATGCTATATGGGTAATAAGAGATTTATAGAGCTTTGAAATTTCAAAGCTCTTTTGGTTCAGCAATAAAAACTTTGAAATTTCGAAGCTCTCTAAATCTCTTTTTACCCATATAGCATTTAAAATGGTATTTGAAAAAGTTGTTTGTTTTTTTATTATCTTTCGAATGGCTTAAATGAATTTAAAAAAAAAACAAATTTTGGTTCAGCAATAAAAACTTTGAAATTTCGAAGCTCTCTAAATCTCTTTTTACCCATATAGCATTTAAAATGGTATTTGAAAAAGTTGTTTGTTTTTTTATTATCTTTCGAATGGCCTTAATGAATTTTCGAAAAAAACAAATTTTGGTTCAGCAATAAAAACTTTGAAATTTCAAAGCTCTCTAAATCTCTTATTACCCATATAGCATTTAAAATGGTATTAGAAAAAGTTGTTTGTTTTTTTATTATCTTTCGAATGGCTTAAATGAATTTTAAAAAAAAACAAATTTTGGTTCGGCAATAAAAACTTTGAAATTTCAAAGCTCTCTAAATCTCTTATTACCCATATAGCATTTAAAATGGTATTTGAAAAAGTTTTTTGTTTTTTTATTATCTATCCAATGACCTAAATAAATTTTTGACAAACACAAATTTTGTGCTAGTAATAAAAGCTTTATCCCTCTCTACATCCCTTATTATAATTTTATGAAAGGGTTATAATAATTATAATGCAACAAATTATGATTAAATATATTCTTTTTGTCGGAACTTAAAATAATTAGATGTTAAAAATTTAGTATGACCGCTGGCGCTTTGGCGTCCACCTGAATTTATTGCTGGCTGGCTACTTGCTAACATGACACAGGTTATTTTTGATCAATGGACATATGGACAATACTTAATTAGTTATATAGTATTAGTATTAGGTACACAGAAAAAAATTGTCATGTACATTCAAGAAAAGCTTTACACTTGGAATATTACATTTGTTTGAAATAAAGCAGAGTTTGCCTTAAATAATATTTCTCGATACAATAAGAATTTAAATGTTGAGTGAAGTGTAGACATAATCTTGTATTTTAAGATTTATAATAATTAATCTGCGAATAAATTATTTCATTCGAGTCTAGAATTGTTAATTAATCCAAGAAAGCTCTTACGTTTATTGTAAGTATGATATGCTTTTAAAACCGACTATCGCGTACTTGATTCAATGTTATAAAAGGATTCGATTCAAAGCATTTAAATTTCAGAACAAGAATTAAACAATTCGAATCAAAAACCTATGTACTTCATAAAAGATTAGCGAGTACAAATTCACTGCACGGTGTTGCCAGCTGTTACTTATTTTAAAATGCAACCACTGCACTGGTTTGGTAGATATATGACTGATACATGTTAAGATGTGATACTTATTATTAGGAAGTCAGAGATATAACGCATTAATAGAAAATCTGGCAAATTGGCATTAGCACGTGTTCATCATATAAGTGTATGAATAAATTAAATTGAAATGGAAGATTTGTTAGATGGATGGGGCCTCAGCGACCTGATACCAATATATAAATGTAAGTATATTTAGTTCACTTGTTGTTAGGTATTCTATTATATTATAATATATGTATATGTAAATTTATAATCATAAGAACACGAAACAAACTAAAATAGAAATAAAAGTAAGTATGATGCTGGATGATGACTTTTTGGAAAGACGACTTCTGCCCTGCTAAGACAAGAGGTCGTATCTACGAAAATTACGATTTCAAGATTCTTATAAATTTAATAAGCTTATATTTTATTTTATTTTAATTTATTATAACACCAAATAATAAATATTTGAAAATATTTACTATAATTATAAGAAAATTTTATTAAAATATGCAAAACTGCGAAGTCTAAAAGGACGTAATTATCTACCTACCCTCATTTACTAAAAATATTCATTTTTGTAAATACGACCTCTTATCTTAGCAGGACAAACTTTTATGTTCCATTTAGGTTTTGTAGTTATAAAATATTTTTTTTAATTGTAGGTGGGACACCTCAGATGACAGAGGAATTTGGTACATTAACTAAAAACAATTTTGAAAAATGGTTTTCGGTGGATAGGTGCCAGTGAAAACCATATTAAAATGCAAGAACAGCCTGTTCTTATTTCAAGATTATTAATTTCTTCAATGAAACTATCCTATAATTCAACCAAAATCAATATATTTATATTCAAGCCAATATTAACATTTCTTGGAACAGCTCATATTATTATTGTAACAAGGTATTATTGAATATAAATATAGTACGAGTGTGGAAAGTGACATTTTTTACACGAGTGGGAAATATTGTCGCACGAGGCACAAGCCGAGTGCGACTATCACACGAGTGTGGAAAATCACTTTTCACACAAGTGATGTACAATATTTTTTCTACGACCACAAAATAATTTCATCAAAAAATGTAAAACCAGATTATTATTATAATAATTAAAATGTATTTAAAAAAAATAATCAATAATAATCGTATTTATTAAATTTTCACATTTTCTAAACAAAAAAAACTATAAAAAAAAAATAAAAAAAATCTGCCCCGGCAAGGATTTGAACGCGGTGCTCGCTAGGTCTCAAATGGCAAAGTTGATAACCATCTGAGCTAATAGGCCTTGTATCAATTGAAGGATCTAATCGGTTATGTGTTTAACCAGAATAAAAAGAAAACATAACTTAATTATTTAAAAAATTATTTTAATAATAATTGTTATAGATAAATATCTAGGATCTAATTTACAACAATTTCAATAATTTAACAATCATATCGATTTTAGTATTAATATGGACATTACATAGATCAAAATAGAAATGACGCGTTTGACATTTTGTGACAGCTGATGCGGAAAGTAGCATATTCGTACACGGGTGGAAAGTAAATTCTTATTCATACGCGTGTGATATAGGGCACTTTCCATAGGACTATATAGTGTGATATGTGTCACTTTCCTAAGTGGTCGTAGGAAAAAGTATATTTAAAAGAAGTGTAAGATTATATCATTTAAGATGTACATAATACTCCAATTGAGCAATAGATACTCTTCATTTAATTAGAGGTATTTTAGTTAGGGCAAGTTGATTTTAATCTTCAAGCAAGGCTTATTAGCTATTGGTGAACAAGTATTAATACAATTTCAAATCGAGACGAGTTTTACTAGAGGATATACAAACACAACAAAGCATTGAAATAAGACCATTCATCTTGAATATAGTACACCTTTTTTCTGTGTATATATATATAGTATCCTAGAGATTGCGGATACATAGTGCATTCTAGAGACTGCGGTATTGCGGATACATACTGGCAATATATGGACAACATATAAATAAACAAAAAGTATGGTAACTGTTTTAAGGTATATTTTATAAATTTCTGGTAATGAATTAAAAACCCTTGATGTTAAGTAAGTAAAACACCTTTGTCCTAGAGTCTTTCTTGACGACGAGATTTTAAAGAATTTGGAAGTTTTTGTCTAGTACTATATCTGTGATCAATATCGTGTAGTACTTTATTTATATTTTTAAATACTGAAATTTAAGTTGAATGGGCGAATATCAAGCACTTGAGCGAGATTCTTGAAAATAAGAGATATTTTGTGCATATTTTTCAATATACGTTTCTGAATTATTTCTAATGCCCTTGATTTATTCCACCCCATGCTAGTATTCCATACTGTAGCCTAGACTCAACAAGTGAGGAGTAAATAATTTTTAGTTGATTTATACTGAAAATTGTACTAAAATATTTAAAAAGTAGACATCTTAATGTTCTCGTAATATTTTGAATATGCTTTTTCCACTTTTAATTACAATCAATAATAACCCCTAAATATTTGATATGATTCGTTTAGTTTATATTATTATCAGCATTATTGATTTTAATTGTTAACGTTTGAGAGTCAGGAATGCTGCATACAAAGCAAAGGGTATAAAAAAGTTTTGTTCAAATTTACTATTAACAACATAACAACTCATTATTAAACCAATTATTTTTATCATATCCGCTTCAATATTCTGTTTAAAATCTTGTCATGTGTGAGAACTGTACAGAATAACTGTGTTGTCAGCAAAACAAGTAATTTCTCCAGATATTTCTAGATTTAGCAAACTATTAACATAAAGTGAATATGAAAATGGACCCAAAATAGTTCCTTGAGGTACATCATACGATACGTTAGTTAGATCACTAAATTGGTTCCAGATTTTAACTGGTAGGCAATTAACTGCGAGTCTTTGCAAAAGAGAATTATGAGATGTTCCGACCGCAGGGTAGACACCATCAATTTTGAAATAGGTCAGTTTAAAATATTGCCTTTGGATATTTCCTAAATTGTTAATATGAAGCTGTCAAAAGAGCACTCGCATACATAAGAGTAGTGGTATCTACGAGAACTGCAGAGATAACGCGAGACGCCATCTCCATCTGCACAACCATCAGATATTCATAAGGAGGAAATCTGTCCCCACTAATGTGGAGCCTAACCGTAAAGAACTTTTATGCAGATTGACCGTCTAAAGTTATTTTTATTGTTTTGATTATTTTAGAACCATCGACAAAATTCCGCTGGCCTTGGATAATCCACTGGTAACTCATGAAAATTAGTATTTTTTTTCAACACCTATGTAAACAGAGGAGTATTTATCTGTGGCATCGTAGCTCCTAACCGGATCAACTAATTTTGATTTAATTTTTGTTTGATAGGTTACTTGATCGAGATTTTTCTTAGCTATGATTCAAGAACATTTGTTCAGCCCTTTGAAAATCATCAGCCATTTTCTAGTAGATAAGGGGATGAAAGAGAAAAAAGGAGTCCGTCGGTCAGGGATCGAACCTAGAATCGCCGAATATAGTCCTTGGCGCCTATATCAATTGGACTATCGGAGCCATAGCCTACGACATTCGAGTTTGTAGATTTGAAGTCATTAAGGGAAGAACAACTAAGCAAGCTTACTGGACTGGTATGTTATTTGATGAAATTCCCCCGAAATAAAGGCATTTTCCGATGTGGAAATACGTTTATTAAGTAGGATAATTCAATTTGTAAAAATGGTTAAACTAAGTGGTCGCTTTGGTCAACATTATTTCCATGGCCAAGATGTTCTTTTTGGCCAGGATGTTGAAGAAATAGCTATTCTTTTTCGACAGCATTCTTTTATAGGTACTTTTTAGAGACTTTTTTATGTGTATAGAGTTTTATTAGAATGAGTTGTTTTAATGGTTACTACGGAAATCGATGGTTTTTGATTCTCATCGATAATATGCCGAACAGCTTCAATATTTTTAACTGTATTAGACCGCCGCCTACTACCAGTTTTCTGACCGACCAGAGAGACTGGTATCTCTGGATAACTGCAAAGAATTAATCAAAACATTGTAAAACCATTGCAGTTCAATACTAATTTAGGTTGTTCTTTAAAGAAAATTAGCCATCAATACTGGAATTAAATACAGCCACATTTACTTTTACACCTGTATGGAAGAAACATTCGATAATATTTGTTTTTTTGCACTGGGTTGAACACTATTTTTTAAATTTAATTTTCTTTATGAAACTTTTGAAAAATTTGACATAAAAGTTCAGTTTCAATTTCAGGGTGAAATAATTAGTTTTTTTTCGATGAATTAAAGATTATTGAAATACAAATTCTTTCGATTTTGAAAAACAAATAATGTTCTATAATCATTAGTTGAAGTGGTTTGGGCAAGAAAATTCCAAACTTCATTTCTAATTTTGTTGAAACTAGTGATAACTAAATGGTGCTATTTGACATAAGATGTGCACACAGTATGGTAGATATTTTCTTGTCATCCTTCTTAAAACTATCACTGGTAGAAGCAAAACTACGTGTACATATGGAAAATATGTAAAAATAAATTTTATTAAAGAAAATTATAACAGTTTGGTGTCGTAACCATTTTAAGACAGTGGTAGTGAGTTTATATCAAGTAAGGTAAGTGTTTTTTTTTAATGTTTTTAAGGTAAAAAGATGATAAATAAATATGTAGTTTAACATTATCTTCCTGCATAAATTATGTTTAGTTGGTAGTAGGCCAACTACATTTATCATTATTTTTGAATAAATTTATTCATCGATTCCTATTAGAATAACAAATAATGGAAATTATTTAAACAATTTCACCCACAATCACTTTAATTTTTATTGCGATGAATGTGAATGAAAACTTTTTCCAATTTAAATAAAACTTGGTATCTTGTGATTTTTTGAGTCACCTATAATTAATCTGCTGTATGATTTTCAAAGTTTAAAATGACAGATATCTAATATGATGGATCTTGATATAGAAATTGAAGATAAACATATTGAATAAGTCGCAATTAATTAATTAATACATTTTAGCAGTCATTTTCAATTTCAAGTCTTAATCGACACTTTTTTAATTTCGTCTGCCGCCATATTGGATCCGCAATTTCCTATTTATAATTTTTAAAATCATATTCAAATAACACTAAAATTTGAACATATTTTAACAGTACCCAAAATCAATGTAAAAAGTGCGGGGTCTTGTGGACACTCTTTACTTGAACAGAACTGAACAAATACCTAATAAAACCTACCTTTTTGTTCCACCCTGTATATAAGTATGGTAATAAATTCATTATCCTAATGAGTATTGCGTATTGCAACACTTGCAACGTAATGAAGATCTTTATAACATTATTTTTTCGACATATTTGCATTTTTATATTAAACGAAAACTGATAAAAATATAAAACTATATTAGGACAAAGAAAGGATAACACAAAGAAAGGGATCGAACTAGACATATTTAAAAAGCGACCGAATTTTTATGTTAACGTCGAGCGGCGGCAACGGAGAGAAGAAGGAACAGTGATGGCTGCCAGAGCCCCCTCATTTTTTGACAGATTTATTGCGAGTTTTGTGTAGTCTTATTATGACTTATGGACAAGAACCCAGCATAGTGCAACGCGGCTGGTATAATTTACTGAAGTGAAGGGCCCCCCCTTTTACTCGACTCGATGGCATCGAAAACTTTTTTGCTCGACATAATGCTGATGAGTTTTGTGTGAATGTGTCAGAACTTTTTTTATTTCCTATGATTATGGAGATGTTAAGAAGTGGCCCAATTACACTCTAAAAATATAGGCTACAGCCTAAGCAATACCCAACCGTGTTATGAAAAACTATAGTAAGCTAATTGCAATGTAAAATTTAATGGAGGCAATCGCGGCTGGCATCTATTTATCCAATGATTCAAGTAACGATTTTACTTGCTGGTCAGTTACGCCCTCTGCACTAGCTCTTAGACTGACCTTTTCTAATTATTTTGTTCTTTACTTAATCAGGAACACCTGTGCATAATGTGGCCTGCTTGAACAGGACCAACTTAAAATAGACCGACGCTACATCGATCAAACAAATTAGTGAACACACAGGATGTTTCAGGATTCCATAAAAAAAGTTCAAAAAATCTGATGTGTCCAACACATGACTTTCCTATCTAGTTATTATAGGCTTTTTCCGGTTATTTTGTACAACCTATTGCAGCACCTCTATAAATGTTTAGAGGATAAACAAAATATACACGTATTCCACATACATCTACCTCGAAACATTTTTCTATAGATATCCATTGAAAACGCAAATACTGAAAAATTTAAATTTAGCACTTTTCCTACAATTTTTTCATTACGGTTTTAGAAAAATCATTTTTAAACAAAAATTATAGAGATCAATATCGCAAACAACTGTTAGTTCAACAATTTTCATAAAAATCAGAATTTTGCACATTTTATCAAATTTCTCGAATACGGACCATTTCAGGAAATTTTTACAAAAAGCAAAAATTATAGATAATATTATAAGAAGTAACTTTTATTTAAACAATTTTCTTCTCCAAACATGAATAACAGATATATTCCATAAAATATAAAAACGGCCTCCCATAAAGTACCCCCCAGATGTTCCGACTTTGTCCAAAATCTAATCGTTTCACGTCAGGCCGAAATAAAACTAAAGTTTAAGATTTAATGTTTTTTTTCTTTATCCGTTTTTGAGTTTTCTTCAAAATTCGAAATTTACACATTTTCTCAAATATCTCGAATACTGTTAATTTTAGAGAAATTATGTATGGAATAAAAATTATAGAGCATTATATTACAAACAACTTTTATTTGAACAATTTTTATAAAGTTCTTTATTCGTCCATTTTATGGCATGATACTATTACTCGAGAAGGTAAGCCCACTTGGCGATCCAATTTCGACCACGTTTGCGCATGACGTCACCCGTTGACAACAATTCATCTCGTGGGCATGGAAAAGCATTACACTAGAGCGGTTTTAATTAATATTTTATGTTTATTTATTATAATATTGATATATTATTGTTATAATATTAATATATTATTAAACTAAATATTTTTTGGCTTGCCTTAAAATATCCCAAAACATGTAAAAAAAGTATGATGAGCAAAAAAGAAAATTTCTGTCTATCGGTATTTACCCTTTTAAAGCAATTGCGCTATAGATAGGGGTGTTATTCCATTAGAGGTCGGATTGGAATATTTTTGAGTAAAATTGGTAAAGGGGGAGGGGGTGAAATTTCGGGGAAAATGGTAAAAAATTGCAATTTTTCGTAAAAAATCGAGTAATATGTCGTTTTATAGGTTTTTGGCTATGGACATTTTGATTTTATAATCCATTCAAAATTTCAATAGATAATTAGAAAAAGAGTAAAAAGGGGAGGGGTAAAAATATTTAAAAAATCGAGTAGTCTCGTAGTACCTATTTTAATTGATTTAATTGGTTTAAGAAATAAAATACAGGTAGGGGTATAAAGGGGAGGGGGTAAAAATTCAAAATATTTGAAAAAAACATTTGAGTTAGTCTTATTTTAGAGCATTTAAAGTACTTATAGACATTTTCATTTTACAATCAATTTAATATTTTTTATAAAAATTACGGATGAATGTAAAAAAGGAGGGGTAAAAATTAAAAATGTTTGGATAAACAAGTAATAAATCGTCTTAAAGTTACACAGCAACAGAACTTTGGAAGTATTGATTCAATTTACCGCAGTATGTTTTTGGTTGTTATTGTTTGAACGACCCACTACTGCACAGTATATCATAACAAACCAAAAAAACAAAATTAAATAATCAGTAATACACGCAAAACCGCTTTGCGCCGTATAGAACTGGCTGTTGCTGAGTCGGGTAGTCTCCCAGTGACGTCAGGCGTGCGAGAGAGATGGGCTGATCGCATGTGCGTGGGTTTATCTTCTCGAGTAATAGTATCATGATTTTATGGTGAATATAATTGCCTTTTAAGTACACTTTTTTTTGTTATAAATAGCTTAATGGTATATAATCTGTATTTTAATTGTCAAATTTGCCGGGCGGATGTAATTTCGGCCGGAAAAAGGACAGGTACCTAAAGGGGATATGTAATTTCGGCCGGAGGTTTAAGGGTTCGTTCTTATCGTATAGGTATTTTCGGCCGGAAGGAGCAGGTAAAATAAAATAAGATCTAGAATTGCTATAACATTCTTTATTAAACCAAAATCAAAGACACTATTACTTAAAAACTAGAGCTAAAAACATACATTACATTTTTACGAACTTTGATATGATACAGTTTTAACAAAATTAAATCTGGAAATTTTTCCAGACCGAAGCATATTTACCATATTTTAATTTATTTCTGACTTGCTTGTCTTTTATTTTTGCTGTAATATTTAAACTTTTTATTTTTAAATATGAATCGATCTGGAATTCTTTTAACTTTTCTATAAAAATAAATATTGAAGGGTGGCAAGAATAAAATAAAGAATTCAATTTAGAATGGAACGATTCACAAGCGTTTGTGGTTCGTTTTATAGATGGATTTTCGTCTGCCCATATATTTGGTGGAAAATCGGAATCAGGTGCTATATAATATTGTAATAGATAGTCTGCGTATTTATCCAACAGTTCATTATTTGGTTTGCAAGACATTAAATCAAATATAAAACAATCCTCAACATCAGATGGTTTTAAATAAGTAAGCCCAAAAGTGTGAATAAACCATTTATTTTCTTCAGAGTTTTTGTCTTTGTATATTTGACTTAACCCTAAAGACTGAATTTTCCTATACCACGCTTGATGTAAGTGAAATCTACAACCATTTATTTTCGTTTTTGACAAAACATTTCTTAGTGCGATATGTATTGATATTGCAAAATCTACGAATGCCTCCATCGGTTCAAAAACTATATTAAAAACTTTAAAAATTTTAGATTTAAGCAACAGAAAAAGTTTAATATATGTGTCAGTAATCTTATTTGGTAACAGACAATATAAAAGAGGTATATAGTGCCCATGTTCCAGACCATGAATGGTAAATAATTGATAAAAATATTTCGTACAAAAAGAAAATGTGCCATCCGTATATATAACATTCATTTTACACAACGTAGTAATATTTGTTTGGCAAGAAAAAACAATGATATTATCAACTGAACTGTTAATAAACAAAAAATTTTCACCTGTTGTCGTTTTTGGAGAATACAGTTCATCAAATTTCTAGAGGTGTTCGACGCCCAGACAGAGAACGCGCTACGTGTGACTAAGATAGCTATTGTACAGTCTGCTAAACAAGTTATTTTAAATAGTTTTTAATATTTTTAGGTAATTAAATTTTAAAAGTGTGAAATAGTTTAGGGATTAAATTGGTCTGATTGGACTTTCTTAGAACGTTTTTAAAAGCAGCTAAAGATAGTATGTAGAATTGAAAATAATTATTATGCCATAAAAGGTGTTTCGGAATTCCTTCAACTTTTTGAAATTGAGTCAGAAAATATAAATTTTATAGGATAGCGGAAAATACCTATAATTTTTTTGTAGGCCTTTGTAAATCGTGGAAATAGTTTATATTTTATTTCTACCTTATTAAGGAAAATGGTACCTATTATTAATAACGGTTGTTTCTGAAACATTACTAAAATTTTCGAAATTTTGTTTTTCTACAAAATAATAAACTATACTATTTAGAAAAAAATTTATTTCTCTTATAATTTTATAAAAAATAACAGGAGAATATTTACATTTCTTGATCTATTAAACAAAACGATAAATTATCTCGACGAATGACACCATGTTCTAGTACGGAAGCTCTAGCTTTACATTTTTGTTGGTGGTTTCATGGGTTTCATATCAATTTTTTGTAAGTGTAGTTTACACGTACATATACCTCTTAACACTTGTTTCCTTTATTAAAAAAGTGTGTTGTTGTGATTTACGTCGAAATAAGTCAAAAACAACTTGAAACCCCATATAAAATCAAAAAGGAGAAACGGAAAAAAATTGAGCCTGTAAATGAACACAACTCAGAAACAAAAATAGCTATCTAATAATAAAAAAATAAAATTTGATTCTTGTGCAGCTTCATCTATATCATTAACTGTTTTTGGTTTTTTAATGGTTTTTCTTGGTGATGAAAATTCCGATATCTCACGGTTATCGATTCTTTTTTTCTCTCCAGAAATGCGGACGACAGTGTTTTTAGATACTCCTGTGGCTGCAGCAACACGATCATTTACATTTTTAAATGGTATTGAAGGTGAATTAAAGTTTCCTTCTCTTCTCATAAACTCTATAACATTGGCTATTATTTCGCGAGATTGACTGTTAATCACGCGGCCTCTTAATTTGCTATTAAACTCCATACTTAGGTTCTATTAAACTGTAATGAGCAAAAAACACAAACGAAAATAAAAGAAATGTTTTAGCGAAATTTACATCTGACATTTACGTCTGAATGAAATAGTGAAATACTTGATGCGCAGAGTGTACTTTCATTGCGTAAATCCGTCGGGATGCCTGTCAGTAGTGCTTTCTCTGTCTAGCCGTCGAAAGCCTCTAGAAATTTGATGAACTGTACATATCAACTACAGTATGTACTTCATGAATATCTTTAGGCAGGGCTGGCAATAGCTGACGACGACTGTTATACACATTTCTTCTTATGAGATTTACATCCGCGGTAATCACATCGTCCGGTAAATTTGTTGAAAGGAACCTTTTTACTTTCCTATCTGTATACAGATATAAGGAAAGTATAGGAATCATGATTTTTTTCGACCTCGAGTTTTCGACGGATTTTTACGTTTTGAGGTCCCCTGAATCCGTTTTGACTATTTTCGCGATGATGTCTGTCTGTCTTTCTGACTGTCTGTCTGTCTGTGTGTGTGTGTGTGTGTGTGTGTGTGTGTCTGTGTGTGTGTGTGTGTCTGTGTGTGTGTGTGTGTCTGTATAACGCATAACTCATGAACCGATACACCAAAAAAACACCAAATTTTAAACTTAAGCTTTGTTTCAGCGTCCAATGAACTGATTAGATTTTGGACAGAGTCGGAACATCTGGGGGGGTACTTTATAGGTGGTCATTTTTATATTTTATGGAATATATCTGTTATTTACGTTTGGAGAAGAAAATTCTTCAAATAAAAGTTACTTCTAATATAATTATCTATAATTTTTGTTTTATGCAAAATTTTCCTAAAATGGTCCGTATTCGAGAAATTTGAGAAAATGTAAAAAAAATATTTTTTTATAAAAATTGTTCAAATAAAAGTTGTTTGTAATATAATTCTATATAATTTTTATTCTATACATAATTTCTTTAAAATCGACCATATTTGAGAAAATGTGTAAATTTCGAATTTTGAAAAAAACTCAAAAACGGATAAAGAAAAAAACATTAAATTTTAAACTTAAGGTTTATTTCGGCCTGACGTGAAATGATTAGATTTTGGACAAAGTCGGAACATCTGGGGGGGTACTTTATAGAAGGCCGTTTTTTTATTTTATGGAATATATCTGTTATTTATGTTTGGAGAAGAAAATTGTTCAATTAAAAGTTACTTCAAATATTATTATCTATAATTTTTGCTTTTTGTCAAAATTTCCTGAAATGGTCCGTATTCGAGAAATTTGACAAAATGGGCAAAATTCTGATTTTTATCAAAATTGTTGAAATAAAAGTTGTTTGCGATATTAATCTCTATAATTTTTGTTTATACATGATTTTTCTAAAATGGACCGTAATGGAAAAATTGTAGGAAAAGTGCAAAATTTAAATTTTTCAGTATTTTCATTTTCAATGAATATCTATAGAAAAATGTTTCGATGTAAATATATGTGGAAAATGTATATATTTAGTTTATCCTCTAAACATTTATGGAGGTGCTGCAATAGGTTGTACAAAATAACCGGAAGAAGCCTGTAATAACTAGATAGGAAAGTCATGTGTTGGACACATCAGATTTTTATAATTTTCGAAGCTTTCTCCGATATGTCCTCCTGGGCTTTTCGCTTGCATGCATTTGTGACAATTTTTCTCTCCAAAGAACGTTGATCTGGTTCATGATTGAGTTAATTCACTCCTGGTCACAATATATTCGGCACCAACAGTATACAATTTAGCTAAACATTTTAAATTTTTCCTGATGCAACTCCAACGCACTTCCCCACTCTTTAATACGTCTTGTTTACAAAATGAAAATTTTTCTACAATAAGCAAGTCACAACCGCGTGAACTCTTTACTATCGAAACTGCCATCATGTAATATAGATGTTTTCTATCTCTTGGTCGCCCACAAAATAAGTGGTTAGTATCCTAATATTAAAAGGTCCGGTACTTTGTAATAAGGTTGTTAAACTAATGAAAATCAAATTAAGAAAGATGAATGTAAATGTTTTAACTTTTCTAAGAAATGAAAATATGAAAAGGGTAGATTATTATTTTCAGGTATATTCCAAAATCCTGTCATAAATATTATCCTTGGCCGAAATTACCTATGCCATTAGATGGGCACTTTGCTTTTGGCAGGTAGGCGAGGGGATTACAGGCCGAATTTGCCAATCATTAAATAGTCAATTAGCAAATTGTAAATAAGAGCATTTTACTCTTAGTGCACTTTTGATTTTCCTCGTATAATGACATTTATTTTAAATTTTATTTAATTTATTATTTGATTTTATACAAAGCACCAAATTTTATTAAAAATTCATCTTAATAAGATACCGTTAAAAAATTTGTCTCTATGAAATTTGTGAAAATTGTAGGTAAATATCTATGCATAATAATACAGTTTCCTCTAAATTCAAGACAATTTTAAGATATGGCAACACGGTGTCGAAACTTTCGCTACTTTTGCTCCATCCGACACCTACAACCCATGCGCTGAACTAAAATTCAATATAGACGCAACAAAGTAATTTTACATTAAATCGTAACTTATGCACATTTTAAAAAGTATGCAACAATGATTATTAAAATTTGGCAAGAAAATTCAAAAAAATATGTAGAATGCTGTAAAGTTTTTTGAACTGCATTGTTAGTGGCCCTTTTTTTTTAATAGTATTTAATACTGAAATTATCTCATTCAGGCCCGACGAGAGGGAGGGGCAGGCGGGCACAATCCCAGGAGCCCGGGCCCAGGGGGGGGGGGGGCAGCAGCTTTTGAGAGTACTCATAATAAATAGAACAACAAATAAAATTACAGATTTTTTTAAGTAGGCCTAGATAATAGTTTTTGATGAATTTTTCTTAGCTGCAATACCTACCAATAATCGGTTGAGATAAGAACTGTAGCAACTCATGAAGAAATTACGGTTCTTTACAAACATTTTTAATGCCTTATTAGTAAGTACACTCATGTTAGTAGAATAGGAAGAGTTTGTAGGTAAAAAAAAAATAGATTACAGTATGTGGGGGCCCTTGTCAGTGTTTTTCTCCGCGGCCCACGCATGGCTCTCAGCGGCCCTGGCCTCATATCAATCATTAAACATTTTACCTACTATAAGCTGCCAAAGTTTTACTAAAATTCATCCAGTGAAAGAAAAGTTCTGTAAAAAATTGTAAATCTCTGTTTTGACCATGTAAAATACACTAAAATGGCGGCCATAAAATAAAATAAATTCGAGAGACGCTAAAATGGTGGTTCCCACTTTATCGAGACTGAGGCTCACAAGGGTAAACTTGCAGCGTAACAAAAACGAGAAATGATTTAACTTGGAACGAAAGATCGAAAGCAGCTAGTAGTATTAGGATGTTGAATTTTTTGTTTTGTGAAGCATTGGCATTACTTAGGTTTAACCATGAGATGATTTTCACAACCCATAATTTTTAAAATCATTCTATATCGCCTTTTAATTAGGGTTAAAAAACTTGTTCGAGCAATTTATCCAATAATAATTGGCCCCTTTACCTCTTAAGCCTGCTCATGTAAAATATTTGGACTCCTTATTTCGCCTATTTATATTCTATTAATAAAGGACAGAAGGATGAGTATTGCAACTATGTTAAAATAAATTAATTGGCTTTCAGTTCAGAATTATGTTCAGTACATGACTGATATTTATTTATAAAATAAAAATGACATAGTACCTACCATCGCATCAGATCTATTAAAAAAAATTCAATATAATTCGCAATATCACAACTATAATATAAGAAGCCAATCTGACTTTCATGTACGGCAAGCCATCACTAAAAGTTCCCAAAATATATTTTTTATAAAAGGTTTAAAAAATTTAATAGACTGCCTACAGAAATTAAAAAAAAAAACAACAATAAATGTAATCAATAGTAACCTCAAACAATACTTGATAAATAAACAGAACGGATATACTTTCTTGTGATAATACTCTTTAAACCTGCCCTTTTTAAGTATTTCCCTTAATTTATTGTTATTTTACCCCTCGTTTTACTACTTACTATGTTTAAATTATAAATAGTTTTGAGACGATAGGTTATAGCAACTTATAGCCACAAAACTATTTTTGTGTTAAAGTAGATCCATAGAGAGCAATGTAATTTACAAAGGCCTTCTTTCAACATACAAATGACAACTTTATAATTAAAATGAAAAACACAACAAAATACCTCGGTATCATAACTGATCAAAATTTGAAATAGGATGATCACATTAAGTCATTAAAATCCCAAGGTAAGAAGATTCATTTTTAAATTTTATGAATTGAGGAAATTTATGACGAGGAGTTTACTAATTATTATTTACAATTCGCTGGTTTAATATGTAAACCAGCATTATATCCTACCTCTCTTTTATATAATAAAAAGTGCTTTGTATAAGAACATTATATTATTTGTCTTGTTGTACCTTTATTTATGGAAAACTTTAATTGAGATACACTACAAATTATTTGCAATAAATATCAAAAGAAGTATACATTTTTAAATAATTTGACATTTAAGAGCCATTCACACATCACAGTTGACATCTTAATACTTGACAGGCACAGCCAAGCATTATTCTGATTTTTGCCAAATAAAATAGCCGGTTAATTATTCTATGGGGTTGCGACAGAGAGCCAGTAAATTTTATGAAGGTGTTTTTGTGGCTAGGGGCAAAATAGTAGTACGCTTAAGTTAGTACCACCATAAAAAAAGTAATTTTTAAGAAACTGCCTATATATTCTTCATAAATTGGCAGGCTTGGCGACTAATTTCGAATAAAAATAGCCTCCAAAATGGCTATAGTTGCAAATATGAAGGTCGCAACCCGCCTTAGAAATTTCACCTTTACTATCAACAGCTGTTGTTTGACAGGTCGTTATACAGGGTGTTTCAAAAAGATTGGTCATACATTATACCACATATTCTTGGGTCAAAAATAGGTCGATTAAACCGTACTTACCTATATACAAAAGTGCACCCAAAAATAGTTACAGGGTGTATAAGACAAAAATTTAAATGATTTTTTTTAACGTTGCTCTTAAACCGTTTGGAATTTTTTCGTGAAATGTTATATGACGTGTTAGAATACCATGACTAATAATACCGAGGTAGAGGCAATATATTTTTTTTTTGTAGGATTTTGGAGGGCGTCACCACCCTTTCTTCTACTCAACTTCTTTGTAATATAAAATTTAATTAAAAATCGAACGCTACTGAAATGCAACATCTATTTGGAAACTTTTTGTCTAAATATTTGTTTGTAAAATATTTAGTTTAGACGATACAGCCACTTAAAATGACATCTTAAAAATATTCAATGTAATTATACGTATGCAAAAATATCAAAATTCGATTTTCATTGTTAAAACTATGTAGTAAGTGTATACAGGAGGAGAATGTAATTTTAAACACCTGTTAAATTATTTTTTTTTATTTTGATGACATTAGTTTGTAATTTAAAAATAAACTTGATTTTGATATTTTTCATACGTAGAATTTCCATTGAATATTTTTAAGTTGTCATTTTAAATGGCTGTATCGTCTAAACTAAATTTTTTACAAACCAATACTAAGATACAAAAAAGTTTCCAAATGGATGTTTCATTCCAGTGGCGTTTCATTTGTAATTAAATTTTATACTACAAAAAAGTTGAGCGGAGAAAAGAGCGGTGACCCCTCCAAAAACCTATAAAAATCAAGAAAAAAAGATTGCCTCTTTCTCGGTATTATTAGTCATGGTATTCTAACACGTCATATAAAATGTCATAAAAAAATGCCAAATGGTTTAAGAGCAACGTTAAAAAATTTCATTTAAATTTTTATCTTATACACTATTTTTGGGTGCACTTTTGTATATAGGTAAGTACAGTTTAATCGATCTATTTTTGACCCAAGAATATGTGGTATAATTTATGACCAATCTTTTTGAAACGCCCTGTAGAATGTTTGCAATTTATGGAATGTAAAGAATGTTAGGAATGTTGACGTTAGAAATAATTGGAATTCATAAAATTGTCACATAAGAAATACATAAGCGGATTTTAAGAAAATTGATATTAAACTCCCAGCAAACATTTTCGATATTATTAGCTATAACTTGACTTGGTAAAAGTCAAATCTACTTATTGAGGTAATTATTACGTAAAATTGACTAGAAAAATATACCTGTACTTTAAATTTACCAAATGGTTCTAATTTAGGCATACATTTACGTAAATTATACCAAGAAATCTACCTCGTACACATATCTACTTAAAAGTAACTTTAACCAAATCAGAAAGGGAAAAACTACTAACAAAAATAACCAACAATTACCTCATAGGTAAATTTCCTTTAAAGTAAAATTAGGTATCATAATTAGGTAGCATAATTAGGTAGCATCAACCTGTTTGGCAACTAAAAATCGTCTTTATAGTAAAATATCCTACTAGGTAGATTTGGTTGGACATTTTTCGTAACTTTATACCTGTAAAGTAACCTATTTGGATGCTTTATTTACTCTACTTTAAAGTAATATTAGGTCGATATTGTAGAAAAATTATACCTTATTTTTCTACTTAATTTTAACCAAATAGTCGATTTCTCATTTACAGGTAAATTTTTGATAAAACTTACAAGTTATTAATTCTTTAAATAGGTAAAATTAACAACATGTCGTTATCTTTAAGGTAATTCAACTTAGTCAAAAGCTATTTGTAAAATAGGTAGTTTTTCATAGTCGTATTAACTTTTAAGTTGTATTAGCACAATATGCCATATTTGAAATACGATTCCAAATTTCATATTTTTTAAATTAACTTAACTAGAAAAGAACGGATAAAAATTACAAAAAAAAAAAAAAAACATTATTGATTTTCTAAAGTGATACACAACAAATGTAACATAGTTTTAGCTCATAATATTATTATAATTTTTTTTAATCATAATATTTCTTCTTATATTTCTTCTTATATTTTTTCTTATTAAAGAGTATTTTGGAAGGGCATTGTTATTTTTCAAAGTAGAACTATTAACATTCACGACAAAATTTCCTTCACATTAATTTTAACAAACGTAACCTATTGATTCGTCGTAATTAAATAATATATATATTTTTGTTACCGACATTTATTTATTTTCAATCTTTGCTGTGAGTTAAGTATAAGTATAAAATACCAAGTAAGTATAAAATTTATCTTTTTGTGCACTTGAAGTCGTTCGTCATCTGAAAATCTTTGTAGTTTCTACCTAAAGCTGGTTAAATCAACGTCGAATTGACGTTATATTGACGTCAAATTTCCCTAAAGAAGTATTACTAACCAAACGTAGAAGGCTACTATAATGTAGATTTAGGCGTAATTTTCCCTATTTTGGTCAATGAAACCAAATTTCGACGTCGTCTTATTCTCCACTTATGTCGAATTCACGTCGGGATAATGTAAATTTTACTTAAATATGGTTAAATCTAATTTTGCGATCAAATTTATTATACATATTTTAGGTAGTCTCGACGTCAAATTAAACCAAATTGTTCGCTGGGCTACTAGTTAGGATGAACCGAAAATTCTGAAAATCAATAGGGTTCTAAGTTAGAAGTAATTATTCAAGAAAATCAAAACCGCAAATCAATCAGAACTTTCGTTCTAGAGTTACCTATTGTGCCGGCATACATACACACAGAAGACCAGACGAAATTTTTTTTTGCATTTTCGGAAACAAAAAAGTTTTAAAAAATAGGGGTAAGATAATTTTTTCGTCTGCACGAATGCAATACTGAGGCCCCATAGGAAGGGCCTCAGTAAAAACTATTTTGAACATTTTCTTTAAACTTAGGTTATACGCGTACCTATATCATTGAAGAGTTCCATATCATCAGAAATTCATCAAACAGTAAAATATTGACAAAAGTGTTAATTATTTTCAATTATTGAAAACATTCATGATTATTTTGACACAAAACTTAAAGTAGTTAGGTAGTCTACTTCTAACCCCTACACCCTAATTACCTACTTTCATGATATGATGGCCTTGTTCAGTTGAAATTGTCTAAATTTAATAGAACACAAACATATTTTAAAAACTCTCCGCCTCTATCTAAAAATCAACAATTTCACAAGTAACATTATTACCCTGCAACCAAATAAATCAAGCTCCTCCCTTTCGAATATGCTCGCGAACGCATTAACTCGGCAAGTGCTCACATCTACCGACGACATTTGAAACTAAAATATGTAGTCTCGCTCAGGGTAACAATCACTGACTTTAGAAACGCTGATACCCTGGTACATTTACTTATGATGTTAAAACACATCAATGTAGTTTTATAAATTGAAATGTAGGTACGCAGGAAGAAGGCATCTCAAAATGTTTGTCGCCTAAACAAATAAAACCTTACAATTTTTCTCTGTAATTAATACCTAGGTAGGTAGGTACGTACGTACATTTCGAAGGTCGAATGTCCTTCTGTTCAACATAAATATTTTTTAAGAAAAATGTTATTAAACCAATTCTCTTTAATACAAGAATTGATTTTATTAAAATGTTAAACATAAATAACAAAACATTTAAGCTACCGCTTTCTTTATAATATGAATCTCGCCAATATCTACGGTTGTCTGATGCCAAGTTTTGAGGTTATGTTAGGTTATTTTTTCTAAATACCACTTTTACCTTATTTATTTTGTTTTATATGATACAAAACGTATTAATAAACATAAAGCGATATTTAATAAGCACTTACTAATTAGTGGGTGATGGTTTTGGAGGATATTTGATCACATTTGAGCACAAAATGTTTGATAAATATTATAGTCGACTTCGTATCATACAACACTACAATATTGACAACTGAGAATGGGTGAAGTCGTGTAGAGGACGAAAGTAGCCGAAGTGTGCATAGGTAGTTAGGTATATTTATTTATTGAAGAATGAAATTTAGATTTAATTTTAAGCAGAAACAACGAATTAAATTGTTAAAAATTCCTATAAAAATTTGCCCTAGTTAAGAATTTATTGTTTTATATTGTACCTAGATATAGAGTACCTTGTAAATAATTAAGTAAAAATATTAGTGTTAAAAAATTTTTTTTTAAATACTCATTTTATTTTTAAAATTTCAATTTGAATTTTTTATTATATCCAGATTTTGATTTTTAGGAATTCCGTTGTGTACAATTTGAAGTTTTTCAATTTTGGCCGTTAGGTGGCGTGCAGTTGCAAACGTTAGATTTATTGGGAATGCATGAATACAAGGAGGTAGATGTTGCGGATGGTAAATTTATGGCCGGGAGATAATAATAATAATGGTATTTTTGGAATATTGTAAAACCACTAATAGATATTGATTTCATTTGACTTGTTAGGCGTCAACAAATAGCTACATTTTTATGTAAAATCTTTTCTGTGTTTTGGATAGCATTAGCATTTTTAATGTTATCGGAAGACGTAGGTACCTATAGTACCTAGGTAGGTAGTTTTAGTCAATAATTTGAGAAGAATAAATTTTTAAAAAAAAGACATGCTCACACAAATTTGTGGTTTTCTCTCCTAAACAGATCCGGATTCGAAAATTTTTATTCAAATGATTTTTGTGTTATAAAGAAATATTTATATGCTAACATTTTAATTAGTAATGTAGGAAATGGGTATATAGGTACACTTCAGAAACTAAAATTAAAATGTTGATATTTTCATTTGATTCATTTCCAATAGAAATCTTAGTTGTTTATCTTTATTTTTACTTTTTTCTTTTCTTCTTTTTTTTTTCTTTTTTTTTTTTCTTTTTTTTTTCTTTTTTTTTTCTTTTTTTTTTTCTTCCTTTTTTTGCTTTTTTTTTTCTTTTCAGCTTTCCCTCTTCATGTATATCGTATTCTCTGATGCGGCCCAACAAACATTTTGGTCTGGGGAAATAATGGCCAAATAATTGTCTGCCTTCAATTCTAATGATGGCCTTTTAACTTTTATACAAAGGTCCGGCCATATTTAGGTCACTACGGCCGACATTCGGGCCACAGTCACTTTGCCATTATACAGTTAAAGGGCCTTCAATGATCGACTGCGGGCCCAATATTGGCTATTTTTAATATTTTAGCAGATTATTAAAAAATAAAGGTCTAGTTTGAGGAAAACGGTGTTTAAATTGCTGATCATTTCAATGATAACTATAATTAAATAAATCATTGGTATTTTAAACAGTTTTCCAAAAATATGACATTTAACTGAATATGTATTTTTATAATAGAAGGTATACATAATTATATAATAATGACAACAAAAGATTCTAACAAAAACTTTTCTTTAAAAAATAAATATTAAGTTATGCTTAAGTAAATATTAATCGTCTGCAGCCTCTCCACTTAAGTGGAAGTAATCTACATTGGAAACAGTGGAGGCAAGGGATAATTTAAAAAAAGTGTTCACTATTTTACAATAATTTTATCGTTTGTAAGTTCGGTTCAAAACAATATCGCTGTTTTTTTTATTTGTGTTTTTATTAAGTGTAGTTATTATTATTATCCATATCATACTGTTTGCAAGCACTAAAACTATTAATAATTATTTTAGTTATTATAATATTTGTTTTGTTTTTAATACGTTGAAAACCATTTATAAACATTATTAATTATAGTCAGCTGACTTTTCTTTATATTTTGAAATTATTTTAAATATATATATCAGATTACATACAAAGTTTGACATTGATTTTGGTGTAAAAAATATTATATGAAACTTTATCCATCGTTTTTCGGTTTTTATTGAAAATTTAATCATTTTCACAATTTGTCACACATGTTAAATAAAATAATATATTTGGCAAATAAATCAAGCGAACTAAAATGTTTATTTTAGTTCCATCACAATATATAACATTACCCAGATACAAACTAGAATGAAGATATATAATGCGTGGCATTCTAAATTATACTCTTCACAGTTTAACAAACACCCCTTAATTCCCATTTTCAATCAATTTTTTTTCAGAATCGATAGGCTTCATCCCTTTATTGAGCTTGATTTTTTCCAAAAATTATATTATTGTTCGTTTTTGAGTTAAATTTTTTTTAAATATTTCCAACTCCCTTTTATTGAAATTTTTTTCGCAATCAACAGGCCTCCTCTCCTTATAGAGCTTGATGTTCATGTTGATGTCCCTTTTTGTTTTTCGTTTTTAATTTAGGATTTTTTTTTAATATCAACCTATCTTAACCTCCTATTTTTAATCAGATTTTTTTAAAAATCAATAGGATTTGTCCCCTTATAGAGCTTGTTTTTTGCTTAAAACCGAGACATCGGACAAAGTAAACCTATAATACTCTTCACAGACTACTGTGTGAAGAATATAATAATAATATAATCAAGGCTAAGACATAATAGACTAAAAAATAGGTATAATAAGAAAATGATAAAGTCAAAGTTTTGAAAATTACTTAATGGGTAATAAGTGCCTCGGAAGTAAACTGCAGTCATTCTAGTCAACTTTTTAGTAGAGCAGACTGAATGTTGTTTGGACACTTTTGTTTTCCATATTTACATATATCAATTATATTTCGACAATTTCACAATATGTATTGTTTACTAATAATCTAACAAAACTTTTTTGACTCACTTACTCAAATCATATTTTAGCTGAAAATCATTCTTTTACAGACAACTTTGAAATTTTACATATAGAAAATAAGGGCAACAAACTAAACCATTTAGAAACACTTGAAATAAATAGATTTAAAAATTCAGATAACCTTAGCAATGATCAATTAGATATTAATAACTCACCCTTATTAAATCTCTTTCCTAGTTTTCTGTGAGATAATCCCGGTAATGTTACTATCTTATTGTTATCCGATTGATATCATAATTACCTAAGTACCCTTATTTACTTTAAATAGTTAGTTTATTTTGTTATGTTATTGATGTTTTCTTAAGTACTTTGTTTTGTTAAATTATTTCGCATATATATTGGATACCGAATTGTAATTTAGTCACATTTGAAAAAGAAGTTGTACTTCGAAACATGTCATGTATAATGTTTTTAATTTTTTAATTTTTATTTTATTTTTTAAAATAAAAGTTTTGTGAAAATCTACCAAATTTGGTTTTATACTCATTCAAGATAAAATGGATTTTCATCAAGTAAAGGCCGAAACAATAAATAATAGACACAACTATTTAGTTTCTTGAATTAATTTAGCCAAGGGCAATATTTATTTTTTATATCATCTTTACAAAAAACTGTAATGTAAGTATAGCTTCCATTTTTTTTGTAAATGCATGCGATACCACCATTCGAGTTAAATTCTCACCGCTACATCAGTCTGACACTGTCAGTACCTCTAGCATTTATAGATAGGACATATTTCTATAAATACATTACATACATAACCTACAAAATAAAACAATTATTTATACAAAATAAGGTCAAGAAATTATTCTTGTTCAAATAAAATATATAATAAAATAAAATTGTCATACTTGTGAATTACCTTCTGGTACAATGTAATGATTGTAACTGCAATCTAAGATCTGTTTAAAGTAAGGTAGTTTACTTATATAGGATCGGTGGCATAGCGGTCTCACGCGCTTATATTCATTTATAAGCAAGTTTGTGGCCAGAAACAGAACAGCTTCGAATCCTACACCAGACCATGTGGATTTTTAATTTAATTCCATGGTTCGTTATAGGATTTGATGTGTGCCGTATTAATATAAATTCAATTTCTGTTGATATGACATGCATATTATAAAATCTCCATGCGTTACCCTCTCGATGATGGTGGGTGAGGTTTTCCGGGTTTTCCTCACCTGTAAGTCAAATGGCACCATCAATCATCTTTAAGTCGCCCTGGAGCGCCCCGGCAAATAATAATAATAGCCGTCTGTTCCCCTACACAAGTCGTTCAGTCGATTTCAGGGGTTAAAATTCACTGGTAAGAGGGTGAACTAGGGAGAGTATTATTATTATTATCATTGCCATAAGAGCTCATTTCTTGATGGAAATCAGTCATCGTTCAATTTTGATGGTTTTCCTATAAAAGAATACCGATGACATTGTATCCATTTACGCAGGTTCATATTTTAGAGTGTTGTATAAAACCAAAGAATATAGTTAACACAAGAGATCGCACTTAAATGTCAATGGATCTGAAAGTCTGTGACCTTCAAAATATATTACGCGGGTAAAATGTATCTAATCTAATAATGGATTTTATTTGTTGCACTAGTATTACACTCAACACTGTATTCGAACTGTCATACTTGTCAAAGTATATGCTACACTCAAGTATGTGTAAAATATTTGAAGTTACACTAAACAAATCAAATGCGATTAGTGCAGAAAACTTACACAGTGCAACAAATAAAATCATTTCTGATCATTTCTCTTTTTGGTTCAAACATTTATTTATAATCGAATTTTGTCATAGATCTGTATTTTTTAATAAAAATTATATCACGAAGGTCTGTGCAGTGATAAACTGCAAAAATACTAATCTAGATGTCATTTTTCTCATGTGACAGCAACCAATGTTCTGATTGGTAACGGCAGACTTGTTAAAAATACTTCAGACCAGTAGGAAGGAGGCATCGATGTCAACATTATTTTAAAAACCAAAAAAACAAATAATTTTGTAATAACCACACTAATTTTGTCTTCAAGTGGCCTAAAACCTGAATATTTTTTACTTTTAGATGTAATTTTTCTCATATGTCAGCAACCAACGAGCTTATTGGTTACCCTACACTTGTCAAAAATACCCCAGACCAATAGGGAAGAGGTACCGAGTTCATTGAGATTTGAGTCAGAATTTAACATGGGGGAGAGACAGGCTTGTAATAAAAAACATGACTATTTTGTAGAAACTGGAATAAAACAAAATATAAACATAACCTCAAAAATAATAGTAAATGTTTTACCTGGAGCTTGGAGACGTGTTTCCTTAACAATCATTGAATTGACACACATACTTCCGATTTATTAAATTCGCAGTTTTATTTAAACACGGTTTTAAAATAAACACAATTAAAATTATCTTATGGTGAATTTTAGAGTTTAACAGCTTGATTGGAAACATCAAGATAAAATAATGTAGAGAGGACAAACACTATTTTGCGATATGACAAGTAAACGCACTTTGAGTCGTATTTTGTTTAATTTAACGTTTATAAATTTATATCTGAAGATTGACTGAATGAAAATATTTTTTATCATTTAAGTCATGCTATTTATTTATTCTCACTAAAACTGACTAACTTCACTTGCTCGAGTTTGACACATGACGTAAAACTCTGCGGACACCTTAAATATCGTCATAACATTTCCCCTTTATTTTATATTAATGATTGGAAAGTTCGTATGCCCCGCCTTTCTTTGTGGCATCACTGTGTGCGTTGTGCAAATTAAGCTGATTTTAGTGATTTTATGCTTCACTACACGGAAAAAAATGTGACTAGAAAATTTTACTACAATGTTGTAGTAGTAGACTTGTAGAAAAATACTTAACAATTTGTAGAAAATTTTACTACAATTTATAGTTAAAAACTATTCATTATTGTAGTAATTGAATTGTCGAATAAAATGCTACAACAATAGGAAAAAATTCCACAATGTTTAGTATATTTTACTATTGTTTGTAGAAGTAGAAATTTATTACAATTATCGTAATTACTACTATTAACTTCTGAAAAAATTTGTACAAATATTAATAATTATCTCTACAAAAAATAGTAATTTTCTCTACAAAAAATAGTAATAATTTACATCCCTTCTTATGAAAAATATTCAATTTTGTTCAAAAATATTCTATAATATTGTAGAAATTCTAAGTCATGTGAACAAGACAGAATTCTGCTATTGGCCAACGTTTTCTGACGTCGATCATAAATGGCCAGACAGCAGTAGCCGTTCGCCATGTTCACATAACAAAGCATGGTACATATACGAGTACCTATAACACATTATTATATTGTAAGCACCGATGCGTTTGAGAAAATTTTAATAATAAATTCTGTTGGTGGTAAGTACATTTATTATTGTTTTTGAATAATTTACCTTTAAATAACTAATTTAAATAACCTTAGTAGATTATTTAAAAAAAAATAGTTTGTCTTAATTGTGACATACCTACTTTCTCATTTTTGTTAGTTATCTGACTTAGTCATTTAATATCTAAATCAGTGTGAAGGTGATAAATATCCCCGTTTTAAGGGTATGAACAGTTCAATTGTTATTAATTTTTATTTCATATTTTTCAGGTGCAGAAAAGCCAACTGAGACTGAGGGTGCTATTATTACTGTTATTTATTACATAATGTAATTAAGACTTTGTATCTTTTATATTAAAACAATAAATTGAATATTTTATTAAGGAACATTTTTTTCTAGGTTATAATTAAAATAATTATGGAATACTACTACAAGTTTTATTAAAAATTACTACAATTTGTATGAATTTTTACTATTTATTGTGTAAAATTTTCGTATTTATTTTCATAAAACGCAATACATTTTTAATATAAATTCATACAATGAATAGCAAAAATTATAACAATTTGTAGAACAATTCTTATGATGCATTTGGATATTTTTACTAAATATTGTAGATAATAACTCTACAATACATTCTCCACAAATATTTGGAAATTTTTACTACAAATTGTCCCTGTCCCTATATGTACTATTTATTGTAGAGAAAAAATCTATAATTGTAGAAATTTCTTCTACATTTTTTTTTCCGTGTACGTTTCACGGATCTGTTAACCTTAACGTTAGCTAAAGACTTTCTTCCAAACCTTGAATGATTATTTTAACTGTGTGGTCAATACTATCGTAATGTAGGAAACAGCAAGTCGAATTTTTGATGTTTTCAGAAAATGCTTTTTATCAACTTTATTTACTTTTTCGTCATATTAATGTTTATTAAAAATTTAAAAATAGATTATGGAAGGTTTTTTCTTATGCTGAATCTTAATATGAATCTAAAATTTGTCTAAAATTAATAAAAATAGGAGAAAATGAAACTTATTTTTTACCGAATTAAACATCTAAAACGAAATAAATAATAGGATCTTAAAATATAGTATTTGGAGTTATTATGTTTTGATAAAGTCATAAAAGTGATTCACCGGTTTAGTTTAAAACGATACTTGCTAGGTTTTACAAAAAGTTTGTTTTTAAATTAACAGGTTGAAATAAATTAAGTAACTCGACCTACTTTGTTTTAAACAGATTTAGAAACAAACATATAATAAAGTCATAAAACAGAAATAAGAAAAAATTGACTCATTGTATTTATTACAAACTTTAACGAAATTACAAAAATGTTCCTCATAACATAAGAAATGAGTATGTAGGTACATACTTTGTCGAGAACCATAAAAACAAAAACAAATATTATTCTTAGAGGAAAAGTTTTTTATGGTTAAAATTCATAAAGGCAGTTAAAGTTCTGAAATGTAACACAAATCTGGTGCATTGTCGTTTGTCGGCAAGAACTACCAAAATTGTTTGCGGCGTTCATCCTGAAAAGCTGGGTGTAAAGACTGCAATATTTTTTTGTCTTTTTTAGAAGTTTTACACCCAGTGGTACTGAAAACGGTCTTTTATGGAAATTAGAAATGAACTTTTTTTAACTCTACTTCAATATAATTTTAATCGGAAAATGACTTTTTAAAAAATACCTTTTTGGGAATATCATATTTAATAAAAACTTTAAAATATTTCAATAATGTAGTTTTGTTGTTTATTTATATAGAAAGGTCACCTTGTGGGCAAATTGTATGGGGCAAAATGACAAACTCGTCAAGTTGCCCCATTTTTCGTCAATATGCCCCGCATAATTATTTCCAATATCTATTTATTTTTGTATTGTTTTAAATGGTTAGAAATTACAAGAAAAAAAGTGATCGTTGATCTTGGTCTGATGTGACAATGGTTGCAGCTCTACACGCAATTGAAGTAGAAAATCAAAGTGTTTATAGCACAAGCATTCAGTATAAAATCCCTGAAGCTACTTTAAGAAGGTATGTTAAAAAAAGGCGTCGTAATGAACCAGTGCCAGATTCTGGTGGTCGATACAAACGAACTTTTACTAATGAGTAGAAGAGAGAATTTGCTGAATATTGTAACGGTCCAAAAATTGTGTCCCACCTCTAGTCTATAATTTAGTTTAATTTGTGTGTAAGATTTAAATTTCGATTTTTGTGCGAAAAGCTTGAAGCTTTACCTGCGATAGTGCCAAATAATTGTTCTAGGAATATTTTTTTTTGGGTTTAACAATTTCGTTAAAAACAGGCAATTGTGTCTTTATCAAGTTAAAATTCCGTTTTTGCATAGTAGCTAACGAGAACAGAAAAATTCAGTTGTTACTGAGTAGACTTCGCATGAAATGGGTGTGATTTGCTAACTTTCAAAAATATAGTGATATTTAAGTCATCCGATAGTGGGTTTAGTTTTGGAAGTTATTTTTCGATTTTGGGATTGTCCTTTACCTGTTGGATATTGGTATTTTGGTGCTCTGGTTGTTGATTCCCAAAATTATCCTTAATAAGGATTATTCCACACTACACGTGCGCTGTGTTCTTGAGGTTCTACCGGCATTTACCTATAGGAAGAAAACAAAAAGGAGGGCGTATTAATAGTGGTTGTTCCCTCGCTTACCGACCCGTAGTCTTAATTAGAAAAAAAAACCCCTTGGCCAGGGTAAGTAAATAAAATTAATTTAAGTAGGTTTAATTAATTTTCTTTTATGAAGGTGATTTGCCACCTCTACCTTTTTATTTAAATGATTTGTTTTTCATCGTCGAGTTCGCCGTTTCTATTCACAATTCTATTGACGATACCTATGAGTTAAATTTATTCTTTTTATGATGCATTTCCATCATTATAGTATTTGATGCTTTTTTGATTATTCTATTGTTTTTATTTTAATATTAATTTCCTAGTGAGCTTATACATATTTTCTCTAAAAAAAAAAAGGAATATTTTATTAGTGCTTATTCTCTTTTCAATTAAAATATAAATGGGTCTTTGACATATTGTCTTTTACTCTTTTTAGGTTTTTTTTTTTACGTTGGGCATCATTTGCTTTGGATTGTTAACTCGAAAACCGGGAGCCTGTCCTAGGAAGTCCTTGGGAGAACGTGATTCGTTCTATTAGGATCGTAACAGCTATTTACACCTCTCCAGCTGGAGTCTGCCGGCTCGAATTTGAGAACGTTCTACGAGATAACCACCGCTGGAAACACGCAAGTTGTTTTTTTTAATGATATTCGAACAGTTTTTTTTTTGACTTATAAATTAATGAACATTGTTTTTTTTTACATGGAGTAGACAATCTGACTCTATTATTTCTTTTTTTCTTGTGGGGATTTATAATTAACGTTAGAATTATTTTTGTGAGCGGAATGCTAAGGATTTGGGCTTTACCTACCTATATTATTTGATATTTGAGGATATTACAGAAATCCTCAGCGCATGCGCCTGAGCTCAAGCGACGCCGAATTAACATTTCGATTTTTTTTGCCATTTATTTTATTCACTCCTTTACTATTTTTGATACAAAAAATTTCCCTTAGGAAGCCGCATAAAATTTATTTATAAAAACTTATTTGGTTAATTTATATAGTTATAATATTTGGACAATAATTAAATATTTATAACACATCCTCAATTTTTACAATATAAAATTTGGTCAATACTATAATATTTATAATATTTCGTCAAGTTATATAATATTTTTAATATCTGATCATTTTATATAATGTTTATAATATTTCGTCAACCTATAAAAAATACATTTTGGAAATAATTAATATTGCAAAAAAAAAGATTAATTATTTTACTTAGTTATTTTACTTATTTTATAGCAAAGTATTTTTTTTTCTCTCTTGGGGAAACTTCTTATCATACTGTTGATTTCTAACTTGAAAATAAATCCGTAAATAATCATTTTGTATTTTATTACTCTTTTTGTGTCTAGGTTGGGTACATTAAGGTACCGGTTTATATTATTGGTCTTTTGTTAAATTGAGGGTCAATACTTAGACAGTCAGGTGCTCGGGCCAATTTAACTGGCGCCCCCCATTTTTTTTTAGTAATTGAGATTGAACCACCCCATCTCCACTAGAGTCTAGCCGCGAGCCCTAAAATAAATTCATCTTCGTAACCGTACTCGGTCTAGCATTCAAATTTAGATATTATTTTACTATATTTTTTTTGTTACACAAATTTGCGGTTATAATATTTAAAAGATTTCCATGCCAGATTTTTCCGGTTAAGCGCAAGAGAATGTAGAAAGTTAGCATTTGAGTTTGCTGACCAAAATCAAATTTCCAATGAATTTAATAAAATATTAAAAATTGTTGGGAAAGATTGGTTAACCTCGTTTAAACAAAGATATAATTTCAGCCTCCGGACTCCAGAATCAACTTCTTTAGGTTGACTTATGGGTTTTAATAAGATTGAAGTTACTCGATTTTTTGATATTTTAAAAAGAAACAAGACTTAAATACAACTTCACAGCTGACAGAATCTTCAACTTGTATGAGAGCGGCTTATCTACCCTCCCTACTAGGCTGCCCAAAATATTGTCCCCAACTGGCATCAAAAGAGTAACTAAAGTTGCCAGGGCAGAACGCGGTAAACATCGTAGTCTGCTCAATTAGCGTAACAGGAACTTTTGTTCCACCTTATTTCATTTTCCCCAGGGTCAGAATGCGGCCCGAGCTCCTAAATGGAAGCCCACCTGACAGCGCCGGCTTAGCTCATCACAGGGGCTAGATGACAACGGAGTCTTTTATTTCATACCTTGTACATTTTATTAAATTTGTTTAGCCCACGAAGGACAATCCCGTCCTCATCATTGTTGACAACCATTCATCTCATCGAGCTCTCGAGGCAGTAAATGTATGCAGAGACAACGGTTTAGTTATGATAGGTCGACCTCCGCACTCCACTCACCGCCTACAGCCGCTAGATATAGGTATTTTTCTCCACTAAAAACTTACTACAGCCAGGCCTGTGAAAATTACTTAGTACAGAACAGCTGTAAAGAGTTTTTAAAAGTGTGGGATAGAACCCTTCAATCCTGGGGTTTTTACTGATTTAGATTTTGTATCGTAATCTTTTAGCTATCGTCCTGTTGCAAATACTAGTCTAGCTAATAAATATAACTCTAGTTTATCTGATGAGGCAGTGACAATCAACCAGTTGCTGTGAAAAAGATCAGGATTGAATAAATCAACAAAAAAGAGGACCAACCTAAACTTGGTAGCAGCAACATTTCAGAACCCGTTCCTGGACCTTCTGGTTCAAAAAAACGAAGAACAAAATCTTAACAAAACGTTAATTGATATAAAACCCAAACCCTTTTTATCAGCGTCCAGATAACCCTAATCGAAGACCTCGACACAAGTCTACAATAACTACATTAACACCAAATAAGAAGGAACTCGAAGAAAAGGAAAGGAAAAAGAAGTTACGAACAAACACAAATAAAGAGAAGGCAAAGAAGGCAGTCTTTGATGAAGATGAAAAGCAAATGGATAAACAAAAAGAAACGGTCGATGCTAAAGATATATTTTGTCCTGTTTGCGAAGAAGAGTATGAAGATCCACCAACCCTTGACTGGATTAGGTGTAGCAAGTGCAACATATAATGGCATGAAATATGCAGCAGATATGAAGGGCAAAGTGACTTTATATGTAATTTGTGTCTATAAGCCAATTTGCCCCAATCGACCCCTAAAGTTGTCCCATGGGTGGGGCAAGATGAAGAATAAGCAACAAGTTTTTTTTGTTTTCTCATTACCTAATATACCGGGTGTTCAAATTAAAGTGTTACAGTTAAATACCGCCGAAAATATGCATTTTAGAAAAAAAGTTTCAGACAAAAGTTTTATAGTTTTTTGGGGGAAACATTTTGGCTAAATTCATTTTTTTATAGCTGACCATAATATGGCCATATCGAGGTGGACTTTGTTTTTTTAAATGGGAATCCCATTTTTTTCTTACATATTCTTAAAGTACATAAAAAAATAAGAAACTTTTGAGGGAAATATATTTTTTATTGGACTTTTGCTTTTTGAGTAACAGTTACTTGAAAATGTTGCTGCGCGAAAAAAAAGTTGGCCATATTATGGTTAGCTATAAAAAACGATTTTAGCCAAAAGTTTTTCCCTACAAAACTATAAAACTTTCGTCTGAAACGTTTTTTTTTTTTTATAAAAAGCGGTATATAGCTGTAACGCTTTAATTTAGAACATCTGGTATATATATTTTTTTCATTTTTTCATATTAGTTTTATAGTTTATCCGTAAGGGTTTTTGTTCATAAATTTCGATTTGGGTTTCCCCTTTAAAATAAATGTTTTTTTGAAAATGTTCCTTAATGCAGCTAATTTTCCCCGCTTTCCCCTACTTATGTTACCATGAAACAAATCTACAGCCATAAAAGAATATCAGTGTTGAAAGTATTTTATGGTTATTTGACTTCACAAAGCAAACAAATGAAGAATAGAAAGTCCAATTTTTGTTTTAAGCGATAAAATTGTCCGCCCAAAAAATATGAAGTCATTAATTTGAGAGTTGGTATTCTTGATGCTATTATAGTAAGCCGAAGTTACATCAGCAGCTGATCTTCCTATCGTAGCTTCGTGCCATACAACAAATATATTTTCTTCCACTTTTAAGGAGGAAAATGTTTCGTTGAAGACCACTAGCCTAAAAATAAGATAGAAACTCAACAATGAACTAAGTAAACTAAACATTTTTGGTAACCTATCTTGAAATAAAAAGGATTGTTTGGTCGACATCTTTGGAAGCAGAAGGACTTTCTGCATATTCACGCTATATATCTTTTGACGATCATCCACATTTGTATCTTCTTCAGACTTATACTCCTTTCGAGTGTCTAGTGTATCTAGTTTTGTCATTTTAAGGCATGTCTCACAATCTTCAGTAGAACATGTTTTTTCATCTGATAGGTGAAGCGCGACTAAACCCAATATTTTGTTTTTCAAATGTTTTTCGGTGAAGAGCATAAGACATTTTATCAAATATTCCACAATTGTCTGCCCACAAATATTTTATCGTGAATTCGGGGGGAAGGTAGCGCCTATTAGGCGAATGCAGCAAACTGTAATGCGAGACAACTGGATGGAACTTTTCAATTTGGGATGTTACCAACTTTTTGGTTTCTTGTTTTTTACTTTTGCTCAATTCTTTTGCGACCAATCCTCTTTCGTCCTCTAGTTTGGTAAGCCCGTCATCACTATTTATTTTTGAACTAAAGTGGTTTGTAATCATACCATCAGTTTTTAATCTCAACGTGTGCAAAAACTTTGTTTTGCATACTTGTTGTTTAGTTTCATTATTGCGGATTAATGGTAAATGATAACGTAAAGAAAACATTTTAAAATTTATGGCCTTCTGTCTTCTGTACTTTATTTTATTTTGAGCTATGTAAGCTTCTATAAAAAGCCTTCTTCCTCCAATATTTAAATTCCAAAACTTTTTTCTAATTTGTTCTCTTAAAACTTTAGATAACACTTTTGTCTACATTAGGGAGATTCATTTCCGCATTTTTTTTTTGTTTTCGGTGCTCATGCAAAACATTAATCTACATATAGAAAAAAAAATTCTCACCAAGCTTGAGCTCTTAATATGAATTTTAAATACTTACTATTTAAATTCAAAATGCTTGTAAAAATTTTTTTTTCCAAATTTCTAATACTTACCCACCTTTACAATATTGCAAATCGGTTTGATGGACCTTGTGGGGAATTTCACGCTTTTCGAAATTATATTCATTATGAGTGAGAAATTATAATAATTCTAAAAAAGTTCTTGGTGAAGGGAAATATAATGGTAATCAATAAAAAAACTTAATCTAAATAACATTATGAGTTAGTATTTATCAATTTCTTACGTTTTCAGGCATAAAAATGGCTGTAAATTCATTAAATATTGGTCGGATAACTTTTTTAATGAGTCAGCCCTTTTTTCTCTATATACCTTTGGGGGTTTGCTCGAAAAAATTGAAAAAAAAAATTATTTTTTCAAAAACTGTACTTTGACGACTATAACTCGTGAATTAGTGTTAGTTACACAAAAAAACTCTGAAGTAATTTCGAAGAGCATAAAATTCCCCACAAGGTTCATGAAACCGATTTGCAATATTCTAAAAGGTGGGTAAGCATTAGAAATTAAAAAAAAAATTGATATTAGGAGCTCAAACTTGGTGAGAATTTTTTTTTTCTTTATGTAGATTAATATTTTGCTTGGGCACAAAAAAAAAACTTTTCGGAAATGAATCACCCTAGTCTAAATTTGCTAGTACACGGAGGTAGCAAGCCGTGTTTTTCACTACGAGTATTGTTGAATGATTTCTTTTTAAGTTTGCCTTTTTCTTCTTTTATAACCTTGCCTACAATTTCTTTTAGAAATGATCTACCACATTTATTTACCTTTTCGTTAGAATCGTCTTGTTATTTTCACATTTTTCTTGGGCCCCAATGATGGGTTCTACTATTTCTTGACTATTATTCAAAACGTCAGCCTCCTGACTGGGACTTTCTGATTTTCTGTTGGTGTTATCATTTTCGTCATCTGAAGGAAAATCTTGGATAGGAGTCGGTGCCCTTAAAACTTATATATATTCTATATGTGTCATAATTATATTATAGAAATGTTTGAAACAAAAATTGCGCAAGATTTTAAGGGGCGGATGACGTAGTTTTTGTTAAAAAAAAATACGGGAAGAAGTCTTTGGCGCACCAATTTTTTTTTATTATTAAAAAGTTGTGACATTCTCGCACGAACGCCACCAAGTAGAAATATTCGGAAAACCCCAAAAAAATGCACATAAATAAAAAGTTAAAACTATCTCTAAAACGAACTATATTTCGACCTACGTTAATATAAAAAATGTTTTTAATAACCTAGGAATATATGCACCCAAAAAGTAGGTAAATATGCGCATATATATGCCGCAAAATACTTCAATATATGCGTAAAAAATTGAAAAATATGCAGAGCATATGCAATAAGAGTAATTTGTTATTTGATCGAAATAGTTTTTTATTATTTGTTTTATTTTACAATACCTAATATAGTAATTAATAATTATTTAATTATTAACTAATTTTATTTACAAATCAACATTATTATAAAACGAATGAACAATTAGATGTTTTTCTAAATTATCTGTATTAAATGATTGTCTCCTATTAGTAAGTATGTACTTGTACAAAGAAAAACTCCTTTCGACATCTACAGAAGTAATAGGTGCAAACTTAAATTTTCCTGAAATATCTGGATGAATAGTATTAATATCTTCAAAGTTACCAGAATAAATATTAGCAAGGTTTCTTAAAACAATAAATCCTTCATTTTTTTAAAATAACATTTGAAAATTTATGAAAAATCATCTTTCCAATATCGTCCTGTACATTTTTACACTCTGATTCAAACGTCTTAATTAAATTTACGGAAATCACCAAAGGTAAATTTTTTTGTTCTAAATATAAATATAATTTTGGGTATAAATGCATAATTTTTTAATAACACTAATTGCTTTGGTAATATGTGATTTTGAAACAACTTCTTTGTATTAGATGTTCCCTTAGATGAATCATCAAAATCAAATATGATTTCTTTAATTTTTTCATAATTATCTGCGTAAAAAAAGGCAGCTTTAAGCCAGGTACCCCACCGAGTAATCATAGGTTCCGGTGGCATCTGTAATTCAGGAAATTTTTCTTTGTACAATTGAGTTCTTAGAGGAGCTTTAAGAAATATTTTTTTTACATTACTAATTAAATCATTTATTAAAGGAAAGTTAGACCTAATTTCTTATGTACCTCTGTTAACATGTAACATGGATTAAGTGTTCATAAAACATTTTTAAATTTTGTGCGGCTTTTACCATGTACGGGGCAGCATCGGATAACAGCAATAAACATTTTTCTGTTGGAACGGCTTCCGGAAGAAAAAAGGAAGACAATTCTGTCTGGATAAAACGAGTTATTGTCAAGTTATTTGTTTTATCTAATTGCTTTGAAGCTACATATCGACCACCGAGTCTCAATGTACAAACTGTCAACACCACGTTTGCGTAAGATACTTTGCTCTGGAATATTAAATTTACAGTATTTTTGCAAAAATTATCGGAGATTTGGATTATTTAATCTTATTAAAGAGATATTCGAAGTCACTAAAGCTTTGCATAAATCTTCATTAAAAATAGCTTGTTCACATCTAGACGATCCAGATTCTAAATATTGTTTCAAGGGAAGTTGACTTTGTCTGCGAGTGTCTTTAGATTTTTGCTTTGCTATATGTGAGGGTGTTTTTTGAAACTTTTTTTTACATGGAATCTAAAACAAATAAAGTCCTGTAGATGTTGAAGTTTTAATTAAATTAAATAAATGCGTACGTTGTAAAGTTGCCCTACTTTTTTTTTAACTGTGAGTTGAATTAATATTTTACTGTCGTTTGATTTACCATTGTGAAAGGTCAAAATAAAATGTAAAATAAAAAAGTACTTACAATTTTAGAACATGTTTTACAAAACCCCTGGTTATCACCTTCTACAATAAAATCTGAATAAGATTTTACCCACGACTCAATTAATTTTGCCATTTTTCCCACTGGTTAACACAACACACCAATAAAGACTGAAATGAAGTTGAAAGTAAACTGAGTCATTTAGAAATTTGAAGATATTAATACAACTACCTGAAAGGATATTTAGCAAAATTTGTTGGTTTAAGGAGGGTGTTTATAATTTAATCCTCTTAAGTACGTACACCATTAACCGTAATTTATTACAGGGAAAAGTTAATCCTTTAAAATTTTAGGAAAGGCATTTCACAAAATATTATTTTGGTCCAAAACTCATAATTTTAATATGTCCAGCCAATTAGTACGTCAGATATATGCCAAAAAATTAACAAAATGTCAATATATGCATTCAAAATCAAAAATTGTATATATATGCAACATATGCAAAACATGGCGTTTTGCATATATTCCTAGCTCTTAACCATACTCTTATTTTATGTTCTCAGGTATTTGTAGAAATAAATTTTAAGTCAATATACCAATTCTATAGCAAGGGTTTTCTGGTTAATGGCGAATTAAATATTTAGCTGTCTAATTAGGGTCACAGGTACCTACTTGGGATACATTCTTATCGTAAGAATCTATTAGTGTCATTGATCCTACATAATATATTATAAATAGGTAGGTATATTTACCTCAATTTCCAAATATTGGTTGAAATAATACATTTTTGGGTTCGGTTATCAATTTGTACAATAAAATTATGAATATATCTAACAAAAACGTTTAAATATGGAAAAGATTTTTATTATTGGTTTTGTAACCAATTTTATTCTTGATTAAAATTTTGCATGGTCCAAAACTTAAAATGCAATCATCAGATATTAATTTTTTTTAAACGTATACGAGGTTTGTCAAAAATATAAATTTTACTCAAGAGTAAAGTACCTTTATTTTTTACAATACAAAAGAATGTTATAAAGTAAAGTTATTTTGAATTAAAAGTTGTATTCAAATATGCAAAATATGCCATTACAGTTCTTTAGCATGAAAATTCAGGTTAGGTGATTATTTACGTTTTACATTATAAATTAATTGTAGTTATAAATTAAATAATCACCAAACCTACACAGAAAAAAAGGTGTACTATATTCAAGACGAATGGTCTTATTTCAATGCTTTGTTGTGTTTATATATCCGCAAATAAAACTCGTCTCGATTTGAAATTCTAGTAATACTTGTTCAACAATAGCTAATAAGCCTTGCTTCTAGATTAGAATCAACTTGCCCTAACCAAAATACCTCTAATTAAATGAAGAGTATCTATTGCTCAATTGTAGTATTATGTACATCTTAAATAAATTAGTCTTACACTTGTTTTAAATATACTTTATTTATATTCAATAATAACTTGTTCTTAAATCCAATACAACTAAATTTGTTTCAATAATAATATAATCTTTGATTTTGGTTGAATTACAGGATAGTTTCATTGAAGAAATTAATAATCTTGAAATAAGAAGTCTTACACTTTTTTAAATATAATTTATTTATATTCAATAATACCTTGTTCTTAAATCCAATACAACTAAATTTGTTACAATAATAATATGATCTTTGAAATAAATATATTGATTTTGGTTGAATTACAGGATAGTTTCATTGAAGAAATTAATAATCTTAAAATAAGATCAGGCTGTTCTTGCTTTTTAATAGGGTTCTCACTGGTACCTATCCACCGAAAAACATTTTTCAAAATTGTTTTTAGTTAATATACCAAATTCCTGTCCTCTGAGGTGTCCCACCTAAAATTTAAAAAAAATAATTTTATAACTTCAAAACCTAAATGGAACATAAAAGTTTGTCAGAGGATAAGATAAAAGGTAAAGGTCGTATCTACAAAATTAATATTTTTATTAAATATGGGTGGGTAGGTAGGTAAGTACGTCCTTTTATAAGTTTTGCATATTTTACTAACCTTTTCTTATAATTACAGTAAATATTTTTTAATGCAAATAGGCCTTTATTATTTTGTGTTATAATAAAATAAAATGTAAGCTTATTAAATTTGTAAGAATCTTGAAATCAGAATTTTCGTAGATACGACCTCTTGTCTTAGCAAGACAGAAGTCATCTTTCCAAAAAGTCGTCATCCAGCATCATACATTTTTTTTACTTCTATTCCAGTTTGTTTTGTGTTCTTATGATTATAAATTTACTTGTATATAATAATACCTAACAAGAAGTGAACTAAATATATCTACATTTAAATATTGGTATCAGATCGCTGAGGCCCCATTCATTTAACAAATGTTCCATTTCAATTTAATTTATTCATACATTTATTAATTAAATCACAAAGAATTTCTAACAAAAAGTAAAACGCAACCCTAACGATACGATGCAAACATGTTAAGAAAATGGACAATAGGATGAATACGTGCTAATGCCAATTTACCAGATTTTCTATAAATGCGTTGTGTCTCTGACTTTCGAATAATAAGTATCACATCTCAACATGTGCCAGTCATATATCTACCGTATCAGTGCAGAGGTTGCATTTTAAAATAAGTTTCAGTTGGCAACACTGTGCAGTGAATTTGTACTAGCTAATCTTTTGTAAAGTACATAAGTTTTTGATTCGAATTGTTTAATTCTTGTTCTGAAATTTAAATGCTTTGAATCGAATCTTTTTATAACTTTGAATCAAGTACGCAATAGTCGGTTTAATAAACGTAAGAGCTCTCTTGGATTAATTCACAATTCTATAATTGAATTAAATAATTTATTCTCAGATTAATTATAAAATACAAGATTATGCCTATACTTCACTCAACATTATTTTCTTATTGTATCGAGAAATATTATTTGAAGCAAACTCTGCTCTATTTCACACAAATGTAATCTTCCAAGTGTAAACCTTTTCTTGAATGTAGATGATAATTTTTTTCTGTGTAAATTTTAATGCTAAATTGCTGTAATTGCATATTTATTTAATTATAACATTACTTTATAACATTCTTCTGTATTGTAAAAAATATTTTCGACGTTTTTTTGCAATTATTTGTCATACAGTGTCTACTTAAGTTGGAACCATATGAAAAACTTTTTTATTATTCCATAATAATATTGATCTGCCAGAAACATCCCATTTAGGTCATATGTATGTTTCTATATTTTTGACATAAATGGTACGTCCCTACGATGTTTCTAAACCCACATAACATCAATGTTCTATGAATATACTAAGAACGTTCTGTTTATGTTCTTTTTGTATGTTCTTTTTAGAATGTTCATAGAGCATGTATATACTTTAAAAGGATATTCTAGAAAGTATATACCAAGTAAGTGCTTTGAAAGTATATTCTAAAAAGTATATATTGAGTACATGTTTTGAACACGTGCTATAACAGGACATTCTTAGAAGATACTAAAAGTCATATACCTAGCATGTAGCTCATATTCTGAGAACGTTCGAAATGCTTACAGGTAAACATTAACGTCAAATACATGTAAAAACACGTTTATATACATATTTATATGAATTTTCCCAGGTGCAGATCTTATCATTCGCTAGATAACGCACTAATGTTAAGTGTTCAGACCAAAAAACATTCACAAACTTAATAGAAGAGAATGACATGACCTCAAATTTTTTTGAACTGTCAAAAAATTAAAGTGAAAAATATTTCTTTTTACTTATTTATATAAAATTGAATTCTCTACAAAAAAGGTCTGAGTGAAAATTTTCGTCAGACGAGCCGTTTCCGAGTAATTGAGCTTAATAGATCGATGTGTTTTTTTTTGGTTTGTCCTTTTTACTTTGAAATTTTGTAACTAATGAATCAATGAATATGTAAAAAAGCTCATGTCGGATTCTTAAAGGAAATTTAATGTTCTACAAAAAAGTCTCTTAAAATTTTTGGCTAAATTTAATTCTTCAAAAGTTATTCACGATTAAAATCAAAGAAAAACATGAAATTTTTTGTAGAGAATTTAATTTTATATAAAAATAAGTGAAAAGGAATTTTTTTACTTTAATGTTTTGACAGTTCTAACGTAAAACATCAAATTATGACTAAAAATCAAAAATAGCAATGATAGACCTCTTAAAATTAATATTAAGGGCTCAAATTTTCACGAAATTTTTTTTGTCATCCTCGATGACATTCTCGATATATTTTTCAAAAAAAAAAAAAATTAGTCAATTTTTTTGACCCAGTCTAAAGTGGCTATTTAATCAAAAAAATCATCACATATCCACTCTTGCGAAATTTGTGTAAATTTCTCAGAATGCAATTTACTTAACAATTCTAACTTGTTAACGCATTTTAAAGCATACGACTCTGAAGAAAAGGTGTTTGGAAATTTAAAATCTCCCAGCGAAAAATGTCTCTTTTATATTTTCAAATTAGAAAAAATATTTTTATCTCTATTTGATAGTTTGTCAACTAAACCTGGAATTTCCAACGCATACCTTTTTGAGATGAGCAAAATAGAATTTTGTGATCCTTGCCAACAATTTGCCAAAATGTACACCATTAAATTATTTATGAGACTCAGAATTTTTTATACTCTTATATGCAAACAGAGATTTGAAATCATCGAAAAAGTCAGACAAAACCAAAAAAAAAATAAAATTTTGTCCCATTTAAAAATATTACTGATTTTTTTCATCATATTTTTGACTGCTTTATAAAAAAAAGTTATTTTTCTTTGTAGTTTTATTTCTTAACTATTCCAATGGTCCAACTAACGTTTATCGTAATCACAATGAATACATTATTATCATGGTCCAACAAACTCGCACCTTAAGCCGAAACCGGCATCGCCTTTGTGAGGGAGTCGGTAAAGATGCCGCTGCGTACATTCGTATCTGGTCTAGGTAATCTGTGCCATGGATACAGCACGTCACGATTAGGACAACGCCCTGCTTGTGACGTATAATACATCGCATGTGTTCATCTCTTGCTAAGCGATATTGTCGTTGTCCTCGTTTTTCGCATCATAATGAGAGAGAAAACAACAGAGGCACATATTTAGTGTGCCCATTTTCAACTTAATTTCGGAATTCTCGGAACGTCGCTCAACGCCCTGTCGTCCAGTGTCGTGCCAACGCGGTTTGCGCTGAATATTAGATAAAATAATAAGAGGCATTGAGGAAAATATAAAATACGTAAGTTAATTTTTTTTTTTTTGTTTAATATACTAGAGCACGTGCCCAAGTGCCCTTACGGACAAACCGCCACTGCTAAAATCCATCCTGTGAAAGATAAGTTCTGTAATTGTAAACCTCAGTTTTGACTACGTAAAATACGCTGAAATGGCGGCCTTAACTATACTTCAAAATTTATATAGTTGGTGGAGGCGCTAATGTTTTGTTTTTATATTATTTGTCTTATTATTTATTTTAATGTAGAAGAAGTAATAATGTATCTTATATGTGAGAGGCTATTGACATCTAGTTAGCATGGACAGTACCTAAACCAAATCGAATATCGTTACTAGAGTTCAACTATGTTGTTTGTATTATAATATACACACAATCCTTGCGAAAGTTACTTCTATTTAAACACACAAATTATTTTCTTATTTATTTCATATTTTTACAGGTTTCTGTAACTTTCTTATCTAGATAAAATTATTAGATAATATAAAAATTATACAATAATATAAAATAAGATAATTTATCTTTCAAAAACATCTGTAGAAAATTTCGATACCTAAAAATAAATTTAAAAATATAGGGTTGCAATCCAAATAGCTGAATAAATATAGATGGATATAATTCAAATTATAGCAGGTAAACCATTTTTTCAGATTTAGGACCCATTAATCTACTTATTTTTATTATTCGCAGTAGAATCGCACCCTGAAATAGTTGTTTATAATTACATTTTAAAATGATAGTAGGTACAATATAAATAACAATTAAAAAAAAAAAATAAAAAAATAAATATAACAAGAAAAAAAAAAGAAATAAGGAAACACATTTATCAGAAGAAGACAACAATCTACTTAGGGTGTTGAAAATCATAAAAAGAGCATCTAATAAATAAAATAAACCGAAACACTTTTATTAAAAAAAAACTAAGGATACACACATATGTAACAAATAATACAAAATACTAGTGAAATAACAAAGCATTTTTAAATACTATTTTCAACATGGCAGGAGAAGATATAATTAGGAAAATAAATAAAGGAACAATAAGGACGATAGGGAGAGCAAATAGTTACATAGGCGATTGTGTTATAGTACTAGTAACAAAAGGGAGAGACATAATGACGCAAATGATGGAAGAGATAATAAACGAATACAAAAATTATTGCACTGAAAATAAACATGAAAATAGCAAAATAAAAAGAACAATGCGAGGGTTGAAAACCGATTATTTGTGGAAAGAGATCATTTCAAGTACCTAGGAGACACACTATTCAATAAACGCGGGACGGAAAATGAAACTAATGAGCAAAAGGTGGCGAAAAGGACCGTTTATGCCAATAAAGAAAACTTTAAAAATAAAATTATTTAAAAATATTGAACTAAAAATTTATAAAAAATAGAAGGACCAATAAAGATGTATGCATATGAAGATATGTCATTTACAAAGAATTGCGGAGAGAAAGGTAATAGGAAAATATTATAGGAATATTAAAAATAGTTCAAGAGGTATAAAGACAGAAAAATAACCAGGAAATATTACAAGATCTAGAAAAAGATATAATATAAAAATATTAGGCAGCAAAGAGCGTAGCAAGGGCACGTCTGGTGAACGAGGAACAAAGAAATATAACAAAAAATAATAATGAACTAGGAGACGGCAGGAAGAAGGAGACGGGATAGATTAATATCGAAATGAAATTAATAAGTTAAGAACGATTTGTGCTTTTTATGCTTTGACCTAGGAGTTCTACTTTTAGCTCCGATCTTATGTAGTCATTTAAATTTTTGTCTTTTATCTAAACCGTTGGTAGTTTTCTTTTAAAATCAAAATAATAAAATTTTGAATATATCTAGTAGGTATCTAACCACAAATAAAACATTTTTGTTCATCATTATGTTTGCTACATTATAGAAATTTTCTAGTTTCTCTAGTTAAATCCAAATAATCGGCCGATCTGTAACTTTTTAATTCCTCCGTATATGCTCATTTTATCCGATCCACCGATCTGTCATCCGAAATCCCAACAGCAACAAACCAGAAAAAACCTCATTATGACCTTGCCGCCCAACAACAATCTCGACGATCAAGACAAACAACAGGTGAAACGAACGAGACCACTGGCAATAAACCACGCGGAGGCATTCCACAGATTGACAGCTCGTCGAGCAGCCCTGCAACGAGGCTAGCGCCGAGAGAGGCTGCTATCATAAAGTAGGCGCGGCCTCACACGTCACCGCCCACCTGTCAAAGTGACCATGAAGTTGCGCATTCGGATCGTTCGCAAATCCAGCGACGAGATGTGTTTCCGCTAGTGACGAGAGATGACATCACGTAGTCGGAGAGAGATGGAACGAGTAGCGTCGCGGAGTGACGCCGGCGCTTGTACACAACCTGACGACGATTGTCGTCCGGCGACCAAGTGAGTGGTGGGGGAAACACCGCGTTTCTCGCTGTCAGTCACTCAGTACGCGGAGATCTTACGTAGCAGGAGGAAGTTTGCACCTGTTAAACGCTCGGAACGCACTCTCACACCAATTAACTTACGATTCCGAAGTGACAAGTGACAGTGCGTTTGATTGACAGCTCCACACGTGACTCTTCCTCTACTCCTCTCCCATCTAATCATGTATACGAAAAAAAATAACTTGTGCTGTGTTGTTATTAATATGTGCGAATAACAAATATTTTTGTAAATAAATTTTTGGTATTTATTTTTTTTTGTTGTGATCTGAGGATGAACTAGTGGAGAGGTTTGAGAAAAATTTGGTCAAGATTTTGCGACACTTGCGGAGGTTGGAGGGAAGTTCTCCAAGTAAAAAATCCACCACGATGCCCAGGAGGAAGCAGCATTGTCCCAAACGGATGAAATGTATGTTTATGAAAATTATGCTTCAATTATTTTAAGGGCATTTTATCCTGGATTTTTTCTCGTAAATAGTAAATATGCTGTCAAAATATGGGAAAAATAAATTTATGAATGGTCCTCAATTAAACGAATATTGAAAACGTACTAAGGCAAATTCACACTTTTTTGAAAAATAAATGTTTTATGTTATTTGGTATTGAAAATAGTTTGCGATAAAAGGTAGAACGAAATAATAATACATTTAATTTGTAAACTATGGGTAAAAGTTTTATTTTATTTTTACTTAAATTTAATTGATGAAAGACATTTAAATTTTTTTTTAAATATTAAGGTAGGTACCTACTTAGCTACCAAACTAATCATTTTTTTAAAGGTTTAGATACCTACCTAAAATACGAGTAATAACTATAGATAACATTATAATTGATTTAAATGTCATTAATAGGAATTATTTTAAAAGTTATCAAAATATATTGGAAATAACAGCTAGTTTGACTTATTAGTACCTGTAGCTCTCCTCTCTTATAAGAAAAAAAAAACGACACAGAGCAGGATCCTGATATAAAAATGTCCTTATTTAAAAAAAATATATAAATTTAATATTAATTTATATTTAAAAAAAAATTATTAAGAAATTAGAATTCTTTGTTTTCAAATTATTTTTATTACTTTAACGTAAAAAATACGGTTTTCTCAATTATTTTTTAATTACATAAAATATGTTTTATATAGGTATAGACACAAATATTTTTGTTATTTATAATTTTTAATGTAAATTTTCATTGTGTTTAAAATATAAAGTGGAGTTTAATCAAGTAGTAATAATATTGGTGTTAATATTTCTTATTACCTAAATAATAAAAGAAATACAATAATTCTACATTTATATGAGAACAAATCCATTTCCTTTTTGTAATTATCTTAATCTTGATGTACATAAAAAACGTGTATTTTCTGTTGAAATTGTCGTCTGCGCAGAAAATTATAGTGTGGCGTTTAAAGTCAGGCTTCCATTGCGCACAATGATGAATAGCATCCCGCGTGGCATGGGAACGTGCAAAAGTTTATCCTTGCTTTCCTTTCTATCTCCTATCGCATCCTGTTTCGGGTTTCTTTACACGCAACGCGTAAGACATTGGCACTTAAATTTTTTATGGTTCGCATAACTGTTAATAAAATCATTATTTTAGTGTTATTTATCTTATGTATGGATCAGTAGCGGCGGCAGGGTTCAAGAATGTTTTAAAATTGCTAAAAAAATTAATGTTAATTATTTTTTTTAAATGACTTCACTAGGTACAGTTGGGAGGCGGATCTTTATCGTCTTTAATATTATATTACATATGGTTTTTACTAATAAATACCAAATATAAAAAGGACAGAATTTGAAACAAAAAAATAGATAATCGAAGGATTAGTAAAATCAACACGAAAAATAATCTTTACTAAATATATATAAAAACATATCTTAATAACTTAGAAAATAAGAATGCTTTCATTACCTACGTATAGAAAAAATTAATAAAGAAAAAAATACTGTCAAGAACAAATTAAAAACAACATCTAAATCAATATTGAAAACAATGAAAGAACTAAGTAGATCAAAAATAACAAAAAATTAAAATTTAAAATATATATGACGAAAAACAAAAAATTGCTTCTGGTAGTCGATAAATAGCTCATTTAATATGTTTTTGACAAACGTAGGTGAACAATTTGTAAACATACAATTAAACCAAGCACTTCTTCAAGGCCTCGTAAAAATGTAGTTAAATCCTTTTATCTGGCAACTGTAACAAAAAATAAAATAAATTATTAATTCGTTAAAGCCTAATAAGGCATCAGGATTTGACAACATAATAGCAGACATTAAAAAATGTGACGAATGCGATTGCCTTCCTCATTACTTATAAATAAAATATTTGAGGAAGCTGATTTAAAATATATGTCGTGAATACCAGTATAAAGTTCCTTAACCAACATATCAAGCAAAATAAAGATAAGACGCTTATTTATATTTGAAAGTGAGCTGGGATAAAGAGAGTACTTGGTTTAACTACGGCCTTTTGATGGCACGGAGGGGATAATGCGATCCGCAGTAGGCGATAAATTATTATGTTTCTCTCCATTAAATAGCATTGTTTTTCTATACGGTTCTCCTAGAGCAGTACTGGAAAGTAAAAAATTATCGATAGTGACTGCAAATCCGAAAAGCTGATTGCCGGTTAACATTTTTATAGATTTCTTGATGTTAAGTTTGCTCAATTATTTTAATTTACAAAATAAATTAAAAAAGATGACTTACCCGGAGAATAATGATGTATTCCAGGTGGGAAAAGGTGTAAAAGGGGACACAGATGTGAATTTACTCTTCGTCTTGGTTTATAACAGCTTCCATTTCTTGTTTAACTAAAATATTTGAAAAAGTTCTGTAAAATCGTGTTAAGATCCTTCATAAATATTCATTAATTTTGACAACGTGATCTTGCGAAGGTATTTGGTATTGTTAATTATTTTTAGTTACTCAGTGTCTTGAAGGATATATAAATAAATACGATGATTTCCAGTTAATTTAATGCAAAATAATGAAAGAAACTATTGGAAAGAAAAAAAGGACTATCTGCTTTCTTTTCAATAATAATCATGTAAGTGAGAAAATAGAAATTCCACAAGGAACTATTTTAGGACCTTTGTTTTTCATAATATGCAATATGTGTTAAAAATGGGATTTTTTTTTAATTTGTTGTCATCGGCATCGACTACTAAGGTCATTGGCCTCGTGTTCTGTGTAGGCTTTGTTACTGTTTGCCAGCGCCACTTTAGGAACAGCACTGTTAATTAGAACCCAACAGTGAGTGGTCGAGTGAGGAATCCTTCCAAGGCATCAGAATTAATTTTAAATAATTAAATTAAATTAAAAAAAATTCCGGCCGACGGTGAGATTCGAACCTGGGACGCTTGGATCCACACGCAAAGACTCTACCACTTAGCCACCCACCCGCCGGGAAATTTATTTATAATTAATTTTCAAAAAAAAAAGTATTCTTCATAAAAAGTTCTACCATCACGTAAAAATTAATAATCAAGAATCGAATTTAAAAAATATTTAGTTGTAGGCATACAAGGAAAATAAATAATCCAGAAAATGCTAAATAAAGTGTTTTTACTCTATTTATAAATTAAAGGCCATGCATCTAAATTTGGACATCATTTGTCTATTTCTATAAAAAAAATTGTTTACGTTTACTTTTTTTCTATAATTAGATTTAAACGCACTCTACTCTTCAGCATAAATCAATATTTTTTTTTAATTTTCCCTTTATACTACTAAATATTTTACAAATTCGATTCTTGGTTATTGATTTATATGTAATGCAGACCCTTTTATGCAATATAATTTTTATTATAAAATTAATAATAAATAAATTTTACATTTGTTGTCAACTTTTTCAGACATACTATATACAGGGTGAATCCTAATTAGATACTTATTTTAACTGTGTATAGAAGTCGTTAAAATAAACATCTTTTTTAAATAACTTTTTTTTTAAATCTAAAAAAATAAGAATGATAAGGCAGAAATAAAATTAAAATCCGGACCTGGACTTGTGTATAAAAAGTTATGCTACATAATAAGTCTGTTTATCTTTTATTTAGGTTTTTCTTAAGAATCACGAATCACTGTATACTGGTCATTGTAATTCAGTCAAGTGTTATTTTAGTATCATGATTACTTGAAAAAGTGAATTTAAATTGTTCAGTATGGTAAACCTAAAATGAAGAGCGTTTAGATTGCAGGTAAATCAAAGAAAAGTGGGAGAATATTGTGAAAAAATCAATTGTATCACTTTCATGTTCAACTTAAAAGATTCCTCGGCGTGAATGTGATCAACATTTTTCGACAAAAGTTCGGGAGATTGATCTAGGTGACTTTCTGGCCCTATTCCCAGATTTTTGATTTATAGAGCAAGCCTTGCTTCTATAGGTCATTTGAAGGTGCCCGATTCTTCCGCAATTAAAGCATCTCCTGCTTCCATTTTGGCTGTTTCGTTGCATATTTTGCAGGATATTGGGAGAATGTAGGTTAAAGAATAATATTAGTATTGGCTTCCTCACTTTCCTGGGATTTAATTTATCTCACTCTTGCGCGAGACGATCTGGATAGGAGATTTACTGCTTCATATTCCTGGGCTGCAATCAGTTCCTCCCCCAGCGTCTTGTGATGTCGTAGACGAAGGGTTTGCTGCATTTTCACATCTTGCAGTCCATCAATGAATGCCTGTATTCCGAATTGTTTTTGGAAATCTTTGGGGGCCTGTGGATAGGCCAGATGAATCAATCTTCTTATGTCGGCTTCAAATTTCTGTAGACTCTCATTATGTTTCTGACTACGAACCTTTAGCTGTCTTTGAAATACTCGTTTCAAATGCCTCTGGCGATATATTGTTCCTGAAGAAGTAACTGTAAAACGGTTTCTGTCTGTCCTCGCAGCAACACTGGATATGACTTGGTTCGGTTATAAATGAGGACGAGGTAGTGTTTGCAGTTTCTCTGTTGCTTGCCAAAGCTAGGCTGCGAATTTTTTTTCTAATTCAACTAGTTCAGTTCTAATTTGCCTTTATAACTCGATTTTGACCTTTTCCTGTTATTTTAAATTCTCTTGTTGTTGTTGTTGTTGTTGTTGTTGTTGTTGTTCTAAATTGGTTTATAATTTCCGTTGCTGCTGTTCTAAATGAGTTTTTAAATGCTGCTGTTGTTGTGCCAAAAGATCTACTCTATTGTTAAGCTGACCAACCTCTTGCTTGAAAGTTTCCTGGATTTGTAGCAACCCGTTCACAATTTCAATCGCTTCTTTTCTACGTCTCTCCTCCTTCTCCTCTTCTTCGTTCATCCTGTGCCTTTCCCATTCCTCCTCTTCTTTCTTCCTACGCCTTTCCTTTTCCTCCTCTTCTTCCTTCCTACGCCTTTCCTTTTCCTCTTCTCGCCTTACTCTCTCCTCTTCCATCTTCAAAAACCATGCTGGTGGGCCTGAAGTATCCATATCTGTCTCGTGCACAGTGGATCTAGTATTTACCATGAATAGAATGCTTGGGTAATTTTTATTTTAAATCACACCACTCTCTCCAATGTTACGCTGGTTTTTTGGTAACTCAATTTATTTTACCTCAACTTTGACAATAACTCAACTGATAACATTAACGTATAACGTCTATCATAAAACTGACTGACTGACTGACTGTCTGACTGACGTCAGGACACATACTTTGAATACTATACGAGGCAAGAGAGAGGTCCGACACGGCCAACATAGGACGCGGCCATTTTGAACCCTGTGACACAGTTTACAGCTGAAGAATCAGATCGCTCACTCTGCGTCGGCACTTTTGATCTCAATGTTTCAGTTTATACACTGTGCAACTCGGGTAATACAATATATGACAACCGCCTATAATAAAACAGCAGTCTTCTGCATATCCTGAATTTGTATCCCAGGAGTGGATGTTATTTTAAAACTTTCAACTGGTCTGAGTGAGCTAACTGATTCTTTAGCAATAAACTGTGACTTCAAAAATAATATTCACTGACACTGACAGCAGCAAGCAAAATATCAGGTGTGTTTTAATCATCCGCTTCTGCTTCCGGAATTGTCGATTTAGTTGTTTTAATCTGTCAGATTAAAACAAGAAAACCGACAATTCCGAAGCAGAAGCAGATGATTAAAACGCACCTATTAAAAATATTGCGCCAAGATGTAGGCAACACGTAATAAGGGTTCAAAATGGCGGAGTTTTCTATCTCCTTTTAAAAGCACTCAGAAAGCTGCGCAGTGCGACCATTCTCCGTATAGTAAAAGAAAATCAAAGTAGGTGCGTCAGGATCACGGACTTATATAGCTCAATTTAATTTAGAATCTTCCCGAACGTCCAGATCACATACTTAAAAGAAAATCAAAGTATGTGGTCCAGATATTTCTTGACGTGGAATGACATTTCTCGAATATTCCGCCTTCTTTTTTTACTCGTACCTTTACCTATGACGATCGCAGCACGCTGCAGGGTGCTGCGTAACAATATGTAATAGGAGAGAAATAAGTCTGCTCTGCATTGTTTTTCGAGTCTAGGCGTTTAATAAATCTTGTCTTGTATTGTATTTACCCTTTACTTACGATATACTAGAAATGATCAATGTCAAACCCGCAACGTTTATTGATGTCTCTGCTGCTCTTTAACGATATGATTAAATGTAGATGAAGCAATTCAAAGCTACAATAAACAACTAAATAATTTTGTAGATAGAGGAAACAGTGAAGAATGCACGACATTAAACGAATTAATATTTTGCATAACCAAAATAGTTTATTTTAGTAAATGGAATCTAGGTCCCATAAAAAATATACCCAAGTTTATAGAAATAAACTAACATATAAAGTTTATAAAAAAAGCACATCAAGAAGAAAAGTAAAGAGCTAGTAAACAACAACTTGTAAATAGCTCGTTAACTAAGAAAGATACAAAGTTCATTTCGCTTAAAAAAAAAAAATAAAAATTCATAGTTCTTTTTGATTTTAAGATCGATAAAGCAAATTTATGTCAAAAAAAATACAGTGGGGTTAAAAGGTACCCAACCCCCAACTTTTTTAAGGGGCCGCTTTAATTTTTTTTCTCCTTACAATATTGGGCCTTTAAATCTACAGCACTGGAAAAAAATTCAAAGAAAAATCGAAACAGCAAACATTTTACAAAAATGTTAGTTTAACGTCCTGTAACTTTGTTGGGAGCCAGTTTTTGATACATGTAAACATAGCTAAATCCACTTATTTTTTGATAATTTATCTGAGGAAGAATTTATGACATACCTTTTTGAAACACCCTGGATATTATGCTTATAATAGTATTAACTGATATTTATAAAATTTTAAGGCAATAATATTAATTTATGGTATGATCTAAATTTGGTTCAACAATCCAATACTAGTAATGAGATTTTTTGTATGGTTGAAGATATTTAAGGATATATTACTGAGTGAGTTAGGTAACTCGTATTCAAGTATCTTTGAAACATACAACGGACACTCAGTTAGGTAGTGTTTTACACTTTGGTGCACATCACAAGCGAAACGCATTGGTACTTCGTCACGTTTGATTAGAAAACTATGTGTTGCTGGTGTGTGTTCAATTCTGAAGCGGCTCAAAATAACTTGAAATCTTCTTTGTAGTGGTATGTTTTTCCTAAGGGAAGCACAGAGGTGACAGAGGTCTTCACTTCGGCCAGCTTAGATGTTGATAAACTCCATTTTCGCTGCCAAATATCTAACAACGCATTGTTAAAAATTGGTTTTAAGTCTCTGTGTACTGTTGTGAGAATATGTATAGCTTGTAGCCTAGAAATTTCTTTTAAGGGAACTTAGTGAATCAGATATAATAAGATAATTACCAAAATTTTGCTGGTTAGTGTCAGATCTGCAGAATACGTTGTAGTTGTTTCTGGAAGTTTATAAATCGAATTGTAGTCATAGTATTGTTTCTAAAGACTCCATTTGAAATAGGCTGATAATTCCGGTATTGTTGAAGTGTCTTATTAAAAATTTGTTTAAATGAATGAGGGTTGATATTTGACTTTTTGTATTGATTCAAGCCTAGGTCACAGGAGGGGTGGTTTATGATCCAAGGTGTTTCAATTGACGGTATGTTGTAGGTTTTCTGGACTTTTCTGTTGTAACTTTATTGTTCTCTTTACAAGCAATATACGAGAAATATTTTTTAAAAAGTGTCATATTATGATTATTTACTACCAAGTTCATTCTGTTCCGCGTAGGTAATTCATTATTATTATTAGAAAATATCTTAATTTGTTAACAAGATAATCAGTTTTTTCGACGAATAAAACTTTGTGAACTTGGGCTAATTATCATCTTTCATTTTATTTAAGATATGATCAAATTTTCGAATTCCATAGGCAAAACGTAGACTATTCCGATTTTTTTTTGTAAACTCGCGGCATTGGATTGGATTTTAGCTGGATTACAGATGGAATCACAATAACTGAGTTTAGAAAGGTTTAGTTTGAGTTACGTAAAAAGCAGGTATCTGTAAGGGTATAACTGTCTTAAGAGGTTAAACAAGCTTTGAGATAAGGTGAATGTATGTTTACTGAAACGAAGATCAGAATCCAAACAGAGATCTACACTTTTTTCCTTCATTTGTGAATTAAAGGAGTGTATCGTCCAATTTAATTTTTAATTCGTTTAATGTTAATTGGCTAAATTGATTGTTGTCAAATAACACAACCGATGATTTATTAAAATATTTTTTAAGGTTATGAGCTGTAGAAATATAAAACAAGACGTTTAAGTCGTCAGTCGTTAAAAATATTTTAGTCAGTAAGTGGGCATTCATTATTAAACAAGTGATAACTGGGTATCTTTATAATGATGGATCATACAATTTTTAACAACATAAAAATCTGCTATATACAGTAAAAAAAGCAATGGATTTAGAATGGGTACTTGCGGAACACTTTGCCTAATAGGTAATTTTCTGGAGACTTCACCTTCCAAATTAGTACGATTTCTAAAGTAATTTGATATTGAGTTATGAGAAAAGCCAAGAAATTTCCGGTTTTTGCAGTCTTCGATGATCTAAAGTAGCAAATACTATGCTAAAATCCAGAAGAAACAATCATGTGACTTTACCCAGATTTGTTGCCTTAGAATGGTCATCCTTGATAGATCGCAGGACATTGGTCGTGCTATGGTGCCTTTTAAAGACAGATTGAGCTGGAGTTATTATGTTTTGTTCGTATACATAATTTGATATTTATCGATAAATCCAAATGATTTAAAAAGTCAATGGTCTAATTCTACCTGCATATCTGCATGGATTGACATTTTACATGAGAAACTTTTTTTAGTTTAATAGTGCTATATACCATTGCAATACGGGTTACTAGAGTAGTCAAGTTTCTCATGTAAATATTGTCCGAAGCCAATACGATGTATTTTAGCTAATGACAGAATAAATGTAAAACCGAATGGCGCGAAAAAGTGACATTTAAAATTTTTGCAGATACAGGGTATTAAATCTAATACCCTGAAGTATTGACGTATTAATAGGCCGAAAGTGAGATAGGCTAGCAGGTTGATTACATTTAGCAAGTGGGATAATAAAGCAATGTTTTCAGAAGAGGGGATAGAAAATGTTTTATTAACAATAAACAGTAAGTGACTAAATAATTTTCTACTAACTGTATCAAGCCCAAGGATATTTTATCTTAACCAACGCTATAGATGGATGTAAATTCCAATTCAGTTTGAATTAGGTTTTCAGAGTATCGATCAAGTGAGGCAAACTGGTTAACTAATTTCTGAGTAGTAAGATGCGAATTAAAATATTTTTTGTTAATTTTAGTAACATTTCTTAAATCAAGGCGGACTTTTTTCCTAAGAATTCCTTAACGTCTTAGGTTGTTGTAGATGGTAAAATAATAATTTTTTTCACCTAAGAGGCATCAATGGTAATTTCTTAGTTTCATATACACTGCTTGCCAATTTAAATGGTTATGTTCTAAATTTTAAAGTGTAAATATTTGATAAAAACAAAACTGCAAGGAAATTTAATCAAATTATACAATATGCTTTATGTTGTAACCAAAGATACAAAACAAAACTAATCTTCAATGGAAAAAAATAAGTAATTTAAAAATAAGGCAGGAGTGGAAAAAGTAACAACTTATAAAGAAATTTTATTGAGAAATTTACAAAGTTACAAAAAAATAATATCGTGTTTGCGACATCAGTTTGTCTTTCTTAATGCTTTTACTTTATTTGGAAGACTCATTATCAAAGTACTGATACAATGCTGATGAATGGTTTCCCCAATTTTTGCAACTCATGAGCCAATTGTTGTAATATTTGGGGTGGCTGTTGGAGCCTAAAAATTATTTAGAGTTAGTGAGTAGGTACACTGTAAGATTATTTTAAAATTTTTAAATAATTTGAAATTAAAATTTCTAGACAATTAGACTTATTCAGTTTACATGTTGAACAGTATATTTCTAAATCTTTATCAGGTTCTTAAGCGCCGATTTTTTTATCTCCTGGGGAGGGGGCGTACCTTAACGCGAGCTAAACGATATTATCTCTCCCAAGTACAATTATGTAATATACCTATTTAAAAAAAAAATATCGATTTATTTCAAATCTGTTTCTTTCACATTCACGTTTCTGCGTGTCTCCGAATCCCCCCGTAGTCCGCGCCTATGACCTGATGCAATATAAAAACATGTTTTATTTGGAAAAGATAATAAGGTGTTTCCATTATTAATAAAACAAAAATACGATGTAAATAAATAAGTAAACAAGGAACATGTAGGCCGTAGGCCGAAGTGAACTATGATCTGATATGAAACTCGAGCAAAAAAAATTCACGCACGAGTAATGGGCCGACTTTCTGGTTTTGGAGAGAGATTTAGCAGCAATTTCGGCACGCAAGCTGAAAATAGAAAATATGTGTGCGCGAATAAAAATATATCAAGTGAAAACCGTGTTATTTAGGAAATGGCTTTGATTTATGGCGGCTTTTATTGTGGCAAAGCTACAACTCTATTTTTAATATTGTTTTTCATGTGCCATTTTTGCTTTTTTGTTACCTATATATAAATTTGATAGTATTATATAATAGAAGCGGAACAGGGACTCAGTCGTGTAATAAATTTTCGGCGCTTTGTTTTACGGTTTTTAGTATTTCACGTATCTATTCGATCCCAGGCTTTGTTACCAATTGATATGTTAATATACTTGACGAAATTCTAAATTATGTTATTTATTATGAATATCAACAATTAATTTTTACTAGCTAACATGTTTTAAAATATTGCTATGCCCAGATTATACTAAAGCACTCTCTTAGCAAGGGCGGCTCCATGACGAATTTTCGGGGAGGGGGCATTGTCTTTAGCCATTTCCTTTTTAGCATATTTGTTTAAATAAAAGACCCATAAATCGGAAAAATTTTCATTTCGAGGGGGACATGGTCCCCATAGCCCCCCCCCCCCTGAAGCCGCCCTTGTAACTTAGACATAACCTAATCTTTACTGTTTAATTACTTTCTTTACACATTAGCTTTAATTAGAAACTAAGAACATATGAAAAAATATATGATACCTAAAAAATTTTTACTTAAGGTATAATACAATTTTATGATAACCTATCTACTATTAAACAATAAATAATATAAAAATAACAAATGTTATAATTGTTGCACATTCTATGTAGGGGGGAGTTTTCACAAACGTTATTACATGGAGTTGGAAGAAAAACGTCGGATTTACTTGAGTCAACTACAAAAGAAGTTTCTGTAGAAAATATTAAAAAATCATATTGATTTTGAGCAATTTTAAATAGAATAACATTTCAAAAAATTTCTTCGATTCTGCAGGTCGTAAACTGAATGAGTCATTCATAAGATTGAAATCCATGATAGACAGTAAAAATATAATACCTGACTAAGTACCAATTTGGATTTAGGAACAAGCGTTCCCACTATTAACCAAATCCACAGAATAACGTATGAAACAGAGAAAATAAATATACAGGGTGTCTGTAGAAGGTCTTTACAAAAACATACCACATATTCCTTAGACCAAAATAAGTCGATTTAAGTAAAATTACCTTTGTACAAAGTTGCTTCGATTGGACTCCAGAGGGCCTTAAAGTTACAATTTTTAAATCGTTTTTCCCATATAAATTTAAAACGGCATATGCGATTTCGCTGAAATTTCGTATATTGGTAGAGTTTTATATGGCAAAAAAATGGTATTAAAATTTTGTCCGATAATAATACATAGGCGTAGAACTTGATTTTTTAAATAATTGCACCTTTAAAAATTCTACGCCAATGGAAGAAAAGGAGTTTGAGTATGAAATTTAGATTGCGCAACTCATTTACTTTAAGTACTCTTGATAAGACTCGATTACTCTCATGGTTTTGACGAAATTTGCATTTTAGTACCTAATTTAAGAACATAAACAATAATTATTAAAATACAAACTTTGTCAAAACCATGAAAGTAAATCGAGTATTATCAAGGGTACTTTTTTGTAGTAAATGAGTACCCAATCCAAATTTCATACTCAAACCCCTTTTCTGCCATTGGCGTAGAATTTTTAAAGGTGCAATTATTTAAAAAATCAAGTTCTACGCCTATGTATTATTATCGGAAAAAATTTTATACGATGAAAAACATAAAAATGTACTTTTTTATATCTTCTTCAACACCTCTTATCGAGACTTTTAACAAAAATACTGGATTCTTGCCATGTACGATTTTTTGAGGAATATTAATTATTTGCCTGCAATACGTATACAAAAACATTTATTGTTGGTTTCCATAGTTTCATCTAAATAAAAATATTGTCAAGTTTTAACACCTAATCTCTTGTTAACGATTGAAAGTGTTCTATCTGACTCAATAATTAAAAAAACAAATGCGTGGTTTATTAATATGGCTGTACAATATACCAATGCAGAATATACCGATATGTTACTGACATTAGGATTTTGTGAAGGAAATGCTCGAGAGAGTGTCAGGGTGTACTCTGAAAGGTTTCCAAATCGTCGTGTACCTAGCCACCCAACTTTTGCTGCTGTTGAGAGACGTCTTCGGGAGACCGGTTCCTTTGCTCCCAACACTGTTGATAATGGTAGAGAACGTTTTGTAAGGATTCCTGAAGTTGAAGAAGACATTTTAGAACGTGTTGAAGAAGATCCAGAATTAAGCACCAGACGAATTGGAAGGGAACTAGGAGTAAGAAAAGATGTCGTTCATAAAGTGCTTAGAGAACAATTGCTATATCCATATCATAAGAAGCCAGTACAAGAATTATTAGTCCATGTACCTCAAATTCGTTTGAGTTTTTGTCGATTTGTTAATATGCAAAGAGAAAGAGATCCAAACTTTGTCAAGAAAGTTCTCTTTACCGATGAAACGGGTTTTACAAGAAGAGGTATAACTAATACCCATAATGAACATATTTATGCAGTTGAAAATCCGCATGCAATAAAGGTAAACCATTTTCAGCACGAATTCAAAATTAATGTGTGGGCTGGAATAATTGGTAATTTCATTGTTGGTCCTGTCATACTTCCACGAAGATTAACTGGAAAAAATTATTTGGATTTTCTACAAAATACGTTGCCAGAATTGTTAGAAGATTTACCTCTCCAACTTCGGAGAGATATGTGGTTTATGCAAGATGGAGCTCCACCACATTTTTCTTTAAACGTTAGAAACAATATCCACACAAATGGATAGGCAGAGGTAATGACGCACCTGTAAACTGGCCACCACGTTCCCCAGACCTAACACCGATGGATTACTTTTTATGGGGACATCTGAAATCCACAGTTTACAGGGAACCTGTAGAAAATGAGGAACAACTCTGGCAACGTATTCAAGATGCAATAAACAATCTTAGAGGTGATGAAGAAGTTATGGAAAGGATACATTTTACTTTTCTTCGACGTATAAATCTTTGTATGCGTGAAAATGGTGAACATTTTGAACAATTTTTGTAAAATATCCATTTTAATTATGTTGTAAATAAATATGTTTGTGAAACCTATACACTCTAAATTATTAAAACAGAAATTTAGAGAAAACCATGAGAGTAATCGAGTCTTATCAAAAGTACCTTTTTTAAAGTAAATGAGTTGCGCAATCTAAATTTCATACTCAAACTCCTTTTCTTCCATTGGCGTAGAATTTTTAAAGGAGCAATTATTTAAAAAATCAAGTTCTACGCCTATGTATTATTATCGGACAAAATTTTAATACCATTTTTTTGCCACATAAAACTCTACCAATATACCAAATTTCAGCAAAATCGCATATGCCGTTTTAAATTTATATGGGAAAATCGATCTAAAAATTGTAACTTCAAGGCCCTCTGGAGCCCAAACGAAGCAACTTTGTACAAAGGTAATTTTACTTAAATCGACTTATTTTGGTCTAAGGAATATGTGGTATGTTTTTGTAAAGACCTTTTACAGACACCCTGTATAATACAACGTTTCCAGAACAAAATATTATGGGCAATAGTAAACGCCACCTGGTTTGTAAGGAACTCATACTTTCAAAGGGATCTGAAAATTCCTACAGATGAGGAAGAGTTGAAAACCATCGCAAAAAAACCATGAAAAAAACTGCATGATCGCGTCAATGTTGGAGTTCTACAGTTTGTGGATAACCAATACTTAACGAGAAAGCTCAAAAGAACCAAACCATTTGAATTAGTGATGTTAAATTATGTAAAAGCAGAGCACAGTGCGTGTGGGCAATGTATAGTTCATCAGAACACAAAGGAGAATATACCATTGGGTGAACACTAAGTTTACTTAAGTTTATAATACAGACAAATTGCTGATTGGCTAAAATATAGCTAGGTACAATGCAAACTAAAAAAATTATACAAATTTCAGGATTTTTGGATATTCACAAGAGGTGTAAAATTCGACGTTAGATTAATTCCAGGCTATCAATACTTATGAGTTTTATAATTGGAGCTCCAAATTACCGATGAAAAATCTAACTTAGAGCGGACGAATATCTCTAAAAAATCTCGGATATGTCCATAAGATCTATTAGCAGATAATTAATATTTGCGATATCATTTAAATATATCACTTAGGGTCAAATGCTACTTCTAGATTAGTCAAGACTTTAAAGTATAAGTCAGTATACAATACTTTGACATATAAAGAGGTAAATTATTCAACATGCACCATTCGCTGACATTAGTTATGTTTTTAACCGACTTAAAACAAAGAAGAGATTCCCAATTCGTCGGAATATTTTTTTTATGTATATTCAGCGATAATTCTTTAACACGTTGTTCTATTTTAATGATTCTTTGTTAGAAAGGGGGTTCTTTAAGATCTAATAATTGGGTACATGGGAAAATCCTCAAACTTTTAATTTTTAATGCATGTTTAGGAATAATTCTTCACTACGTTGTCCGATTTCTACGATTCTTTTTTGTTAGAAAGGGAGTACATCAGTAGAGGTCTCATATAAATTTGGTCAATATCTGGTGATGTCCTGTGCACGATTATGAAGTCGTTTTTTTTTAAATTACATTTATAACTTGTTCTACAGTGGGATATTCTATGAATTATTTTCATTATTATGAAAAATCATTATTAATCAGTGAAAATATTAGACTGCCTACAGTCCCTCTAGGCCGTGTCAAAACATAATATTTGGCATGTATTGTTAGTCGAGAGGTTGTGACAGGCTTACGGTTGATGTGTTTATATCAATTATTACCTAAGACTAGGTATAAAGAGAGGACTCGCAGAAATCGTGTTCTATTCCGACACCAATGCTATTTGACCAGAGGCGTAACATGTTGGAAATAAAAAAACGAATTTTAATTATAGTTATTAGTACTTTAATGATCTTTTTAGCAAGCAAGTTCAAAGCGTATGAATTAAAATAAATGAGGAACAATAAATAAGACACAAGAAAAATATATATACAAGGTTCGCCACGCTCAACGGGAAGAAGAGTGGTGGGTAAACTACAAACGATATTAAAAATTATTTCTGCACAAATATACAACTTAATGGCGTCTACATATTAAAATTAGTTTCGTGTAGTTTCCCAAACCAGAAAACCATCATAAAGTTATATTATATTAAATGGGACATCCTACATTTTCTTTTAATTTTAAGTTTCAGTTATACTTTCTGTCAAGTGGAAAAGAAAAAAGATCAAGTAAAGACTTTCTCAGATATGAAGGTTTAACTATTTACAATAATTTTAAATATTCGAACGTTGATGTAAAATGTAAAGACTAATTAGATTTTTTTAATGTCATTAAAAACTTAGGGCTATTGCAGTCTAGGCACTTTCATGTCAACGATTCAATTAGAACTGAATGGTAGAGAAAATGATTTCAGACACAGGAAATGCCAGATTTCTAAATAAATTTCCCTACTACGCGAAACCTCCCTCTATTAGCAATGTTGTATGCTCTGACAATTAGACTTTAAATCATTTTAATACAAATCAATCTATTTATACAGAATGGCACCCATTCAAAATAACATTTTTAAAAGATGCTTTTTAAGATGTTAAAAATTTAGTGTATGAATGTTGTAAATTTAAAAAGAAAAAACAAGAAGTACAAACATTGACGATTGTCTAACAAATCTCAAAAAATTCGCATGTACCTGTGTGTTCGCTGATAAAGACATTTTAATCAGAGACCGAATTTTAATTGAATTATAGTGAATTGAAACTTGATACAGCTATTCAGAGTTGTCAGTCTATGGAAAATGGTTTGTGCATACAAAAACAAATTGGTAACGAATCACTATTAATTGAAGTGTCGAATTATAAAAAAAACTTAAATATCTCTGTATCATTTGTAATTCATGTTCGCTATGATCCAATCATTTGCCTATTTCTACGCTATTCAGCTTCTTCTGTCTCAATTATATAGTGCTATTTTTTAAGACCTTTTAATTGTTATTTTGATTTTCAGTTTCATTATTTTTAGAGCATATATATTATTAGTTGTCACTTGTTACATGCTTATTGTTAAAATGCCTGTATCAATTATTACCAGTTATATATAAGTAAATCAATAAAACCTTTCTACAAGTCTTGTCGGCTGTCTCCAACTACAAATTTTACAATAATGTCAAACGTCACTCAAAATTGGGTTCTGGGACTTAAGGGAGTGTTGCATAATGAAGAAGCAGACCCCCTAGTCAGAAAAAGATTTAAGTAAACTCTAACCAACATGTGATAGTGCATATCAAATTATTAAAGAGGTACTAATGAAACAGATAAATAAAAAAATCCCAAGCTCCGGTTGGAACTACCTGTATTCAGGCAGTCAATAATAATATAGAGGGTCCATTCAACTTCCAAGATCCGACGAAAGCAATTGCTAAATTTAAGACAACAGGACGCTGCGTTTTTAGAAGTCACCTAAATAACTTAATGACATCTGACGACTCCCAATGTAGAATATCTGAAGAGGAGGATGAAACTCTTATTCACATAGTCTGCCATTGGCGGAGTCTTAAAAGGGAATAGAAATTACACTTCGGGCTACAATACCCGAAACTCGAAGGCATATTCTTAAATTCATCAAGAATATTAATCTGATAGGGTAGAAACTGAAAATAGGCACAAGTCTACAGTTTCACCATAATTCAGATAGACAGATGTATATATACTGTTGTTTTATTGTGCAATATTTAATAACTGTTTCTATATGATTACTTCATCAAATACTAACTAGTCTATGAGTTTGTCATAAATTGAAGCTTTGAAAACAAGTTAATTTTGCTAAGTGCACATAAAGGCGAATATCAGTATTTCAAACGTAGTACAGTGTGAAAATGGTCTATCAAACTTGGGATTTAAATCGCATTTACATTTTACTTCTATCTCCGATATTTCAAAACAACACTATCCATTAACAGTTGAAAACAAAGTCGAGAGTGGCTAAATTGGCAGTTCTTACCTTCTCGAGACTGATAACCTTACTGGCAAACTGGTGGCATCTTAGCGATTTGATTTTGTACGAAATACCGAAAGACGATATATTTTCAGGTTACTTAGACTAGACCACGTAGAGAATCTTTATATTCTAACTCAGGTTTTTAAGAACCATTATGTCGCCTTTTGATTAGGGTTTGCCAATTATTCGAACAATTTGTGTAAAACTTTTTAAGCCCTTTACCACGTAATCTTGTTCATAAAAAAAAATTGAGAAAGTCTCTCTAAAACTATTTGGTCCTTCTAATCATCACGCCTATCCATGCAATATTTGGCCTCTTTATACCTTAAACCTGTCACCTCTTTATATTTTTGGCCCCTATATCCACATATATTTAGACCCTTTAGCCCTTAAATCCCTCTAAATAAAAATACATCCCTTTACACGGTATGCATGCCCACTCAAAAATATTTGGCACTTTGCCCTTTAAGCTCGGCTGTGTAAAAATATTTGGGATATTTACTCTTAAAACCTGCCATGTAAGAATACAATTTTGGCACTTTACCATTTTGATCCTAATATCAAAATTTCTAATAGAGAATGCTTGATATATTTTTTAAAGTAAACTTTAATAATTTAAAATATCTAAGCAGCGATCTTATAACTTTAAAAACAATTGATTTAATGCGGTGTTTGATCTAGCTTGCCCCACTTTGCGATGGTGCGAAGGAGACTTGGTGTATCCTCGCCGATAATTCAAATAAAGAGTCAGTCTAGGACCGCCACTGATTAAAACTCGTTTTGATTTGGCAACAATATTCAGCAATAAATCACGCTGATTAACTTAAAATGTTAAAAATTAATGTTGTTGTTATTACACAATATACTTATAAATATAGTGTACAGCAAGACAAGACGTTTCATATACATTTACTACGGTGGCAATTACATTAATATTCAGCCTATATTTACTTGACAGGGTAAGGCAACAACAATACAATAGAGAAAATAGCATTTAGCGACGACGACGGGGAAGAACGGGAAGAATTTCGAGGCGAACGATGGGTTGCAGTTGGCGTTGAAATGTCACGCAATCAGACTGATGTCCATTGTCATTCTGACACCTGATAAATTGTCTGTATCATAACCGGCACTTTATTTCTGGAACCGAAACGAATACGAGCCGTTTTCATGTTGCAATTATGCACAAAATAAAATATTACTCGATTAATTAGGTCTTTACAATTGGCATCGTACGAGTTTCTTTGTTATAAGTGCAGTGGCGGAGATACAGAATTTTGTTAATTTACAGAAAGGATAATAATCATTACTATGTTATTGGAAACTGTCCAGGGTGCAGCATTTTTGAAAAATTATAATTTTAACTAGACCAGTTTTTCATGTATATGAATGACCTATGTCAATCTAAATTAAATGTGTCCCAAATTATAACTGCTTACGCCCATGACATGAAACTTTTGGAAGGTGGGAAAACATTCACTGAACTATTAATCAATTGCATTGATCTATTAAATTAGAAAAAAAAGTAAAAAACTGATTAACAAGAATCAAACTTATTTTTAATGAAGGAATGGCAAATGTATCTGGACGGTTTAAATCAGAAAATTGTGTCCAATATTGTTGATTATGGATAATCATAAAAGCCATATAAGTGTTGAGTCCATTGATATTGCTAGGGCAAACGGAATTGTTATGTTCACATTCCCACCACATACCAGTCATAAATTGCAGCCGTTAGATCGTGGTGATAATTGCATAATTCGGCAGCTTCTAAAGGACTTCAAATACATCCCGCAAAAGGGCATTAGTGTAGTTGAAGTAGAAGAACTTATTGAGAATGTATCCACACACATTTAACCCAATAAGCAGCTTCGGATATTTGGACCTTTAATGAAAATATATTTACATATGAGTTTTTTTAGCGCGAATGTCTTTATCTTTATCGTTGTCGGTTATAAGCAGGTAGGGTTAGGTTTGGCCCAGAACACTGCGGCCTCTTGGGTCTACTGTATGCCCCTGCCCATGCATGGGTTTGGTCCCCTTAGCATGAGATTACTGTACGGTCTTATCTGTTGTCAGTGAATTTGGTGTTTGGCGATTATCCATCTATTCACTGCTTGTCGAGCAGAGGTTTTGCTTATCCCAAATATAGGTTCTGGTCCTGTAAATGGTAGATCTGATCCCTCTTTGGCGAGTTCATCAGCCTTTTTATTTCCTTGGATACCTTTATGCCCTGGTACCCACGCTAGTTTTACCTTGTTGTGGGTTGCCAGATCATTTATTATTCCAAGCCAGTTCCAAACAAGCTTTGACTTGATTCTGTTTGAATCAAGAGCTTTTAAGGCTGCTTGGCTATCTGAGTGAATTAGGATGGTTTGTTCTTTGTACTTCCTTCTTAAATTCTCTCGTATACACACTTCGATTGCATGTATTTCAGCCTGAAATACAGTGGTACGTTTTCCCAGTGAGACGATAATGTCGCATTTGGGTTTAACTCCATATACGCCAGAGCCTGTTCCCTTGTTAGTTTTATATTCATCCGTATACCATACGAGACCGCTAAGCAAGTGTTTGTCTATCTCCTAATTTACCTCGTTCCAGTTGCAGTTGACCTGGAAGAGTCTGTTGAAGGTTAGGAGGGGTGTCATGTGATCTGATCCCATGTTTAATATAGAATTATTTACTTCATGTGTTATCCTGGTATGTTTTATATATCTCAGTGGATTCCAGTTGTTGGAGATTTCCAGTCTGTATGCACTCATTCTGGCCTCCCCCTTTGTGACTAGGTCAAGGGGTGGAAGGTTTAGAATGATTTCCATTGAGGCTGTCGGTGTACTTCTCTGTGCTCCTGTAATACAAAGGCATGCTAGCCTCTGAACTCCTCAGAGGGTATTAAGGGCTGTTTTCTGGTTTACTTTTGGCCACCAAACAACCGCTCTATAAGTTATCATGGGTCTTGTTATTACCAAATATAGCCAGTGGACCATTTTTTGTTTTAATCCCCATGTGTTTTCAAATGCCTGTCTTCCTACAATGAGAGACATTTTACATTTGTTGGTCACTTTTTGTAAGTGTTGGTTCCAAGTAAGTTTGCTATCTAGGATTAGACCCAGATATTTTACTTGGTTCGTTTTGTTTAGCCTTCATCCAAACAGAGTCGGAGTTTCTTAAATCTCCAACCTTGTTTTCCGAGTAAAGGTTATGAGTTGTGCCTTGTCAGGGTTTACCAGGAGGTTTTCCCTAACGCACCACATTTCTGTCAGCCTAAGAGCTCTTTGCAGGAGTTCGAAGACGAATATTGAAAATAGTAACTTTGTAATTTAAAATTGCGCATTAAACCCTCAGCTTAAGGATGAGCTGTTCTTTAATTTGGTATGACCATCAAAAAAATCCGCTCAAATTAATAAAAAATTACAGTTCTTAGAAAAAAACTGGCGCAAGGTACACGACTTTCCATATATTTTTCTTTACTATAAATATTGTTAGCATTTTCCTAAAATGAAGATTGTTATTGTTATTAAGGTTATGTAGATCCCGTTTTAATCATTGAGGTGGAAACTATTAATAAGTTTTATAATTGGCTATAATTATGAATCTAATATTATTGATAAAATTCTTAGAACAGCCAAATAAACTTCAACAAAATTTAATTTTTATTGACAACTCACAAACACAAGAAAATCTTTCGGAACAATTACTACCTTTATTGGAAAAACATCATACAATGACCTTTTCAGAGTTTTCTTCAGAAATTTTAATTCTTTTCATAATAATAAGAACTAATCAAGTATTCTTTCTATTTTGATAGGAATTTTGATATTTTTAAAGTAGATACGCTTATAAGACCATGCTAGACGTTGAAATCAGAATTATTCAGGTTTTTATCATTTCTCTATCCACTTGTTGGACACAGGTCATGATTTTGACTCAATAGAAGACTTCAAAATATTACATTTAATAGGTTCACTCTTAATAGTCTTATTAATATAAGAAATCTAAAATTCCACCAAAATAACTGCTTATACGCACAAATAGAGTTTGAATTTTCTCCCATTTTCTTACTTTGATTTAAAAAATATTATTTGCAATAATTTATTAACTCTTTTTTAAATAATTTTTTTCTTTCATTTTTCTTTAATGCTTTGTCAAACTGTCGAAACTCAAACTTTTTTTACATCTATTCCATAACGTGATTCGTTCTTTTTTGAATTTTCCACATCCGGTTTCATGGTCGTTACCAACTGTCGCCTAAAATATATTTTCAATTCTTAGTAATTTTTTCTAGTTATTTACATTAATAATAATTTAAAAAATAATTTTCAAAATATTGTTGATAATAATTGCTTTTTGTTTAACACAAATCACCTCAGGTACATTATGACTTTTTGACATCCTACTCGATACTTGAGTAGTTTGGCAAGATACTGTAATGTGAGCGATTATTCAGTCATGCTCTAATTCTCCAAGTCCCTCTCTGTCTTATTTGGCCTTTGAGGCTCAACTTGTCCTATTATTATACATAATTAAACCCCTTAAGACCAAACATATGTGACGACTATGGCGGAGACACTTTCTATGGTACTATGGTACTATGGTACATTCTGGATATTTTGGTGGAGGAGCATTCTAGACCACCAACTTATATATAAATATTGGTGGAGGACCAACAAAAATCATTAGTAGATAGACAATGGTGAATATAAATAGTGAACGATTCAAAGACATTCGAAAAATATATAAATTAGAATAGTAGTGTTATAAAATAAATAAGTGTTTAAATAAATTATTAATAAATAAACTGTTGTTTTAAAATAAACAAACATCACAATACATTTTTAAATACGGGGATGACATTTTTCAAACCAGTTTATTATAAAATTAAAATCAACCCAGTTTGCAAAGTTAAAATTAAAAGAAAATATGCAAAGCTACAAATTTTGCTCCTATAGGAAAGTTGCCTTTACTGATCTAAAAAATAAGATACCTACTTAAATTTTAACAAATTTTGAGAGTACTCAAAATTATTATCCTTTGATAAATAAAAACCAATAGGAAAATTTCAAATATTTTTGACTAACCTACTCTTAACTTTTGCAGTCAGTGTACAACTTATTTAAAAATATAAAACATGTGTACTAATAAATATGTTTGTTGGTATTATATATTTCACTTGATCAAATATTTTTTAAAATAACAAAAAATCAAATACTTTATTACACCATCATGTGCACTAATATTATATTTGAATGATTAGTATAGAAAATAAATACCTTTGAAAATATTTTATTTTTAAACTGGCTACTAAAAAGTAGGTAAAAAGCATATGAATGCGTGAACTGTATTCACACGGCTTCGCATGTCTGATGCACTCTGCTACCCATTCACTCAAACTCAACACCCATTCATAGTGTGTGTATCAAGTTCCGGAGGATGAAATACTTGACACACTTGTGGCTTTTCCAATGTTGCCGCTGGATACCTACATTTTTTTAATGTAAAAGATCGATCATATCAAATTATGTTCTAAAAACAATATAATGCAATATAATGGTAAATAATACATATAGCGTAGTACTATCGCTATATAATACAGGGTGAATCCTAAGTTGATACTTTTTTTAACTGTGTACAGAAGTCATTAAAATAAACAACAACTTTTTCAAATATTTTTTTCAAAAAAAGTTTTTAATAAGAGACACAATTAATTATTTCAAAATGTATCCAATACGGTTCTGTCTAATTTACATGTGTAGAACTTTCGTCGATAAAATTAAATGTTGATAACATTCAGGCCTTTGAAATAATAATTCACAGAACAACTTAATCTTCAAGTTGTAGTGCTTGAACATGTTGAACGTGATAGCAGCGGCGATTTCTCCATTGGTTCATTTATGCAGTGAATACCCAGTTTAATTTCATAAAAACACATTATTTTAAAATGGCATAAATAATATTTTTATTATTTTCATACATTATTATTTTCTATTTTTTTGGTATGCTACTGCGCTCTTGATAATTGCGTCTCTGTCGGTCCCCTGTGCCGATTGAGCAAGAGAGGTTTCCGCAAATGCCTCTGGTTAAAATGAGAGGTCAACAGATCCGTAAAACATAATGTGACCGCATAAAATTATGATATTTTGTGGATCGCTTATAAGCAAGGCGTGACGTCATACAGTAGGGCAAGGCATACGAACATTTTCGAATAAACTCAAAATACATTATAAATCCCTATAAGACAATTTTAATTGTGTTTAAATAAGAATTAATAAATCGGAAGTATGTGTATCAATTAATCAGTGATAGAAGCAGGACAATAGCCAAAGCAAGACGACTGGGATGTGCTGCAAAACACATGTAGAAAGGGTCACATGGAGCAGTGGCGGCTCGTGAGGTGGTTCACAGTGACAGAATATAGGTATCAGTACAGATGTATGAAAAAACTTTCCGTGTTTTAAAAAGTTTATAATATACCTTTCTAAAACACTGACAGTTTTTTACCTATATCTGTACCGGGATCTATATTCTGCTACTGTGAACCCCCAAAATTTTGCCAACGAGCCGCCCCTGACATGGAGACTTACGTGTGGTAACATTTTACAATGTGTATCTTACTATTATAGTTCACAGACCATTTTTCAATTATATGCTGTTATTTTAAACTTTAAGTATTCCCAAATAAAAGAAGCTAAAAGTAAATAAAATTCACTTATTCTACTCATTTTTAATTTTTTTTATTTTATACCTTTTTTCGAAGATGCTATTTTAATAAATTTTAAAATTATTCCAATTTTAGTATGTTTTTAATTGTTCTTTATTAATTTTCAATAATTTATAAACTCTATTTTTTTTTTTAATTAAAAATTAAATTACATTTTAGTTCTTGATTCTCTTTCTCTAATTCATCAATTATGTTATGTTGTTCTTCAAATTTTAATAATAACCTTGTCTCACTGTCTTGTATTTAATTTTTTATTTCCGTTTTCGTCTGTGATGTCTCCTCCCTGTTTTTTATAATTGGCGCAAGTATTTGATTTGGGCTGCTTCCTTTTCAGTCATTTTTTTATTTTATAAGTATTGTTTAAAATTTTCACCTATTGACGTACTATAATCAACTTTTAGTTATTGTATTTTGAATTTTACAAATATTACGACATCTAACAAATCAAATGCTTTGAATTTTTGTAAACAAGATCTGTATTATATAGGTACTTGCATGGGTAATGTTCACCCAATTCACATTACTTTTATCCACTGATTTCACAGGTTATTTCGGAGCTCACCAGAACGTACGTGTGTAAGTATTGTACAAATAATTATTATAATGAATAAATTCAGTCAACGGCCTTGCCCCTTTGGGTCTATAGCAAACTCAATAAAGAACGTTTTATTATATCTCTTCTCTATTTTATGTTTTTAATATAATCGTTAATATACTTCTTTTTTTTGCTGATACACATTTTTGTGGAGGGTACCATCCATGTGCAAGCCTTTTCAGTAATTGATACATTATATTTCCCAAAGAGGGCTAATGTTGCAACGTGATAGCATTTGGTCCATCTAGGTCAAGCACAAGATGCAGAAATGTATCCAGCTTTATCTCTAGTGATGGCCCATTGAGTCCATTGCTTACTGAATCAAGCCCGTAGGTTTGTATGATCAGCCCATTAATTGCAATGCTACCGTCAAGATGGCAACGCATATTTTCGGAGGTCCTTTATCTATTTGTTAGATAGCCAATATATTAAATTTACCATGAAAAAAACGGATGTGACCAACACATTACAGTTTTTTCATGTTATAAAAAAATTATAAGTTTTCTCTAATTTTTCCATTACGGTCCATTTTAGAGAAATCATGTATGTAACAAAATTTATATAGAATGATACCGCAAACAACTTTTATTTTAAGAATTTTCTTCTCCAATCGTAAATAAGTCATTAAAGTAAAAAAACGATACCCTATAAAGTAATGTCCCCCAGATGCTTTGACTATGCCTAAAATGTAATCAGCTTATCGCAGGATGGATTAAAGCTTATGTTTAAAATTTAGTGTTTTTGTCTTTATCCGTTTTTGAGATATCTTCAAAATTCAAAATTTGCACATTTCCTCAAATATCTCGAATACGGTCTATTTTAGGGAAATCATGTAAAAAACAAGAATTATAGATAATCACATTACAAGTAACTTTTATTCAAAGATATTTATTCTACAAGCGTAAATAACAGATATAATTAATAAAGTCAAGATGGCATCCCATATTTTCGGAGCCATATCTCGAAAACGGTATGAGCCCAAACGATGAATGTTATGGGCCCAATGAGCCCAAGTGAGAGGTATTCTGGCTCATTTATCTATTTCCATTTTCAGAAACATTGTAATGCCAACTTAACATCAGCGCTAAAATACGTTTTATAACTAAGAAATGTAGGACATGTCGTACATTGCGCTATCTAGAATACATTCTGTACTGTTGGCCGTCACTCTGAAATATTAATATTAAAAGTTAGTATCAACTCTAGAGATACTTTATTTGTCTACAAAAAACACTGTATTTTTTTCAAGATTTCTTTTTTTTTTTAAATATTATTTTGGTTGAGTATTAAAACAATTAAAGAGTACCGAATCAAAAATGTTTTTAAAATAATTCAGCGTGAATTCCCTTTACATCTGATTAGATACCTACGGTTCTTAAACACTCGTGTAAATGTAGTTAAAGTATACAGAATTAAATACCTATACTTATCGAACATTTTTAATCTGCTTTATTATGATAATGTTTGAATATTGTATACATTTAGGCCCTTCAATTTCATCCGGTAATTTTAAAGAGGAATACTAAAAATTCAGTGACGGAGGTACCTAGATTCTTGAGGGTTTAATTACGGGTTAACAAAAAAGGACACTAAATTCACTGCATAAACTATGTATTCAACCAGAAAAGGGTATTTTTGAGTATTTTTGTGAAAAAAATCTACGAATCAATAAGATGGAGGCATGAAGAAATGAAACGAATCTTGAAACAAAAGTTGTAAAAGAACATATATTGACAATGCTAGGACATATTCACAGAAAATACAAAGAAAATAACGAACTGAAAACTACAACTGGAATGGATCGAGCAACTTGAAATTGCCCTGTTTATCTTAAAGTAAAACAGATATATATTTAAAATGTTCATTTAATAAGTATATTAAAAGACAATTGTTTTTTTTAATGAAGCCAATCTGTATTCAAAATATAATTTAATTTTTTATGGTTAGGATTTTTTTAAGACATTTATTTCTTTTACTTTTCTAAAACATTTTTTTGTTGTTTTTGTTTTCATATCTTGTTTTTAGCTTTATTCACTCCATATTTTTTTTAAATTCTGTTAGAACAGCGTCTTCCCATTTTCTCCTCGATCTACCTTTTCTCTTTTTTTATCTGATAATTCCCCAGACTATTGTCATTACTCTTCTTGGATTTTCCATCTTGTATAAGTAAAAGATATTGATTTAACTATGGTGCCCATTTTAGGTTATTTGTAGGTATCGCAAATTTCTCTTCTGTTTCATTTCCTCCAATTATTCTTGTAATCATATTATTTTCCTATTTAAACTGTATTTCTTGATTATTTTTGTACATGAGTATTGATTCGATAATACTAGTAGCTATCATCTGTCATATTTGCCCATGAAGGTCTTTCTGTCGCTACATATTTGCCGCTAGATGGAAAGGTTGCTGTGATTGGCAAGTTGCGGAATGACAGAATATTTAAAATAAATAGCAGTATATGACAGCATCCATCTACCGGCAGATGATAGCTATTTTTGAAAGAGTAAAACCAAATTTGGTAGATTTTCACACTTTTATTTTAAAAATAAAAATTTTTAAACAAACACTAACATGACATATGTTTCGAAGTACAACTTCTTTTTCAAATGTGACTATTTACAATTCGGTATCCAATATATATACAAAATAATTTAACAAAACAAAGTACTTAAGAAAACATCAATAATATTACAAAATAAACTAACTATTTAAAGTAAATAAGGGTACTTAGGTAATTATAATATCCATCAAATAACAATAAGATAGCCCATTACCGGGATTATCTCACAGAAAACTGGGAAAAAGGTTTAATAAGGGTGAATTATTAATATCTAATTGATCATTTAGTAAGTAAACCATTTAGAAACACTTGAAATAAATAGATTTAAAAATTCAGATAACTTACTAAATGATCAATTAGATATTAATAATTCACCCTTATTAAACCCAGTTTTCTGTGAGATAATCCCGGTAATGGGCTATCTTATTGTTATTTGATGGATATTATAATTACCTAAGTACCCTTATTTACTTTAAATAGTTAGTTTATTTTGTAATATTATTGATGTTTTCTTAAGTACTTTGTTTTGTTAAATTATTTTGTATATATATTGGATACCGAATTGTAAATAGTCACATTTGAAAAAGAAGTTGTACTTCGAAACATATGTCATGTTAGTGTTTGTTTAAAAATTTTTATTTTTAAAATAAAAGTGTGAAAATCTACCAAATTTGGTTTTACTCTTTCAAAATTAAATGGATTTTCATCAAGTAAAGGCCGAAACAATAAATAAGATGATAGCTAGCTGACAACTAGCGACAGATACGACAGATACTAGGTGTCGCAATCGAGCGATCTATATGACCATTGATAAATACCAGATTTTGTTATGGAGACTTACATCGAAAAATGGACGATTATGGCCCATGACTCTCATATCGAGTATAGTATACGGTAATTAGAAATAATAAAAATATATTTCCGATATTTTAAATCCAATATCCTTTTATTGGCTACTCCACTGGTCAAAATGACTGTCGATCAAAAGTAAAGAACTTATTTGGCGATTGGAGATGGGAAATTGTTTGGAACCCCGTCATTTGTCCAATGACCTGGCCTGGCAATCTACTATTACTGAGTAATAAAAATGCTTTATGAGTCCGCTGACACCTCGCTAACTATTTCGCTTGTTTTCTTTTTTTTTAACGTTGGAAAATTACACACTTGGACATTGTGATCGCCAACCATCAAGAACTGGTTGTGGCCGCAAGTCCAGTTTGTGTCACACGTTTGTCAAGATTATGCCTTTAAAAATAACTGCAGTAATGAAAAGTTCATAAAGTAATCTTATTACAAGTTTTAGATACGTTATTTTATAAATACTTTTTACTTTTACTTTCCTTTGTGTATACAAATAAGGAAAGTTGGAGAATTATGATTTTTTCGACCTCAAGTTTTCGAGGGATTTTAAAGTTTTGGGGTCCCCTGAATTAGTTTTGACTATTTTCGCGATGATGTCTGTGTGTATATACTCGGTAACTGATGGACGGTTAAACAAATAACATAAAATTTTAAACTTAAGCTTTAATCTATCTTGCGGTGAGTTGATTAGATTTCGGGCATAGTCGGAACATCTGGAGAGTACTTTGTAGTATGCCGTTCTTGTACTTTATCGAATATATCTGTTATTTAAGCTTGAAGAAAAACATTATTTAATGAAAAGTTGCTTTTAATGTCATTCTATATAATTTTTATCCTATACATAATTTTCCTAAAATGGCCCGTATACGAAAAGTTTTATAAAAAGTAAAAAATTGGATGTTTTTAGAAAGTTGTTCGAATAAAAGTTGCTTGTAATATTATTATGTATAATTCTTTTCCCATGTATGATTTTCCTAAAATGAAAGTATTCGAAATATTTGAGGAAACGTGCAAATTTCGAATTTTAAAGATAACTCAAAAAAGAATAAAGAGAAAAACCATAAATTTTTAACTCAAGCTTTAAACCATTTTGAGGTGGAATTAAATTATCTGGAGGGTATTTTATAGAGTTTCGTTTTTTTACTTTAAGGAATATCTCTGTTATTTACAATTGGAAAATAAAATTCATCAAATAAAAGTTGGTTGCTATTTTTTTTTTTTTTTTTTTTTTTTTTTAATAAGGATATATTGGAAATAATTGAAAAATTGATAAATATATATACCTATGCTATTCATTTCAATAAAAAAAGTTATATTGTCATTTGGTCACCAATAAAATTAATATTTGTAATACCTAGTGTCGTTCTGCCCAATTTGGGGCTAGTTGGTCAATCTGCTGAAGTAAGTTGAGTATACTGGTGCTGCATTGTCTTTCAAGTAATATCTATGTTTTTCCATATACAAGAAATCGAAACAAAAATGTTTATCTTTAATATATCTCCTGGAGTTTTGCGTCTATTTGATAATTTTTTTGTAGGCCCTCATGATTAAAAAGAGAGACAATAAGCTGGAAACTCGTATACACATTCATTTTGGCGTTCTGAAGGTTGTCTCATAAGTCTCATAAAATGTCGTGTCTGCATCGTAAGTTATTAGGTCAAAGGTCATAAAAATCTTTTTTATTTAATTATCTAAGTTTCTATAGCTTCAATGATGTTAAGATCTCTTACAAAAATTGAAGAACAGCAAATTTGCGACACATTTTGTTCAAAACCGTTTTTGAGATAGAGTAGAGCTGTTTACTTCTTACAATTTAAATTAAAGTGAAAATTTAAAATTTTTTATAATAATTCAAAGAACAAAAGTCTTTCGGGCGTTTGAAGATTTCTGTTTCATTGTCATCATCTTCGTTGGCTTGAATCGTTGTTTCCAGGCCTTCTAGAATGTTTAAACCAAATGCACTTTACCTCGGGGTCGCTTTGCAATAAAACAGTATTGATGCAAGCTTGCAAACTTACATTGCCACAAGCTAAAGTGCATTGCAACCCCGATTTGCTGCACCCGCAGGTGGACCACATCCATTCTTACCAGTACAAAATATAGTCTTAAGTAGTTTATCTGGAGCTGGTGGTAATATTGTTGTCATTGGCTCCAGGAATTCATTTTGCGGCATCCAACCCCATTGCTGCGGTTCTAAGTCATGCCTAAACATTTTTGAACTTGCTAATAGACACGATTTATACGCTGATGGGCTGTTGCACTTGTTGGTGAAAGATTAGGCAGGTTCATGAGTATATCAAATTGTCCTCAAATTTGGAAGCATTGTATATCGCTGGTAAGATGCGTGCTCTCTTTTCGTATAATTTCCGTACAGGGCAGTTTTCCTGTAAAAAAATTTGAGCCAGTTGGTCGAAATTGACAAGTTTTTGTAGTAATTTGAAGCAAGTTGTTTTCCCTTATTTAAATAGTGCAGAATTTGATTAACATTCACTGATTGCATGAACAAATAAAATATGTTTTTTAGAAAACTTTTTGAAGAAGACAGTTGTGTTTTGACATTGTATTTTCCAACTTTTTTAAAGAAAATTTCTTTTTGATGTAATTGAGAGCGTCCAATTAAAATAACAAGTAAATCTATGTCTTCTCCTATGATGACGGCAGTCCTCTCATTTTTGGATTCTTCGACAATTGTTTCTATGACAGGAACATCAGCATCATCTCTCACTTGTTTTGTTGATATATTCATAATATCTAACTTTTCAATAAGCATATTAATAAGTTTATTTTAATTTTATTATATTGACAAAAACTTATCTTGGATCATTGGTTGGTCGAAACAAACTTCATAAGATTTCGAGAGTTGTTCCAATGCTTTTATGTTTTTAGTGTATCCGTCAAACCAGCTGCATAATATTGAACATTATGAAACTGGTTACGAAAAATTCATTATGTCGCCAGTTACGAAAAGAAAACATAAACCATTTTTGATATTAAAATCAATATATACGTTATTATTGAAAGTTTATACCAAAGAAGAGCAGGTGGACTTAAATAGAATGTGGTAAAATTTATAACCTAGTAATAATGTTGTTTTGGTCCTTATTTTCCATTCTAAACCAGCACAAAATAATTCAAACACAATACACGACAAAATAACTCCCTTTGTTGAAAACGAAATAATTTTAATAAGCAATACAAACTCACTACAAGTTGTTGGAGAGTTATAATGTTCTTTTTGTTAATAAGATGATGCATAATCATCTAACAATACAAGAAAATAATATTGGTTGTCTAGATGTCAGTTATTTCTTACCAAAACATAATTTTATAAAAAATCTAGTCAATATTAGAAAAAATATTACATGTAACACATTACTAAATTCCTTTTGTTGTAACTTATTCATATTGCGAGACCTCGCTCTGCTCATCCTGCAAATCTTCACTCTTCACCTAATATAAGAAATTTCGTAACCGGTTGCATAAATAGCTATTTACATTAAAATTAACCCAGTTTGAGATTAAATTAACCATTAAATCATCGATATCACGTTTCCATTTTACGGTTTTGAATATAGTCATGTTGACACATGTAAATTTGGAATTTAGAAAGAAAATCATTGATTGACCTTTTCATGATAATTATTATTCATTATTAGAATTGGAAGAAATAAATTTGTCCAAAAAAGGAATTTAAAATCGATAAATAAAAACCATTAGGAAAATTGATTTACAGGTATACTTACGGTATTCATCGAATTAGAATTAATTTCAAATATTTTCGACTCACCTACTTGATACAACCTTTACATCCACATACACAGACGGAATTGTTACATAATTCAAAACAACATTGTAAATTCAAGTCCTTCCTACGCGATCCACGGCAAGAAGACCCCAGCAAGTCAAAGCTCAAATGAAGTTATCGTCGTCGAACTGTAGTGGACACGTTCTACGAGGGCGATATTGTTCAAGAGTCCTCATAAACAGCCAGGTCTTATTGCCGAGACTGTTCCTCCGACACGTCTTGTACCTATAACAGGAATGCGTTATCGTCATGTGCCATAGGTCTCGCAAAAAAATAGATAATTTTATTTACACTCGTAAACATCTCTATTTAAGTATGTTGGTACTAGAGTATTGTCTTGTTCGTGGTTGATCAGCTCGTCTTTTATGTCTTTCTTAGTTTGGCGTTTTTAAATACTGGCACACCCGAGTAAATTGTACTGATACCGCATGGTAAGGGGCCTGGGAAGTGTGTACTTGTCACTGTAATAACTCGTTATGCGTAAATAAGAGCGTTTGGTAAGGGGGGAAGGTTTAAAAATTTGCTAGCAAAGCGCAGTAGCAATAAAGTTACAGAATCTCACTTGTGATTTTGAATAATAGTCTAGACACATCATTTTTAAGTTTTTAAAATTGACAAAATGTAATAGTACGTAATGAATGAAAGAATGAGAAATGCCATAACGAAAACAGAACAAATGATAATAGTCTACTATAAAGGGTGTTCCTAAATGATAGGAAAATATTTAAGGGTGTGAATCTGCATGAAAAATTATTGGTTTGCTTCATAAATTATGGTCCAAAAATGTTCCATTACGAAAATACAGGCTGCTAAACTTTTTTAGAAATAATAAAAAAACGGAAAATAAATTAATATTTTCGAAATCGCTTGAGATGTTTCAGTGATATTTAGTACGCAATAAGAGTTAATAAAGGACAACTAGATTTATTTCAAAATTGTATTCTCCAATAATTACATTAATTTTTTACTGAAAAACGGCACATCGCAGGAAAACAACTTTTAAGAGCTCTTATGTTTCAAATTGAACGGGAATTAGAAAATAATTTTTATTTGGTAGAAACCATTGGTGTACCTTTTTTTTCCTTTAAAAGTATTGAATTATTTTTGTATTGAAAAATATGCACCTTTATTAACTGTCACTGCATACTAAATATCACTTAGACATTTTAAGTGATTAGAAAAATATTAATTAATTTCCTTTTAATTTCCTAAAACATGATCAATCTGTCAATATTCAAGTCTTCCCAAAGCATTTCTAAATATGTATCTACATATAAATCTCTCATAATAAATAAAATTTGTTTGCACGTTAACATCAAACGTCAGATATGGTTGAAAATGGCGTCATTGTTTACATTATTGGTATTACTACCATAGGCGTATCATTTACAATAAAACAGTACGTAAATAAAATAGATTAGTTAAAATTTTTATTTGAAAACAATTAAAATGGTATGTTATTCAATAACTAATAATAACAGTAATTAAACAATTTATAAATAAGTATGTAACAAATGATATAATAGCACATGGTACGTTTAAAAATATGTTTAGCTATCTTCAATACCACTAGTAGAAGTACTACATGCCTTGGATATGATAAATAATCTAGAGTGATGACAAGATCAAACCACCGACCCTGCTTTGCCTGTGTTGGAATTAATTATCTGACTAATCAAAATGAAGCGGCATTTATTTTCATTTTAATTAACTTGATAATTTTTGTAGAAATATCAGTAATCTTTAGGTATTTTGTATATTTGAGCTCTCACTTATATTACAGTCTCACCTTAATTAGTAGAGCTACTACTATATAAGCTAAACCTTTCAAGGTCATTACCATGTTGTTCTCGCATTTTTTGCTATCTCTTTTTTTATGTGAATGATAAACTGCTTGGTGTCATCTTTCAGCATTTCTTCCCTTTTCCATTTAGTTTAAATTAAATACAAGGACAAATAATGTCCCACTTCACCGCGTCCTTTTTATATCTATTTTAACGGTCTCCGTTATTAGAGTATGTCATTTAGCTTAGTATTTTTTATTAGGTCCAGTAGCCTTGACAGTGGCTCTTACATGTGTGTCTGACTTTTCTTTACCTAGTGTTAGAAACCTTCTTTTCACAATATTTTTAATAGGTCGTCCACTATAGCCTAGAGAAGAAAGAAGTGCAGTAATTTAATTTGCAGAATGTAGTACAGGTTCAAGAGGTAGACATTTTATTTATACCTCATCCTTTAATGCTTATTTGTAGTTGAAATATTTTAATACATCTGATCGGCCTAATCAACGTTTTCGTTTAGATTTAATCATGTTTCCATGGTTTTTACTGTAATAAACCTTTCCTTTTGACAGATAAATCAGACTTTATTTATTCATAGCCGTATCGTATGTATCTTAATTGATTCGGAATTTTGTATAAAAATGTAATTATTATTGCTTTCGAAATGAACTTCCTATACCCAGAAATAAAAAATAGCCCCACGCTTTCAAATATATCATATTTCCATTTGCAAAAAATATACGAATTATATTTTCGTTAGAAAAACGTGATAAAAGAGCTTTTTACCAGAGAAAGATTAAAACATTGCGTGGAGACATGATTATTTAAGGAAAATAGCGGTCGCAAGAAATCAGCATAAACTAAAAACAAGCCTTTATGGAAGAAGTCTCTCGTGGAATAAAAAATCCACCAGAAAAAGAAAATCATTTAATAATAACCCACATCGGAAGCACCGATGGATTTCTTCCAGATGGTTTATTAATGTTCGAGTCAAAGAAAACAAAAAACTACCATGAAGAAATGTTTTGAAAATTGGTTTCAGAACATTATAAAATCAAGCCAACTCTCTTATTGTTTTGGGTAATGCATCCTATTAGAGTCGATTAAAGGAGTCTGTACCTACAACAAGATGGAAAAAAGAATTACTAGTAATAGCAAGGCAACATAAAAACAAATTCAAAAAATATATTATAGACGAGATGGCCCGAGAAAAAGAATTGAAATTCTTAGATAGTCTCCTTACTACGCGGAGTTAAATCCCATTAAACTGATTTGATAACAATTAAAAGGTTATGTTCCTCGAAACAATACAACATTTAAATTACCTAATATGCGAAATTTGTTTTTAAAGTTAGTTTCAGATGTAAATGGAGAACATTGGTGAACATTGGAGAAAATCCATTGATCATGTTAAAAAGATGGAAAAATCATTTTTGAAAGTGGATATAGCAATGGAAAACTTAATAGACCCTATAATAATAAATCTCAAAAAAGTCAATGATAATGATACCATTAGTTATAATGAAAACAGTGAACTTTTAAAAATAGTTCTTGAATTTAAATATCGGGAAGTGTGACAAATCAGAATTTTAAACTCTTTCACCATTTAACTGACCCTGTATGTGTAACTTTCAGTACATAAGGTTGAAATTAGAAACTGAAAAGAATTGACGGCAGATCTTTCTCCTGGTATATTAATGATTCGGTTTATGGTTTATCAATTTGAAAACATATTGAAAAAACATAGATTGTTTTTAATATTTGATCGTAGTGATTAAAAATTAATTTAAAAATTTAAAAAATAATAGCTAAATATGTACCTATCTACCTACTCGAATAAAAGGAACATTTATTTGCTTATCTTCCAAGAGTTCACAAAATTCTTCTTAACCCCATAATTTTAATAATTCGTTGGTTTCTAATATTAAACTCATTTTCACAAAAAAAAAGTATAAAACACTTTAAAAACTCTCAAAACATGCAAAACTCAATTAAGTCGATCACTGACGACACGCGGCGTGGGCTTCCACCAGTACCACCTGAGACCGAATAGAGAAATGAACAAGTGGGGTAAGAATTCTCCTTAATATTAATCGGATATAATTTGAAGGCTAATGTTATTTCTTATTGGCAAAGAAGTATGTGATTTGGAGCGAATAGGTTTGTTTCTCGTAACAATTAATGTAATAATTAGGCCCAAATACACTTATTTTTTTCAGTATAAGTAAATCTAAATTAAGGTTAATATATCTATACGGCTTACTTAAAAAATGTATTATTCTGTAAAAATATTAATATGATTATTATGCATAAATAATTTGTTGTTCTAAAGTGATAAATATTTTACAAGATGTTTTTCTGGGTATTAAAGACAATTTTTACCCAAATAAGGTCGTTATATTTTCTAATAAAACATTATTTTTTGGATTGTAAATTTAATAGTTTGGGAAAAACAATTGTATAAATGATTAGCTTAAAGAAGAAGAAATTTATTTACATTAAAGAAATTACACTCGAATAAATTATTTATTTATATTATAATTTTACAATATTTTCACGTTAATATGGTTTATTAATAATGAATAAATTATGTTACTATTAACCAAATGGGTGTCAAACCAATCAGTTTATTTGTCTATAAATAATAGACCAGGGTCGATAATTTTTGAAACCAAAAAAAATTACAGTAGGATGAAACCCATTAGAAAAGCAGGGGAATATGATCAAAATGAAAGGAAAAATAAATTACGGTCGATTCGAGTTCGGGAAGTGGGAGGGGGTGAGTTTTTAAGGGTGAAAAATTGTTTATCTTGATTTCCGGCAAAACTACAAGTCCTATGGAAAAAAGTTAAATGGCAAAGTTGTAGGTCATAAAAAGATCTACAACTTTTGTATTTGCAATTTTTTCACATAACCTCAAAATTTAGGTGAAAAATTCAAAAAACCAAGTTTTTGTTTTTTTATTTATATCTTTTTCAAAAAAAAAAATTTTTTCTACGAAATTTGGTGAAAACTTACCTTATTATGTCCCAAATATACTGTAATTTATTTGATTAAAAATATTTATTTTTTCGCCTCATTTTAACATAATATCAAAAAAGCACTCTAATTTTCAATCGAAAATTCTGACGTCAAAATTTCAGCTTTTTTCAAAAAGTTTGGGGGCTTTTTGTACGTTAAAATATCTACTTTCTGATGGTGTAAAAAAAATATACATTACTATAGGAAATATTATTAGAAAATGCAAAAAATTGAAAAAACCTCAAATTCGAAATTTTTTTTAATTACTATGTACAATTTTATCAAAAAAATGTGATTGCTGCAATTTTTTTTAGTTAAAAAGTTTATTTATTTTACTCGAATTACATTCATGTCATAGAAAATCTCATACAAAATAAATATACATGTAAATCGTACTATTGAATTTAGAAACTTAATTCTGATTACGTTATTCGTTAAATTTTTTTTAAAAAACGTTAATCTTGTTATTTATAAATACCTTATCTGAAATTCTAATCAGTTATTCATTAGTTTTTGTCTCTTTGGAGGCATTTCTTCATCGTCAGATTCGACAAATCTTTCCAACTCTAGTTGATCGTCGAAATCTTCAAGACCATCATCTTCGTCTCCAATGTTATTTCCAGTCTGCATTGGTTCTTCATCCACAATTTCATCTGAATCATTTACTTCCTCGTAGATTTTTTCATCCATATTGGAGCAATTTTCAGAACCATGACAGTTAGTGCATAAATTTGTGCATTTTAAACCATGTTTTCGGCAGCCACATTTTAAACTGTTACATCCAGTTTCACAGCTGCAGCAAATAGTTTTGAACAATACTTCCGGAAATAAATCCTTTTCTGTAAATTTGGGCATAATGCCACGCTGATGTTGCTTCCAGCCCCAATCTGTTGCTGTCAATTCGTTACCCAACCAAGTTTGAAGCTGATAATATGCTCTGTAACAATGTTGTTCTGCTGCTCCTTCTGTGGGTGGGAGGTTTGCCAAAATGAAGGATGATTTAATTTTTGCCAATTGATATTTTTGAAACCTTAATTGATTCAGTGTTAATTTTTCTTTTTTACATTTATAAATAGATTTAATTAATTGTAATCCATTTTTTTTTATATTTTCTTTACTTTCATCTTTTTTGTAAAAAACATTGGCCAAATTTGACAAATTTTTCGCGTCTAATATAGAATTAACGATACTTTTCTTTCCTTTTCCGGCAAATCCAGACCCTCCTAGGTCCGTCCCCACTTCTCAATGAAATAACTTACAATGGGCTAAAATTCACCGAAGGTCACTCAGGTATATAAATTATCTTAAAACAGCAATAAATAGGCATCTACACATATTATTTAAAGAAGATTCTACAACTTTTTTAAAATATTGTAGATGTCTTATTAAATATTAACTTTATTAACTTATTTCTTTGTTAATTATAGAAGTATATTTTAATTTGCAATTTTTTCGTTTATCAACAAAACACGAAATCTTACGTTTTTTGAGTAATTAAAGTGTAAATTTTAATAAATACCTCAAAATTGTACATAGTGATTAAAAAAAAATTTTCGAATTTGAGGTTTTTTCAATTTTTTGCATTTTCTAATAATATTTCCTATAGTAATGATATTTTTTTTACACCATCAGAAAGTAGATATTTCAACGAACAAAAAGCCCCCAAACTTTTTGAAAAAAGCTGAAATTTTGACGTCAGAATTTTCGATTGAAAATTAGGGTGCTTTTTTGATATTATGTTAAAATGAGGCGAAAAAATAAATATTTTTAATCAAATAAATTACAGTATATTTGGGACATAATAAGGTAAGTTTTCACCAAATTTCGTAGAAAAAATTTTTTTTTTAAAAAGATATAAATATAAAACCAAAAACTTGGTTTTTTGAATTTTTCACCTAAATTTTGAGGTTATGTGAAAAAATTGCAAATACAAAGGTTGTAGATCTTTTTATGACCAACAACTTTGCCATTTAACTTTTTTCAATAGGACTTGTAGTTTTGCCGGAAATCAAGATAAACAATTTTTCACCCTTAAAAACTCACCCCCTCCCACTTCCCGAACTCGGATCGACCGTAATTTATTTTTCCTTTCATTTTGATCATATTCCCCTGCTTTTCTAATGGGTTTCATCCTACTGTAATTTTTTTTCATTTTTTACCATTTTTGAAGGCTTCGGCCCTGGTCTATAACTCTTCTCTCGCTGTAATATTCTCTAGAAGGATTTTCTAAAACGTTAAATAAAGATATATCATATATTCCCGATATTTTGATATTTATAGCAATTATCATGATATTTACCAACCCTGTGGAGATTTCAACTTATGTCATCTTAGAGTGTGACTTATTCTTAACCCACACATTTATGTAAATAGTTTTATCTGTATCCTTTCTATATCTATGGTTGTAGCAAAACTCTTCATTTATTAAAAATCCTTTTTAACGCACAAACAAATATTTTTCTGCGAACGACAATCCTAATAATAAACCTCTTTTTCCTTAAAGGAAGCAAAGTAAATCTTCTATTTTTCATTTCGGAATTTTCTGGACTGTTTAAGGATAAGCTCACAAAGAAAATCTCATTTTAAAAAATCCATCGCCACATTCAAATCTGCATCTGAAACAAACACGAGCGACTCGAGGTAGTAAAACATCCCCCTCGACAAACGAGCGGCCGGGCGCACCGAAAAATAAATAAAACAAGCAACAAAAGCCCTCGTCAGAAACAAACAAGAATCAGAGGAGAGGAGCGGGAATCAAGAAAACTAATTAAAACATCAAAGATGTCCAGGCAGGCCGACATCGACAACTGAGGGACATGACGGAAAACGCGGGAACACGGCGATGTAAACACAGAGTGGGATCCAGAACTATGAAAACTATCCTAATATCGCAGCGCTATTCGATATAGTTTAAATAAAATAGTTACAAATTATTTAAATGTTCTACAAATTTAGGTTGATTATATTTTAATAAAAAATCCGCCTACGATTCATCAAATTTCGAAAAATAGTTGTAAATGGAAATTAAGGTAATTGTACATAAATTGGACACTCACCCAAAATTCGACATAATATTTATAGAAATCGTTACAAAATAAGAAACCCGTGTGCGTAAGAGTAATGAAATCAAAAGATATCATTGGTCTAAATCCCTGGGCCGGTATTTTTAAAAATCGCCTACAAATTTTTGACGAATTGTACTTAAAATCAGAATCCTAAAAATTGCCAGTGCATCTGTACTAATGAATGCGACTACAGTCTAACGTTTGCTCTAAGTTAAGAGATCATCAACCATTATTTTAAACTTGCCAACAAACAAGTTTGCGTGAGTTAAATATGTTTTAATTGTTTTATAGTACAAAAATAATATTAAATTAAGTATTTTGTTATATGTTTTCGTATTTACCAAATAGAAAAAACTTCATGTCGAATTTGAAGACATCCAAATAACCTATGGTTTTAAGTTCGACATGTTCGGTCGAAAATAGATGCATATTTCATTTTATTTATTTTGTACCATTTCTCTCTAATCATCGTTATTCTTAAGAGGAATTAATTTAGTTTCTTTTTTATTTCATACTTACATACTTCGACAGTGATGTCGAAAATATGTACATAATGTACACATTTTCGTCTTATGTTAAATTATCTTGTGCTTACTTAAGTAAGTAATACTTTATTTTTAGAGGATAGCAAAAAAATGGTAGATACAGTAAAAAAAATCTGCTTTAAATACCGTCAAGGGTGGGACACCAACAGCAACTGCGGAAAATTTCCAAGAGTGCAAAAGTGGTATTTCTTCTGTGGCAAGAAGACATTTTTATTGGATTGGATAAAAAACATGGCTAAAATGATGATGATTCCCTATAACTAAAGACCATTTATTGGACAGCGTATCCCTATTGGTTAAGTCCTTAAATAAAAACATACCTTTACCATGGACCCTATTCTCGAATGTCAGTGGGCCTCAGTCTGTGGGCCCTTGAGAATAAGAAATGGGAAATAGTCCTTGGAAAAAATATCAATGTGCAAAGAGGGTCTTTTTTGTTCTTCAAGGAATCGGCTCATGAAAAAAATTGATATGTAGGCCTTCTCCGTTCTGACCGGTAGGCAATGGAACTCCCGATCCGACACTCTAGAGATTTAATACCTGTCATTAAGAAATTTATATGGCTCTATTTTTTCAAATTGCAGGTAAAAAGATTATATCAGACATTTCATGTAATGTTTAGATTATATTATAATAATATATTTCTTCTTCTTTCTATTTAATCCCTTATGGAATGATAGTTAAAAAGATTATATTATATTTTCTCTACTTTCTAATTAGTATTTATCAAAAAGACATATATTTGGGATACATTTTCAGTATTATTTTGTATTACTAAGAGTAATTGTGTGCTGTAATATACTCGTCTTGTATGTTTCTAACCAATGTTGCCAAATGTTACCATTCGCCAAATATGTCACCGATTACAAAATGTCGATTTTCCTTCGAGAATATGGATAGTGTCAGTTGATCGACATTTTGATAGACATTAGTAGTAGACATTATGACGAATGCGACATTTTTAGTAGATATTCGAGAATAGGGCCCCTAGCCGACATAGGAAAATATACCTCTAGAAATAAAGTCTGCCTCTCAAAATCCTAATGCTATCATAGAACAGGGGATAATACTAGAAACAAGTTAAAAAAAAATAATACCTGTTAAAATTCCAACACCTTTTAAGAAGCGTTGGTTTGGCCTGATTAGAGTTCAGTTAGCAAAGTGATGAAGAGAAAGAAGAAAAAATATCAGCGGTGACTACTTCCGATCAATGGACGGCGTATTATACAAAAAAGGAAGAAAAATATATTTTCCAGCACATGGATTATTTTATGCGAACTCGACACGTTACGTATTGAATAGAGAGAGAGACATTACATAAGAATCGCAGTCTGTTGAACGAAGATAATCCTATCGACATATGCTGTATTGAAAGATAAGAATCTCACTGCAGGTACTGTAAAAAAAATAACAATAAAAAGCAGGCTTTTATAAATACAATGAGGTCAAGTGCTATAAATATAAGAACTTGATGAAATTTGGCATGTTTGTGATGAAACTGCCGATAAAATTAGGTACCGTTAGAAATCAACAACAGAGGTGTTTTTAAAGTTCCATAAATAAACAAATTCCGAGAATATACAACAGATTTTTTTAATATTTTTACTGTTTTTATAAAAAAAATAGAATTATGTTTCTCTTTTACTTACTCTAAGTAAGAACTTGTTTAAAACCTACGATTTAACATGTCGAAAATAGGTACTTAACTTTGTCGAATTTAAGTCAGAACATAAAATTTTTATGTCGAATTTAGGTTCAGATGCAGTTCAACAGAAATACTTTTTTTAATTCATCTTTAAAATTGAGAAAATATGAAATAAATACGTAATTTTTAAAAGACCACTGAGCTGTCAAATAATATTTAACTCGACAAAACTTTCAAAACAAATATAATACAGTCCAATACTTCAGCAAAACCGCTAAAACTGTCTGATTTAGGTGATTACAGCACCCCCTTATAATTTTCGGACAAGGATATCTTAAAAAGGAATTTTTATAAAAAATTTAAATTTTGGTAAAATAAATTAGGCAATTAAATCTAGAATATGCATATTTTTAAAAGTTTTAATTCCTTCCAGTTTCCGAGAAAAAAAATCAAAGGGCTTTAAATTTTGAAATATCATAATGAAAATAAATGCATTCCTCAACAGCATTCTTTTTAATATAATCCCAAAATTTGAGCTCTTAATGTCTTGTTAATGATTTTTTTAAAATTCGCCAAAATTAGTGGCTAAAATGCCTCGCTAAGTGCTGCCTTCTGTTGTAACGCGACTGTAACTATCGTATCGTACACTCTCAGTCACTATTCGTTTCCTGAAATGATTTATACCAGTTTACATCAGTTTACACCAGAAGATAGCACTTAATGACGCGTTTTAGTCACTAATTTTGGCGAATTTTAAAAAATTATTAACAAGGCATTAAGAGCTTAAATTCATGAATTATATTAGGAATGGTGCTGTTGAGGAATGCATTTATTTTCATCATGATATTTCAAAATTTAAAGCCCTTTGATTTTTTTTCTCGGAAACTGGAAGGAATGAAAACTTTAAAAAATATGTATATTTTAGATAATATTGCCTAATTTATTTTGCCAAAATTTAAATTTTTACAAAAAAATTCTTTTTGAGATATCCTTGTCCGAAAATTATAAGGGGGTGCTGTAATCACCTTTTAATTAATTTTGAACTTATTGCCATCAATTATAAAGACATTTTGGGTTGTGTTCGATAAGTAACTTTCAGAGTACATTTTACTCTTTCACCGTTCGATTATTAACGAATAACTAATTTGGGTTCGTTGTAAGCGTTCGTAAAAAAAACAAAGTTTTGGACAATGAGTTAACTATCCATAACCCAACAAGATAGCAAGGTAGATTCTACTCGTTACTTGCGCAATAAAATACAATTCCAAAACGGAACGGAACAAAAACACGCATCACAGGAATTAACAGTGCGACAGTTTTGTGGAATTTGTATTATAATACATAAACTTATAGGAGAGACTTTATTCTTTCAAATTAATGGACATTGAATTGAAAGTGATACACAGTTAATTTATTACTTAAAACATTGTAGGTTAAAAAGTTTACAGATTCTATTTGAAGAGGGCCTCAATTCGTCTTTGTTTTACCTATAATATTATGAGTTAGGATGTGATATAATATTCGAAAACATAATTTTTGATAAATTATCTGCTACCGCTAGCAAGACGTATTTTTTTTAAATTCATAATCCATGTACTCTATATTTACATTAATTTAAACCAAGAAATTTTATACACTGTGTCCCAGATTGGTGCTGCAAGTATTGCTATCTCAGTTATTATAAGAGCTACAAAATCGGTTAAATGGGCAATGTTTCTCAGGATTCTATTACCATTTCAGAACTGCTATTACATTTTGTCAGTTATTTTTGGTTTTTGAATAAATAGCGAAAAACCAAAATGGTGAGTTTTTGACAGTCCTCCGTATCTAGAATATTTGAGAACATATATATTTCAGAAAGTATTACAGTAAATGATATTTCAGTAGAAAGTGCAAATGTTCAATGTGGGCTCCACGCGTCACCTGACATACATCAAAACATCGCACTATGGTTTAAATAGCAATTGTTGCAAACGTTTCCATACAGTTTGTTGCGTAATACCCAGTTCACAGTCTACTCTGTCAGTGGACTTTTGTGGAAAACACATGAATCTTTGTTTACCGTTTCGACAGGAATTCGTGATTAGGGACATAAAGATAGGAAACGCAATGACCGCAGTAACGATGGTGTCATCTATGCGTCTCAGATGTTAACTAAAGGTACACGTCGTTTGTAGACAGACAGCAGACTTGGACAGCAGTGGACAGTTTGTAAATATAAATGTCAATTAGTTGTATGTATATCGTAGAATCCTGAATTGGAATTTTAAATTTTGAGTTCATGATTGTGTTATCCTCTAGATCAACGTTACTCAAAGTGTGGTCCGCAGAGCCCTGGGGCTCCGCAAAGCCTTTCTGGGGGCTCCGCCAAAGAAAATAATAGTCATAATAAAAAAAAAAAAACAAAAAAGCAGTACCATCGCTACAAAAGGGAGGGAGTAGGCTGGAACACCTTTTTTTTTAGAAGTCACTAAGAGGAAGGAGGATATGATTTTGCTTGGATGACTTTTTTTGTGGGGGCTCCGCAAAGAAAATAATAGTCACAATAAAAAAAATCAGTATTATGGTCACAAAAGAGAGGTACCTGACCCTTTTTTTAGAAATGTGTTTAGGGCTCCGTCAAATATTTCGCTTTTCAAAAAGGTTTTGTAACCAAAAAAGTTTGAAAACCACTGCTCTAGATGAACTAAGCAAAATAGTTGTGGCTGTTTTTGTGTGAAATTTGAGGACAATACATACATTTAGTAATATTACAATAAATCGGAGAACACATGCCACATCAATAAATGTAACAACCTCAATGTGGCGTTCTTTAATGGACCAAAGAACCAAAATAGTAGCCACCTTTTGTCACAAAGTAGATATTTATTTAATATTTATTGTTTTAAAACAAGAAAATGGCTTCCAAACGTTAGAAAAAAGATTTGATATAGGAAGAAATATATCTGAATTCCTATTATTGAGTTTGCACTCAACATTTTTAAATAAGACACCATTCGCCATTCGTTTGGAAAATAAGAACAACAATGTTATTGTTACAAATAATGATCAAAAATTTAAAAAAATATTTGTCATGAATAGATTTACAATAAAATTAATCAATAATAGACTAAGTGTAGTATTCTTTTTAATAAATAATTTAACGTAATTACATTGTTTAAATTTATTTACCAGAACGTGAGAGTGCAGTCGATATTTATAAAACCTTTATTATCAGGTTTTTAAATTTCCCTCTGCGTTATTTGTTTGATATCGATGAAAGCGCCACATAGCGGGTCAGATGTTAACTATGTTAAGGCTGGTCCCTGTTAAGCATTGGCTTCTTATGGGGTATGAGCCAATTGAGCACCAAGCTCTAGATGTAATAAATGTAGACCGGCCAACTGAGCACCAGGCAGGCAGGTACCTTTTCAAAGCGACCCTTTTGAGACAGGCCAATTCAGCACTTTGACCTGGAACCACTTTGTAATAATAATCCCTTAATATTCTAATTTAAAGAAACTCATTAAAAGCTTAAAACCAATTTTTATTGGGAAACCCTAGATACTTTGATCCCTTTTTATTACGTAATGAAGTATATTATTATAAATGGAATACGCACTCAACAATAGGTTAAGAAAAAATGATGAGATCAGTTTCAGCTACAAAGTCGTTATCAAAACCTAAAATAATAAAAATAAATAAGTTAATAATCTACTCATGAAAATACTTTAAAAAATAACAAATAATGTTTAAAAACAGAAATAAGTAAAAAAAAATTAAAATTGCCCATATAAAATTAAATTTTTATGAGTAATGTTTTTTCATTTTATATTGGTTGAATACAAATTTTTGCATAATTTTTGCAATATTGTGGTACCAAATTTTTAGACCTCGAAATGCAAAACATTCATATTAATCCGTTAAAAGCTTTTACATATTATGATTTGGTTTTAAAATCATAAGCAGTTTTACATTCAATTTAAATTAGAGATAGGTACTTATTTTCATATTTGCCAATTGTAACACATTCTTAATTACCTTTGTCAAAATACAATTTTCAAAACCAATCAAAACAACATTATCTTACTTGGGTAGAAGGGGTGACTATTGGGGTGACTTATTTATACGGCACATCCGTACAATTAAGTCTGTTCTATGTATGCTTTAATAGCTCAATTGGCTCATACCAGTTTTTATCTAAACCTTTTAGCGTTCGGATAAAAAAATATTACCTATGGAGTTAGTAACTGATTTTGTTTTAAGTGAACGTGGCCAGCAAGACCTGAAAGATGGAATAATATATTGGGTGTGTTCTGTAAAGGGCTGTAGAGCAAAATGTCATACTCGAGGTAAGTTTAATTATTTTCATTATATTTATTAAAGAAAGTGGATTATATTGGTTGTTTATTACTAAGAAATGGACAGTGGATATCTTGACAAATAAAAAAAATTTGAATCCGTTCTTGATACATCAATGATCTTAAGGACAGAGTCTTTTACTGTGTATTTGAATAGCGTCCGCATACCAAAAGTTAATTGCAACTTTTTGAATTTGAATTGAAACCTTTTTTGAATGGTCAAATCAATAATCTAATGTCTGTTCAGATTTAAACGTCCTGGATTATTCCTTGGAACACAAGCATCAAGCCAACTTGCAAAAGCTAAGTCGACAGGCTATAAGTAATAGTTGCAAAAGGAAGGCCGTGCATGACATTTGCCAACGACCATCAAAAATAATGAATATGGAGATTTCGACGTCTTCGTATAAGGAAAATATAACAACTATGGATCTGGACTTCATACGGCATAATATGAATCACAATCGATTGAACACCAACAAGTCAGCTACACCAAAAGATATACATGATGTCCAAGAAGCTCTGAATGTTATGGATTTAACAACAGATAGAAACGAACCATTTTTATTGGCCAATGATATTGAAACTAATATTGTAATTTTTGGTTGTACATCTAATATGAAATGTTTATCGCAGTGTGACACAATTTACATGGATGGAACATTTAAATATTGTACAAAATTCTTTTTTCAACTATTTACTATTCATGGGTTGCGCAATGGACATTATATTCCTTTAGTTTTTTGCCTTCTTCCAAAAAAACTAGACAAAACGTATACCATTCTGTCTAATAAATTACTGATGTTATCAAATTCCATAAATATTTCTTTAAATCCTCAACAGATAGTTATAGATTTCGAAAAAGCCATTCAAAATTTTTGGTTGTCGATTCCATATAGCACAAAGCTGGTATAGAAAAGTTCAAAACATGGGTTTAGTAAACCTTTATAAAAGTCAAACTGAGTCAGGAAAATGGATACCACATTTATTTGGTTTACCTTTTCTCACTCCCGAAAGTGTAAGCGATTGTTTCATTAATAATTTTATGTCGGAAATTCCTGATTCTAATGCCTTTTTAAGATTAGCAGATTATTTAGTTGATTTTTATATTTCGGAAACGTCTGTATTTCCTCCTTTGGTATGGGCTTCCAAAACCAGTAATTTATTTTTAACAACCAACCCCTGTGAATCCTTTCACTCTTATTTTTCAAAAAGTTTTTATCATACGCACCCCAATATTCACGTTTTTGTTAAAACTCTTATTGAATTTCAATGCTTAGTTTACATTAAATTTCAAGGTATTGGTAACCCTATTGTTGTAAAAACGAAAAAAGTCAGAGATGCGGAGAAGTTTTTAAATCAGAAGATTTTGGAGCTAGATGATAGGCTATTGTCAGAATATGATTTTGTGAAGTTAGTTGCTCATAGATACAAACTATAATACTATTTACTGTAAAATTATTATTATTATTATTACACAGGTCTGCGAAAAAATACTTCTTTAAAATTGTTTTGACCCCATGATTTTTTTTAATAAATAAATGCCAACTACCATATTCTGATTTTTATTTAACCGAGAAAAATAACTGTTTGCATTAATTCAGTAGGTACCTGATAATTCGTTAATAAACAAACTAGTAATAAAGTGCGCAATTGGCTAGTCATAAAGTGCTCAATTGGCCGGTCTCTATTTGGTCCTTGGTGCTCAACTGGCGTGTCCGGCTACGGTATCAATTTTACCTGAGGGTAATAAAGTGCTCAATTGGCGTCCGTTCTTCTTACGAGCGTTTCCTGTCTTTATCTCCCTTATCTCTGTCATGACGGTACCTGGACGTGTGAAGTGATGTTCGCAAGCACAGGTTTAAAATAAGTTAATGTTCCCTTTCTAGCGAAATTTCATTTAATATTATATCTGTAATACTTTCTTAAATATATATTTTTAAAATACGATGATTCTTCTGTAGTAAACCTTTTTATCCTTATTTGACTGTAGCCAATTTTGTCAAACATTATAACTACGAGAGTTATTAATCGAATCGAACATAACCCTGATATGATATTATTCCCAAGAGTTCAATAATTACTGTTCTACCTACCCGATACTTAACATCCAGTTACAGAATTTTTGTTCAAAAGTCTTAAACTCCGAGATTCGTTCTTTAATGAACCAATAATTTTATTTTTCGAAATTGAAAAGATCTTCTTGTTATGGTTTAAATTCTCAAATTTTCAAAGATACATTTTTTTCTGTCAACATCACATTTTACTGGAAAGAGAGGCCAGGGTGGTCTTTCTATAGACTCCTGAAGGTGGGAAGTCAATGCAATGATGAATTGCGATGAGAAGAATGGGACTGAAGAGAGATTAATAATCACCATATCCTCAGCATGGTCTCACAACACTCGCTAGTTTCCCGTCAGAATATTAAAAAGTCATACCCGAAAGAGACGTATGGAACTGGGAATATAAAACCCTCTCCCAGGCGGACTATGTACTATACTAGGACGACTCCAAAATTGAAAGGAAGTAGAAACGATCTTCCAAGTAGAAATGGTTGCTATGGAATTGGGAGCGAGAGAGTTGATTAATTTTCTTCCCGCAAACAAGACTATAAAGATCTTTTCAGATAGGTAGGAAGCCGTCAATGCCCTGAGCTCCAATCAAGTTGAATTAAATTTGGTTTTAAACTATTTAAATACCCTTGAGTGTCACGGTGCTCAAAACAAAGTTATTTTGATCTGGGTGATGGGACATATCCATTTGTAGGGCAATACAAAAACCGACGCGCTCGCTATAAGGAGAACCAATCTGAGTTCATAGAACCACAACCATTCCTGGGTATTGCTAAAGGAATTATCTCAAAATGGACGAAAGGTGTAACACTCACGAACCGGAGAGCTAGTCCAGGGCTAATATTCGAATGCGTTTATACCCAATCTTTCCATGAACGCGTCTGCTCAGATCCAGGAAATGGAGTAGAAAAGATTTACGCTTTCTCACGGGACCAATGACCACGAGATTACTTGAGAAGGATAGCACCGTCTGTGTACCTGCTCCGCTTTGGAAAGAACTAGATTCCAGGTCTTTGGATTCACCCGACTGGAGCCTAGTGTCTTTAAACAGGACTCAAACAGCTAATTTAGTCATGATATTCGTCAAAAGTTGTGGCTTGTACGCTAAACTATAAGTTAGATATGAGCCATAACCTAACCTTTTGTCAACGGCTGACAAGCTTATTCTATAAATCGATTTGTAAAGGTCAGTTTCAAAACGATTAAAGTAATACTAATGTACAAAAATAACGATGGTAATCAACTGGGTAACTACCATTCTATTTTGATAATTCCAATATTTGGGAAGACTTTTAAAATTATTTTAAAAGAACGCTTGAACATGTTTCTTGACAAAATGAATACTATCAACAACTGTTAATGCTGTAAGAATGCGATCTCTCTAACGAGTTTAATCGTATTTCCAACATTCTGCTGATACCCAAGCTTCATTTTTATGCTGTAGAGGAGTACCACATAATCTTTTTAAGTTGTACCTTTAAGCTGTCTGACTTCCTTACCTTTTAACAGTCTTTATCATAACGCCTGCTTTCTCTTTATAGATGATAGTACATTTCTGAATTTTCACAAAGAAATTGGCACTTTCTAAAATGTCACTAAAACGTCAATCAATAAGTCTGAGAAATTGTTTACTAGAAAAAAATTAAACCTTAATATGGAAAAACTCACATGTTGGTCTAAAGTGGGATGTCCAAATTAGTAAAAAACTAAGTTTCCAAATGTTTCTACTTAGAAATATCATCGATCTAAAGCACACATATTGTAACTCCAAATTAAAGTTATAACGATCTTGGTACCAATTAAATCGCATTTTGTTCTTCTTTATTGGGCACAAACATTGTAGCTCCAACATGGCTCCAACACCCACCAAACTACAATAAATTCAAATTAAAACTGAGAATTAAGGCATTTAATTACATTTTCTAGAAGTTTAAATTTGCGATTGTCCAAAAATGCGTTTTTGGATATACAATAAGTGTGCTTTAGACCGACGATATAAAGAATAGTATAAACATTGACACTGTATTGATGGCTTACCACTTCTTATTTCACAGTTACCTTACGTATGGTATAATACTATGGGAAAATCCATTGAATGCGATACGAATCTTATTGATTCAACAAAGACTCATACGAGTCATAACTAAATTCTCGTCGATCTTTATTTCAGACGCTGAATATCTTGCCACTATCCTGTATATAAAGAAATAAAATAAAATCATTTTTAACCGAAATATCCACTTTATTTCCTGAAACTGGTCAATTTTTATTTAAATTTTCCCCATTTTGAACAAAAATTTTCACATAGGGTTATGAACGTGTGAGTAATAACAAATGTTTTAAATGGGACACTATATTATTCAATTTTTGGAATCGCAATGTAAAGCTGGAACAACCCCATTTGTTCCAGGGTGACAGCTCAAATGGAGAGAACCATCACTGAAGGTAAAGATTGGAGTAACTTGTCCAGATAGAATCGACGATAAAATCAGGAAGAATATATACATTGATAATTTCAAATTGTTCAGATTTTAAATCTTACCAATATTATTTACGTTTATAAATTTACAATTTTGTAAATTTTGGTCATAATATTTACTTTTTTCAATATTTCACATTTATTATTTACTTCAAGTACCTATTAGTCAACATGAATTTATGTTTATCTACAATTTATTATATTATTTTTTATAAGTATAATCTTTTGTAAATCTCTTTCTTTCTTTACTACGTAATATATTTTGTGGTATACCTTAAGGTGGCTGGCTTTATGACCCGTTTACTTGTAAGATCAATAAAAATTATATATACATGCGGTATTGATTTGGAGTAATTACTCTTTCGTCAAGACAATTTGACAGCATTTCAGATTATGAATAATTTATCATTCACCATCATTTTAAATAATTCAATTTATCACTATAATAAGAACAGAAATGGTTCTTTTCGCAAGGAAAAGGATGAAAATGGAATTAAAACCTCCAGAACTCCTAAACACAAAACTAAACTTTGCGACAGAGGTGAAGTACCTAGGTCTCACCTTTGATAGCAAATTAACATAGAACTCGCAGAGCAGAGCATACATTGCTTATGAACAATGCCGCCGTACTGTGGAACGCACCTGGGGTTTCTTCCCTATTCTAATATACGGTGCAGTTGTTTGGGTACCGAAAACTCAAAAACTAATAGCTATCCGTAAACTAGAACAAATTCAAAGAACAGCATGTCTCAACATAACAGGAGCCATGAAAACAACACCAACCAGAGCGATGGAAGTCATTTTTAGTCTCATTCCCTTGATATTTACATCAAGGAGGTTGCTCTGACGACAATGACACGCCTCGCACGGTTGGAATAGAACCTGATGCAGGATCTGGTGAGACGAGACGTCACTTTTGGCAGGAGGCGCTCGATACGGTCCCACTGCTTCAAGCGAACATGGACTCCATCTCACCGAGATATATCTTCCATAAGCCATATTAAGTTATAATAGAACAAATAGAAGAGCCAGAAGTGGCAGGTACGATTCATATCTACACCGACGGTTCTAAAACAAAACAAGGCTCAGGATGCGGAATATACTCCAGATTCTTAAACCTAAACATAAAATGGGCTGTGAGCAATAGTGCCAATGTAGTTCAAACAGAGCTAACGGGGATTCTCATAGCAGCAAAAGAAATATCCAGAAATAATATCACTGGAAGGAACATGCTCATCTATAAAGATAGCAGACAAGCACTACTCACCCTGAACAGACCACGAATTTATTCAGGGTTAGTACTAGAATGTCATGAAGCTTTGGCCGAAGTATCCATTAACAATGTGTTCACCTTAAGATGGATCAAAAGTCACACCACATCGAAAGGTAACCGTCTTGCCGATTTACTAGCCAAGAGAGCAGCCAAGCAAATACTTTTAGGACCTGGCCCTTCTATTGGCCTGACAAAATCGGTAGTGACAGACCTAACTAAAAACATTCCCTTGTGAAATTCAAGGAAAGATGGGATGAAACAAGAAACTGCAGAGTGGCCAGGGAGCTCTTAAGTAATCCTGACAACACTGCAGCAAACAAATACTTGACTATGACTAGACAGAATCTGCGTCTGGTCACAGGCATTCTGACTGGTCATTGCCAAGTACGAAAGCATCTCCATATCATGGGGCTGTCAGAATCCGCACTCTGCAGAGGGTGCGAATAAGAAGATGAGACAATCGAGCATATCCTTTACGATTGCCCGACGCTCTCATTTATTAGAATATTTGTGTTCGGCGAGTATCGGCTAACACCGGCTGATATAAGAGAAGCACCTCTTGGCGACGTTGTCAACTACATTAAATCTGTAGGCTGGCTGACGAGCTAGGAGGTGCTTATCATATTATGAGGATGCACAATGGGCCTAATGAGGCCTAAGTGCCGTGGGGGTAACCCACCTTCCACACGTTACAGATACAGATCACTATAATAAAAATGATGTTCCTCTATTTAGTAAAATAGTTATTTTTAAAATAACCAGTTTTTTTATACATAAACTTCTAAAATCTCAAAGACAATCGTTTTGACAAAAATGTCAAAAGTCAAACGAGAACAATTTCTAGAAGGTTACTACCCATGCTCTCCTATTCATCGAAGAACCTTTTCTTATATATGAGAAATATTAAGCTATTATTTATGAATAAAATCACAGGACTATCTAGCAACAACTCAGTTCTGCCTTCAACCAGGAAACACTCCATACACATAATATATGTTTCAAATTAATTAGAATAAGAATTAGGATTGAAATAGTATATTACATTACGAGTGTGGAAAGTGACATTTTTCACACGAGTGGGAAATATTGTCGCACGAGGCGTAAGCCGAGTGCGACTATCACACGAGTGTGGAAAATCACTTTTCACACAAGTGATGTACAATATTTTTCCTACGACCACAAAATAATTTCATCAAAAAATGTAAAACCAGATTATTATAATAATTAAAATGTATTTAAAAAAATAATCAACAATAATCGTATTTATTAAATTTTCATAATTTCTAAACAAATAAAAAAAAATAAAAAAAAAATAAAAAAAAAATTCTGGCACAGCCAGGATTCGATCGCGGTCGTTGGACGGTCTCAAATTGCAAAGTTGATGCTCTAACCAACTGAGCTAATAGGCCTTACGGTAATTGATTGATCTAATCGCTTATGTGTTTAACCAGAATAAAAAGCAAATATATCTTAGTTATTTTAAAATTATTTTAAAAATAATTGTTAAAGATAAATATCTAGGATCTAATTTACAATAATTTAACAATCATATCGATTTTAGTATTAATATGGACATTACATAGATCAAAATAGAAATTATGTGTTTGACATTTTCTGACAGCTACTGCGGAAAGTAGCATATTCTCACTTGGGTGGAAAGTAAATTCTTATTCATACGCGTGTGATATAGGGCACTTTCCATAGGTCTATATAGTGTGATATGTGTCACTTTCCTAAGTGGTCGTAGGAAAAGTATTTTTTGTCTTATTAAGACAAGTGATCCTGACAGACGTCAAAAAAGAAATACTGGCTAGTAAAAAGTACAAAACTGAGCAGTACGTAGTGAAGTAGCATTAAAGTATTCTTTGAAGTGTATCGGTAAAGGAGCGTTATGGTATCGAAATCGTCGCGATAGTGTGAATATGCTCATTTGTTTCTTTTATAAGAATATGTTAGCAAATCAGAGCAAACCAAGAGCTTATCAAGAACGGCGCTATAGTGTGTATCAAGTAATAATATAAAATAATAATGATGATGATAATATAAATAACAATCAATAGTTCATAGCAAAGTATCGTCACAACGTTACGTCAACTTGTAAGGTTGTTCAGGATGATTTTCAACTTCCGGTAATCTACCACAATACTAACCCTTTTAAAATAAATTAAAAAAATACAAAATAATATTAAAAACTATTCTTAATCCTTTTTTTATCCGAAGAATCCCTTGGTATCGATTACCTTTGTCTCTAGTTATTTTATTAGTTTTCATTTCATTAAGAAGTTTCGATTTTTTAGTACATCGTATCCGGATATGACCAAGACTCGGCCCTGCATCGGGACTTGGGGGGGTCCGTAAGGGGTTCGGAACGAGGTGTTCGGGGGTTGGAATGGAAGTGACGGTGGCGTCGGACGCTGTTGTCGGAGATTGAAATGTCCTGTGACGGCTTGTCCGTCCCCGTCCGTCACGTTTCCTAGTCTGTTAGAGGCACGAAGGGGTTGATGGGAAATGCGGGGGGATCGTAGGGATGCAGGCGACGTTTTGGGACTCTGAGAATTGTCGGATGGCTGTCCGTCTGTCGGAGGATTTCAAATTGAGTTTCTTTTTTCTTTTTTTTTAATTGGACATGAGGATTATAGGAAGATCTCTTTAGTGTTTGGACGAGGATGTAGACGGCACTGACATTGTAATCTTTTTAACTGGATGGATTTGCGTATTCAGTATTGAAACATAAGTAGAAACGTGGATGCGAAAAAAAGGAGAGGTTATGCAAGGTCAGGTGGACGGTTGAGAGAATTTTATTTTCGTTGGTTTATTTGGATTGCATATGAAAATATTTCAGTTGAGTGAATTATACAATTTTTGAAATAACGTTCATTCCTAAAGTTTTACTATAATAGTAGTATATTAGTAAGAGAATCGGTTTTAAAGATCCAGAAACTGATCGGTTAAATATCCGAAAAATATGAGAATAAATTCCCAGGAAATCCCCAAACAAATCCCAATATTACCCCTACGAAATAATGAAGGAGAAAACAAATTTATTGAAAAATTAAATTTTTTAAATTTTTCATTAACTTTGATTTCTTCTTGGGGGTTAAAAAGTAATTTTCATTATTTCGTAGGGGTGATATTAGGACTTGTTTGGGATTTCCTAAGAAATTACTTTAATAGTAAAATTACGAATGTGGAAAATTACATTTTTCATACGAGAGTGAAAATTCACTTTTAGGCAACTATTGCACAATTTTTCTCCTATCATCACAAGATAATATCATCAAAAAAATTAAAAACCAGAAAATCTGGCTACAAAATATCCAATTCATATGTGGCTAGTTTTAGATTTTTATTTATATGAATTATCGAATAATTTTTAAAGTTTTGTTTTGTCTTCACGGAAAAAAAATTGTAGAACAAATTTCTACAATTATACATTTTTTCTCTACAATAAATAATACATATAGGGACAGGGACAATTTATAGTAAAAATTTCCAAATATTTGTAGAGAATGTATTGTAGAGTTATTATCTACAATATGTAGTAAAAATATCCAAATCATAAGGATTGTTCTACAAATTGTTATAATTTTTGCTATTTATTGTATGAATTTATATTAAAAATGTATTGCGTTTCATGAAAATTAATACGAAAATTTTACACAATAAATAGTAAAAATTCATACAAATTGTAGTAATTTTTAATAAAATTTGTAGTAGTATTCCATAATTATTATAATTATAAAAAAATGTTCCTTAATAAAATATTCAAAATTTATTGTTTTAATATAAAAGATAAAAAGTTTTAATTACATTATGTAATAAATAACACTAATAATAGCTTCCTCAGTCTTAGTTGGCTTTTCTTCACGTGAAAAATATGAAATAAAAATTAATACCTATTGAAATGTTCATACCCTTAAAATGGGGATATTTATCACCTTTAGACAATTAAAACAAAAAAACATCATTGAACTTGGCACAACATTCGATCGTTGGGAACAACATTCGATCGTTGGCCACAACTATTTTTTTTTAAATAATCTACTAAGGTTATTTAAATTAGTTATCTAAAGGTAAATTATTCAGAAACAATAATAAATATACTTACCACTAATAAAGTTATTATTAAAATTTTCTCAAACGCATCGGTGCTTATAATATAATAATGTGTTATATATGTACCATGTCTTGTTTTGTGAACATGGCGAACGGCTACTGCTGTCTGGCCATTTATGGTCGACATTAGAAAACGTTGGCTAATAGCAGAATTCTGTTTATTCACATGACTTAGAATTTCTACAATATTATAGAATATTTTTGAACAAAATTGAATTTTTTTCATAAGAAGCGATGTAAAGTATTACTATTTTTTGTAGAGAAAATTACTATTTTTTGTAGAGATAATTATTAATATTTGTACAAATTTTTACAGAAGTTAGTAGTAGTAATTACGATAATTTTAATAAATTTCTACTTCTACAAACAATAGTAAAATATACTAAACATTGTGGTCTTCTTTCCTATTGTTGTAGCATTTTATTCGACAATTCAATTGCTACAATAATGAATAGTTTTTAACTATAAATTGTAGTAAAATTTTCTACAAAATGTTAAGTATTTTTCTACAAGTCTACTACTACAACATTGTAGTAAAATTTTCTAGTCACATTTTTTTCCGTGTTGTTTTGTAAAAACACTCCTATAGAATGATAATGATACAACAAAATGTTAGTATACAATAATATTTTTCATTAGTTTATTTTTTTTAACACAATATAAGATGAACAACTATGAACAAGAAATTTTTTTTTATTATTTAAGATTACCTACTTATCTAGTTATATTTTTTTCTGAACAGTAATCAAAAATAAATAGCAAAAAATTAACTGTATAGATTATATTTAGATAAATAAACAACAATAGTCGTATTTTTTTAATTTTCATATATTTCCAATAAATTATTTAATATCTTTAAAATGTCTGTCAAAGAATTTTATTTGAGTGAATATTTGTTACAATAAATAGTGATATTATGTCAAACTAACTGTTGAAATAAATATGGATCTCAAGCAAATAACATACAGGATGACAAATTAATGATAATTTTTGAACGAGTTATAACAAATTCCAGAATGGAACTCGTATTTAAATTTGATATTAAAATCAAAAAGGTGACAAGCCCAAATATCATTTTTACATAAGCAGGCTTTAGGGGTAACTAATCCAAATTCGTTGCACATAAAGGTTGAACACCCCAAATATTTTTACATTGACAGTCATGATAGGGCCAAATATTTTAATTTGGATAGACTCAGGATATAAACGGCGAAGTAATATTTCATGGGAAGGCCCAAATATGTTTACGAGATAAAGAGTCCTACTTTTTCAAATATTTTTTTTTTTATTGGTCGGGAAGTGCCAGAGTTTTTAGACATTAATTTCTGGAAGAGTAAGATCGGTCGAAATGGGTCAGTTACGTGGCCAACGAAGTCACTAGACCTTAAGTCGTGTGATTTTTTGTTTTATCATACGTATTTTTGAGATGTTGAAAAGATTATTTGAAAAATTTGTCTTTACGACATCTATAAAAAGTTATAAAAAATGTCATTTTCCACATTCGTAATATTACTATTAAAATAAATTCCCAGGAAATCCCCAAACAAATCCCAATATTACTTCTACGAAATAATGAAGGAGAACACAAATTTATTGAAAAATTGAATTTTTTAAATTTTTCATTAACTTTGATTTCTTCTTGGGGTTAAAAAGTAATTTTCATTATTTCGTAGGGGTGATATTAGGACTTGTTTGGGATTTCCTAAGAAATTATTTTAATAGTAACATTACGAATGTGGAAAATGACATTTTTCATACGAGAGTGAAAATTCACTTTTAGGCAACTATTGCAAAAATTTTCTCCTATCATCACAAGATAATATCAAAAATACGTGTGGCACTCGGGGACTGCCACGGTAAAGCTATTACATAGCATTTTTATCAACTTATGCAATTATAATTATTTATTTATTTTATTTATGCAGTATTTTTTTTCTTTGATATTAATTCAAGTTACACTTTTTGAGCGGGGTGACCGATAAAAAATATTTTTTTTTTATTGAATACATGAGCAGTTAATAATGTTTAAAATATTTTTATTATCTTACAATACATGTAGGTTATTAAGGAATTTTTATCATTGAAACTATAGGTTTGTGGTAACTGAAATAAGAAACGTAAGTTTGAGACCTCTAAATATCTGGAAAATACCGCGTCAATGGTGGTCCCATATTTTGTTGTATTATTCTTGTGGATCATTGTTAATTTTCAAATTTAATTTTTCCGAAATTGTGTCCAAAAGAGATAGAATCAGTTATGAGCAGTTAGCAGCTAGTCTACACGCATACGTCTGGTCGCACGCACGACGTTAGACGATGCACGGCTTTCAACGCCGCACCGCTGTTACGTGGCCAACGAAGTCACTAGACCTTAAGTCGTGTGATTTTTTGTTTTATCATACGTATTTTTGAGATGTTGAAAAGATTATTTGAAAAAGTTGTCTTTACGACATCTATAAAAAATTATAAAAGAAATATTAACTTAGAGAACACTTTGTATATAGTTGTATATATCCATTTTTAAAAATAGAAAACAAGAGACTTGTAGAATGTATAAAAATTTACAGGATGTGACATAACAAAGTGGCCCTATGCCCAAAAAAGAAAATACTTATTTCCGCATAACCGGAAGTATCAGTATCAAAGGGAATTACTAACAGCTTTTAAAGATGTTCAGTCAGTGAAAACCCGACAATGATAACACGGGCCAACAAAAAAAAAATTGTTGATACCGGAAACCCAAGAACTGATTTTAGATATAAAAAATGTGCTGATTCTAAAACTGCCAGCAGATTTTTTGTATCATCTCTAGTTTTTGAGATATAGGCTAATTGAATTTAGTTCTTATAAAAGGCAAAATAAACAAATAAATAATATTTTTTTAAAGTTCAAAATAGAAATTTCTTACTCAAAATTAGAATCTAATTAGCCAAATATATACCTGGAATTGTCCGTTAACCAACCTGGTTAACTGACATTACTTAATCGTATGCCTGTGATCCGATCTTCCTATACCTGCTTAATCCTCATTAATTAATCTCAGAAACATAGTCATTTTCTGTCTACCCTTGCCCTTCCCGATTTAGTTTATTATTGAGTTTTTGCAAGTAAAATTTTATAGTGCTAAAACTAAAACAATTGGCATCCACAAGCAGACGTAACTGTGTAAACCATCCAGATATTTTTTATGGCGAATAAACTTTGAAAGAAAATAGAAAAACTATTTCTGACTTTATAAAATGGGCTTATCTTGCTTATTTTTGCGTTCATTTTGGAGACCACAATAAATATTTGGCTTCACATGTCATATTTAAAACATGAGTTGAATATTTGCGACTGTGGGCAATTAGAAAGTTTGGTGTTCCAAAGGTTTGTAGGGAACTATGAAACCAATATGATTACTGCTATTTTTGTCTCGTTAATATTAAAGACATAAATAGGAACAATAGACACAAATGAACATATCCTGGTCTAGAGTCTACAAGAAGACCTGTACTGCACTCGGAAGAATTATCCATTTTAAACTTTAGCAGTCTTCCTGAACTCCCGGGAGATGATACAGAAACATCAACGTCTAATAAAGTTCAAACCATTCAATCAGAAAACGACACTGGGTTGAAAGATATTTAACAAGTCCTCAGTGTTTCAATCAATAAGAACTGAATGATCTCGTAATTGACCTAAATCTCTCAAAGGAGTGTGTTGAATTACTTGCATCCAGATTGAAAGAAAATAACCTTCTGTATCTAGGTACTAATACTACATTTTGTCGTAAAAAAGATAAGGATCTGCTACCTTTTTTACTCAGGAAAATAATCTGGTATTCTGTAATGATATAAAAGGACTCTTAGAAAAATGGGTTTGTCAGAATACATCCCAAACGATTGGTGACTTTTTATTGATAGTTCAAAACGTAGTTTAAAATGTTTTATTTAACATAACGGTAACAAATATGGCCAATAGGAATTGATATTGGTCATTTTACTACCATAAAAGAAGAATAGTAAACAATAGCACTAGTTCTGACATAAATTAAATAAGAAGAACATCAGTAGACAATTTGTGTTGATTTACTTCCTCCTGTTTTTTTATATCTTTAAGACAGGAGAGCTAAAAGTCAGCACTGGGTTAACAGAAATTGACCTTTAAGAGATGTTATTGTTCAAAACAAAACGTAATCAACGAACCTTTGTTTACGATAGAAAATATGTTACTACCACCATTGCTTATAAAGCAATTTTTCAAAGCTTTCAACCGAGATGGACATTGTTTTGGGTATTTGCCACGTAAGTTTCCTGGGATTAGCACGGAAAAACTAATAGCTTGATGGTCCTTAAATAAGGCAACTTATTAGATCCACAATTTACCACATCTATAAATAAGACTGAATTTAACGCTTGGTGTTCATTTGTTCAAGTATTATTTTCTTGGTAATCAAAAAGCAGAGAATTGCATACAATTAGTGGAATCTATTCTTCCAAATTTTACTATTCTCGGTTATATATTACGAAAGTTCACTATCTCCACAAACCACCTAGATCGCTTTCCAGAAAATGAAGGTGATTGTAGTGAAGAATAGGGAGAAAGATTCCATCAGGACATTAAAACTATGAAAGATGGATATCCAGGATGATGGGATAGCAACATGATGGCTGACTACTATTGGAGCCTTCAGTGTTTTTAATTGGCAATAGTAATAGTTAAAACGTAAAACAATAGTAAATATTGCCTATCTTAAAAACTAGATCTGAAGGCTATTTTAAATTCTGCACCTAAAAATTACCCAGGCACCAAAATGTCTGTTGGCTTGTGTAATAATATCCCAATTACTTTTTCGGTCATCAGATTTTAAAAATATTTCAAATATAATGTGGACTTTGTTAATATAGCATTAATTTTGATACCATATCTATAGTTTCTGTACCAACTAAAAGTAAGAACGTCAAAATTTGTTTCTTAAAATTAATAATTTTATTATCATATCAGTAAAACAATTATCAAATGTTTGAATAAATTGTAATTGTAAATTGTAAAATCTTTACACAGACTCCCATGTATTATTTAAATCAATCTAAAATCGCCCCAGGAGAACCCGAAATTTTCCTTTCATTACGCTAGTATTCCAGGTCTCGATATATTTAATGAGTAGCCCCCGGAGTATTTAGTTGTTGCAGCAGTGATAAGAGAAACTGCCAAACCCGGGCAGACGTCTTTTGACCCGACAGAGTGTGCATTGCTTTGAGCCACCACAGACTGATCGATCGGCGGCATGCTATGACGGTGACGGTGACGGGAGACGGACAGCTCAGAAGTGGGATACTGTCCTCCTCTCCTGACCGCCTCTCGCTCCGCCGCCTGCCGCGCTGCCTTTAGACAAAAGGGGTCGAAAGAGGAAGAGGCCGAGGCCGCGATGCGACGGGAGACGGCTTGCACCCCTCAACGTCACCCGCCACCGACGACTGACCTGGGAGAAATTGCATTGCATTGTCTATCGGTCGCCTCTGCTCCTCATCCTCGTCGCCAATGTCGTGTACCGGTGTCGGAGAAAAGGTACATGGTTGAAAGTCGAAGCATAGTCCACCCTTACGGATATGAAGTGAAACGGTAAAAGTACTCGCTGGTAAAGCGTGATCCACAAAAAATGTTTCTAAAGTAGGCTATGACCAACAAAGATACGAGCCATATCCGTGATAACCACATAGGGTTTTGAAATAAATCCAGACTGGCACTAAGACACTAAGATAAATTGAAGCTAAGACATGGTTAATTTTTTTCAAGACCTACTTTAGAAAGATTTTTTGAGGATCACTCCTTATTATCGTAGTGGGGATGCTCCCCAACCTTTATATTGCCGCCAAAATTGATTGTTTATATTTTTGATTGTTTTTAATTAAAAAATTTAATTTAAACATGCATTCAAAATAAAATAGAATTACACCAAAAAATTAATATAATTTTAATTTAATTATATTTAAACATGCTTTAAAATAAAATATAATCACACCAAAAAAATATAAAGTGATTAACATTCTAACCCACTATAATGCTAAATCAATAAGAACCCTGAGCTTGTTTCTTGGTAACGAGACGGTTCCATCTGGGGACAATAGGAGACAATGGCATCCGAAGTTTGTTGCTTATGTCCAGTTTATTCCGTAGTTTTGTTTAGGTTACTGTCACTACAGAAAACTTGCTACCCATAGATACTGGGATTAAGGTGCTGTTGTGACAATCTCAGAGTATTTCGTCATGACTTTAATTCTGAATACCTGCAGAGTTGTATCCAAGGTAGTTTTAAGGCCACCATCATTTGCAATCGCCATCAGTTAATCTTCTTGCACAGACAAGGTAGATTGGCCTACTTTGTTGACAAACGGGTCACGGATCAATTCCTTACCATTTCTTTTGTTGATGGAAATTAACGCTCTAACTCTTTTAAAAACAAAGATAAGTGTGATCGTGCACCAACTGGGAGAATGAATGTTCAGGCTCAGTCTCCCCTAAAATCCCCGCTTACGTCTGAAATATGTCAAAACTGCATCTGTTCACGCACCGTCTCCAAATCTCCAGTTTGGTTTTAAATGGAGCTACTTTGTCTGCTAACTGCTGCTGAAGGCACATATTAAGTTCATTGAGCCAGCTGAATATGACACACAGGTAAGCCAGTTTTACAACCCATATCTTGTCACTGAAATGTGCTGTCAGGGATGACTTCTTTTCTAAGAGAAATTTTTGCAATGGCTGTCGTAATTCAAATACTCTGATTAGCGATTTTTCTCTTGATGACCATCTCATTACGCGAGAGAAATATACCACAGTTAATAAAAGGGAAAAAATTTAAGGTTTTTTGGGCGGTCTAGTGCCATTTGATCCCCGGACCGATACCGATCTGCTGCCCGGAGGTTGAGAGCACATGGGCTTATATGGTTGAATCTAAGTGTAACAGATATTTAAGAAAATATAAATAAATATTTTCCTATTTTCTATACATCCATGTTAAATAAATTTGAAATTACCCAACATATACGTGAACCATCGATAATGGCTCAAAAAATTACATATAATATAGTTACCTAACCTGTGCGGCTTGCAGCTATGATGGGTTATATTTAACTAACCTTGTTTTAAGTAAACAAAATAAGGTAAATGTTTCTTAGTATTGGTATAAGATTTTGGAGTTATTACTTGTTGAAAACAAGCGGTATTTATTGACAACTTTCTCTTTGTCTATTTGTCGTTTTATTGTTTAATTTACCTTCTCAATACACGGGTGTATGTGAATTTATTCACGGTAACTAGGGTGTACAATATTTGTCTAGCTATTATTCTTCAATTACTGTATTTTTAGCCTTAGGCTTATTTTTCAGTTATATAAGAAAGTTCACTTGAGAATTAATTTATCGTTACGGAATCTCATACATGTTTAGGCCCTTACCACGATTAATGAACTATTAACGATCCAATAACAACGAATAAATTAATATTAATATTGACAAACTTCTAACCAACAAGTGGTTTATTTTGACGTGACACGGTGTCTGTGCGCTAAAAGGATTTTTCGCGAACAACCTTTGTAGTAATTATTGTCAGGGGATCAATGCTCAGTATTGTTTTATTGTATATAAGTATAGATTTGTAGGTTTTTGTTCTCTGTTAGGTTAGTCTTTCGTAAATGGTCCTTTAGTCATACTGATAAATGATCGGTCGAGTGGGTTCCGAAATCATCCTTATCAAATTGGGTAAATTTATTATAAAGGAACATAAGATTGAGGTTTGTCTTGTATTTCTTTCTTCATTAACTGAGTTTGCAGGGGAAATGCTAGCATTAATTATCTAATTTTGCAACTCATTTGGCGACTCTTTAATTTGTCTTCTATATCAGAAATTTTTGTAAAACTAATCACCCCCTAGCTATCGTCTGAGCGACTTTGAAGGGCCGAAGGTTGACACTGGAACAACTGAAATTTTATGTGACCGAGTAGACAAAATTTTTATTGGTAATTTTTCAAAGTTTAATTTTGGGCAGTTTTCCTCTCTAAAAGTTGGGGAGTGCACTTGGTAGGTTAGAGTGTGGGAAGAAGCCATTTATATATTTCTAAATCAACTTTGACCTAAATAAAATCTGCGACCGATAAGTTCTACGAGGGCTGTCTCTTAAGTTTTGCATACCGTGCATTAGAGGGCGTTACGAATCAAACGGCTCTAATAAAAATAAACTGTCACCTTTAGTTAACCTCACTTCCAAGTTTCAGTCCGATTTATAGAGTGTTGTAGTTACACCGAATTTTCAAAATTGACAAGTTATTCAAGAAATGGATTGAAACCGAGAACATTTTCGTTTCAGAATTTTTTACAACTTTCGAAGACAATTATCTCAACAAGAATGCCTCGCCGAGTTGGTTTCTGTATTCGTTAGTGATGCACAACATCAATCGACAATTTCTCGTTGGTATGGAGAATTTACACAAGGACGGGCTACTCTTAGTAACGAGCCAAGAACAGATGCACCTAAATCGGTAGTCACCCAGGAAACCATTGATGCTGTGCGAAGGCTCATCGGAGAAGATCGGCATGTGACATATCGCGAGATTGAAGCATCGTTAGGGATTTCAAAGACCTGAATCCAAAAGATTTGGCATGAAGAATTGGGAGTAAAAAAAATATTGTCCCGTTGGATACCGCATCTGTTGACCGAAGAACAAAAAGAAGCTAGGGTAAATTGGTGTCAAAAAACTCTGGAGCGCTTCAACGCTGGAAACTCTAAAAACGTGTACTGCATAGAAGTGATGATGAATCATGGATTTCCTCATATGAACCTGAAAATAAACGCCAATCATCTGTTTGGGTTTTCCAAGGTGAAGACAAGCCGACAAAAGTGATCCGTTGTCGAAGTGTCTCTAAAAAGATGGTCGCAACATTTGTCTCCAAAGCAGGTCATGTTGCAACAATTTCCCTGCAAGAGCAAATAACTGTTACTGACGATTGGTATAAAACGATTTGTTTGCCAGCAGTCATCGCTAAGCCTCGGGAAACCAACCACAAACGACGAATCATCACCCATCAAGACAATGCAGGTGCACACACAGCTCGCAAAACAATTGCCTTCTTAGAGCAACAAAACGTCGAGTTGTTAGACCACCCTCCTTACAGTCCAGACCTAAGTCCCAACGATTTTTTACCATTTCGTAAATCAAGAACGCACTGCGTGGGCAACGGTTCCAGTCACCAAAAGTTAATCTTTTTGAAATGTATAAGTTACAAAATCAATAAATTGATTTAAAATCATAAAGTTCGTCTTTTTATAATTGATGAAGATGAGGAAGAATTTATTTGATGATATGTTATTGTAGTTTCATTTTTCACTATTATTTTTCATTTATTACAATTTTATTTTTCATTATTCTGATTTTTGCACGTGTATTTTTTAAAGTTCGATGTTAAATAAAAACTTGTTTCTGTGATTTTCATTAAAATTTATGATTTCGTAAATTAATATTTTTCAATCTGCTCAATAAGAATTCGGTATTCTACACACTCACTACAGTGTATTTACTTACTTTGATTTTTTAGGCAGCTGAAAGTGATATTCCTCGTGTTTTAGCGAAATTTCTATATGCTAGTTCATCCGTCATTACTTTGTTGGAAATTTAATTCTCTAAAATATTGCTTCTTAATCTTGTTCGTATATTTTGTATAGTACCACAGATAGTCGCGCGTGAATGTAAGAAAAATTCGCATTTTTTTTAATTTTCACTATATCTCACAAATTAAATGAAATATACAAAAATGCCGCAAAATATTTTTTGTAAAGAATTAAATTCCCTACAACAAATATTCTTAGTCGTTCTCCGGTATCTTCTATAGTTCCGAAGATATTCACGTTTAAATTGAAAAAAATTTCGTCATATATTGCTTTTTTATTGCTATAACTCAAAAACTAATTAAGATATAAAAGAATGTCAAGAGATCGATTTTGTAGGGAAACAAAAAACAACTATACAACTTTCTCGTATCTCTGATAATAGTTAAAAAGTTATTCGCGAATAATGTTTTTTGATGATTGACTGACGAACAGAGATTTTACTAAAATCATATTTTTTGTATTCGTGGGATCTCAAAACGTTGAGAAAAGTGTTTTTTAGCCCCAGTGAAATTTTGCGCCAAACCATTACTTTTCTTATTATAAATTATGAAAAGTAGAAACATGTAGAGATGACAACAATCACCTGTATATTTGAACATACCGAATTTAGCGCGCCTGACGATCGTTGGACGAGTCTGGCAAGGCTTTGGGAGTGTTTCACATTAGCCAGACTATATTTTCAGCTGTAATTATAACAAACTATCATCTGACAAATTTTTAGGACTACAAAAATAAGGTCAATGGATTTGATAATTTTTTTCAAATTTTTCACCTGCCAGACATATTACCTATACTTACAGATTAGCCAGACTATTTTTTTTTTCTTAACTTCACTATATCTCTCATTAATAGAATGATTTTTATTACTGAAAAAAAAGTGCAGTATATTTGTACTTTCAAACACATTTTTCACCTCAACTTATCGGAACCCCCCCTCCCCCTACATATATATAAATTTTGCTTACAATAACAAACCGAATAATTATATCGTTGTTTCCTGACTGGGAAAATAAGTACCAAAAAACTTCCTCCAATCAATATTTTGTTAAAAATTTACAAAAATGAAACAATCTGTCTAATATGCTCAAGTTTTATACACAGTAATTAAGGCCATCTCAGTTCGAGTACATTATGGTCTATCACAAATGGCGATTTGAATTCATGTTAGATTAATGTATTACAATGGGCCCGTTCACTTTTATTTTTGAATGTGAATTATTTATATATTTATAAAGATATTAAACTCTTTTGTCTGGTGGTACTTTTCCCGTTAAGATATTTTTGCTAGAAGTAAGGGAATTCCCATAAAATTCTTTCAGTGACTCATTGCGTCAGAAAACCCCTAATTCCCTTCAGGTCTTGTATCGGTTAATAGTTAAAAGGGCGCGGTTGTCGGATGTATCATTGCACCACCATTCCTCTTCTGTATTTATTAAAGAAATTTACATGATAAAAATATATTATTTTTTAAAAATAATGTGTTTATATTTTCAGATAAAGCTGGAAGCCTTACCTTTTTTAAATTTTAATAAAAACAATTAGTATTACTCAAGCTGAATATTACCAGATCGAAATTTTATTTGAGAAAATGTATCTGGTAAACGTGACAACGTTGTAAGTACTTCTAAATAGTGTTGTCTACCACTTCTAGAAATAAATGCAACGTTGCCACGTTTACCAGATAAATATTGTAAATCAAATTTCTACTTTTTGATTATGGTCTAGTTAATTTTCAGCCTGAGTAATAATAATTGTTTTAATTAAAAAGTAAAAAATAAGCTCCCAGCTTTAAATCTGAAAATATAAGTTCATGCTTTTTAGAAAAATAATGGAATTTTACTATTTAAATTACATATATAAATGCAGAAATGCTATATTAGGGATACTTCCGACAACCTCGCCGTCTTTAAGCATAACCGATACGAGACGTGAACGGAATTAGGGATTTTCTGACGCAATGAGTCACTGAAAGAATTTTATGGGAATTCCCTTACTTCTAGCAAAAATATCTTAACGGGAAAAGTACCACCAGACAAAAGAGTTTAATATCTTTATAAATATATAATTGATTCACATTCAAAAATGAAAGTGAACGGGCCCATTGAGACCGTCCGAGATAAGGTTGACCGGTTTACCCAAATGGTCAAGTCAAAAAATATCCTCTACCTGTATTGATTCAAAAATGAAACAAAAACTCTGAATTTTGAGGTCATTTTAGATTTCTACAGTTTACAAAAAATATAATTTGAAAACGAAAATTAAATAATTTTTTCAAATCTGTCATTTTTTGTTTCCTTGACTGCTTTTTAAACTCGTTCTTACTGTACTGCTCTTCTGGTCTTTGCTACTTCAGTATTTGATGTTATGGTTTCCCATTTCATCTTTTTTTTTATAATACGAGTACTTTATTTTAACTTTCTCAACTTGTAAATATACAAATTCTCAACTTAAAAAAACATTACTTTATGATTCTGAAATCAATTTTTAAATTTTAATCTTCACTGATAATCCCAACAAAATATCCCCACAACAACTTTCTTTTCAATCCTCTTAAATCTAATATATTAAAAGACTCAAAAGACTGCAGTTTTCTTATGGTAAATTGCTTTAGGTTGAATTCTCATAATTTTTAAAAATATTTTAAGATGTAATGGTATAATTTTACTGACATTCATAAATATGAAAAGTTACAGTTTACCTTGGTAAAATATTTGTAACTAGCAAAATACAACACCAACTTGTTTGGAATAAACCAATTGCCTTACGATAACGACTGCCTACAGGGTAGCCCCCTAGTTCCTCCCATTAATTATGTCTTTGCAATTTTTTCATCCACATTTTCCATGTTCGTTATGATCTTCTTTTTTCTTCTTCTTCTCTTGTATTTTTTCGATTTTGTATTTGCTTGACTCAAGAATCTAGAAGCATGCCCAGTACACGCCCTATACCATTTGAGCTACTTTTCCTCGACTTCATAAATAATGGATGTTAATTTTAAGCTCTTTCTACATTTATTTCGTTTTGTTTGCCCAGTTATCTTGCTGATTTATTTAATTTTGGGTGGCAGAAACTCACCAATTGGACACTTCCGGTAAAATAACATAGCGAAGTTTTATTATCAACCGCTTTTTGACGAGTTGAGACAGTCCCTAGACAGCTCTCGGCTTCTCGATAGAATTTTCAACAAGCTAAGAGACAGTTTCCATGTATAACTGAAGGACGAACAATAGATCCAGTGAGGCCTAAATGATTTGAGTATAACCCGACTTTTAACCTTACAGATACAGATCGTGTATGTTTTTTATTGACTGAGAGACAAGGTGCTAGATTAGTGCACATCCACCTTTTTGTAATAGCCCAGAAGTTAGTTATCTGGTCTTTTAGTGGATGGGTGACCGCTGAGAAGTTTCACCATGGATCGTGCCACCACGGAATTAGCGAATTAGTATTTTCTCATCCAAGACGCGAAGTGAATGTCGGTAAATAAGTATATGGAAATGACAGTTTTAAATTGTGAAAAATAGGCTTTCAGATGAATTTGAAAGATATCAGGGGGTGAGGGCGAAGAATAAAGAAAATGATAATCACTCATATTTAGTTGAACTTTTCTTCAATGGGCCATGTTCACATGTGAGATATGCTGTTTTATAAATTATATTGTAATAGTTAGTCGCTATACAAGTTATTCTAAATAGTCAGTTCGTTAAAAAAGCCAAAAGTTTTTAAATTAAGCCCAATTGAAATTTAAAATTTGAAATTATACGTCATCGGGAATAGACCAATCATCTTGTGTCGAAGTTTTTTTTGTTATACAAAACCAAGCCAACGAACAAACCGACAAACAGAATGTCGAAGTGAACGCACATCTAAGTGACATTAAAATTGAACCACCTAACCTTAGTTTTTTGTTTTGGTTTAATTTTATTATTAATATGAAAATCAGCTGGATTTATAAAAGTTGAATCAAGTGTTTTACCCATTGTAAACGAAAATATGATTACCGAGATGATTACTGCATTTTTTAACAATACTCAGTTTACAAAATTCAGAAAGGTAAGACTTTGTTTTAATAGTAGGTAGTTACAGTTTATATGGAGCAAGTAAAACATATTTATCTCCGGTTTTATTTTTAGATCTGCCAAGCAAGAATATGGGGATAATTTCTTTTTCCATAAGAGAGAAGGAGACAAATTACACCTAAACATAAAGTACGGCAAAAACCTTCTGATGAGGTTGTTGTAATTAACAAAAATGAAATTTTTAGTGCACAATATACTTAGGATATGCTGCATGTCAAGGTTTGTAATATTTATTATGCTTTTTTGTTTTTATATTACATATAATAAACAGTGTATAAGGCCCTTTATTCCTATAAATATTTTTTTTCTAATTTTGACATATAGACATTTTTTGTAATCGCAGCAAGTGTTAAAATAATCTAGAAACAGATTTTGTTAGTGAACCTAGTAATAATTAAGATACCAAAGAATGCTGCAGAGCACCTATGAAATTTTGAGTTAAAAAATATGCCATATTTTTAGGCTATTTTTATACCCTTTTCAAAAATTTTATGCTCCTCGTTTTTTGCAAAACTTAAAATGCTCTATAGCTTCGAACGAAGTCAGCAAAGCACCTCTGTTTTATAAAGTTTTTTCTTTAAAAACAGCAACACCATATATTTATGCACTCGAAATATTATATTTTTAAAAATACATGGTGCTTGCTAACCTTCGAAAGAAGCCAGCAGAGCAATTCGGTTTTTTAAAGCTTTTTTCTAAAAACCACACCCCATTTTTAGAATATTTTTAGACTCTTGAAATATTGTAAAACTTTACTAAAAAAATTGCTATTTTTAAATAATACAGGGTGCTTTGTTGGAAAAAAATCAGCAGGACACTTCAGTTTTTTAATTTGTTTTTTTTTATATATATAAAAACAACTACTTATGACACATGTTTAGGCTGTTTTAAAATCCTAAAAATGTGGTAAGTACATTTGTTTTCAGAAAAAAACTTTGAAGTCAGCAAGGAATTGCCAATTTTTTTTTTAAATGCCAAATTTCGAATATTTTATAATATTGTAGGAGCCAAAAAACGTGGTGTGGTTTAAAAAAAACTGGGGTGCTCTGCTGGATTCGTTTGAAGCTAACAAAGCATCCCGTAATTTTTTATTTTATAATACTCAATAGCCTAAAATGAGACATAGCTGTTTAAACAAAAAATTGTATTTTTAAAAATGACAGTTTTTTTCGAAAAGCTCTATAATATTTCAAAAATGTGAAAATGTGGTGAGATTTTTTTTTTAAGTTTTGAAAATCCGAGGTTCTTTACTGGATTCGTTCAGAGCTAGTAAAGCTCTGCTCGTCTTGTTACATAAAATAAAGGCATTTTGTAGCTGGTTATATAGTTATTTTGTAACTGCATATCTAACCCTTTTATTTTTTTCAGTTGGTTGTAAATATGTGGCTTCATAGAAGAAGTGAGGAACCATCTGTAACATCTACTCAGTGTTATTGGAAAGGCTCTAATTTATCAAAATGCGTAAATATTGATGTACACTTGGCTAGATTGTTAAAGAAACCTCTTCATCCACTACAGGAAAATAAATCAGTACTTTTATATTCTTAGGATTTGTATATATATTTTTTATTTGTAAATAAATTGTTTTACTTTATTTTTCTCATTTTTTATTAAATGGTTAATAAATAAAATTTTCACAAATTTTTATATTTTTGTTTGTAAACAATAATTGAAGAATTTTTATTAAAAATCACCAATGTTAATAATAATAACTTAGGTCAATATTATTCTTTCTCCTTTTTTAATGCTATTATCAATAAAGGTATTACTTTAGCTTGACCTATGATCAATTTTTAAATTTTGTGATATATTTGGTTCGACAGAAAAAAAATTATAACCCTTTGACATTGGTTGTTTTTACTTAGATTTTCATAAAAAATAAACGGAACTGCAAACATGTTTTACTATCGTAATAACGAATAGCAACATTAAATTTTTTTTTCACATTTATCACTGTTGTCATTTTCATAATGGATTGATAAGAAGGCACACTTTCTGGTTTTTTGAAAAAGGTGGCAAGAATTGTGATATTTTTAAATTTATCAGCAGTGATACCACATGTAGTTACCCAATTTATTGGAATATATAGACTTTGCTACCACATTCAACTGAACTTGGTTGTTTTTAATATTTATCACTGTGACATAGGCGTTTTTGTCAAAATGTTTCATTTTAAACTGCTGTAAATTGGTGCCTTTGTTTTGGTAGTTTTAGTCCCAAAAAAATCTATGCATATACAGGTACTCATTCCTCTTTGATTTGTTCGAAAAGTTAAAATTTTATAAAAAATTACATTGGCTGTTTAAAAACTCTATAATCCCTGAAATGTGATAATTAGGTAAATTAAATTAAAAAAACAAACAAAAAAAAATTATTAAATTAATATTTACTCTTACAAAATAGGTTCTTGTAAGTTAACAAGCAATTATGCAGATATTACTAAGTAAATGTACTTGCTTAAAATTCACACACGAATGTGGTTTTAACATGTTAAATTAACTAACCCTTCTTATAACTCTTTCCACATGTATTCTTAGAGATGCTATTCTTTTACTTAATTGTACATCTTCTGGAGAACTTTTTTCATTCTGTGATACACTAGGTGTGGCTTTACTAAAGTGCATCCCATGTTTTCAAGTAGCTGAATACTCTGAAACCCCTATCTGCCATTATATGGGATCCAGGAACCAGTTTGTTTAAATACCCACATTTTTCTATTATTTCTTTATCACTAGTTCTTCCACAAAATGATGAATAAATTCGGTATCTTCAAAACTTTCAGGAGATTCTGCATTTTCTTCCAGAAGGGTTTTTAGGTTATACACCTAAGAATTTATAGTAACCACATTTTCAATTTCCTGAAGGGGACAATTAGCAGAAATTGCTGCTACATCTTGATAATCCGGTGTATTTTTATTAAAAAGTTCATGAGCAACATCGCTAGTAGAAGGTTGATTTTCTTCTTTCCAAATTTCTAGGAACACTAATAAATATTTTTGAAGATGAATGTGAATCATTATCACATTCTGGAACAAAACACTTTTTCGTAATAAAAAGTACAAAATTAAACACTCAAATTCCAAATAAATTCTTGATCCAGACACTATGATGACAGATGCCATACACAGTGCTGCCATTTTGCCATTTTCTGAATTATTAAGTGTCTTTTAAAACAATGAAACTTTAAATATGGTAAAAGTTTAAACAGAAATAATACTTTCAAAAAACATTTGATATTATATATTTAAAAGATATTTGTTTAACGATGTTTTAGAAGTCTAAAAGTAAGAAGGAGTACACAAACGAACGTACATCACTTCTCGTAAACCTTCTAGACGGCAACGTTGTGCGCTAGCTCCTATTGGTCTATTCCCGGTGACGTCATAAATTTTTAAAAAATTCATAACTCCGGCAAATGAATAGATAAAAAAAAATAAAAAAAATGTAGTTTTATTTTTAACTCTACTATTCATAAAAAAAATTTCAAAATTTTTGAACATGCCCCATTGTTCGCAAAAATTATAACATCTACAAACGAGTGTTTTCCTAATTTTTATTGTTGTAGTTTATAGTATTATCTGCGTTTTATTCTTTTATACTTCGTTAGTTACACCATCCATTAAAATGTAAATGCTGCGAGGCCCAACAGTTCTTCTTGTCTTAATACTCGTTATATCTTTGAATCCATTGAATTTGTTCTAACCTAATTTCTATTATTAACATGTAGATATTCAGGTTAGGCTAATGCAGTCAACAGATCGAATTTTTCCTCAAAAACATTTCTTGGTCTTTATTGATTTATTAAAGGTGTTGTGTTACTAATAACCAGCCTCGTCTGCCATTACAATCCCAGTTCTTTGTATGCTACCAATTAGTGTCAAAATATTAATTATAAAACCCCGTATTATGAGCAGACACCACATCACGTCACGTGAATGATGTGAACGATCTCCAGAAAAATACCAAACGTAACTTATCCCATGCATTCTGAGACGACAATATTTTTAGTAATTTATTGAGCGGGCTCGAGTCGAAAAAAAAACCATCGGTATTAAATACACGCTGGGCTGCCGCTGATGTATAAGTCCATCAGCCAATAATTTAAATAGTATAATGCCGTCCGGGACAAAATTATGGATGAAGAAAAGACAGGGGAATGTAAGATATGAACCGGTCCTCTGATAATGTGACAACTCGGACGAACCCTTCATTTAAAGCGCAACTCTTGTGTATTTTAATTATATTTGTATATCTGAACAGGAGGATGTATGCTGGATTTAAACATGGTAGTGTTTTAATTTATAAGACATTACTCACTAGGAATGATATTTAAACTGCTTATAAAATAGAAATGAGAGACTGTAAATCGTATTTACGTGTTGACAATTGTCAAACATTCATTTAAGATGTGGACACGTTCATATTATAAACATATCTATCATCTCTTATATTTTTCTTGCTTTGATTATCAAGAAGATTAAGTTAAGAGCGCCTTCATCAGTACAATTTTCAAATGTCAAAATGATTCGTGGTAGGTTAAGATAAGTTAAGGATACACTATAGTAGTGTCAGAAAAAAGTAGATAAATTACGAAGGAAAATCGAAATAATAATATAAACGGTGTATATAAAATGCGTATGAAAGAGTTTTTCCAAATATTTCATATGTTTGGGCCCCACAATTTCTGATATATTATGTTTTACGCTTTCACTATTAAAATTATTAACAGCGTCTTTATGAGTAAAGCATGTTACATTAAGGTGTGAAAATAAAACAGATAAATCACGAAGAGAAATGAAAATACCTCATGACAGTTTGCAGTAAAACAATAATTACCGACATGATGTGAAGTATGCGGAACAAAATCCATACATATAGCTACTATAAAAGAACGAAATAAGGAAACGAGGACGCAAAGCTGAAAGTAAAAGAAAAAGAAGAAACATGGAAGAAATACCAACAGCAAAGGAATGAAAAACATTAAAGAGATATAGTAAAGGGATAACTAACGAGGCTTCTGAAAATTTTGGTAAGAAAATAAACAGATAATTTTAGGATGTCATTAACTAGTGTAAATAAAACTCAGTGAGATTAGTTAGTACATAAGGAGGTAAAATTTTAATGGTTAGAAGAGTTTAAAATCGAGAGGGAAGTTTATTTATTGTTGTCAGTGGACATTTGGCATGATGATGAAACTGGGAAATAAAAAAATAACTGTAAATATCGTTAACAACTAGATTCTGATACCGGAAAAAGATAATGATAATGAAGATGGAGTTAGCATAAAGTACCAAAGACAGAGAAGGTAAAAAAAAGAGTATAAAACGGTTAAATTAACAGGAATCCAACCAATAATTTTAAATTTTATCATTTGGACCGTGGTGCTATCAGCCTAATTCGTCTGAATCGTAGAATTACTGCAGTCATCAAGGCTTATTGCACCATAATTTGAAGATCCCACTGCCATACGCATCCACTTACTCACGGTTGCTCTATCATTTACGATGTGGTCGGGAAACTGCCTGATGAGCTATTTCGAGCTATTTTAAGTAATAACTTAGCAAGATAAGCTACAACCCAAAAAGGGGAAAAGAGAGGAAAGTTCCCACCACATACTCAAGACGTGACACTTTCAGTTGAGGATAAGGCAAGGAAGGAGTTCAATAACTTTAATTGTATTTATTTTATTACAATATTATGTAACGAAATTCTTAACTCATCAGGCTCTCTAACATTTTACCCCTTTCTATTTTTCCTAATAAACAGATTGTCAGTTTCTAAATTAATTTTAAATTAGTTGTTAAAAAAAATTCTAATAATATAATAAGTATAAATCTCTCAAAAGTCCAATTTTTAAAACATTTACTAATTTACAACTTACAAGCTAATCATTATTTAATTTAGTAGGTATGGTTTTTACATTGATAATGGCTAACTGCCTGAAATATTTACAATAATTACACTGATTTCTGCTATTAACCTCCTAATAATTTACCCTGAATGTTAATATTAGTACCTAAGAGACTCATGGTCTCATGGGCTGTGTCAGTTAGGTCACCCAGCCAGTTCCAATCTTTGATTTACATATATTTATATTGAATAATCCTATGATTTGGATTATCTGTTTGGTTGCATTGCTCACATGCTGAATCACCTTTATCTATTCTGGAAAAGTGTACACCGATGTTACTGTGATTGGTAAGTAATATTTGTGATATACGTGGTGTGGCTATTTAAAAACCGAACTGGTAAGGAAAAAATGATTTATTAAAAAAACTTTATAATCTAGCTTTTACTCCCTCAATATACTCCCCTTATCTATTTATACATAGCTCCATATGCCTCTTTTATTGTTAGAAGCAGTACTGCAGCTCATCAGCTGATACCCTGCGCAACAGGTGTGCCGTTTTTTACGTCCTTCACAGATTGAAAATCGGTCCCTTTTAACACGCTTTTTATTTTTGGGAATAAGAAAAAGTCACAGGGTGCCAAATCCAGCTAATATGGAGGGCGATTGAACACTCGAATGCGTTTACTGGCCAAAAGCTGCTTATCAGACAATGAATTTTGATCTGGCGCGTTATCCTGATGCAGAAACCACGAGTAATCTTTGCGCAGATTGGTCGATTTTCCTTACTTGTTCTATCAGTTTAGTCACGACCTCGAGGTAATAGTGCTAATTGACTGTCTAATTCTGAGGTCTATCATTCCGGACGATTTGATTGCCTTTCTCGATGTTTTAGCCAGTTTTCGACGAAATCGGATGTCCAGGATGTTTGTTGTGTTCGACTTCTTCCTGACTCCCGCTAAACCTTTTGTGCAAATTTGATTATTTTACAGGCAATACTCTCCATAAACTTTTGTTTTTTCATTTTAACAAGAAATTTAAGATTCAAGCGCTGCTCGATTCTTAAACTCCAAAATTCCGGCTACCTAAGGTGGTAGTATTCTACTCATATGGCACTGGAAAGAAAACTAAGCGCTCTATTTGATTGAAATTGGTCTAGTTAGAGAGAGGAGGGTTCAGCTATGCTTCGGTATTTACGTTCAGAAAGCTCAGTCCGTTTTTTAAATAGTCAAACCTCGTATTCATATTTGGTAATTATTTAACCAGTCATTTACATTTTGTATAATTTCATAAAGGTTTCTTTCCTTGTCTAAACGATTTGAGTCATCTTCTATTCTATCTAATATGATACTATTTACTTCCAGTTTCACCACTGTCCAATACCTTAATTCAAAATAAATTATTCTTGTACCTAGTAAGATGCGTTGCCTTTCTTCTTTAGAAAAATCGTTGCCTCCAGTTGCAAGAGCTGTAGATAAAGCGGGGTTGATTGTGCTAATAAGCCGAGTGTTTTATTTGGCGTTGAACGATATGCTTCCAGTATAGCACTTAAACAAATGGCTTGTGTAAAAACTCTTCTGCTACCAACTCTTGATGTTCTATGGCCCCTTATATCCAAACTACAAGCGAGTATGTATATTCTTCTACTTCAATTCTCTAGCGCTTCCTCTCAGTGTCCTCTTCTACAAGACCGTAGTAGAATATATAGCGTTATTCGCCTATTTCCTCCTCGAATTTTAATAATTAGACTTTTTAAGAATTGTACAACAATTACTGTATTATTTATTTAGTTTTATTTAGTTAAGAGAAAATTTGACACGAAATTATCTCATTCAATCTGCTCAACGTATTTTAATTCTATAAGTCGCCACAAGAAACCATACAGCCTCCGGATACGCTCGTATGTTATGACAATGGGCATTTATGCGCCTTTTTAACGACTATATTTACTTAAACTGGTCTTTCATTTATGCCTCTACCTTCTACTACTTATTCTCCGTCAGCAATCTCGGATGCATTCGTTTTGTTTTGATTTTGTTACGAAGCAAAAGCTGACGGTGCGGAGCGCGGAGGTTGGTCGGTTTGTTAGTCACCGATATTACCGACCGGTTTTCCACTATTCGATTGGTCTGAAGATCGAAGATTACCTCGGTTGCATCGGTAATGTCGCGGTGATGTTTATAAGCTAGAATAATGGGGAAAGTAGATACTACAATTTTTAAAAAAGTGGAATACGGACAGGTGAAAGTCTGAAAGGTTTGAGTTCAAATCTGGTTTAAAAATTCTAACAATTGTTTGCAAGGAGATTAAACGCAAGAACATAATACTAGAAATAGTATGAATATTTGGGAAGTATAGTGACAGAAGATGGGAAAATAGAAACAAACAGAGGGAATAAGTCAACAAAAATTAAGTATTTTTTAAACAAAACAATACTGGGAAGAAAACGATACGGAGTTTAAGAGGAAAATCCATAATACATAATGAAAATCCATAGTAACAATACCAAATCCAGTATAAGACAAATATCTACACAAAGCAAGAAGAAAAATATTACGATTCGTATTGCCAATTGGACATATTTCTTAGTAATAAAGAACTTTTTGATATGATAAACACTTTCTATGACTGTATTCAGCCATTTGTTCCACTCGATATTCTACTTAAGAAATTATTAATCGAAAATTTTCCATACTGGTATCCATCTTAGAAAGTTAATTGATGATAAGTATTGATGTTTTTTATTTTTATTTTTAGGTCTTCGTCGCAAAGTTGCAGCAGGAACATTGTACATTCTACCACCCCATTTCTCCATTACGGATAGCTTCTAAAGCTTCTTGCATGTCGCCTTCGGACCAACTACCCCTATTTATCTGTATTTTGTAAGCGTAAATCATATTCTGCAACCATAACAAGTATTAAAAGTAATTTTAAAAAACCGACTTCAAAATCGTGCAGATGCTATCACCACATCTTCCTTTTTTGAAGTCGGTTAAAAGTAAAAAGAAGGGAAGACGCGCAAGATGACATAGTTATTTTACATGTCTTACTGGTATGTCATTTTGCCCGTTTCATAGTAACAAACAACTAACCTTAACAAAAATAAAATATCCGAGAAAAAATTAAAACTATTGCTCCTTGCTTATACCTTATTATCACAGACTTACAATAATAAAAACAAATAAATAAAAACAAAGGTTTAAGAAATAATGTATTTATTCACTAAACGTCGTGCAGGCCGCGCAAAACTAATCAAGTTACTTTTTCCAATTTGAATGTCTTTCTTCAAAAAAAAAAAAAATTAATTTAAAAAGTATCGGATTACAATTTCACAGGGCCGTGGACGTGGCATCACAACAATGGAAAAATAGTATAAAAATGTGTAGTAGGATTGCCCATGGTTTGCCCTGGTCAATTGGTTTTTTGAAACAATAAAAAATTTTGAAAATAAAAAAAACAAAAAAATATTAACAATTAAATATTATAAACTGTATTTGGTAATCATTTGTTTACCCATGTTTGCCCATTTTTTGTTTTTTCAATTTGCCTACCGTTTTTCGTAAACACAATTCACCACCAACGCTTTTATACGTGTTTATATCTTGTAAAAATAAAAATCTAACTGTAAGCCACTAAGAAATGTATTCTGAGGATTGCCCATTTTTTTTTAATCGAAGATCAATAGGGGTTGCTAAAAATGAGGCAATAGTGCATTTAATAAATAAATAAAATAAAAAAAGTGTGCTAATATGGAAGTGATGCCAAAATAATTGTAAGTATGGTAGGAATGTATTTTGAAATTTATTATATTTAGTTTTTGTGAATACTTTTTTTGTTAAAAAGAAAACAATTGATGGGCAAACCACACATTTTTGTACCATTTTTCTAATATTGTGGTGCCAAGTTCACGGCCCTATGAAATTGTAATTAGATACTTTTTAATTTGAATTTTTTTCAAAGAACGACCTGCAAACTGGAAAAAGTAAAAAATGGACAAACATGGGCAAACGAATGTTTACCTAATGCACTTATCATGTTTAATTTTTGTAAATATTTATTTTGTTTTTTTTTTATTATTTTAATTATCTTTTTTTTACAATAATTGATGGGCAAACGTGGGTAAACGAAATTGTATTATTTTATAGAATTAAACTATCAAAATGTTTACTTTTGTTGGGAAGTTGGCCCGCGAAAATTCTTTTCGATATATTTTGAAAACAGAGGGTGGACAAAAAAGTTATGTCATGGGCAATAATGGGCAATAATGGGCAAATGATGGGCAATTCTCTCACAAATTTTTGCATAATTTTTGCAATGTTGGGGTGCCAAGTTCACCAACCTGCAAACTTGGTCAAAATTAAATTTTAATTTTATTAGTGAATTGTTTTATTAAAATATGCTCCTCAAAAAAAAAAATAACCAATTTTAATAGTTTCCAAAAATAAGTAATTAATCCAATAATACTCAGATACATTTTCTTTCTACTTGGTTTTGAGTGTTTTTTATTAACAGTAATTACATTATCATATCATATTACATCATAATTTTTAAATCTTAAAATAATGATACTCGTATTAAAACTATTAAAATTTGTTAAATTGACTTAAATAGCAAATACAATTTTATTTTTTTTTTAAATGTTCTATAAGACTAATCGTCAAAAAACAGGCTACTTAGCCTATTATAGAATTAAGTAAATTTTTTTGTAAGTTATATTCGAATTATTTACAATAAAGTCAAATTGAATTAAAATGTATTAAGATCTGATCACCTCGAAAAACCGAAACGAATTGAGCTGGGCTCTTCTATTCACTGCAAGTATAACTTTAGCCACTTCAAATATATCTGTCTATAATGAGCTCTAAAATTTCTGTAATATTGAACATTCTTTGATTATATTGTTAGATACCAATTATTTATGCGATAATTCATTCTTTATAGGTTGGTAGTTATTAAAAGCAGTGGAATAAGCCATAAAATATTTAAAAACACTTACGTATTGCAGGTTGCAGGTATAATTTCACAAATTTATCAATCAATTAATCAAGCTTGGCTCAGGACTGGCCTCTTTATGGACCGATCTCATCCTGTGCAAGAATAATTAATACCACACTAGTTAAGATTTTTCTTAAAATGCACGTTTCACAGTGCAGTCAAGCATCGCTGCAAGTATTACTACGTTGTTGCAACGTTGTTAATTATAAACACTGGTTTGACTCGACCACAATATATCAAAGTAATTATAAAGTGTTGATTCAGGGTTTTTATTTTTCTTCCAGGATGACGGAAATACTGGCAAAATTAATTAATATCGAAGTTCTCGTCGCCTACCCGATAATCAAATGGCATCAATCACAATCGAATTTTTATTTTTGATGACGTTTCTTCCTACAGGTCCGGCTATAATAAACTTTTGCTTTTAATCAAAATTTAAATGTTTCATACAACCTGACTATTATCCATTTATCGGAATATGAGTATTTTACATGTAATGTTTAAGTCTCCATAAAGAATGACCAGTATCAAGCATTTTGTATACTTATTAAGGAACTAATAAGAGAAATTAGCATATTACCAATTGAATTGAATATAAAAAATATTAATGTAAATGATAAAAATATGATTTTTTTACAGATATAACTAAATATTTAAAATTTAAAAATCATTCCTTCTTTTATAAAGTTGCCTACTAAAAAACATACCTCTGGTATTGATGATGTTGATAAGCTGTAAATTGAAATAATTAGTAGGTAAACCACTAACTCTTCATCAATCGTTCTCTGAAGGGATATATCCGGAGCAGTTGACCTGTGAGTTACCTAGTTGTGGTAACTTCTCACATATGCTAATAGTATCCTTCACTCAAAAAAGTATAATAAGGTATCTCACAGGGTGTTATAAGTAAAATTGTTATAATCACTCGCAGGTTATTTGGCACAACATAGTCTATTTAATCTAGTGTTTCGCACTGTTCGTGTATAAATACCAAAAACAATAATGGGCCCTAGTTTGATCCTTGCGGAACCCCCAGAAAAAGTCAACTATTTTTTTTATGTATAGCCATTTTATCAAATAATAGATGGCGATACCACTTTCGCATCTACTCATGCTTAACCCGCCGTAATTGAGTTCGATCGAAATTTGTTTTCCAATCAGACTCCATTAGACACTGGAGTCGAGAATTTCCATTTATTGCTGAAGAGTCCTAATAAGGATGACTTTCTCCTTAGTGGGCAAAATCAAAGGCAGACTGTTGAAAATATTTTGAATGTTGAAAATATTTTTTCTCTGCTATTTTCTTTCGACGTTATTCAATAAACATTGGTTACTTTTATTAACCTCTACTAAAGATACCCATAAAATATTTTGCTGAATATCCGAATTCTTCTATATCCTGGGATATAGACAGACATTTGGTCCACAAAATATATTCTGTGGATATCTCTGGAATTTCTCGTATTGTCTGGAAGATACCCATTAGATATTTTTCTGGATAATCTATATATAGGATATCTTCTATATTCTGGATATAGACGGACATTTGGATATCCATATTAGATCCACGGAATATTTCTGATATCCTGTGGATATATTGGATATCCACAAAAGATATTCTGTGGATATCCATGGGATTTGGTGTGTTGTCTGGGTGAGTGACTGAGTGACTGAGTGACTGAGTGACTTAGTGACTGAGTGACTGAGTGACTGAGTGACTGAGTGACTGAGTGACTGAGTGACTGAGTGACTGAGTGACTGAGTGACTGAGTGACTGAGTGACTGAGTGACTGAGTGACTGAGTGACTGAGTGACTGAGTGACTGAGTGACTGAGTGACTGAGTGACTGAGTGACTGAGTGACTGAGTGACTGAGTGACTGAGTGACTGAGTGACTGAGTGACTGAGTGACTGAGTGACGTGACTAAGCGACTAAGTGACTGAGTGACTGTGTGACTGTGTGACTGTGTGACTGTGTGACTGTGTGACTGTGTGACTGTGTGACTGTGTGACTGTGTGACTGTGTGACTGTGTGACTGTGTGACTGTGTGACTGTGTGACTGTGTGACTGTGTGACTGTGTGACTGTGTGACTGTGTGACTGTGTGACTGTGTGACTGTGTGACTGTGTGACTGTGTGACTGTGTGACTGTGTGACTGTGTGACTGTGTGACTGTGTGACTGTGTGACTGTGTGACTGTGTGACTGTGTGACTGTGTGACTGTGTGACTGTGTGACTGTGTGACTGTGTGACTGTGTGACTGTGTGACTGTGTGACTGTGTGACTGTGTGACTGTGTGACTGTGTGACTGTGTGACTGTGTGACTGTGTGACTGTGTGACTGTGTGACTGTGTGACTGTGTGACTGTGTGACTGTGTGACTGTGTGACTGTGTGACTGTGTGACTGTGTGACTGTGTGACTGAGTGAATGACTGACTGATCTATCAACGTATAGCCGAAACTACTAGGTCTAAAATGCTGAAATTTGGATCATAGGATAATTTTATAACGTAAGCATCCGCTAAGAAAGGATTTTCGGAAATTTGAAAATAGTTGGTTTCATAAAAAAATATTAAATTTTAAATCCAATATAATACATTATATCTATGGATATTTATTATCTCTAGATTAGACAATTCTATGATTTTCTGCACGAACCTTATTACCTAGTCTAAGGTACGATCCACATTTTAGTTCTTTGATCCATTAAAATAGTTGTAATTAACAATTTTTATTTAATTATTGGATAGACGTCAGACTACAAAATGAATGTAAGCAAGGTTAAAAAGTGCAAAAACTTTACTGAATTAGACAAGCTAAGTTTACTAAATATTATCAACATATAAGTAGGTAAGAAAATAATTGATCAAATGATTTCTGCCAAAGAAGTGAAACTTATGTATACAAATGTCAATATACTCCTTCAAATAATACAACACAAATATTAAATTATCTTAAATAACAAAAACAATATCTAGAGATAATAAATATCCATGGATAAAATGAATTATCCTGGGTTTAAAATTTAATCTTTGTTTACGCTACCCACTATAAAGAATGGAAATGGACTTGAGGGGGGGGGGGAAACTTTGTATAAAAGTGGTTCTTTGGCGTTAAAACAATGGAAATTTAAAATACAATTTCTGAGCATAAATAAATAATGACGTGTTTCAGGAATTTTGGAGTTTCACATTTAACGGTGGGAAACAGGGAGTGAAAGTTTGTATGGAGGTATCGATTTTTTAAAGGTAGGAACTTGATAATTGAAATTGCAGCTACAAATAAATAATAAAGTATTTTAGTATTTACTGAAAATACTTTATTACAAAGTATTCTCTACCTTGTTAATAGTGACCAATTTAGGTGCCCCATTTTCGCATACAAGCCTCGAAGAGGGTTGAAAAGTATATAGATGTTGAGTAGAATAAAAAAAAATGTACGAGTAGCTCTTGGGGATAACACATGGAAAATTAGATTTTCCCTGTCAGAAAAATTTTCCGACCCCAAAATGTACTTATAAAATCAGGTCATTCAAAAAAAATATATTTATTGGACTAGTGACGATGTACGTTTTCATACATTCGATGGGCTTGTGTGGAAAAATCTGGTAAAATCTCGATTTTCCTTAGAAGATTAGGCCCTTATTTCAACCCTTTAGCCACTTGCAGCATTAAAGCCTTTGATTTTACGAAGCCTAGTTCTATTAACTAATCATATAGTGAAAACGGCTTGCGTGGAAATATGGGCAACAAATAACCTTTCATTTTTGTTGGGAAAAATCGAATTTTCCATGTGTTATCCCCAGGAGCCACTTGTAAATTTAGTTTCATTCTACTCAAAATTGATCACTAATGCCAGTGATTTTAATTTCTTGCAATAAATACTAAACAAATAATCTGATTTATCCCCTTTTTGAAGAATCAACCATTAGACAACTACAAGAAAATTAATACTTTCCACATTATTTGCACAAAATTCAATCATCTTTCATATCTCATAAACCCCTTTTAATACACCCAAACGAAATAATTCTTGATAATTATTGCGAAAGATTCTAATAGTAACGTCACATTCGTAGATGTTAATTTCAAATTCTTGCATCTTCGTCTTTCTGCTCGCTTCAAATTGGAAGTTAAAACGTTTTTAAGAGCCTTTCTATATTATAAGATGAACCTGCCGTAGAGCGTAGCCGTAGCCGTGGCTGTTTGTGCGGTGGTATCGGATAACAAAGCGCAAAGCGGCCGCGTTCATCGTTCATCCAGGTAATAAACAAACACACGGTCAAGATGGCTTTGGCTTGACGTAAATAAACACGTCGACCCATAAAAATGCGCACCTTAGCTATCACTAAGAAGTTATACCTATATAATACAAAAGAGGTAGTGATTTTACTGGATGTCCCGTATTTCTATTTTCACGTAAGCATTAAAGCGTAGGAGGTTAGTTATTTTATATAATAATTAGTGAACATTAAAGTAAAAATTCTTAGATATCAGTCAGTGTGCTAGATATTTTAATACAAAATACAGTTTTAAATGTATAAGATAATAATAAAAAAGCACATGATTATTTGAAGGTGCTTTATATTATGGTATTTTTATGATAAATCTGTAATTCGAATGTAAAAAGTGTAAAATTCTTATATTTCAAAATATTTATGTTTACACCATTCACTTTCAAATTTAGTGCCTTACTTTAAAAAACTGAGTTGTTTCTGTTTGAGAATTGATTTAATCAAGAGTCAAATATTAATAATAAAACAAGTGAATTATTTAGAAATATGGTTTACACTAGCTTACTCTTATTGCTAGTATTACAATCAAAAATTACGACCGAAACAGGACTCAGAAAAAAGCAAATGGCCTGAGAAAAGATATATCTCAAATCTAATCTTTGATGATAAAAATGCAAGATGATAATCAAATCATTTTACAAAAATATATGTGAACACTTTTATAGCTTTAATTTTATTAGTAAAGCCTTAGAAAGTGAAACAACTTTTAGACAATATATATAGGCCAGAACAAGGTAGTGTTTAAAAATATTTATGCATAAAGTACGAATAATATTAAAAATTAATTATTTTAAATTCATGGTGACTCTAAACTCTAAGATATTCAGCTACAGCTGATTTTAACTCGAAGCTGCTCAGTTATTTGAGGATATTTCCTTATGGGTATAACGTCGCACAACCTCGGTTAGAGAAAATATTCGTTCGCCAAATTCCCCCCTTAAAAGATTCAGTGTTTCATCCGTTATATGCTAATTGGTTCCGTTCGGTTCAAATCACATGTTCTGGACATCCATACCTTCCAATTTATTCCCCAAATAACTAGTTATAATTATCCTGTATCGAGCTACATTCGCCGTAAATGCATCACCAGCTTGTTTTGGAAAAAATAAGGACCATGCAATCATGCTTCTTGCCCAAAAGACACACCACACTGTCACTTGGTTTGATTACTGTCGTTTCTCCAGTATTTCTCTTGAATTTTCTTCAATCTATATTTAGCAATTCTAATTGTTTACATATCCATCAATTTCGAAATAAAGATTATTAAAAAAAAACGTAATTTTCTTGCTTCCTTTCTAACACCCAATTAACAAACTTATCACTAACCCGTAGCTGTATGTTTGGTTTTAAATCTTAAGACAACTGTATCTTATAGGCTTCTAAATGTAGATCTTTCTTAAAAATGATATGCAGACTCAGTTTCTTAATATTTGCTTGCTGTGAACGTTTACTATCTAACATTTTTGGGGATTCTCAACACAGTAGCCCTTACCGCAGCAATGTTTTCTTCTGATTGGGCACCATGATTGTCAACATGTTTTCTGTTAGCTCCTGCTTACCCAGATTTCTTCATACAATTCTCAATAACCTTAATAGATAGTGCCTAATTTCTTCCAAAATGCCTACCAACATCTAGCAGTTTTAGTAAAACTTTCTCCATTTTGGTAGTACGTATTCACAATAAATATGACTTCATCGACTCACTGCAATGACCAAGCTACATCTAATCGCAACTTTTTCTTGAGATCTGTCTTTAAGGAAACTGTTAATTAAGATGTGCATTAATACCGACAAATTCAATATAATAATGTTGGTTGAGAATAGAATAAGTATTCAAGTAGTGAAAATGGTGTGGCCATCTGTTCCTAGTAAGCAAAATCAAAGGTCGCTTGTATGAACCAGCCAGAAAACTATGTGAAACCAAAAAGCCAAGCTGGCCATTTGTTGATTCAAAATCAAAGGTAGAGTGTTGAAATTTAATTTATATCTCTGCTGTCTTTCTTTTGGATATAATTCAATACTTGTTGAGGTCTTAGCCAAAGGAGTGGTTGTTTTCCGAAGGGAAATGGTCGCACCTATTTTGTGATATATGGCGTCGTATTTTATTTTACATTAAATTTATTTCATTGGTTGTTTAATTAGAACTCAACTATATAAAAACAATTTTCCTATTGGTTCCGTTGTTACAAGATTTATAATCTGTCAAAGCCTTCAAAAATTGTGCTCCTATTTGTCAATTTTCTCAAGACAAACATTTTGTATCTTTTAACACTTCTTGCTAGACTTAGAGAGGTAACAAACCTCCAGGTGCCTACTAAGTTTCTTTTGTCGCTCAGCTTTCAAAATGAAATAAACACTCCACATCAAGGATGTTGCTCTGACGACAATGACACGCCTGCTCACGGTTGGAATAGAACCTGATGTAGGATCTGGTGGGGCGAGATGTGGCTTTTAGCAAGAGGCGCTCGATACGCTCCCACTACTTCAAGCGAACATGGACTCCATCGTATTGAGATATATCTTTCATAAGCCATATAAAGTTGTAACAGAACAAATAGAAGAGCTGGAAGTGGCAGGTACGATCCATATCTAAACCGACGGTTCTAAAATCAAACAAGGCTCAGGATGTGGAATATACTCCAGATCCTTAAACCTTGACATAAAATGGACTGTGAGCAATAGTGCCAGTGTAGTTCAAACCGAGCTCATGGGGATTCTCATAGCAGCAAAAGAAATCACCATAAACAATATCACTTGAAGGAATATACTCAGCTATACAGATAGTAGACACTACTCACTCTGAACAGACCACGAATTTATTCAGGGTTAGTACTAGAATGTCACGAATTTTTTTCCAAAGTATCCATCAACAACGTGGTCACCTTAATATAGAGCAAAGGTAACCATCTTGCCGATTCACTAACCAAGAAAACAGCCAACCAAATAATTTTTGGACCTGGCCCTTCTATTGGCCTGACAAAATCGGTAGTGACAGACCTAATTAAATAACATTCGCTTGTGAAATTCAACGAAAGATAAGATGACACAAGTAACTGCAGAGTTATCAGGATGCTTTTAAGTTATCCTGACAACACTGCAGTAAACAAATACTTTGACTAGACAGAATCTGCGCCTGGTCACAGGAATTCTGACTAGTCATTGCCAAGTACGGAAGCATCTCCATATGGGGCTGTCAGAGGATGCGAACAAGATGACACCATTGAGCATATCCTCTGCGATTGCTTAACGCTCTCATTTATTATGATATTTGTGTTTGGCGAGTATCGGCTAACACCGGCCGATATAAAAGAAGCACCTCTTGGCGACGTTGTCAACTACTTTAAATCTGTAGGCTGGCTCACGAGCTAGGAGGTGTCTATCATCTTAGGAGGATGCACAATGGGCCTAGTGAAGCCTAAGTGCCGTGGGGGTAACCCACCCTCTACACGTTACAGATACAGAAACACTCTACACTTTAAAATACGGTTTTTTAATTTTTTTTATTTACTTTCGTATAATTTTTTGGAAGCTTTACGAATTATGTGAATAATTCATTTAAAATACAGTTCTTCACCAACCTTTATTTTTAACCTTGCAACTTTGTCAAAAGATCAGAAGAATAAACTGTCAACAGTAAGCTAACGAAATCATTTTCGTTTATATCCGCATCCTATAATTTTACAGAAGAACTATCGACCTTTTTTGAAAATAAGGTAAACTAAATTGATATGGTATTTAATTCCCTCAATTTATATCTCTCTACTTAGGTTGGATTCAAACTTCTAAAAAGGGTACAAAAGTTAAACAGCAATTAAAATTTAACCAAAGGCAACAAAAATAAACTCTTCTTTGTCTTTTCTGCTTGCTTTTTCATCTTTCTGCTGCTCAACTGCTTTAACTCCATCTTCCTATCCGATAAATTCCCCTTTACCTTTTTTCTCTTCCTCGTTTTTCTCCCTTTGGTCTTCTTCATCTATCCTATTTTAAATGTCAAAATTAACCTTTCAACTATCGATTTGATAAATAATATAAAAAACTTTTGTCCTCCAGAAATAGCCATTTTAAAATCCATCAATTTTCTATTCTAGAAAACAACTATTGAATACAAAATTTTAAAATTCTTTTTTTATTGTTAATTTCTAAACTATATCATTACTCATTTTGTTATATTAGACTGAACATGTAATATTTACCTAATATATAACTCAATATCAACATCCAAATCTCAGGTAGTTTTTTCCAAATTAATTCCAATATCCAAAATTTCGTCCCACCCATTTAACATTTACCACTTTCACCTTGATCTAATTCTACTTTTATTTATAATATGTTCGTACTATTTACCACTACCCAGACAACACACCAAATCCCAGAGATATCCACAGAATATATTTTGTGGATATCCAATATATCCCGTGGATCTAATATGGATATCCAAATGTCCGTCTATGTCCAGGATATAGAAGATATCCTATGGATATCCAGCAAAATATCTAATGGGTATCTCCCAGACAATACACGAAATCCCAGAGATTTCCACAGAATTTTTTTTGTGGATATCCAATATATCCACAGGATATCATAGATATCTACTGGATCTAATATGGATATCCAAATGTCCGTCTATATCCAGGATATAGAAGATATTCTATGAATATCCAGCAAAATATTTAATAGGTACCTTTAGTAGAGGTTCATAAGTAACCAATGGATATATCCTATAGATGTTTAACATATCCAGTGTACATCCATTATTTGATATATTTAAGATATCGAAAATTATATGTCTATAGGGTGTCGTATTTAATGCTTCATTATTTTTTTTGTATCATTTGAGGTCAACATCGATGATTTAAAAAATTTGCGCATTAGCCGATGGCACCTGTGAGGGCACGAAATATCCGCGCCTACGCTCGTGTTCATTGCCAATATTATTTATCTAGTGGATATCTGTGAGGTATTGAAAACAACTTACTAATTTTAAATTTCTATAAACTATACCTACATACTTTCTTAGTTATCACATGGCGTAATATTTAAATAATTTAATAATTATTAAATCGATTTGGATATTTTATGTACTTATTATATCCATAAATTACATCCAGTGGATATCCACCATGGTTTGCGTTCGCGCCTAGACTTTGATATATTTAGTGGATATCCATGGGATATTGCATACATTTAAAAAAAATTATTTGAAATATCTAAATGGTTCTATTAACCATAATGGCGTAATTTTTTTATAATTTTTGATGGATTACTATAATTTATGGACATTTGCACGTCTATAAATTACATCTCATGGATATAAAATAGATATCCACCATGGACTGGACATTCAGTGGATATTGGGATGTTCAGTAGATATCCAAAGGATTTGGTGTGCTGTCTGGGTACTATTCAAAAATCTGTCCTCATTTACCCAAATCTTCTAACCTCTAAATTTCTCCAGATATCCAAACATCCCATAAGTCTACAATATGCCTACAAACCACCTTTCTTAAATGTATGCACAAGTTTCCTTTAATAAAATTGAAATATGAAACAAATAATACAAAAAGTCTTTCCCAATTTTTCAGAATACTAAAAATCCAAAAAATTCAATTTTACTGTTATAATTCTTGCCCTACGTTGGGCGCCAATAAATAGTAGCAATGAAATAAATTTTGGATTTTGTAATCTAAATAAACAAAAATCTTCACGTCCTTTTCTTCCTTTTCCTCCCTGTAGTTCAGGTTTCAACTCCTACTTTATTCCTTCTCTAACTACTGCTCTCCTCTGCTTCCTATTCTCCTGCCTTCTGCTCTAACTCCTACCTTGCTTCTTTGAATGTCTCTTCCTGGTATCTGCTACTTTCCCTTGAGTTCTGTATATTTTTCGTTTTCTAAATAAAATGTTTTACCTATATCTATATTTCCATCTACTTTATTTTACTTCTTAATCAACTTTTTAGTCTTGTCAATTTCCTCTAACATTTTCTTCAATTTTCTATCTTAATGGCAATTCTAAAAATCAAACTAAAAACAAAATCCAATTTTTCAAAAGCGTATCCCATTAGCATCGGCGCCACACCTTTAAGGTTTTTCCGAATAACTTTTCGACGCCAACGATACAGGATGGAAATATGATATTAAAATTAAAAATACAATATCCACAATTAAATCACATAACTGTCAGGTCCTTATCATTATGAATTTTATTTTATATACTCGTATTCTTTGCAATTACAAGCTTTTCATAGACAGTAAGACAACCTGTAACGCACCCTTAAACTAAATAAATACACACGCCTATAAAAATAGACTCTCACAACACCATGCGGAATGTTAAATGTCTACCTAACTAGTGTCTATATAAACGCCCCGTTTATGAATGGCCTGCAATATGCCGCAGTTGTGAGTAGAGGGTCTGATGAATGAATGATAACTACGGGGATGATGTAGGCGCGAACAGGATAATTACAATTTTATGAGGGGGTATCGAACTTTGGTTGGGTGAATAAACAACTCAATTCAAGTTAAAAAGGAACATTTAATTTTTTTTTTAGTAATAATAGTTTTTATTTTAAATTTTGATTGGGATTTTCTGCCACATATATACCGGAAAGAGAACCTACATAGCAATTACCCCAAGATTTATTCGTCGCAGACAAAATTTAAATTGCGCAAGTAGTTTCGGCCTCTAGACGCCGTCATCAGCAATGTAACAATAAAGCAAAGTAAAAATTAAAAATCTCCAGAGTGATAGTTTTAAAAAAGTATTTTCCCACGACCACTTAGGAAAGTGACACATATCACAATATATAGTCCTATGGAAAGTGACCTATATCACACGCGTATAAATAAGAATTTACTTTCCACCCGTGTACGAATATGTTACTTTCCGCAGTAGCTGGCACAAAATGTCAAACATCTAATTTCTATTTTGATCTATGTAATGTCCATATTAATACTAAAATCGATATGATTGATAAATTATTGAACTTGTTGTAAATTAGATCCTAGATATTTTATCTTTAACAATTATTATTAAAATAATTTTAAAATAATGTTTGCTGTTTATTCTGGTTAAATACATAACCGATTAGATCATCCAATTGACACAAGGGCTATTAGCTCAGGTGGTTAGAACATCGAACTTATGAACTTTGCCATTTGAGACCGCGTTTAAATCCTGGCGGGGCAGAATTTTTTTTTTTTATTTTTTTTTAGTTTTTTTTTTCTGTTTAGAAAATATGAAAATTAAATAAATACGATTATTGTTGATTATTTTTTTAAATACATTTTATTATAGTAATAATAACCTTGGTTTTACATTTTTTGATGACATTATTTTGTGGTTGTAGGAAAAATATTGTACATCACTTGTGTGAAAAGTGATTTTCCACACTCGTAATGTAATATACTATACTAAAACATTTTCGATGGGTATATTCATGATTAAAATTGCAACGAAACTGAGAAGGAAACAAGGACCGGAAAATAGGAAAACAGGTGATAAATATCGCTTAATTGAACTGTGTTATAGTTGGTCATAAAAACTACTAGACAGATAGACCTTCTACTTAAAGCTGAAATTTGCCGAGTTTAGATCAATAGACTAGTTTATTTTCGAGTAAAAGTATCCACAGGAAAAGTTATATATTTCGAAAACGTTTTTAATAATAATTTTATGCAATATTCTGTATCCGAACGTTTATTTTATTTTGTTTCTTTTTATTTAATAAAATATAATATTTCTTCTTTTGTTACAGGTAAGTTATACTGAACTTCAATTAGAACGAAATAAGTAAGTGTCATCTTTATTTTTCAAATAGTCCATCGATCGTCTATAATTTATACATTTCTTATGACAGCAGCGAATTAGCAAAACTATTGAGTAGGGCAATAATTTTGAACAATATTTTAAATATTTATCGACTGATGTCGATGATGAAGTATGAAGTTTTCCCACGTGCTAATCAAATAGAATTACCAAAATTCAGTAGGTCTCCTTTGAGCGTAATGGCAAATAATAGTACTAAGAGTTAATCCTCTCCCTCTCTCTCTTTCTGTTGTTTACTCGTAAGAAGTGAAATGTAATATGATTATTATTATTATTATTATTATTATTATTTTGTAAAGAGGTAATACAAGACATACACAGGCTATACGAAACTACCAATAAAAAACCCAAATAGAAACTAATATAACGTTAAATATTGAACTTACTTCTAATATAGAGAGTATAGAGAGTTACGCACGAGGAGTTTTTTATTACTATTTAAGAGACAGTCGAATGTTAATTTTGGTTACTATGCAGATACTATTAATAGGGGTAGATTATTACTAAAATAAAGAGCTACTGAGTTGGGGGGGTTATGCACTAGACTGATAAGGACATTATTTGAAAAATAGGAAACAGGACGTTAAGGTAAGTAGTTGTTTCAGATACCATAGAAAAAATATGGGGTACCATTGCCTAGGATACGCAGGCGACCTAGCAATGATCGTCAGGGGGCAATTTGCAGGCACAGTCTCACAGCGATCTCAAACAGCTCTAAACATAGTGAACAACTGGTGCAAAAAAAGCAATTGTTCATTAACGCACAAAAAACAACAGTTAAACCATTCACAAATAAACGGATACTTATAGGACTGAGACCACTAGTACTAAACAACATGGTTATTCCATTTGTCACAAAAGCCAAATACCTCAAAAGCTAAAGTGGAATCAACCTGAAAAAACTCGCATACAAAGCTGCAATAGCTCTCGTAAGCTGTAGAAGAATATGTGGTAAAAACTAGAGTCTAAGCCCCAAAACTACCGTATGGCTATACACAAGGGTGATAAAACCCATTCAATCTAATGTAAATCTAATCTATTACTGTTTTTGTTAAGAATGTCTTGAAAGGTCTCTCTTATTTAAGAATCAAAGATGTTCCGCTTTAAACATTATTCTTTTTGTAGTCTCGTAGACAGTGCTATTTGGCTTAAATTTTTTATCAAGATGGCTGCCGATCAATTCGGAACTTTCTGAAAAAAAAAAACACGACCTTCTCAAGAGCGAGATGCGATGAAATGTAGTTTACAACAATGTTGATATTAAAAATTACGGGCATTTACCACAAAAATTTAATGATTTTTCTTGATGGCTTTTAGCGCAAATGTCTATTTTTAGATATGATGTAATTATTGTTTTGAAAGTTAATAAGCCAGTGTCGGCATAAATTATAAATTTTCTTGAAAATTATGGAATTATGGAATTATTTAATTTTCTTTTCACACAGTGTAGAGGGTTTGACCAAAATATTTGATATTAACAAGAAGAGACACATATCGGACAAATATTGCACTATTTTTTATTATGGGTAGTGCTTTAAGTTTATAATAATCTACTTACCGCTCGTGTGTGAATATGAATTTACTTTTCGCATCAGGTGTCAAATATGTCAAATGCATAATTTACATTTTAATTTATGTAATGTCCTTATTAATTGTAAAATGGATATGATGATTAAATTGTTAACTTTGAATTTTATATCTAGATATTAATTATTAAAATAGTTTAAAAGTACCTACTTTGGTATTTTCATGTTTTTTTTTTGCTTAATACACATATTTGATTAGAAAATTGGACATAAGACTTTATGGTCAAATTTTGCCAACATTGAATTTTTTAATTGTTCAGATTTGAATATTTTTCTTATATTCACATACTAAATTAACATCCTATATATGAAATAAATTCTTTTATTTAATTAAAATGTTAATTTTCATATGTAGGTACTAAAACTGTTCCAATTTCATAACAAAAATTCTTAATTGTTATTTTAAAATTATTTCAAGACATTGAACTGAGATCAAAATTGGAACAGTTTTGTTACTTGCATATGAATGCAATCTTTTTTTTTAAGAAAAATATAAAAAGTACGTAACATCTTTAATAATAAAAAAGTTCTACTTCACAGTTTATCTTATTATTTGTTGTATTAAAAAAATATTATTGTATTCCAATATTTTTTGAACCGAATATTATTATACTTTCATGAAAGTGTTTGTAAAATGGAATTACAATGTTTTTAATTTCTTTAAAATACCGTCTGTAAAACAACTTAAAAATTGTGCAATAAGGCATATAAAAATAAATCTGGAACTCGTCACAGCTTGATTGAACTTCTATAATCAGATTTTCTAGTTCTACATTTTTTTTTTCATGACTCGTGTGATAATATTTCCCATTCGTGTGAAAAATGTTACTATCCTCACTCGTAATTTAATATTAAATGATCGGCTAAAAATGGTTTTGCCATTTTCTAACAGTACCTATGAAACAACCTCCATAAACAATATAAAATAAAACAACATGTAAACGCATCTTAGATATAGAGAGAAAGAGAAAGGTCTCACGTCAAATATTTGCCCTTAAGTGTCGTCACTTTATCCAAGTTCTTAATTTTTAAATTCCAAGTCAAATCAATTGGAACTTTCCAACGTGCAATCTAACAAACAAAACACTTCGTCACGCTACCCAAAATGATTAATTTGTTGTTGATTATACGATTTCTTTCGGAGATTTATCGACATGCCGGCAATAAATTTTGAATAAAAAAAATTGATGTCAATTCGGTAGATAATTAATGTGAAAGGCGGGAGAGAGGTCGTATGCAAATTGTAAACAAGAATTTTGATGAAATGCCATAATCAAAGCGATTTTAGTCAGTGGAATTCTACAGGGTGTTCCATCTCAGACGAGCCACCCCTTATATTTCTTATCCTATAGTAATTGGAAAAATTTCCTGAAACACGTCGGATGATTTTCTTTGGGGGACATCTTTTGACGTAGGTATATTTGAGGCTTGAAAGAGCAACCCCCTATGAGGGGGCGCTACAACCCCTCAAAATTGAATAGGGAAGAGGCGTTGAGTGATACTTCATTTGTAAGGTATTGGAAGCCTCGTTACAATGGTGTATGAAAAAAATCACATTATTAAAAAAAATTGTTTTATCATGCTTACAATCAAAAAAATCAAAACTGCGTTTTTAAATCAAAGCTTAAATTCAAGCTTAAATCAAAATAACTTTATTATACGAAGATTTGCACCTCATTGACAAAGCAAATACCATATAAAAATAAGGAAAACAATGTAAGATATACAATTTAAAAGATTTTAGAATTAGATATAGGTAAAATGTTAAGAGTATATGTAACAAAAACAGATAACCATAATAATACAACAAGGATTAATAATACTTACATCATTCTACACTAAAAAAAGTTGCTGTCGCAGAACAGGGCCTTGAGGTGCACCACTATCAACAAGACGATAATCTGAGATACCATTCTTGACCGCTACACTTTGACATCTGTTTGACAAATAAAACTTCAATCATTCCAAAGCCAAGCCCCTGAAACCATATTTTCACTCTATATTTTTTGTTGTCTTTGTTAATGCCATATAGACTGGAATTGAGAACATATCTATTTCTTATCGAAGAGTCCTAATGAGGACGAAACCGGTCCAAGAATGACCTTTTTCCTAGTAAGCAAAGTCAAAGGTATTGTGGTAAAATTAACTTTCTGTCCCTGCTGTTTTTTTGTTGGATATAATTCAATACCTGTTGAGGTATTCGCCAAATAAGTAGTTGTTTTCCGAAGGAAAATAGTCGCTTGTATATGGCTTTGTGTTTTATTTATTTTATTTAAATTGGTATACGGCAACCACTTTCGACCTTAGTACCACCACCATCAAGCCTAAAACTAGACAAGAACTAAAAATATTAAAACAACACGAAATAAATATAAAAAGTAATGGTTTAAAAGCCTGGTGATTAATCACTATAAATTTAATAATATACTATAAAACACTTCTTGGAAACAATTCTTCATACTTTTAGAAAATAATTAAAAAGAGGTCAAGTGAAGAAAGGGTAGAAGTTGAGACCGGTGTGAAGTTAGCAGTAACTTTTAGCAGTAAAAATAACCGAAAACACCCGATCGAGAAAACAGTGGCGTCCAACATACAACTATTTTAATAATTTTGTTAATATGTATTTTAGACATTAATATTGACAAAAAATTAATATACAGTTAAAAATAACCCATAAAATTGATAGAAGTATTTATCCGACGAAGGAATGATTTCTGATGATCGCAATTTAATTTTACATTAAAAAAAATAAATACACTAACATACGCTATAGGTAAAAATTTCTTCGGATCTATTGAACAGGGTAAAATTAACCCATAAACTTCATAAAATAATTATCTCGTGAAGTGTTTTAAACAGGGTGAATTTAAGCCTTAAACTTCAAAATAAATAATTACCCTATGAAGACGATTAGATCCCAACTTCGTTTTCAATATAAAAAATCATAAATACACTCACCAAAGTACACTGTTAGCGAAAATCCCTTCCGGCCCGTCAAGCAGGGTGAAATTAACCCTTAAACTACAAAATAAATAATTACCCTATGAAGACGATTAGATCCCAACTTCGTTTTAAATTTAAAAAATCATAAATACGCTCACCAAAGTACACTGTTAGCAAAAATCCCTTCCGACCAGTCAAGCAGGGTGAAATTAACCCTTAAACTTCAAAATAAATAATTACCCTATGAAGACGATTAGATATCAACTTTGTTTTAAATCTAAAATATCATAAATACACTCACTAAAGTACACTGTTAGCAAAAATCCCTTCCGACCCGTTAAGCAGGGTGAAATTAACCCTTAAACTACAAAATAAATAATTAACCTATGAAGACGATTAGATCCCAACTTCGTTTTAAATTTAAAAAATCATAAATACGCTCACCAAAGTACACTGTTAGCGAAAATCCCTTCCGACCCGTCAAACAGGGTGAAATTAACCCTTCAACATTAAAATAAATAATTACCCTATGAAGACGATTAAATCCCAACTTGGTTTTAAATTTAAAAAATCATAAATACACTCATCAAAGTACATTGTTAGCGAAAATCCCTTCCGACCCGTCAAACAGGGTGAAATTAACCCTTCAACATTAAAATAAATAATTACCCTATGAAGACGATTAAATCCCAACTTGGTTTTAAATTTAAAAAATCATAAATACACTCACCAAAGTACACTGTTAGCGAAAATCCCTTCCGACCCATCAAGCAGGGTGAAATTAACCCTTAAACTTCAAAATAAATAATTACCCTATGAAGACGATTAGATATCAACTTTGTTTTAAATCTAAAAAATCATAAATACACTCACTAAAGTACACTGTTAGCAAAAATCCCTTCCGACCCGTTAAGCAGGGTGAAATTAACCCTTAAACTACAAAATAAATAATTAACCTATGAAGACGATTAGATCCCAACTTCGTTTTAAATTTAAAAAATCATAAATACGCTCACCAAAGTACACTGTTAGCGAAAATCCCTTCCGACCCGTCAAACAGGGTGAAATTAACCCTTCAACATTAAAATAAATAATTACCCTATGAAGACGATTAAATCCCAACTTGGTTTTAAATTTAAAAAATCATAAATACACTCATCAAAGTACATTGTTAGCGAAAATCCCTTCCGACCCGTCAAACAGGGTGAAATTAACCCTTCAACATTAAAATAAATAATTACCCTATGAAGACGATTAAATCCCAACTTGGTTTTAAATTTAAAAAATCATAAATACACTCACCAAAGTACACTGTTAGCGAAAATCCCTTTTGACCCGTCAAACAGGGTGAAATTAACCCTTAAACTACAAAATAAATATTTACCCTATGAAGATGATTAGATCCCAACTTCGTTTTAAATTTAAAAAATCATAAATACACTCTCCAAAGTACACTGTTAGCGAAAATATTTTCCGACCAGTCAAGCAGGGTGAAATTAACCCTTAAACCTCTAAATAAATAATTATCCTATGAAGACGATTAGATCCCAACTTCGTTTTAAATTTGAAAATTCATAAATACACTCACCAAAATACACTGTTAGCAAAATTTTTTAATTTCACCCTGCTTGACGGGTCGGAAAAGATTTTCGCTAACAGTGTACTTTGGTGAGTGTATTTATGATTTTTTGAATTTAAAACCTAAATGGGATCTAATCGTCTTCATAGGGTAATTATTTATTTTAATGTTGAAGGGTTAATTTTACCCTACTTGACAGGTCGGAAGGGATTTTTGCTAACAGTGTACTTTGGTGAGTGTATTTATGATTTTTTAAATTTAAAACCAAGTTGGGATCTAATCGTCTTCATAGGATAATTATTTATTTTGGAGTTTAAGGGTTAATTTCACCCTGCTTGACGGGTCGGAAGGGATTTTCGCTAACAATGTACTTTGGTGAGTGTATTTATGATTTTTTAAATTTAAAACCAAGTTGGGATTTAATCGTCTTCATAGGGTAATTATTTATTTTAATGTTGAAGGGTTATTTCACCCTGCTTGACGGGTCGGAAGGGATTTTCGCTAACAGTGTACTTTGATGAGTGTATTTATGATTTTTTAAATTTAAAACCAAGTTGGAATTTAATCGTCTTCATAGGGTAATTATTTATTTTGAAGTTTAAGGGTTAATTTGATCCTGCTTGACGGCTCGAAAGGAATGTTCGCTAATAGTGTACTTTGGTGAGTGCATTTATGATTTTTTAAATTTAAAACGAAGTTGGGATCTAATCGTCTTCATAGGGTAATTATTTATTTTGTAGTTTAAGGGTTAATTTCACCCTGCTTGACGGGTCGGAAGGGATTTTCGCTAACAGTGTACTTTGGTGAGTGTATTTATGATTTTTTATATTGAAAACGAAGTTGGGATCTAATCGTCTTCATAGGGTAATTATTTATTTTGAAGTTTAAGGGTTAAATTCACCCTGTTTAAAACACTTCACAAGATAATTATTTTATGAAGTTTATGGGTTAATTTTACCCTGTTCAATGGATCCGAAGAAATTTTTACCTATAGCGTATGTTAGTGTATTTATTTTTTTAATGTAAAATTAAATTGCGATCATCAGAAATCATTCCTTCGTCGGATAAATACTTTTATCAATTTTATGGGTTATTTTTAACTGTATATTAATTTTTTGTCAATAATAATGTCTAAAATACATATTAACAAAATTATTAAAATAGTTGTATGTTGGACGCCACTGTTTTCTCGATCGGGTGTTTTCGGTTATTTTTACTGCTAAAAGTTACTGCTAACTTCACACCGGTGAAGTTGAGCCAGATTCACACATCGATGAATCTTGAGGTGGAGGAGAAACATCAATGACTAATAAAAAATTGGATGAAACAATGAAGGATGAAAGAATAGAGTATTTTTTAATGTATATTTCGATATATTCGAAGTTAGGTAGTCGTTTTCACATTGGTTTACTTAGAACTAACTAGCAACAAGTGATATATTGACCACCGATTAGCTTTCATGACTGGTAACTACCATTATGGAAATTGTAATGTATTCTCATTAATACATCTCCCTTAAGCCCGATTTATGCCGTATTCGTCAAGAAAGAGTAGCCTTTTTCTATAGGTAAACAGTATGCAACTTTAATAGTAGTTTGTGCAACAAGAGCAGATATGGATAATCCACTCGAGTTGAACAGTATATTTTTTTACGACCCACTAACAAAAATCTACAAATTAAAAAAAATATTTTAGGCTATTAAGACAAAATAACTAATTTTAAAATAATTTATGACTTTTACTAATTTATAAAATAAAATAAACATGAAAAAATAAAAAGATTTAATTAGTTTCATATAGTTTGAATAAAATTTAAGATTTATTTCTAAATGTGGACGAAATAAAAATAGAAATGCTATTATTTATCGATTCTACACAAAAATAACTCAGGTTAGTGTATATTTAATATCAATAACTAAAAAATATACTGACAATTAGTTTGACAGGATTGTCAATTTAATTAATAAAATTAATTTTTCTACATTCACTAGTATATTATCCACTTTGTGCGTAAACTACAGAACGAATATGTAGGCGTTATCAGTCGACTGAACTGATATAATTTTATATCCATTCTAGTAAGGATATTTGTGAAATCAAGCAATCAGAACTTATATACACAATATAATGCCAACCGCAAATTTTAATAAATGGTAATAATACTAATAAAAATTTATTTTAAAATATTAAGTCATAAAAAATTTATAAGATGTAACAATCCGTGGTTCAAATCTTGAGTGTGGCCGCATTATATTTTTTTTTCAAGTCTATTTTATTTTATAAATTATTAAAAATCATAAATGCAAAATAGTTATTTTATCATAGTCACCTCTACATTATTTTTAAAATTTTGTAATTTTATTTAGTGGGTTGTAGAGTTGATTTTGAGTGTCGCATTTAGAATATTGCACAAACTATTATTGCCCAATTTATAAAACAGGAAACTATTTAAAAAAAGGTTAATTTATGGAATATAGGTGAAGTTAGAATTATTATCAATATTTTATATTGGTTTTCTCAAGGTTTTTGAAAAAAGTCAGCTTAATCGATAATTTGTAATAAAATATAAAAAATACAATTCTGTTACCTACATTATAGTATATTATTCAACAAAAATACAATAAAGGTTATTATTTACAGTGGCGCAGTCACGGTGGAGGTGGCTGGCGACAGAAACCCCTCCCACAATGGAAGGTCTTCGCGTCACTGTTTCCGCCTTCGTATTGCTGCTGTTTGCCATTGTTTGTTTTTATTTACGTTTTTCATCGTTTTATAAAAAATTATTTATTTTTATTTAATAAAAACAATCTTATCTGAAATACTTCACTTTGTCGATGGAACCCTCCCTCTCATTGTACTAAGAAACTCCTCCTATCAAAAATGTATTGCTACGCTACTGATTATTTAAGTATAAAATTTAAGACACGAGCTGTAGTCCGTAAACCATATCAGGGCGTTGTATTTAAAAAAAGTGTTGACCTTATGGAATAAATTATAGATTTATTTATTATTAATAAATACTTAACCCAAAAATTAATGTATTTTCAATAAATGAACATAACAATCAGGATGTTGTATTTTTAAACAGAAATATTTCACTTTATTGACGTTAAAACAAGAGTAAATTAAGAATAAAATATAAAAAACATAAAGGTACAACCATTTATAGCAGGCCTGCACAACTTCAAAGGGCCAGATTTGAAAAACCGTAATTGTACGGGGGCCGCCAAGAGAGGCCTGGTCGGTTCAAATTTCTCCTGATGCTAATCGAGCTTCTAAAAGAAAAGTTCTCACGTTATAATTCTGCCGAGCTTTCCTAAAAAAAGGTCGTCAGCTTAATGTTTAACATACCCTGCTGAGCGAGTCCAAAAAAAAAGTCAGCCTAAATGCAAGATTGTTACTGAAAAATGTATAATTTGACGAAGGCGGGCCAAACTAGTCAACGTCCAATGGACTGCGAAAACGACACTGTCAAGCCGTATGTTTTGCACCCCTGATTTATAGTGTTAAAGATTGTTTTACCTACTTATTTTAATTTAATTATTATTTTTAATATTTTTTATAAACGTTTTGAGTCCGCAACTGTTGTGTTTATATAAATGCCCTCTTTAGTATTGAAACATTAGGTAACAAATAGAGTTACTCGTACTTGGGTCCCGGGACATAACGAGGTACAGGGTAAAGGTATTGTAGATAGTCCCGGAAGGAAAGATGCTCAAACACCCTTTGTTGGACCTATGCCGTTCTGCGGTATCAGCAGTAAAACAATATTAGGAGAAATTAAAAAAGAATTGGACAGTAGAAGAACCGATAAATGGAACAATCTCTTGGGACTAAAACAGGCTAAGCTACTTCTGGGTGAATATAACCAGGTAAGATTGGAAGCCTGTATCTGCCTGAACAAGAACAGCCTACACATTGTAACAGGGATCCTTACTGGACGGACTGAAAGGATACCTTAGTAAACAAAGATTAGTAGAAGATAGTGAGTGCAGATTCTGTGAGGAGGAGGAAGAAACCTCCATCCACTTTCTGACTGAATGTGTAATGTGTATCACTACAGAATCCAAGGGCACTATACCTAAGAAGATAGGACTAGATGGATCGTTAAAGGCACTGAGACATTTCCTTGTCACTTAGCGACAGAAGGGGATAAGATAGATATGTTAGGTCGCAGTGTATTAATACCCCATTCCCAACATAACATAACATAATTATGTTTATTGACAATACGGCCATTATTTATATAGCTTAAAATTAGGAGGACTTAAAATGAAAAATAGAAGTAGATTTAAATAAATTATTGGCTGGTTTAGTATAAAAAATTAACTGGTTATTTTGATAAAATCCATTTTGCTCCTGTATCTATAACGTGCGAATGGTGGGTTACCCCCCCCCCCTACAGCACATAGGTCTCACTAGATCCAGTGTGCATCCTCCTAAAATGATAAGCAGCTCATAGCTCATGAGCCAGCCTACATATTTGATGTAGTTGACAACGTCGCCAAGAGGTGCTTCTCTTTTATTGGCCGGTGCTAGCCAATTCTCGCCGAACACAAATCTTTTAATAAATGATATCGTCGGCCAATCGTACAGGATATGCAAGGTGGTATTATCTTTTGTTCACAACCCCAGCAGAGTGCGGATTCTGACAGCTTAATGATATGGAGATGCTTCCGTACTTGGCAATGACAAATCATAACGCCTTTGATCAGGCGCAGATTCTGTCTAGTCAATTATTATTTATTTGTTGTATTGTTGTCAGGATAACTTAAAAACTCTCTAGCAACTCTACAGCTTCTGTTTCATCCTGGTTTTCCTTGAATTTCACAAGGGAATGTTCTTTAGTTAGGTTTGTCACTACTAATGTCATCAGTCCAATGGAAGGGCCAAGTCTAAAAAGTATTTGGTTGTCTGCCTTCTTGGCTAGTAAATAGGCAATATTGTTACTTGGCGTACCCTTTGATCTATTTTAAGGTGACCACATTGTTGATGGGTACATCGGCCAAAGTTACGTGACATTCTAGTACGAACCCTTCTGTTTTACCCTGAGTAAATACGTGCTCTATTTAGGGTAAATAGTGCTTGTTTGCTATCTATATTAATGAGGAATTTGAGCAAGTTACTTCCACTGATGTTGTTTTTGGTAACTTCTTTTGCTGCTATGAAAATCCCCGTGAGCCTTCTTTGAACTACACTAACACTATTGCTAAAAACCCATTTTATGTTTTGGTTTAAGGATCTGGAGTATAATCCACATCCTGAAACTTATTTTGTTTTAGAACCGTCGGTGTAGCTGTGAATCGTACCTGAAATTTCTAGCAATTCTATTTGTTTCGTTATAACTTTATATGGCTTATGGAAGTTATATCTCGGTGAGATGGAGTCTCCCGCCAAAACCGACATCAGGCCTCACCAGATCCTACGTTACTTTCTATTTTAACCGCTCAAAGTTATGTCACTGTCATCAGAGCAACCTCCTTTATGTAAAATATCAAGGGAACTAAGACTAAGAATGATTTCCATGGCCCTGGTTGGTGTGGTTTTCATGGCGCCTGTTATGTTGAAACCCCAGTATTAGTAATAATACCCCGAGGGTTAAGAGCCTACCAGGCGCGTCTCCGGGTGGTGGATAGGAGGACGGTCAGAGTATCTGGCTAGTGGCAGCTATAAGTAGGGTGAGGGGACTTAAAAACCCCCAAAATCCTTTGCGAAAACTGTCGCCGCGAACCAACTCCCCAAGTTAAGGCGTAATGCGACCCGTGCCGAGGACTGAATGATACCTGGGTCAAGGAATCGCAAACGGAGCCTCTGGGACACCGGGTCACCTCCCAGAGTATCGCGACTCGAGACCTTACTGCGGCATGCGGGGCTCTGCCGTGGCGGACTGTTTCTCCCTAGCTACTCGTGGGATCAGATATGAATTCTAAAAACAAAAACAAATGCGAAATGCAAGAAAAGGCAACAGCGTCAACCTCGAAAGGGGATACGACGAAGGCAACGTCTCTGGCGAAGGCTGAACAGCTAGCAAAGAGGCGTAAAGTCATCGTCTCCTCCCTGGAAGAGGTAGACCAAATGCCCGAGGACGAGGTACATTCTGCCCGTCTAGGTGGACACTCGAGGTCAAGGCTAAAAGAGCTCTTGAAAACTGGCCTTGATTACACAGCCGCAAAAAGGCAGGTGATCAAGGAAAATTTTCAAAAGGCCCAAACAAAGTCACAAAAGCCCCCCCAGAGGGTCAAGACAAGGCGAAAGAAGCTGCCAAGCAAGGCACAAAAGCTCAGAAACGCCCAAGGTCAACAGACGCAACACCGCCACAGGTCAGCCGACTGAGGAAGAAGGCCAGGACGGACGAAGTTTCGTTCAAAGAGGCCCTTACCTCAGTGAAGGTTGCAGTGGTAGAAATAGGGTACCCGGAGATCAAAATGAGCCCAGAGAGACTATTAAAAGTCCAAGACTCGATCTCTGAGGCCCACGATAAAATCCCCACCTAGGGAACACATGTAAGGTTCGCAAAGTGCAGCCATAAGCCAGGTTACCTGGTCGTGACTTGCGCGGACCGAACCAGTGCAGACTGGTTGCGGGACATCGTCACAACCATCCAACCTTGGGAAGGGGCAAACCTGAAAGCGTTGGAGGGTAACGATATCCCTAGGCCACTAGCCTGCACAACATTCGTCCCCGACGAAAGAGGACAAAGGCCCGAAGGGGATAAAATCCTCAAAAGGCTAAAAATAGCCAACCATGGGCTAAATACACACCTTTGGACGGTGTGGGGTAAAACCCCATCGGCAAAAGGTCAAACGTGGGCTTTTTCGATGGATCCTGAATCCCTGGAAGAGCTAAAAAAGCTGGACATGTCCCCCTACTATGACCTAGGGAGACTTAAATTCAGAGTCAAAGGAGGACATGACCAAGAACCCGCCGAAAAGGTGAATAACCCAGGCAGAAGCAGGGAAGAGGAAACCAAAGAGTCCTCTACAGAGGAAGAAACCTTGGCAGAGGACGACGAGGTGAAGTCTTCCCTCAGCAGGGAAGAGGACACCAAAGAGTCCTCTTCAGAGGAAGAAACCTTGGTAGAGGACGACGAGGTGGAGTCTCCCCACAGTGGGGTCAGTCCCCTCAAGAGGCAAGAAGCCCAAGAGGTGACTGTACCTATGGAACTTGGAGAGGCCTCTAAGAAGGCAGACAAACTGCCCAGTTCACAGAACTGAGCAGATCGATCAGGGTTCTTCAGGTGAACCTCCATCATGCCAAGGCGTCCACCGCTACAGTATGTAGGAGGTTCGACAAAGAGGGTCTAGATTTGGCCCTCTTGCAAGAACCCTGGTTACATGGCGGGAGGGTAGCAGGCCTAAAACCCAACCAAGGTAAGATTCTGTACAACGAAAGGTCTAAAAGACCACGCGCATGCATCTTATACAACAATAGGGTAAATTGTGTACTAATACCGGTGCTGTGCACCGCTGATATTGTTACAGCTCTCCTAACTACGCCGACAGAGGAAGGAACAAAAAGATGGCTAGTCTGTTCTGCATATTTCCCAGGCGAGGAGCTATGTCCCCCGCATATAATGGGCGAAATAGTCTCATATGCGGCAAGGGCTAACCTCCAACTCATCATAGGATGCGATGCCAATGCCCATCACACCATGTGGGGAAGCACGGACATCAACATAAGAGGTGAGTCTTTATTACAATTCATCTTATCCGAAGGTTTAGTAATTGCTAATATAGGTAACAAACCAACTTTCGTCACGGCAACGAGAAAAGAAGTCTTAGATATGACTCTGTGCTCGAGTAAAGCAAGTGATAACATTTCAAAGTGGCATGTGTCAGACGAACCATCGTGCTCAGACCACAGACAGATTAGATTTGATCTAATTACCCCACCTCGAATTTCAACCAAATACAGAAACCCTAGAGAGACGAACTGGGAAAGGTATTCAACATCACTTGGAGAGTATCTCGAAGAGGGTATGGTGGAAATAACAGGTGAACAAAGCCTTGACCGAGCAGTAGACCAAGTAAGTAAGGCTATTATAACCGCTTACGAGGAAAACTGTCCGGAGAAAACAAGGCAGCAAAGAACAAAAACAGTCTGGTGGAATAAACACTTGGAACGCCTTAGAGGCGAAGTGCGAAGGCTATTTAATAAAGCCAAGTCAACCGAAGACTGGGCCCTATACAAGGCTAAACTCACGCAGTACAACAAGGAGATAAGAAAGGCTAAAAGGCAATCGTGGAGGAAGTTCTGTGAGGAGTTATCTGAAACACCCACATGCTCTAGAATCCACAAAGTCTTAGCTAAAGAGGGTGCTGTAAACCAAGTAGGATTTCTCAGGAAAGATGACGAAACCTATACGAAAACCTTCGAGGAAACGTTAACAATGCTCACAGAAGTACACTTTCCGGCCGCAGAAATTTTGCTAGACCCGATAGTAGCATATAGCCCTCAAAGAAGGTCTCGTAGGCCAACTCCTTTGGAATGGAGGCTAGCTACAGAAATATCGAGGCCGAACAAAATTAGATGGGCTACAAACAAATTTCAATCATACAAATCCCCAGGAGTAGATGGAATATATCCCATTCTACTACAAAAGGGACAGGAAATTCTAATTCCACATATGTGTCGCATATTTAAAGCATGTATAGCCTGGCGACACATACCAAAGGCGTGGCAAAAGGTGAAAGTCATATACCTCCCTAAAGTAGGAAGGTTTAATGACATGACGCCAAAGTCGTACCGCCCAATCAGTCTATCTTCATTCATGCTGAAAACGCTAGAAAGACTAATAGATAGATATATACGAGACGAAATACTGAGAGAAAATCCTCTCAGCGACCGTCAATATGCATATCAGCCAGGAAAGTCAACCGATTTGGCCCTGAATGATCTTAACAGGCTATTGTCAAAATCCCTCGAGGATAAAGAAATGGCAGTAGCAACTTTCGTAGATATTGAGGGAGCTTTTAGTAATGCTCAAACAAGATCTATAATTAACGCATTAGCAATAAAAGGGGTACCAGTAGTCCTATGTCAGTGGATAAAAGCCAGCCTAGAAGAAAGGGTAATAACATCATCTCTAGGCGAAGCTACATTGACAGCTAAAGCAGGCAGGGGCTGCCCCCAGGGAGGAGTACTATCACCCCTTCTCTGGTCAGTCCTAGTGGATGAACTTATAAAAAGGCTAATATCTGCAGATTTTTACTGCCTATGGTATGCCGATGACCTGGCGATCGTCGTAAGAGGCAAGTTCGCAGGTACAATATCGGAGCGCACACAAACCGCTCTAAACATTGTCGACGAGTGGTGCAGAGAGGAGGAACTAACAGTAAACCCTCACAAAACCACAATAGTCAACTTTACAAAACGAAAAGTACCAACAGGACTAAAGTCACCAGTACTGAAAGGAGTGAAGATTCCATTCGCTCAAGAGGCCAAATACTTGGGAGTCATCTTTGACCACAGGTTAACATGGAATCAACACTTGCAAAAAGTCACCCAAAAGAGCACAACGTCCTTCAACTTATGTCGAAGGTTGTGTGGAAAAAATTGGGGATTACAACCAAAAATGTCCCTGTGGTTATATACCAGAGTCATAAGGCCGATGATAACCTACGGGTCGGTGGTATGGTGGCCAAAGACTAGGCAAGCTGGAGCCATTCGACAGCTCAATGGTATTCAAAGGCAAGCATGCCTGAGTACCACGGGAGCTATGAGAACGACTCCAACAGCAGCTATAGAAGTCATGCTAAACCTAACACCACTACATATATTCATTCAAGGCGAAGCCAGGTCTGTCACATACAGACTGCACAAAGGTTCATCGCCCATAAGCAGTTTGCATGGACGCGACTACAGCGAGCTATATAAAGAGTTGGAGAACGACCAAATAATGGGAATGCCTTCAGACGAAATGCTTCCAAAGTATAGCTTTCAAAAGCAATATAAAGTAAGTATACCAGACAGGGAAGCGTGGACGGGAGGACCTCCTATTCATGCAGATCTCACCTGGTATACAGACGGCTCCAAAACCCGTGAAGGTTCAGGAGTAGGTATATATAGTACCAAGCCAAAGACAGGAATCTCACTGAGCTTAGGTAAACATGCGACAGTATTCCAGGCAGAAATAGCAGCAATACATCACTGCGCAAAAGAAGTATTAAGACAGAAGGTAAATGGAAAAACCATTGTCATATACTCAGACAGTCAAGCGATGTTAAAAGCACTCAGTTCCATGCAAGTACACTCAAAGCTTGTGTGGGACTGTTTGGAAGCCCTAACAGAACTGGGTAGTCAAAACAGACTAACCTTAGCGTGGGTACCAGGCCACAGGGGACACAAAGGCAATGAAGAGGCTGATTTACTAGCCCGAGAAGGAGCATCAAATGCTCTTATTGGCCCAGAACCCTTCTGTGGTGTAACAAAAACAACTATCAGAACATGCACAAAGCAGTGGATGTTTAAAAAATCTCAGGAGTGGTGGGAAAACTCACCAGGACAGAGACAGGCCAAAAAGTTCTTAAAAGGACCATCGTCTAAACTCACCGAGCATCTACTAAGCCTTAATAGGAAAAATACTAGAATACTAGTAGGTCTATTAACAGGGCATTGTAGGCTTAACAAACATATGTTCAATATCGATCTGACAGAAGAGGCCTTGTGCCGATTCTGTCAAGAAGAAGAGGAAACGGCAGAACACGTATTGTGCTACTGCGAAGGTCTAGTAAGACTGAGATTTCTTACACTTGGAGAAGAAAAACCAAGGGCAACTAGCTATACCGAAGAACTACTTTCCAGTCTATGGAGTTTACTACAAAAGACCGCATTAGACAAGGTACTCTAAACAATGATTAAAGGATATCCACAATAGATCTGAAAAGGTCGAGGTGGGAGAGGCCACATGGCCCATAGTCCTAATTAAATCTAATCTAGTAATAATACAGTAGCGATAGTTTATTGTTTATGAGGGTTCCATATTTTTCTGCGCATGTCCTAAAATAAGCGGCAAATACGTCAAACTGGCATATGTGAATTGTCAATGGATTAATAGAGTTGATTGTTTTGATTATCTGATTGGTTGTAATGCACATTTTAATACATTTTTGTTATATTTAGACTTAGTTTTCATCTTTCATTTATTGTGTGATATTTCATTCAAACAGATAAACGGTCAAGATATTTTAATGTTGCTTATTTCATTGTAGAAATAAGCGGTAAAAACATCAACTGTCAATAAAAATCTGACCACCCCGACATCAAAGGAGCCGACTCAACCTGTCGCTACTGTGTTATTAATTATACTGGGGTTGAAACATACTCTTTGAATTTATTCTAGTTTGCGGATAGCTGTCAATGCCATTTCATTATTTTTTGTAGTTATAAATCCTCTTTACCACCCTTGAATGAAATGCATATTCAAAACTATAACAAACAAACTATAAAGTCAGTGAACGAAATTAATTATTTGGAAATAAAACTAGACTTGTATTTTAAGTGAAATGCCCATGTGAATAATACTGCTAGATCTTTAAGTTGCCTCCTTTCAAAATTTAAATATCTTAAAACATGTCTAGATGTCTAGACGTCGCTCATTTGAAAATAATTTATTATTCTCTTATTCAGTCGAGGTTATACTATGGTATACTTGGACGAAATTCTATAAATCAACCTGAAAAAAATTGTTATTTTAAAAAAGATTTAAAAATTATTTTAAATAAAAATGAAGTTAGCTTTTATATTTTTATATCTATTATATCTTATTATTTATCAACAAAAACTGCACTTTCCTAAAAAACATAGATCACAACCATTCTACTAAAAAAAATTTAGTTATAGAAGCTAGTAAAAAATATGTGGGTCAAACGTTTGTTTCATATCTGTCTGAAAGAATATACAACATTTTACCAGATATGTATATTTTAATTATTATATAACCCTGTTACGAAATGTCCCATTTTGTATAACTAGTGAATATTTGCTGGGCTAGCGAAGCAAGGTCACGTAAAATGAACGCATATGAATGAAAATGAATCAATGCATATTGATTTTAAAACCGAAATGATTTATTTTTATTTGTTTTCTTTTTGTAATTGGTAATACAATGAACTTTTCGTAACTAGTTATAAAAAATATCACTTTATATGTCCAAATTAGAAAAAATAAATTGGAGAATAGGTGTATTGTGTTTTGCAGTAATAGTTTTTAATATAGTGTAAGTTTTATTCCAAGCTTTCGGGTATTATTATACATCAGGGAGCTACAATAAAAATATATGTCTGAGTGAAAATGAAAATAAACAATTTAAAAAAATATACTTAGAGCTTACGTTCTTAAGTGAACTGCTGAGATAGGACGAAGATGAGTGGAATTAAGGATACCTGAATGTCACTACTATATATACTATTCTTCTTTTTTTTGCCATATGATTACACACGTGGTCGTTTTTGAGATTAAACAAGGCTAACAAATATGTAGTGATTTCGTAAAAATATTTCAAATATTGAGGTATTTTGTTAAATTTTTATTTGTTTTTGTACCAATATTTTAGCTTTTTGTAATGTCCTTTATAATATTTAACATAATCTAATAATCAATCTCACTAAAGTATAAGTATATTTTTTAAATATTTAATTTTAATTTTCACAGATACATTTTTATTGTAGCTCCCTGGGATGTTTAGAATATATTTTCTAAGTTATTTCCTTACATATTTAACCAAGACTAAGCCTAGTGCGCTTTATATAAGGTTTTATAATACATAATTTGTTATTTATTATGGTTTTAACGAGCTTGATGATTTATTCTTTATTAAAAAATGTATAACTTTTTTACTTACTTATTATATAAATGATTACCGTTAAGTCTTCATATTTAAGGCCAATAATTCTCTAGTTATTCTATAGCTCCTTATTAATGGAGCACCTTGTATAAAAATAAAAGTTTTTTATATATGTTAAATAAATTTCATTATCGCGCATATTATTGATTGATTAATAAAAAAAGGCATGTATTATTCATATCGTTAATAAAATTACTGATACATCATTGTAAAATATCTATGACAATCGACTCGACTCGCATCGCTCGCCTGTCCGTTGTATAAACTGGACTTGAGCTCGGTGGTCGACGTCAACAAGCAGGAGTCGACCATGTAATCTTCCTGGACCATCTCCATGTTGCCATATGGTAATTAGGGCGCAATTATGCGGCATATGTCTCTATTATCGGGACAGTGGACTCTTGTACCTTGTCTCAGGTGCGACTGATTTACGATCTCGTGTCGGTCTGTCTGTCTGTCACTCCCCATGTGACGGATGGTGTGACGTTTGCACATCCTGAGGCCTGCTTGCTTGATGCACGACACTATATTATTCAAGACATACGTTACGTTATATTCGGTTCGCCCTATCCCTTGATGGGCTCTATGATTTGTGATGTCCGGAGACGTATATCATACAGAAGGTGACTTGTTAATGAATCAAGTAAATGGGTGCTTTCTGCTAATAAATACAGGCTGTTGCCATCTAACATATTACTAATAATGATAATAACACGAGTAATTGAAATTTTTCTATTACTTGGTTGGTAGTCAAAACAAATATTTATATACAGGGTGTCCGAAAGCTCTCCTGCCAAACGAAAACGTCAGATATTAAACTTGATTTAATATCTATATATCCCAAATTATCTCAATCCGAAAATGCTTCATAGGAGAGATAGAGCTCTTTAAAGTTAATTTTGTCATCAACTATTAATAATATACACTTTGTTATTTTTCCAAAGCCAACTTGGTATTGTAATGAAATAATTTCATAATCCAAGGTTCGCAAAAATTTTAAATTATATTTTCTCGAAAACGGTGCTTACAATATTTTTAGCTGATACCTTATTGTTTACAATTATGACATACAAAATGTTAAAAATTTCACCTCATTGTCACTAAAATAGAAAAATCAAATTTACGGCAGCCAATTGGCCATTAGAAGCTTAGTCAGTGTAAAAAGTTTAAACTTTTGAAGTAGACATTTTTGAGATACCTATGTTGAGTAATTTGACTTGAAGGCGCCAACTTCAAACAGTTCAGCTTATGAACATTTTCGGATTAAGGTGATTTAGGTTAAATCGATATAAAATCAAGTGCAGTATCTGGGGTTTCCGTTGGAATAACCATTTTGTGTACAAACTACAAAACGAATAAGTAGGTAACTCAAAGAGCACAAAATCGTCTTTTTTTTAAGACACCTTAAATAATACATATCAAACGTCTTTAGGATCTCTGGTGTTTCCTGATAGGTGTCTTAAATACGTCTGATGTTACAAACGATGACTTATTTAAGATGTCTTAATCAATGGCTTATAATGGTCTGTGGATTATTAAATAACCCATAAATAAAACGTTTCTAAGACGTGATGAACCTTTATTAAGCCATAACTAATTATGTGTCGTCTTTAAGATGTCATGTTAATAGTTTTAAATAAAGATTTGCAAAATGAAAGAACCTCTTCTATTTTCCATATTAAGCCATCTTGTTTCTCTATGGCGTCTCCTTATTTCATAAATTAGTCTTAAACATAAACATGAACTTTTTAAATTTAGATTGAATAATAAATATAGATAATACAAGCATCTCACAAAAAAGTAATTTTTTTGTGAAATAAAATGTCTAACTCCATATATCAATGTCGAATTAGGTTATTTATATGTTTTCAAATCTTAGATTCTAATCTAATATCCAAAACTTTTAACTTCTTCGTTTATTTTAATAATTTGATCATTACTCACTACATTACTAAAATCTTTGGCAACTATATATATCTCCTTAGTTAGGGACTAAAAATCAGTAGGTTTGACTTGCACCTTTTATAAAATCGATCATTATTGATAATGTAAGAAGCATTTTGTTCCTCATTTGAATGAAAACTATAATATACTTTGGTATTATCAGCATAAAAATAAGCCATAAAATATTTAAATATTTTTTTATAAACTTAACACACATACAGGAAATAGTGTAGGACCCAAAACTGATCTTTGAGGTATGCCACATTTTTATAGAAAAATAACTGTCCCCGATGATAAGCCCATCTAATGTAAAATACTTAATAAAAGTTTATGATTCATAGTTATAAAGGCTCTAGAATCTAGTAAAACTAAAGCTGTATGCATTGACCAGAATCAGTAGCTCCAATTATATTATTCGCTTCTTTTATTGTAGCTGGCAAGAGATTTGTAAATCTCAATTAAAAATAAAATAACGTATATAGTCTGGTCTGGTGATTTCTTGACCTTTTAAACGCAAAAGTTCCAAAACTACTAAGGGTGGGTTGTGCAAAGAATGCTGTAAACTCAGTTTATCTAAGAGGAGTTTAATTTTTAACTAGTTATATTAATAGTACAAATGTCATTTGTTTAACAATAACCGTTGATTATACAACGAGGTTTACAGTTTAAACTAAGTTTAAACTGTAACTGCCTATTGTACAACCTGTCCTAATGGAACATATTTAGGGTATCATTGTAAAGCAAATTGAACAAACTTTAAAATAAGATGTCTATTGAAAATTTAGAGGTTAAGCCGGCTGGGAAGCTGATCTGGGAGAGTAAATACGCATAAAAATTAACCCCTTGATAAAAATAAACACATATCTCGGAATTTTGTAATTTTCAAGTATTCTAAAGATATTAGTATTAGTTGCTCTAAATAGGAATCCGAATTTCTTATTTACTGAATCTTACAGATGGCAGGCTATCAATGAGCATGAAAAATATATAAAGGTTAGTGCCATCTTGCGGAAGAAATAAGAAACCGTCCTGAGTTATACTATAGATGTTTATAGGGCTTTTTTTGGATAGAACGTCAGAGGGTGCGGCAAAATATAATTAGAAGAAAGATACTACAAAGTAAATCACATCCTACAAAGAACTACAAGATTTAAAAGGACTAGGGAAGTAGAAAAATAATGCTAAAGAAAAAAAAATAGAACAATTTAATAGAGCTGGTAGTGGACTTTAATCTATCGTGGTACAATATTAAGAGATTTCATCCAATTTAAATTTAAGTATATTTTATATACTGCTTTCATTAAATTTCCATCTTCTTTATTTCTATCTGTCTCTATTTTTTTATATTTTTGCCATCTTAATATTTTTTCTTTGTTTTTCTAGTGTTGTTTTAACATGTCTTTTCTTTTCTAGTCTAGGACTTAACTTACAATGATTATGCCCTCGTTTACGTCACAAGCATCTTTCTTCGTTTCAAAAGATCTTCTTTGTCATTTTTCTTTACTATTTCTGCTCCATACCTATAGCAGAGGAGCCCACGATGTTAAATGGGGATTTACTCGAGCCTCATAGAGACCTATTGGGTTGCAAAGCTTAGATGATAAGAAGAAAAAAATTTCATATAATATATACCTTTTCATTGGCGGCTATAGAAAATATACTGTTGCATGGACATACTCGAGCGCGTCAGATATTGATAGCATCAATATCTTACGTACTTTTAATAATGTACGTATGTTAATCTGATCGTTTGCATGATGCGGGTGGTTGTATGTAAGGGTTGAAAATGAAAAAAAAAAAAATGTAATCAAGCGCGTCAGATTTTCAAAGGGGGTGTTAAGTGAACCCAAAAAAAAAGCTCTCATTCAATAATCTGACGATTTCGATGTGACGCAAACTCGCGGCCATTATTATAATGTGCAAAAATAATTTGCCATTTTGAAATACTCAAGCGCGTCAGATTAAGATATATATGGTTCATCTTTATGTCCTAGACGTGTTGTATCATAATCTGACGATTATATAGAGGGATTCGCCTAATCTGACAAAAAAAAATTTAAATCGTTGAACTTAGTTGAATATTTTGCGTAACACTTGCTGGAGTAACTCCGATTCACAGGGTATCAAATTGCACGCATCGTAATTCCGGACACTCAAGAAGAAGGGTTGTGATTTGTCTTTAACCTTGTACGTCTTATTGAAGATGACAATCCTGGCTTGATTGACATCGTCTAACTTTTTCAACTCATACAAGTGGCAAGTAAATCCTGCACATTATGCTCCTTTGATCCCAAATCCAGAAATGCTACTTGGAAAATTTATGAATTCATCAGAAAATGTAAAGGTTTTTTTTTTCCCTCGTCAGTACAATGCTGGGTTGAAATCGCAACCAGTGAACGCATGCAAAGCTGGAAGCGCCTTCGAAATTTGTGGGCCTAATTTTTTGTAGAGAGCGGATACGTCGATGAATCGGCATGCATTGCTAACTCCAAGATCCATCTAAACTTCTGCTCTTGCTTGCAGGTGTTCCGTATTCGCTAACATGATAACCACTATGTCAGTATCAGAAGTTCTGATAGAAATAGTAGAAACGCGGAGAGCGAAATGTAGGCATCACGCAGCTGCACGCATTAAACTTTATCGACGAATATTTGTTATTTCGGCTTGCGGAAATCGTCAGATTATATACTTTTTATTATCCTTGAATTATTTCCTGCTACGCTCGAGAATGTATAGATGACGTTTTTTTCTTACACCATGTAATTAACTCACCCTACCTTAATCTGAAGCGATCGAGAATTTCTGATAATCAATTTTTTTTTACTAATCTGATCCTCTATCCTTTACGGGCGGCCTTACATATGGGGCTCATATTTGGTGGAGGTACTTAACTGGGTGTCAAGGTATCCCCTTGTATATTAATCTGCCGCGCTTTAGTAAATCACGAAATCCCCGCTTGGGCTCCCCTATTACTATAAAACAATGTAGTACAGTGTCCGTAAAGTATGAAATACAATAACTATTTCCCAAACCAAAAACATTAATTCTACAGCATGATCCACATTAATGTATTTGATGATATTTGTAGATTATTCTTAACGAGCTGATTCTGATAAAGTACGACATTAGAGTCTAATAATGGACAGACTTTGAAGAATAGATATAGATAATATAGATACAAAATTAATATTTCTTATCTACTGCATAAAAAGGTCATATTTGAAGTTCACTAATAGTTAAATATAATAGGGTATAGTGTATTTAAAAAATTGGCGATTGCTTTAATGTATATCACCCTGTGTATTGAACTTTTTTTGGACAATACAGAAAATTAAAATAGAAATCAAAGTGTTTCAGATATTTTTTTCAAAAAATAATAAATTTATTTCATACTTTACGGACACAATGTATATTGGCAAATAATTAAATGCCTTATATATTATCTTTTTCTAAGTCTAAAACTGATTAGTTTTATTGTTGTCATAAATTTCATAATATAATAATTTTCTTTTCAATCATGTTCTTCTTTTTTATTTCGTTTGGTTGAACGTAAAATCATTTTTTCTCAATTTTACCTTTTATTGTTGGCAATAACTTTCTTATTGATGGTGGCCGTTTCAATAAAAAAAATTACGATTCTTTTTTATCGGCACCATAATTTTGTGAAATATTGTTTCCCTTTTATTTTCTTTTCGTACGAAAATTTTCTTTGATAGTTTTTTATATCTAGTTTAGGTTTTAATAACTAAAAATTTGTTAGAAATTGTAACACTAAATTTAATAATATAAAAAATAGGGAAGTCCCTACAACGAAGATAGAAAAAACCGGACGACAAAAATGCTTGCAAAGGGATTTTATGTTTTTGTTATAGATGTATAGAAGCATAATATGTTATTAAATTGCCAGCAAAAAACGAAAAGAAAGGATAAAAAATCAACATTATTTTACAATTGACAGGTTACACGATAGCTCCTACCGCCGGGACATAGTATATGTTGTTTACCCCTTTCTCCTGTACCCAACTACAAAAAACAAGCAAAAAACACGACGCGCCACTTTTTACAGTCAGACGAGGGAGTATAGAGTATTGTAGACATTTAACAGTTTTTTGTAGATTTAAGGCTCTAATTTTATTTTTTTTCTATATACTCGAACTTTTAATGGCTTTGGTTGCATAATAAACCTCATGACTATTAAAATCAAACAACTTATTAAATCTTCAAAATACTTTCATTTTAATGTCGCAAAATTGTAGATAAAACTCAAAATAATAATCTCAGGGAGTAGAAATTTTGAGGGAAGAATGAGATAAAAATACAAATTTTGTGCGTTGCCGATAAAGAGGAAAAACCGGTTTTCCATTCCCTCGAATTCAAGAATAGCTAGCCAGAATAAAAGTAACTCACCTTAAAAGGTCCAGCTGTGTGATACTGGACAATTCTGCATCTTATTTAAATAAAAGGCTCTAATTATTGTTAATGGGGGAATTTATTCATTTACAAATACATCAGGGCTCCATTTGTTCGAATAAAAGGAGGACCTTTCGAAATAGTGCTATCTGCAAAAACAAATGGTTAATACAAGTTTCTAAAGAAAATAAAAGTTCATATCTTAAAACTAAAAATACACTGGTACATTTGTACTAAGTGACACTTACTCAGTGCACTTTAAGTCTTATAACTAAAAAGGGGAAAAAATTAATCAATTATGGCATGGAAATAGAAAGTCACAATTGGCCAAAGAAATAATTAAGTATCCTGAAGATTTAATTTTTAATAATAAAAGATAAATATTTAGTAGATTTTCTTGTTCTACCCCTAAATGGCTTAACTATAACTAGAAAAAAAAAAGAGAAAAGAACACAATAGCAAACAAACCCCATTAAAAACAAAATGTCATATTAAACACAATAAATTAAAATATTTATGAAAATAAAATGAATTTAACTCCAAGCCGAATATCACATAAAACACAACGACCGTTTTCCCCTTCAGAAAACAACTACTCCTTTGGCTAATACCACAACAGGCATTGAATTATATCCGAAGGAAAAAACAGCAGAGATAGAAATTAATTTTCAACACTCTCTACTTTGATTTTGCTCACCAAGGAGAACATCATTCTTGGACCGGTTTCGTCCTTATTAGGACTCCTCAGCAAGAAATAGATAGGTTCTCAATTCCATTAGAGACTGGAATTGAGAACCTATCTATTTCTTGCTGAGGAGTTCTAATAAGGACGAAACCGGTCCAAGAATGATGTTCTCCTTGGTGAGCAAAATCAAAGTAGAGAGTGTTGAAAATTAATTTCTATCTCTGCTGTTTTTTCCTTCGGATATAATTCAATGCCTGTTGTGGTATTAGCCAAAGGAGTAGTTGTTTTCTGAAGGGGAAAACGGTCGTTGTGTTTTATGTGATATTCGGCTTGGAGTTAAATTCATTTTATTTTCATTTTGCATCTATCACATTTGAGTTTTGATATTTTATTATCGTTTAAAATATTTATCCCAATAACTTAAAATAATTAATAATAAATTGAAATGATTAACCCATTCGCCCTTATGGGTGTGACGACCCTTGGTTCCATCGCGCACCAATCAGCTATTCCCACCTTGAACACTGAACAATAAAATGGTACATCACTACCCCCACTACAGACTGTAGCGATGAGAAACGGTACACTACGTGTACTAAAATAAAATAAATAAAACTTATCTGATAAGTTATTTGTTCCGCCGTTGATGGAAAAGTTCTAGGATTAGAATTCCCCACAAACGAAGGTTTCCAAATTACGCCATAGTACTTGGACTAAGAGCTCGACTGAGGACGAAGATGGACGTTGGCAATCTCCAAGAGGTTGAGAAAACTCGGTTTCCAGCCGGGAGTTACCTCTAAAATTAACTCGGAAGTCACCCCTACGCACTCATTGCACCAGGACAAGATCAGAGAGGCCAGTAACGAACCAACAAATCCATGTTTCCTGCCGTCATGGGCATCTGAAGATGGCGGGTGCTTTCCCGCTGTTCCACGTGGCGGTATAAACGAAGCCAGACGATCCTTCTAATTGGAACAGTTTCCGCACAATGGGCCAAACACCAAACTCAAAATCAACCAATTTCTGGCTACATTCCAAAACCAACACAAATAAAGTGGGAAACTTTTAACAGGTTGTAGCTTATATCCACCACTCTTACCGGTGACAATAATTTTACAGCTCAACAACCGACAACCTTTTAGCACGACACTTGAAACGGGAGAGAGCGAATTTTCACACCAAAGAACGAAAATACCACTTCGTATCACAAATGGCCTTAAATGCTGATCTATTCAGCCCATCGTACCCTAATAGGTACACGGTAATTAATACTAACACAAACATACATCTTAATCCCTAAATAATTTACAATAACCCTAAATACATATTTATTTACATATTATTAATAACTGATTTCTCAAAAATAACCCACAATCAATAAAAAGGTTAACCTTTTGAAATAATTAGCCGAATATGCTAATCGGATTAGCACAACTCCAATCAAGGTAATGATTATACTATTTATTATATTACGGTAATTTGGATACAAATAAAACAAAATGAAAGGCTATGAATAAAGAAGTTCACTAATTATAACAAAATAAGAATTATATTATATACCAGGTATGTTTCAAAACTAGTAACTAAATTTTATGAAAAATATTACTTAAAAATAAAAACGAAGTGTAACAAAATGCACAAGATTTTTTCTACGATCACATTATTTTAAGAAATATATGTATATATAAAAACTGAAAATTTGTCATAAGTAGTGTATAATGTGTTGCCTATATCTACGTTAATCATGAAAAATTAAGTTAATATTCAAAGTCAATATTAACTTGGATAATAAAACAAAAAACATCAAACTACGTACAAATAACTTGAAAATCATTTAATAAATAGAAATAATATATCTATTTTAAATCAGGCGAGCAACAAAGCTGTTAAGTTTTCCGCTCGGCGAGCGACAAAGCTGTCACTTAACGTCAGTTCACGGAAAATGTCAACATTGCGGTTGTATTTCGAAGCACAAAAGGCTTCCTTGGATAGTGATCGTAGAAAAAATAGTTTAATACTTCAACTTAATCTATTAAGTTATGGGTGTTGAGCTATTCATTGACATTTTATTGAAATAATAATATTGCGCTTGTTCCCAATTGTTGGCTTTCTAAGCTCTTTCTGTACATTCTGTAGGGTGTGGAGAACGGCACGACCACAAAGCACATATCCTCTAGAGATCCCACGCCAATGTTAGACTTTTAAACCAAATTAGCGCCACCTTGTGTTTGGAGTAGGAACTAAAATGACCATTGACAGGTGGCGGTAAATTCAAATTGTAATTTTTAGTAGTAGGTAGTTATTTTATAAAATAAAGTATGGAACTAGTAAATTCAAAACTTTTATTTTACAAAATAATTTAGGTCGATTATTCCAAATTTGAGGAATTAATTTTGTTATAACGGATCTGATGTGGAGAGTTTATTTTGCATATTATTAAATAAATATAGGATATCAATAAGTAATATAATAAAATATTCTTAAAATATTTTTATTATTAACTTAAATAAATATTATTAAAACAAAATAAATACAAATAATAATACGTATTTAACTTACTTGGATACGAGAGCTAATATCTCAAAAGTACAAAGACTAGCCTGTGTTTGCATTACTGGTGCAATGAGAACCTGTCCTACGGCCGCAATGGAGATGATCTTAAACCTCACCCCTCTACATTTGATGATAGAGAATGTGGCAAAAAGGACACGATATAGAATGATCAGGAACGGAGTAATCAGACGAAAGTCTACTTGCTTCAGGACTAAAGATACCTAGGACATGCCCCAGGATGAAATGTAAAAGAAGTACAGTTTTGTGAAAAACTTCAAAACCACAGAGCTGGGCTGCAAGAAAGAATGGAGCCAAGAATCCATCGCGCTTGCAACCGGAAGACGTGCTATTCAGTGGTATACAGACGGTTCCAAAACCATAGAAGGAACTGGAATAGGAGTGTATGGGCCGAGAACCAAGCACTCCGAAAGCTTGGGAAAATACCCAAACATCTTCCAGGCGGAAATTCACGCCATCGAGGAGTGTTTTCAGTTTAACATCGAGAGAAACTATCATAGACAAGAGATTACCATCATGTCCGATAGTCAAGCAGCCATCAAAGCGCTGAGTTTTTACGTAATCAGCTCAAAAATGGTCTGGAGATGCCTAGAACAATTGAATGAGCTAGGCGAGAAAAATAGGGTTACTCTCACTTGGGTCCCGGGACATAACGGGGTACAGGGTTACGAGATTGCAGATAGTCTTGCAAGGAAAGGGGCTCAAACACCCTTTGTAGGACCTGAGCCATTTTGCGGTATCAGCAGTAACATAATATTAGGAGAGATTAAAAAAGAATTGGGTAGTAGAAGAACCGATAATTGGAACAATCTCTTGGGGCTGAGACAGGCCAAGATACTTCTGGGTGAATATAACTAAAAAAGAGGATAGTGAGTGCAGATTCCGTGAGGAGGAGGACGAAACCTCCATTCACATCCTAACTGAATGTGTAGCACTCCAGAATCCAAGGGCACTATATCTAGGAGGATAAGCCACTTCAAATCCTACATTTTCTTGAGAAAATAGGATTGGAAGGGTCGCTATAGGCATTGAGACATTTCCTTAGTGCAGTGGCGACAGAAGGGGGAACAATAGATCTTTTAGGTCGCAGTGTATTAACACCCCATTCTCAACATAACATAACTTACTTGGAGCAAATAGGTAGGTATACAATTTTAAATCTTTAAAATATCAATATTACATTTCATTAACCCTAAAGTAATATATTTTATAAATATCTTTTTAACTGGGGACAAATGTAATATAGGTATTGGATTAAAGGTGAATCCTTTTAATTATTCATTTACACATTTACTGATAAATATTTTCCTCCTAAATATAGATGGTATTCTCCCTTATGTGATAAATGATTTCGGAATCTAGTCCAGTGATAAGTTGATTATCAATTAGTTGTATAGTGTTTCTAGACTCAATCCAATACAGGCGTTTGTACCGGGATTGCGTAATAATTCGCGTTATAAGAGCTGAGAATGCTATGAATTCAATACCCTCACATTAAATATAAGCGTGAACCCTCTTGGTATAGCCACTAATGTGGTACACTTAAGTTTTAAACATCTACGCACCTACAGTTGATGTAAAGATTGTAAAGTCCACAAGTGAGCAGTCAGAATTGCTGGCGTTCCTGGCTGCTTTAGTTGTTTTATCTTTGTTTAGTAGCGTGAACGGTCTGAAAATTTTTCTCAAAGCCTTTGTTAAACTTGTTTTTATTTTCGGTGTTGTTTTGATTTGTCTTGCATGAGATGGCCCACCTAACAAAGTAGCTTTATAATTTTTAGTTTACAAGACTCATATTTTATTGATATTATATTGCTGTTTCTGGAATGCCAATTTGTTGTACTAAAATTGTAGAAACCACTATTTTATTCTATGAAACTAAATTGTTATATAAATTATTTTTCACAATATCCTTGCAGCAAAATTATAAAATAGTTTTCACGATATCTATAAAATTGTTACATAAACATTTATACAACTATTCTATGCAACATTTCAGCCAATACAATTAAATTGTCTTATAGTTATTCTATATTGTTGCTTTGGATCTTCTTTACAACGTTTTAGTTATACAAATACAACTAACCTTATAATAACGCTTTAGAAAATAGTTAAATTCATATTAGTGTGAGGTAATTCCGCGTCAACAGCAATTTGCTTTTGATGAAAACTCTAAAATAACTGTAATGTAGTGTCAAAATACACTTTTACAAATCAGAAAACTATATAATTCAATAATTTTACTCAAGAATAATATTATCCCATTACATATATTTATAAAAAGAAATTAAAGCAACTACATTTGGTAGTACCTGCAACATATTATTTTGTATTTGATGTTTCCTGAACTACTTACCATACCATTTGTATGTGAGTGTATGGTCTGAAAATGTCAGATTTAAATAAGTGAAGAAATATAAAAAATAAGTGGTACCTGCTTTTCAGAGAATATTAAAAAATAGCAAAACATTTTGCTGTTTTGTCTAGACTCTAGACAATAAAAAAAATATTATTCAGCCAAATAATAATTATGTTCTGAATAATCATGCCCCAATACCAAAAGAAATCCATATTTTTGGCGATTTCCTTGTTAAACTTGCTTATTCTAGCAGTTATATAAATTATGTTTGCTTTATAAAGCTGCAGAATCAAATCTAATTATTTCAATTCTCAAATACTTAAATATGATATATTTTTAAAAGTATTTATAAAAGTAATAATTTATAAAATGAGGTATCTACGCCTATGGCAGATCAAACAAAATTGCTGGTAAGGGTTTGGAACAAGTTTTTATATTCTGCAATTGATAATGGACGAACTATACCCAATTAATAATTTAATTTATTTAATTTTAATAATAAAAATGGTACGCCCATGTGCGCGTTCTCTTTGAAGTCGGTGCTAGTCGGTTAATAATATGCTGTGTTGGATGGTGTCTAGAAGGTTTTTATGATTCATGGTGAATTAATGAAGCTTGTCTCCAAGTTATCAACGTAGCACCAAAATTATTGCAAGACAATATAGGAAATTGAAAAACGAAACATTCTATTTTTTGCAAATTACTAAGAAGAAACTATAAACAGAAACCAAATGCCAAATCCAACAAAAAAATCACTAAAATCAGAATGAGAATAACCAAAAGTATAAATACACGTCATATCTTTGAATTCTTTGGTTAAGTTTTTCACAAATTTAAAATGGAGGAAGAAATCATAATTTCACCAGAAGACACATCTAGTGTTTGGAGTCAATAGCCGGCCATACACATAGCGTCTTGGAGAAGGTTTTAGCATGGCCCATGCAAAGCATGTGAGCCAAGTCTGTGGTGAGCCAAGAATGCTGTTGCCCACAAACATAAGCATTAAATAGCAATACTTTGATGAGAGACTTTGACGTACATACCAAGAGTGTGTAATTATGGCCATAAATATTGACATACTTGAGCAAAATTAGTGGATTTCAAACGTGTTCGATATTTCTAGTGTGGCTCGCCGGGACGGAGTCGGAAAAAAATTAACAAAAAAAAGAAAATTATAGCAATGGCTGCAATATATATTGGAATAATAGATAAAGAAAAAAATAGAAGGAAATGGGAAAAAAACTGGCTAAAAAAAAGGAAAAAATACACCCACTTAAATCTGCTACGTGAATTGCGGCTAAACGATCCAGATGATTTCAAGAATTATTTAAGAATGGATTGTAAAACTTTTGATGAATTGTTAGATATTTTAAAGCCATATCTGATTAGACAAGATATACCAATGAGAAGATCTGTATCAGCCGAAGCTCGGTTGAGAGCAACGCTTAGGTTTCTAGCAACAGGCCGTAACTACGAAGATTTAAAATTTAGTACTGCAATTTCTGCCCAAGCTTTGGGATATATTATTCCGGAAACATGTATCATATATGAGTGTTTAAAGAAAGAATACTTAACAGTAAGTTCTCATTAATTTTTTATTTATTTTTGTTTATCGTAAACGTGATATATATTCTTTAATGAACAGAAAATAAAGTAATAAAAGAACAGCGTTATGTTATAAAAGAAAACCTAAAAAAAATTACGTAAAGTTATGAAAATATATTCCGGCACCTGTCGGCAGGTCTGGTGATGGTTCTGGAGTAAATACACTACTTGCAGAACTAGATGCCATAGGAATGTTAACTTGTCGCATGTATGGTGGAACACTATTTTCGCCAAGACTTTCGCTAATAATAATATTGTCATTCAATCGGTTCAATAGTATCTGGTTTATTAAATTTTCTGCATATATCTGTTGTGTTTCGTTCATTTTTTTCAATTTTGCTGCTACATGACTACCAAATAGTTGATGCTCATCTTCTTTTTTGTTTAAGTTTTCGACGCATGTTCTCATAAATGCCGATTTATCGTCTTTTAAACTTTTAAATTTTTTTGACCGTGAATTTGTTATGAATCTGCTGTTGACAGTCCCATTTTTGGGATCGGGAGTCTGAAAGGAAAAAAGTTTCAAAATTAGATAATTTTATGCCTAGTAGTTTTTTATGACATTTTACCACAAACACTTTTTTTAGTTTCCGTGTAACAAAGAAGAATGGAAATGCATATTTAAAGATTTCAAAGACCGCTGGCAAATACCTAATTGTGGAGGGGCATTAGACGGAAAGCATATCAGAATTCAGCCATCACCTGGTACTGGCGCTATGTATTACAACTACAAAGGATTTTACAGTATAGTGCTTATGGCATTATTCAACGCTAAAGAAGAATTTATTTTTGTTGATGTTGGTAAAAATGGAAGGCTTTCAGATAGAGGAGTAATAGAATAATAGAATATACCCGCTTCTATGAATAACTGAAAAATAATGCTCTTAATTTGCCCGACAATGTTGAAAATGAATATGGTTTAAATTCAATATTTATAGGAGACGAAGCATTTGCATTACATAAGCATATATTAAAACCATTTCCTCAGAGAGATCTTACATATAACCGGCGGATATATAATTATAGACTATCTAAAAGAAAAAATATTGTCGAAAACTCGTTTGGTCTCATAGCTACTATATTTAGAATTCTGCATACGGCTATTTGTGTGCGCCCCGAGAAAATAAACTATATTGTACTAGCTATATGTGTTTTTCATAATCATCTCTTAAAAAAAAGTTCTAGGTATGCATCTGGGACTGCTTATGATAAAGATAGGACTGAACTATTGGAAACAATTAGGTGCCAAAATGAATGTGATTTAATTGCTTTATCTCTCAATAACAACAGGAATGCATGCATAGAAGCAAAAGAAAACAGAGAAAAATATCTAGAATATTTTAATGGTGTAGGTAAGGTAGATTTTCAAGATGATATGGTTAAAAAAGGAAAAGCCTAAATATGTATTTTAAACAATCAAAATTAAATATAATATTACCTTAGCAACATCCTGTGTTTCCTTTATTTGCACCTCTTCTTCTATGTCGGAATTTTCCTCTCCTGTCTCGTTTTGCATTTCTGTCTCTTTTTCATTTCGTATGTCTAGAACAGTATCAGAGTTTTCTTCATGATCCACATTTGAGATACTATCAGAACACGTCTCACTGTCTCGTGTGAATAGCAGGAGATCAAAATACCAAAGGGATGGTGTATAAACATCATTTTCAGAAGCGCCACTCCTTTTGGATTGTTCCACCTTTTTTAATTCTTTTCTAAAGCAGCTTCGTATAGACTGATTTTTTTTACAAAAAAAGTTCTTATCAGGGTTTTCTATAACTTGCTTACACAACTCGATTAATTCACGATGACCTTTGTCTTTCAAATTTTTATTGGTATAATCTTTGCTTTTTACCATCCAGAGCGCTGGATGTTTTCTATATATTTCTAAAAACTGAGTTAAAATCTCCTTACTCCAAAATCTGGTGTCTGCCATTGCTAACTTTTGAGTAAAACAACAACAACGCTCCATAGATGCACAAATTAAGTTTGCAAGAATAAACTTGATATTCTGGACGTCGCGTAAGGCGCACATACCTAGCGCGTGTGCAATTTCGTCCTTAACATACGAGTTAGATCCGCGTGCCTGATATGCAACGAGCCAAAACCGTTCAAAAGTAGCTGTGTGTGTGGCCGGCTAATAACATAAGAAATGTGGAACCTCTATGTGCTTTGTGGGCATGACATCAGAGTAGCACCTACACCGGCACGATACCGGTAGACTATTTTCACATTAGCCTGCACATCATCCGGCTGCAGTGCCAGTTCAAGCGAGCAACATGGCAAGAGTTAACAAGTTGATTGTAGTTGTTATAGTTGAGAAGCAAAAAAACGAAATAAACAAAGGCAGTTCTACTCTATTTGAATAATCCAGATAAAATAGGACAATAACTGGACTCACGAATAAAGGGGCACCTGACTCTGTCATAAGGAACCAGAAATAGCCAATCAATACTGTGCGACTACGAAACATTTAATCACAAAAGACAGTCACTTTTTGCAGAAACACAGAGTGGCCCAAAAGCTTATGGAACCCACTAAGACCTGTACAAACCTGTACAAATATGTAATTGATTGGCTACATGACATAAAACTAAGCGATTAAGCTGCAATGTTATCAGGCACTAAGTCAGATGATGACAGAAAAAACAAAGAATCAAAATAGGACGAAAAAAATAAAATGTGAAGGAAGGATTCTGTATACTACAATAATTTTGGCATATTATAGAAGAATTATTAAGATTCAGAACTATCAACAAATATTATATGTTTTAAGAATCAAATTTTGCCTTGACATATAATGAAACTATCGAATCCAGATCACGTGATCACGTTTCAACGAGAATAATACAGTCAACACAATCTCGAATTATATCTAAAATTGAATTAAGCCTTTGTTAGCATCTAAATAATATAAAATCGATAAGATCTCGACAGACGATATCAAAGAAATAAAGTCCAGATCTTCTAGAAGACTTAACGTAATTAGTTTTTATTGAGCAAAAGGCATTCATCACTGTTATGCATGACTACACCTGTGAGCAGATATATATTCTAAAAACGATTTGCCATTTGTGCTCTCTCTGTTCGCGGAGACATTGGCGTGTTTAGAAGAGATTTACGGGGTGCAATAACCTTGCGTTGTTAGATTTGCTACGTCTGGTCGTCGAGATTAGCGTGAACGAATGAAATAAAATTTTGTTGTTATCACTTACACAAATACAACGGGGAATTGAAAATGTAATTGCGAGTTTATTGTTACCAAAAATATTTATTCTGGGACAACAAATAACCAACTACAATCGCAATACGTTTGAACAAATAAAATTTGGTTTCTATAATTTTTTTTTATTATTTCAACGAAATTGACTATCATGGGTATGGATTACATCTAAATAGCTTAATGGGAATATTATCACTGATATACAGGATGTTATTGAAATAAATGTAGGTATTAAAACGTTATTATTTAGAATCGCCGGGAATAAGCAAAAAATATTAATTTGAAAATAAAAACATAGCAATAATAAAGAAGTAATTAAATTTTACAAGCGTACGCTACTGAAGTTTTTGTCGATCATGTATAAAAACTAGGGCACCTAAGGACAAAGACCCCGAATACCCGAGATGCACTCTGTCTCCAAATTACATTAGGAGATTCTAGTTGGGAACTATTTACTCAATAAAAGGGAGTGGGTGGCTCAGTGGTTGGTCTTTTTTTTGAGGTGCGAGACAATATCTTCTCAGCTGTATGCTTTATTGATAAGGAGTAGTTACTTTCCTCATAATTACCTCTGGCCACATAGCCTACCCTCCAAAAAGTTTCACCAGCATTCCAAACCCGCAAAAGAGGAGTTATTAAGAAGAATGATACAACTACATGTCTACCTTAGTTTTTCATATACCGTAGCCTGTGAACCTACTAACAGATCCATGAGCAGATCAAGTCTGGGTCATATCCCTTAACTGGTGACCTTACTTTTAATTACATAAATGGTAACCATGAGTCTGACAGACTCCTAGCGAAAAAAGCGATTTTTTTTTAAAATTCTGAAAAAAAGAAATTTGATAACATTTTTTTAAATTAACAAAACAATTTTCAAATTCCAAAAGAAATCTTAGTTACATTCAAGTTAACATAATGTATGTTTAAATTAGGTATATTTTATATAAAAAACGTAAAAAAAAACAGAAAAATATTTACACAAAACATGCAGGTAAAAAAATACACAAAAAAAAATAGTCTTGCTCTACCCTGGTACAGTTTATTACACATTTTTTTAGAAAAACTGCCATCAAATGGGTTTTTGGCACTTAGTGCATAAATATGCAGTCTTTCTTCTTAATCTGGAAGGGCAGATGTGGCAATACTTTCTTATTTCAAGCTTCTCTTCTTGTTCATTAGCCTTATTTTCAGGAATATCAAGGATACTTCCAATAAGTTGTTTCAGTTGCCTTTGTATTGTTGGCATATCAAACCTTCTATGCAAATGTGGAGCAACAAGTTTATCTACCAGGGTTTCTACAAACTTGAATCTGGTCCAATTATTTTTGGGTACACATAGTATAGAAATTAACGTCACAAGTGTCTACTATTCTATAAAAAATAGCCATGGCCCATCTGCGTGTTCTCCGGCTACAAAAATATGTTTCATACTTTTCGTCCAGTGCTGCCACACCCCATTTGGTCAAGTTGTAAAATGAATTTATTTCGGGTAAACCATTTGTTAAGTCTTCACTTATTTAGTATAAGTTGAAATTGAAAATTATCATCCAGTATGAAACGTAATATTTCACATATATATTATTCTCATTACTTCGCCAAGACGGTATTGCCCTAATTGGTAAAAGACCACATCCGCGTGGCGAAGAACGAGTCTTAAATTCGACCGGGCGAAACCTCAGTATCGCCTCAAATGTCGTAGAGTACAAATGTGTGTTCAAGCTTTGTGATCATTCGATACAAATCCGCAAATTTGCTTTCCCGAATATTCAAATACCAGCCCTAAAATACAGTCCACGACCCCTGCAGCTTAGGGTGGACGCGCCAAGAAGAGAAGTCTGCATCAGAAAGCCAAGGAAATTAAAGGTAGGACCTGATTGGCGAAGCTTTAAATCTTCTTTTGCGCGTGACATACCGTAGCTTAACCACAACCTATTCACCATTATCTGAATCAACTTCTATGGAGTGATCCATGGCCGAAATTATTATTACTTGTTTTTCTTAGGTGTACGGGACAGAAGTGTTACGTCTTTTGTAAATTCATACAAAGTGTCGCCTTTGTTACAATCTCGTCGCGGAAGAAACTCTGGGGGAATTTTTTTTTTATTTTTTCTAACTGTACCGATGTAGGTTAGTTTATTTTTTTGTAAATGATGAACTACCTCCACTGAACTAAACCAGTTTTCGGCAGTCACATTTCTATTGGTATTGTAGATATGTTTGACTAATCCAATTACTGCTTGAGAAGGTATGCTCATTCTCCGTTCTTCTTGAGTAAGGCTAAATCCATCTGAACGTTTTCCAGCATTGTGCAAGTGTGTACAAGTACCCAGTTCGTGCACCAGTCATGAATAAAATTTTTATCCCATATTTACAAGGTTTGTTGGGCATATACATTTTAAAACTACATTTTCCTCTAAAGTCTATAAGCATTTCGCCTACGCACACATTGGCTGGCTCCAACTTGATATGAGTCTTTTGAATTGCGGACAAATAAATTAAACAGTTCTTGTATAGCAGCAGCTGGATTATTATTTGCTCTTTTTTCTCGGTTCGAGGCATCGTCAAATCTTAGAGCAACCATCAGGACTAAAAAACGCTTCTGTAACATAACTGCTCTAAAGATAGGTCTTTCTTTCCCGTTTGTACATCCTCATGATTTGACTTGTATATAGAAGTATAGAGAAGCACTCTCAAAAAAGCTGTAAGTTCTATTTCATCAGTATCAACCAACTCTATTTTTTCTTTATTATACATATCTGGCGAAAATATTTTATTGAAATCATAAACAGGGCTCTTTGACTTTGCTACATGTGAACGAATTAATGGTAGTACAATTATATTATGACGCGTACATACGTTTCTGGTTGGCTCGTTCTTACTCCACTTATACCTGTTCTTTCCATAGTAATAATTAGTCGAATTGATGCACCCTACCTAATCTTCGCTAGATATCGTTTCCGGGTCATGTTTTTCTTTATTTTGAGAAAGTTTTTCACTGTCCATTAAATGATCACTGCCTATAGAGTTTTCTTCTTTCACCTCTTCATCACTTATGTCATTATTCGCCTCATTATACTATTTTAAGCACAATTCCTCGAAATCATCGTCTAATGCGTTTACACTCTGTCGGGAATCAGCCATTTTATGGTGACCTTGTGTCTACTATATAAAAAACTCTAAAATGAGACGAAGGACGTAGCTCTCTCCATACGACAACCAAAAGAGTACTAAAGGCTACGAAGGTACACGGAATGGCCGCTTGCGACAGATTTCGGGTGGGGAATGCCGATGAGTAAACCATGGTGCGGAGTCTGTGGGACTCATGGTCACCAGTTAAGGGATATAATAATTCGTGCCTGTATTTGTTATGCGGCATTATATAGGTCTTATATCGGAGGAATTATATTGGGGATCAATCGTGTAATCCATAAACCTATACTACCATTAACCACCTACGCTGAATGTCCTCCCTGATCTCACACCTACTCAGTGACTAATTTTCCCGCCTAGTTTAGCATGCCATATGTATTTCCTGGGCCACAAGGTAGATTAGAATGACTAGCAATAACCTGTGCAGCTGCCGCTGATACAGTCCTATATCCGCATTTTACCCTTATAATGCTACTCCTTACAATAGGTACTATTAATTAGGTTATTTTACCTCTTCATTGACAACATAGTGTTGCACATAGAATGGTCAGAGTCTGAGCACTTCCGAATACAAGGATCCTGGGTTCGAATTCTACCGTGGGCAGAGTTTTTTTCTAATTAATTTAATTAATTAAAACTTAATTCTGATCCACAAATAGGTTTTCCCACTTGACTATTATTATTGGGTTCTAATTAACAGTGCTGTTACTAAAGTAGGGCAGGTAGTAACAAACGCTATACAGAATACACATTAACAAGGGAAATAATAATTAAACTGAGACTAACTAATTGGGTAGTTACGAGTAATACCTCACCAAATAAAATAAATGATGTTTACAACACATGCATTTTCCATCTAGTTATTATAGGCTTTTTTCAGTTATTTTGTACAACCTATTGTATCACCCCTGTAAATGTTTAGAGAATACACTAAATACATATATTTTCCACAAACATCTTACTCGACACATTTTTTTATATAGATATTCGTTGCCAACAAAAATAATAAAACATTAAAATTTTACACTTTTCCCCAAGTGTTATCATTAGGGTCCATTCATGAAGGTAAAATACTAATGGAGATGCCATGAGGATACGTGTTATTAAAAATGACCTTCCTGGGCATAGCTTGAATGGTATTCTAAGCAGGGTCGTATTTAATTTTAATTAAGATTTGTTTCAACAAGACCAATCCGAAATTAATCCAATTTTTTGCTCAAGTGGGATTTCTACATTATTTTTTGATCATTTTTGCGACTGAATCAGATTAGATAAATGTTGCCAATACCTCGCAAGACATGAATTATTCTATATATTGACTATCTCTAGGTTTAGTCAGATACGTTAGATAGTAACATATTTATCAATTGTGCTGCATGATATTCGGATAACATTAAATTTATGAATTATTTTAAAACAGATTTTACAAATTTTACTTTTTATTAATGTTTCATATTTCATAAGTTGTATTACATCTTCTAATGGATTTTAAAACCATTTGAATTCTTTATATTCTGAATATTTAACATTTTCTAAACATGCAGAATATGTAACTGATAAATAAAATGAAAATAATGAGTACATACCTTAGAGAATAGTCAAAATTAACAATATACCGAAAAAAGTGTACTTCAAAAAAGCAGAATTATGATTTGTCTTGTATTATAGGATGTAATCGTTATACAAGTATATTGAAACCATGTTATAAGCAACAAAATTATTTATTGAGTGTAAAACTAATGTTATTTCTAAATACTGAATGACTCTTGTACGTAAAATAAAACACAAATTACTTCCTGAACATTTATTAAAAAACATAACTATCTAACCTAAGGCAAGAGGACATGTTTCTATAGTGATCACATCTGATCCTTTCCACAATGGACTTTTTCAATACAATTTTATCTCATAGTGTGAATAATAGTAATAATAATAATCTTTATTTGCCTCAATTAAAATTACAATTTAGATTTAGAAAAAATACATGTATATAAAAAACGAGATAGGTAAATAAGTAGACACCCATATATTCATGGCAAATAGAGTGTACATTCACAAAAGCAGGCTTGTGCGTGAATGCAGTAGTTCATTTATCATGAAAAATAGATGTATTAAAATTAAATTAAAAAGTATAGGTACATTTATAAAAGGAAATGTTTGAGATTCACACAATAGAATTTTAAACAATTTAACTGTAAAATATAATATAATATAAAAGGACAATCAAAAAACAGTGTTAGTAAAATCAATTAGAATATTAATAGACATTAAATTATTAAGTTTTTTTTTTTTAAATCACGATAAGATTGACAGACTATAACATGTTTCATTTCGCGGCGAAATAAAGTTTTGCAATGTAGCAGTCGGAAAAGATAGGATCCAATTTTTTATTTTCTTTTTAAATAAACTTGCGGAGTTATTTTTTTTAAATCAGATGGTAATTGGTTATACAACTTTGGAGCCAGGTATGTAAAACTTTTTTTTCCTATAGCTTTTTTCATTTTGGGTATTACGGCAGCGCTTTCCTTATATCTAGTTGGATAGCTATGTTGGATTGACTTTAAAGTGGCTTTATCTTTATGTTGTTTTAGTAAAATCACTTTTACGTATAATTGGTAAATATTTAGCACCCCAGTTTCTTGGTAGAGCTCAATTGTAGGGTAGGTTCTGGGTTTGTGAAATAAAACTTTAAAAATACTTTTTTGAATTTTTTGTAGGTATTCGATAACAGTTTGACCGGTCGATCCCCAAGCAATAAGACCGTACGTTAGATGGATTTCGACTAATGCATAATAAAGAATTTTAAGGTAAGTTAATTTTAGGATGTTAGAAATATTTTTAAGTTTATATAGTACAAATCTTAGTTTTTTTATTAAATAGTTTATTTGATGGTCCCATCTTAAATGGGAATCAAGGAAAATTCCGAGATAAAGAACTTAAACATTATTCAGATATATAAAAGATGTATTTTATAATGTACAGATAATATTGACTTATAGGCAAATATTATTGTTCAAATTTTTTAATGATAATTGTTATATATGTAGCAAAATTATTTATAAAATTGCTAGCAAATGAGTTTATTTTTAAATATTAAAGAGCAACCATAAATGTAAGTAAATATGATTATACTACAGCACTATATTTATCATTTAATTTTATTATAAAGTTAAAGTTTGCTATTTAAGTTTTATTATAAAGTTAAATTTAGTTATTTAAATGTTATTCTAGTTTTTATTCGGACCCCCGTGCTATCACCCTTATCCGTCTGTAGCCTGGCGGCACATAGTAACTAAACAGTAATTTAATGTCGGAACAGCATTCTTTATTATCTGATTATAAATTCACTTTTATCTAAAAATTGGTCCTAAAAATAAATTAAACATAACATAATATTAATTTGGTCTAAGCCTCAAATGCTATTTTTCCACAAATTCAGATAACATTTTAAGATATCGTCTTTTGAAAATAGTAATTAACTATGATATATTTAAATTTGTTTCATGGAGAGAAAAGTTGGAAGCGGGGGGGGGGAGGGCTTTTGAAATGATTCAAACGGCTAATTTCTAGGAAATAAAAATACAGGGGTTCTTGAGAATGTTATGAGGCGGAAATTAATTTGAACTAAACATTTTGAAATTAAAAAAAGAAAATTAACTTCAATTAAACATTTAAAAATTAAATTAATGTAAAATTTTGTGACTTCGTCACAAGTTATTTGTCGGTTCTAAAGGGGATTAAAATAGAAGATTTTAATTATTAATAAAATACAAAAAAAATAAACGGACGTATCTACAATCCTCGTACCGTGTAAATTTCAACAGACCAATTATAAACAGTTTTTAAAACAAAATAATTATCCGCCTTTTCCCGCATTACAAATAAAATTATTCAGACTAATGTAACATGAAAAATTGTTTGACAGTCATATTCATATTCTTTCACTTAATTAGGTAATTGTAATTGGTTATTGTGACGACAAGTGTGTTTAAACAAATTAATTGTTTAGCTTTATTCATACAAGTAATTAGAAATGTTAAACATGTTAAATGAATAGTTAAAACAGAGTCGGACTGGTACGTTTATTTTCTTTTACCATAACTGATAATCATTAATGTGTTTGCAATTATCTAGTTGTTGTTGAAATAAAAGATACAAATATAGCCTAAATAAAAGAGGAGTGCAGTTAAAGTGGGGATATAAGCACTGAAGGATGATGTATAAATAAAATGTCTATCTCTTGAACCTGTACTATGTTCTGCAAATTAAATTACTGCACTAGACTATATATAATATATTTAAGATATCTCGTCATACGAGTGAATGTAGCAAATCGTCACTATATGTATCTATTTTTACTGTAGCACTAAAATAATGTGTTTGTTATTAAACGTGTCCCTTTCGTTATTAAAGTGGACTGTAATGTATTTATTGTTACTTGAAATAATTTAAAATGCTACTCGACTTTGCTAACTTAATTAAATTTTAAAGATACGATACAGAAATACAAAATAAACCATCAATGAACAATGAACAATGATGGTGGAATTCATAATCGCAATCGCACTGCTAGGAAACCCGGCGCTGCTCTCAACTCAAATCTTGCAAGCGGTATTTTCAAGTGATATATAAAAATACAGAGTTTACATAATTTTTATAAAGTGCAAATGAGGCGGAACTATAATGCATTTAATTTAATCAATTGATTCTACCTTCTTTGGCTTTCCTGACCCTTATATTCAACCCTTTAAGGACCTCTCATTGCGCTGGGTGGCTAAATAAGCAGGAATCTTAGTAACCGTCACAATAAAGTACAATAAAACCCGTAATATTTGTTCTCTGTCACCGTAAAGCTGATATACACTATTAACAGGGACAACCCAGCGAGACGTGTAACTCAATGTATTTTTTTGTTCGGTAAAAGTTGTTTGGGCGATCGTAACCACAACCAGTCTATGATGGCGCCACTAGTCAATAGCGGAAAAATTAAAAATACTTTAGGGCGGGAAATTCAAGCATGGATTCAGAAATAAATATTTTTCTATACAAATTTACAGGAGCAACAAAAACTATTGTTTCACTGAGTATTAAAAAATATAAAAGCTTCCAATAACATAAAAATTTTTATCATATAAATAATCATTTTACTAAAGGAAGTTTTAATTAGTTTAATATAAGCAGTGAACATAGTTTTTATTACTCTTGTAAATTTCGCTAAAAAAAACTTGAAAATTTTATTGACTATTAAGTGTATAAACTTGGAAAAATAATACACCAAACTCTTTTGCTATAAATTATATTTTTGTAAGGTACAGAAAAACAGTCTACAATTGCTACATTTAGAAAGTACCTCGTATCATTTTGTGACAAATTACAAAGAAAGTCACAGTTATATATTCATAATATATTTAAAAAACAATGCAACAAATATTTTATAAAGTATAGAGTATATCGATACCTTTTTGCCAGACTATCATAAGTGCCATTTGAACAAATGTCGCTTACGTTGGTCTGGAGAAAGGTATCGATATGTTATGACTGTTTATTTTAATAGAAACCAGGGAAACGAAATAAACACACACATACACTCACACAAATATATAAGGCCCGAGTCGAGTAAGTTTCCATCCTGTAAACTGGATCGAAACCTGCTAGACTCATTCCGTACACCCCCCTGCCAACTACTCTTGGGGGCATCAAGATCAATAGATTTATATGCCATGCCTTCTACAAGGGAATGAAGGATGACATACTATCATCATTTAAACAAGACGTTGCTGAAGGCTTGTCCCTATTATGTCGTCTGTTTATGTATCTTGTGCGTGTGCATTCCTGTTGTTTCCCCAGTCATGTAAAAGTTTTCCTAGTCTCCTAATTTGGTGACTAGGTGGACCTTCTCCGACTAGTTGTCTAATATATTCGATCTGCTCTGCAGCAGGAGGTACTTTTCAAACATAGCAAATAATAATATTAATAATAAACACTATTTAAAAATGAATACATTTTTGTACTTTTTTTGCCGTTGTCCCTTACCAGGGTATACCTATTTTCCATACTCCCTTACGATGTTTGAATGAATTTAACATTTCACCCATGAAAAAACCTAATTTCGAATTTAACTTTTTCAATTTCATTTGAAACAATTGGTATATTACAATTTATTATCAAGGAAATCTTCTAATAAAGTTATAGCAGATCTTACTTAAACTACTGGTTTTTCTGCAGGATAAATTAACTTTTCTTGAGATTGATCTCTCTCTAAAATCCAAAACCGACCTCATGTCTCCAAATTTATTTTCCAATGCATTCTCATTTAAAATTCTTTCCTTCTGTGATTCAATTTTTTTTCCTTCGTTTAAATGACCAAAATCTTCTAATAGCCACTAAAGTGGCTATTGGAGGTAGGTTGTGCAGACCACCCTACACCGCGTTTAGGTGCAGTTTGCCTACACCTTGGAATTGGAAGGGAGTGGATGTGCGCGTGTGCGAGATCGAGACTGGTTGGTGACGGTGACCGGCTGAGGTTGGCTTTTCTTTTGGTTATGTCGATTTTCGTTTCGTTTCGTGTAAAACTAAAACCTTGTTTAGAAAATTAACAATTAATATTAGTTTTAAGAATATTGTTGAGTTAATATTAGTTTGTTTTGGTGTTCTTTGGTGACTTGTCACGTAAGTACCTGGCCAGGGGTAATATTGTATGCATTTTTGAGGTTATTTTATCATTAAAAGTTGATAACATTTGCTTGTGTGTATCTGAATGTCGTATCATTTCACCCTTAATCTGAAGAACCTTCTTTTTAATACGTACAAGGTGTATGTAAGAGATAGCCAATCTCTAATCATTTCAAAAGTCCTTTGCCAATACTACATGTGCAGAGATTTTTTACTCAGCATACATTTTACTTTTTTTCTAGTAGGTGGGAACTTTGTGCTGCCATTAAAGCTGTCGAGACACTCATCTAACTACTTAATGAACAAAAGTAGCTGTAACAATGGATCTCTGTTCCAATTCACCTAAAATAATTATAGCCATTTTGTAATATATTATTAAACACACACATTATACATTGGTTTTCTTAATAAATTGGAAATTACTTACCTCTAGAAAGAAACATGTACAAAACGCGAGTTTAGTTCCAGAAATTGCTTCATGCAAAAAATAATATGCGAAAATAAACATTCCCCCCCAAAGAAAATTAATTAAACAACATTAAAATGCACACGTTAATAACAACATTGCCAGTTGTCAGTTTTAATCTATACGTCGACGTCAAAAAATCAGCAACATCAGCAACCTCTAAGATTGGTGTTAGTTTTATTGGAAAGAGATAAATATATTTAAAGATCAATGTAAAAGAGAAAGAAAGTCATATATGTAATTTAAATGGACCACCGAACAAATTTTCCTATTAAGTTACACGTCTCTGTTGTCTCTGCCATTAATCTGAATATAAAAAATGGATAGCTTATTACCTTACCTGCGCCAGTACGATTTAATAAAATCATGTGCGGTCGAGGGTAAACTGGGCGCCTCTCAAATTAATGAAAATTTGACATATGTACAATTTGCTCATGATATCTTTGATATCTTTAATAATGAAGAGAGATACACTTATTTCAAGGAAACTGTTAATAATTTTTTTGATGTAGCTGAGTTCTTAAAATAATTCTTTAGCAGTAACGTGTAGCCTGTAATAATATGCTTAAAAGTGTAAAATTAAAAAATTGAAAAACCATTTATCAAAACGTTTTAAAAATAAAATTATAATGCGTGTCATATTCTACTTTATCCAGGCAAAATAGATGGAGTCCCACCCTGAAATCCAACGTTAATTAGATATTCTCTATACATACAATAATTTTGTGAAAAAATATTGAAACATCCTACGCATGTGTCAGTCTTTGAAAGTAATAATAAACACTATACGAGTATATGTTTCCCAAGTTCTGCCATTAAAAGTACTTTTAGATTGTTTACAAAATTATAAATTAACTCAAATCTAATGAATATCAAAGTCGAATGAATATTAAAACCACTCCTTAAAGGTAAATGATTGATATTTTAATAAACAATAGGAAAAGGTCATAGTTTATGGATTCTATAATAGAAAATTAGTGTTAGCGGCATGGGCGAAGTTATGTCATCAGATCTGGGGGGGCTAAAGCCCTAACCCTAGTCATATAATATATAATAGTTCTAGAGGTATACCTACTTAAGTTAAGTAAAAAAATTGTGGCGAATCTATGAAAATGGATAAAATATCATATATCGATTCTAAACAAAGTTTTGCAAAATTTCAATATTGTGAATTTGTAGATATCCATTTATGGTAAAAAACTAAATTTTACGACTTGTACTTGGAAAATAATGAATACTTCAGTTTTGATTTTGACATTAACACCATATAGATTGCAATTTGCTGGGGACTTTTTCGCAGATTTCATTTTTAGCATAAACACTATCACATACTATAAGAAATAAACAAATTTAAAGCTAAAAAGTAAGAAAAACTCGAATTGTAATTGATACAAATTAAAATGTAAACAATGAACTCGTTGCCAAATGATGAACTGATTTTAAAACAAAATTAATAAATGAACTGAAATAAAAAAAAATTAATATAATAAATCGGTTTTATAAAAAAGTCCTTAAATAAATATAGAGTATGATTACATATTACTATACACAAATTTTGATTCTTAAATAAAAGGTCTTATCCACTTCTTCAAGAGCTAAAATCCGACGAAGTAGCGAAATTTTGCTACTTCTGGCAACACTGAACGATATCCTACTTATAGGGACCTTTTACAAATTTCCTCCAGAGGGCGTATCACTTAGCTTGAATCGCGAATAAAGATCCTTCCAATTATATCTTCTCAAGGAAGTGTAGCATTTGGAGTGGTTTCAAGTTAGGTAAATCTCCCTCTTCTATTTGATATGCTCCTAGGTATAGTGCCCTTGGATTCTGAAGTGTTCCCCATTTAGTCAGAATGTGAATGAAGATTTTTTCCTCCTCCTCACAAAATCTGCACTATCTTCTACTAATCTCAGTTTACTAAGGTGTCATTTTAGTTGGCAATGTCCAGTAAGGATCCCTGTTACAAGTGTTCTCACTACTAGAAAAATGTATATTATGATAACAGCTTAAAATACAATCTGGCTAATGTGGAACACCCCGAAAGCCTTGCCAGACTCGTCTAATGACCGTCAGGCGCGGTAAATTCGGCACGTTCGATTACTATTCCTCTCCTCGTTTAACTACCTGGCTTGTCAGGTCCGACCGAAATACGGTTTTATAACCGAAACAGAAACCAAATTTCGGCTCCTTTTTTAGTTTCGGCCGAAACAGGAACAAGAACTTTCTTTTAAGGCTTATTGAAATTTGCAATATCTCATTGTAATCCTTGTTTTAGACTAATTAACTCGTATTATAAATTTTAGCTACATTTACTTATTACCTGTTTATTTATGTGATCAAAAGAAGCCATTAATAAATTTATTGACATGTTCACTTGAAACAAAGCAGAGAAGTTTGTGTGTACGTGCACTGTGTAGGAATGGCACCCGGCACAGTCGCCATTGTGCTGGACACAACCAATTGTGATACGAAAACTTTTAAAAGTAGTTTCGCTGTCGGCTGCAGTTTCGGTCAGTTTTCCGCCGAAACCGAAACTGTAGTCGAAACTATTATTTAAAGCCAAAGTTAGCCGAAACCGTAACCGAACCTTCGGTCGGACACTACTTGTGAGTCTGGCAGGCCTCCGTAATTGTAATCGTCAGCCAGACGTGTATTTTCACTTACGAATATTTTGAAATTTATCCTAAGTAGATGGATAAAGTTCTTAAAATATGCGTGAGTGTGCAAAAATTTACTGATAATAATTTAGGCACGTTTTTGGTATTGGGTAAGAAAGTTTTACACCAAAATATCCAAATTTCAAAACTTGACAGACATGCATTAAAACGACTAAAATCAAATTTTCAAAGGTAGCCATACCACAGAATAAAAAACATATGTTTTATATGCTGTGGCCATACCATGACCATTTATCATATTTGAAGTCGTTTAGTTGACGCAAAAAACCTAATTATTATTTTACATAAAATAAATGTAGTGTATTTCTACCTAGTTATAATTGGTATTAAATAAAATATTAACCACTGAAATGGCAAATTTTTTATATGCATGAAAGAGCTGCTCAACTGTCAAAAAAGTTTTCAGTATAATTTCGTTAAGGGTACCCACCAAAAGAAAAATTTCCGGAAATTTTTCTGGTTGTCATGAAAGTGTTTTGAAATAACAGCAGTTGATTGGCTATAAAATGGAGGTGTAAAATTATAATTTAATCTATCACGTGACACATTTTCAAACCCGGGAAAATAAAAGCAAAAATATTATATTTTTTCCATTTAGAAGATATTACCAGACTCATTAGCCAATTTCGTAAATCAGCCAGACTTATTATTATAAACAGTTCATGATTGTATCAATTTATATGCTCAATTTTCTGCCACACTCACTTTCCACTATCTGAGATAATCCAAACTGCTATTTTGATAAGCTTTATGTTCTAGTTTAGTAAATATAAAATAGTTATGACTGGGAAAATAAGTGTCAGACTCAAAAATTTTGTTTTTTGTCACTAAGAGAACAGTTTATTTTTCATATACACCGACTGGAAAAATGAATACGAAAAAAATTTACTGCCTCCTGAACTAAATATAAAATTGCAGAATAAATCAAATGGCACGATTCTTTTTATTTTTTAATTTCTGTTCTGAAATCTGAAATGTTTAGGTGGATGTGTGATAAATGTTCGAATTATTTTGGGGGGGGGGCTAATTTGATTTTTGGGGGGGCTTAGCCCCCCCAAGCCCCCCCTTAACTTCGCCCATGGTTAGCGGTACTTCGAAAACTGCACAATTTCTACTATTATACCTCAGCCATTATTTAAAGTAAGAGTAGTAAAGTTTTCATTCGTGTAATAATCATCTCCGTTATGGACAATTCAATTCATTATTAATACATTTTTAAAATTATAATGAAAAATAAATAAAAATTGAAACGTAATGGAAGATATAAAAATACAAAACAATTATTAGTAGTCTAATATTCAGAACCATTTAATGGTATAGCATGTATTTCAAATTTATATTATAAATCTTCTTACACTGAGTATGAAAATACTTGTTTTAATAGATAATTAAATGTCCTTAATAGTCTTAGCTGTGTCTTCTCTAGAGTCCTTGGCATCCTATTAAAAATATCGTTGTTTTTACTTAAAATATTTTTACTATATTCCAACTAATTTAAGCTTTTAAATTATTAACTTTAATAATAAGTGTAAAGGTTAAAGAAAAGGTCCTTTATATCTTACAAGTCAATTTATTGGCGACCGGTTTCGAAGTTGTCACTTCATCATCAGGCACACCTAAATGGAATGTCAAGGAGTCAGTTGTAATAAAAACAATTATAAGGATGAACGGACTTTAACATATACAAAATAAAGAAAAAACACAAAAGAAAGTTAAACAATAACCTTGACTCACCTTGACTAATTCCATAAAGGAAGCGCTACAAAAAGTTTAACAGAACGAGTTAAAAAAGTCATGTGTAATAAGTATTTTTTAAAAAAATTTTTTAATGTAGGTTAGGTTAAACCACCAGATGTCTTTTTGAATAAAATAATTAATTAAAACACATTTAAGACAATTATTAACTAAACAACACAAAATAGTTTTACAAGCACAAACAGTTTAAAAAATTTTTAAGGAAATAATGTTAATTACTGAAAGTAAAAAAGTAAAAATTATCAGACTGTCAAGACATCTATCTAGATTTTTAACGAATCAATGCAGTAAACTGTAAATTTTAAATTAGCGGATAAATAATGTACTAACGGAGGTGTTATTTACTGAAAGTGAGTATAGGTGGCGATGACAAAATTTATTGAAAGTAAAATATATTAAATTGAGAATGAGAAAACAAAAAAATTTTTTTTTATACTAACAAGAAAATTAGAACACTAAACAAGAAAATATGAAAATTCATATGTAAAAAGGGAAATTTGAAGCAGATAATCAAAAAGAAAATTACTGTTACTGTTACTATTTTGTGTTGTTTAGTTAATAATTGTCTTAAATGTGTTTCAATTAATTATTTTATTCAAAAAGACATCTGGTGGTTTAACCTAACCTACATTAAAAAATTTTTTTAAAAAATACTTATTACACATGACTTTTTTAACTCGTTCTGTTAAACTTTTTGTAGCGCTTCCTTTATGGAATTAGTCAAGGTGAGTCAAGGTTATTGTTTAACTTTCTTTTGTGTTTTTTCTTTATTTTGTATATGTTAAAGTCCGTTCATCCTTATAATTGTTTTTATTACAACTGACTCCTTGACATTCCATTTAGGTGTGCCTGATGATGAAGTGACAACTTCGAAACCGGTCGCCAATAAATTGACTTGTGAGATATAAAGGACCTTTTCTTTAACCTTTACACTTAATCCCTACTACTCACATATGGCTACCCTCACTCCAAATCATACTGCCAGTCCAGCAACTTTAGCCAGTAGCTACAAATCGTTTGCCATGAAGAGAATGAAAGTCAACTGTAATATTTACTTCAATAACCGTTGCCTACAAGAAAATTTGACACCTAGATTTTTAACTATCAAGATTAATAGGGAGCAGATCACCCCTGGTAGTAGAAGATGCCTTTCCAGATTGAAGTCACAAATGCTGAAGGATGAAATCAGATTACAATACAGGAAATTGTACTATTTGGATATTAGGTTAAAATCTATGTACGATTTACTGAAAGAGGTATGGCCCTTTATAGTGTTGAATAACTTTTTACATGACTTAGATACTTTAATTAATTTCCAACACACTAATAAGATGAGAACACTAAACAAGAAATTACAAGCTCTTAAGACTATTAAACCTAATCAATCACAGTCCATACATGACCATTTTGTTAATTTCCATACACCTCTCATAAATTATTCTGATTGTGTTTTTACTGTTGAAGAAGTTGAGTTACTTAAAAAAGGTATTAAGTTCAATCCTTTAATTAAAAACAATAATTCTTATAAAAACAATTTAGAACTATTAGCGGTTGAAACAGAATCAATTTTACAAAACTTTGATTTAGCTAATAAAGACTTGCTTAGAAATGATGTAATCAATTTGCTTAAAAAAGAAAAAGAAAATATTAATTTGCCTAACAATACTTTGACCTCAGGTTCTTACAATGATAAATTAATTAAAAGCATCTCTATAAAAATCAAAAACAACGATTTAATATTAACCAAAGCTGACAAAGGTAATTGTCTCATTGTAATGAACAGATTTGATTATCTTTCTAAAGTTTACAACTTCTTAAATACTAACGATTTTACAACTATCAATAACCCACTAAATAAATTTAACACTAAATTTAAGAACGTTCTTAAGAATAGTAAGTGTCTGATAACTCCTACTCTTTTCAATAAATTCAAGCCTGATCATAAACTTATTCCTCGATTATACGGTCTCTTAAAAATACATAAGTCGGATGTTTATGATGAAATGCCAATAAGGCCTGTGGTGTCCTTCGTCAATTCCCCAACATATTACACCTCAAAATGGCTTAATGATATTCTTAAAGAACACTACAAGGATTATTTTGTTCATACAGTAAAGAACAGTGTACAATTGATAGAAAAAATCAAAGATGTTCATGTCACTGACACAGATTACTTAGTTTCGTTAGATGTATCTAATCTTTTTACTAATGTACCTATCCCAGAGGTTTTAGAATACATCAAATCTTACTTGTCTTTATCTACCTTACCAGATGTAGAACTGTTGGAACTTATGAACTTATTAACAATTAGTCTTGAACAAAACTTCTTCCTCTTTAATAATGAAATTTTTACACAGACAACAGGATTAGCTATGGGTTCGCCTTTATCTCCTATACTTGCAGACATCTTTATGCATAATTTTGAGAAAAACAATATATTAAACAACAATCCTTTTTGCTCAGCTATTAAATTCTATCATAGATATGTTGATGACATACTGATACTATGGACTGGTGATCTGGATAAGTTAAATAACTTCCTAAATTATATAAACACCATACATAGTAACATCAAATTTACATTAGAGATAGAAAACAACAAATCTATCAACTTCCTTGATTTAACTATATCCCATTGTACAGATCTTAAGTTGGAATTTAACATATTTAGAAAACCTACTCACACAGGGGTTGTTATTGATAATTTATCCAATCACCCAGTTACACATAAGTTAGCAGCTTTTAATTGTTACTTGGAACGTCTTCTGAAAGTACCACTATCAGTAGATAACTTTAATAAAGAACTCAATGTTATCAAACAAATTGCTAATAGTCACAATTATGATCAGAACTTAATAGATAAAATGCTTCATAGAAAACAGAATAAACGTAATCAGAACAATAGTTACATAATTGACCCCCTTCCCAATATTGAAGCAGATAATCGTAAGTATGTTTCACTTACTTTTATTGGAAAATTCTCATATCGTATAGCCAACTTGTTCAAAGATTCCTTCAGAATTAGCTTTAGAACGTCCAACTCGATCAGTAGCCTGTTTGTTAGGAATAAGGATAAGATTGATCCTATGGATCAGTCTGGTGTTTATAAACTAACTTGTTTGAACTGTCCATGCTCATATGTGGGAAGGACCTTTCGTAATTTTAAAATACGCCTGAAAGAGCACACACGCTGTCTTAACACTAACACTACTGGTTTTTCTCACTTTGCTGCTCATTTGTTAGACACTGGTCACGATTTTGATTCTAGCATTGGCTTCGACATTTTGCATATGACTTCTAATAAATTCCTTCTGAATAACTTTGAGAACCTGGAAATTTTAAAAAATATTAAATCTGGCCCCTCCTGCTCTCTGAATGCACAAATTCAATTTATTAGTACCCCAACGTTCTCTGCGCTTATTTAAATTATTTTCAGACTTTTACCCCCACTCATTTGATCTTCAGTCAGTTACTTACCACAATTAACTCTCCCAATTTAGATTTTCTTTCCATTAATTTTTGCCCATTCGCATCTTATTAAAAAATTTTTTTAGCTTATTCAAATTCTCCCACGTGGTTGTCATACGCCAAAATTTGACTTTTCTTTTTTGACATTCGTACTGTCAACCTATTTTCCGTTTCCTGTAACAGTAATTTTCTTTTTGATTATCTGCTTCAAATTTCCCTTTTTACATATGAATTTTCATATTTTCTTGTTTAGTGTTCTAATTTTCTTAGTATAAAAAAAATTTTTTTTGTTTTCTCATTCTCAATTTAATATATTTTACTTTCAATAAATTTTGTCATCGCCACCTTTACTCACTTTCAGTAAATAACACCTCCGTTAGTACACTATTTATCCGCTAATTTAAAATTTACAGTTTACTGCATTGATTCGTTAAAAATCTAGATAGATGTCTTGACAGTCTGATAATTTTTACTTTTTTACTTTTTACTTTTTACTTTCAGTAATTAACATTATTTCCTTAAAAATTTTTTAAACTGTTTGTGCTTGTAAAACTATTTTGTGTTGTTTAGTTAATAATTGTCTTAAATGTGTTTTAATTAATTATTTTATTCAAAAAGACATCTGGTGGTTTAACCTAACTACATTAAAAATTTTTTTAAAAAAATACTTATTACACATGACTTTTTTAACTCGTTCTGTTAAACTTTTTGTAGCGCTTCCTTTATGGAATTAGTCAAGGTGAGTCAAGGTTATTGTTTAACTTTCTTTTGTGTTTTTTCTTTATTTTGTATATGTTAAAGTCCGTTCATCCTTATAATTGTTTTTATTACAACTGACTCCTTGACATTCCATTTAGGTGTGCCTGATGATGAAGTGACAACTTCGAAACCGGTCGCCAATAAATTGACTTGTGAGATATAAAGGACCTTTTCTTTAACCTTTACACTTAATCCCTACTACTCACATATGGCTACCCTCACTCCAAAACTTTAATAATAAATTTATATTTATTAACTTCTAGTTTTTCGTTAGATATTGTATTTTCATTGGCTGATTTATTTGTCATTTGTCATAGATAAAACTCACAATTTTTTGGTTATATTGCATTAAGAATAATAAGAATAATTTTAACACGCTTAAACACTTTTTTATTAGATCCCTTAAAATATGTCTTAAGGGAACCCCGATATATCCTTGTACTATAGATATTGAAAATTTCATGATAAGTTGATGTTATTTTATTCGAAAGTGTAAACAATAATTAGTAGACCTGTGGAATCAGAAATTTTAATTTTTTTTAACTTTGAAAAACCGGTTACTAAAGAAATTATAGAAAATTTTTACAAAAGTGTCTCATCAGGACTTCACGTGTATCACGAAAACGAAACGTTTTCGGACCTATGTTTATATGAACTTTTACTTCTATTTTAGGATGTAGATTACGCTGTTAAAATATGACCGTCTAATTTCAGGACACCCTGTATATATAGATCTTACGTGGATTAATCACCCTTAGTAAGGCATACTTAAGTACTCAACATTAATTTCAAAAATTAAATAATAGGTATATTAAGTTGCATTTTAAAACCCTTTCAAAAAGCATAAAATATGACTCATTTTAAGGTTCAAACTTGTTTGATCCCTCTTTGATTCAGTATACATTAAAACTATCCCTCGCGTAGCTTTCTGGTAATTCGCACCTTCATGGAAAAGTGCAGGAGATGGGAGAAAACCGTAAAAACCGGTCGTATTTTCCGTGGATCCCAATTTATCCCCATAGTTGTGTGAAAATGGCGGTACGTGTCGAAGAATAGTCGAGGGCCCCGGAGTTTGATGGTCCCGGACTCGATAAATGTTAATACCTCAATATGCAGTATATTTACCAAGGGTATCGAGGGAATGAAAGGGAGAGAAAGCCGATCATCGTCCCTAGACTTCATTTTCGCATAGCGAGATGACTTTTTCACAGTATTGTTACTTTTAATGTTTGTGAAAGAATCTGACAATGGAGCAGTTTTACCGTGTGACAAAAGTAACAATAATATTAGGCCACTCCCTACAATTTACTTTTTCACTCAACTATTAGTATCTGAGAATTTACAATTTGTATTAATCGAGTGGGTAGAGTTTTTATAAAGTTCTTATAAAGTCAAAGATTTTTATTACGATAGTCAGGAGGAATCTAAAATGTTGGAAAAATAAGTCTTGGTAAACGACTAAAGTTATTATTCATGCTGCACTCGATCATGATTGGATTTAAAAAATTAAATTCATTACCAATGTAACATATCAATGATTTGTGGAAAATGTCAATAAGGATTTTGTCAGAAAGGTAACGAAAAATGGACAAAAATTATTTTAGTTGTTGAAATATACGTTTAAAATACAGAATCGACTTCATCTTACTTCTGTATATTGTTAAGTAACCTTTCCAAATACCTCGCGAGGTGATAATTTTTTAAGAACATTTTTTTCTTTTCTTAAAAATTATACAAATTTCCAAAGAAACAACAAAATTTTCTAAAATTCTCGCTTCTTGTGGTATTACCCTTAACGATTTCTTCAAGAATTTATTAATTTTATTCCAATTTCTATTTGGGACAATTAAAATGAAAAAAAATATTTTTTTTTAAAAATTTTGGTGTCAGTTTTCTTTGAAACTTCCTAAACGTCACATACGTACGAATTTTGAGATATTTAGAAGATATTTTCGAGATAATTTTGGGATAATTTTGAGAAAATATTGAGATAAATTTGAGATAATTTTGAGATAATTTTGAGATAATTTTGAGATAATTTTGAGATAATTTTGAGATAATTTTGAGATAATTTTGAGATAATTTTGAGATAATTTTGAGATAATTTTGAGATAATTTTGTGATAATTTTGAGATAATTTTGAGATAATATTGAGATATTTTTTAGTTAATTTTGGGAAATTTTTGAGATATTTTTGAAAAACTTTTAGATATTTTTGAAGTATCATACATATTTTTCATACTTCTTTCTATACAATATCTTGTGGATGCCATCAAAATGAGTGTAATGCAATAATCTAGATAGTGTTAGCTCAAACGCTTACCGAGATATGTAGATATTTGTAAGCTGGAAGGTTTGGTTTTTGGAGCCAAAATTCAACCAAAATTTGTTCTAATTACTAATTTCTCCGGAGTTTCTCTGTGTATGCTCCGGTGGCCCAATTAATAAGGTAAAGAGGACTTAACTCGAAGATCCGTTTCGATCCTTGGTGGAGACAAATTTTTCAGTTCCTTTTTATTAATTTTTCTTTGGTTGGTTTTCACTCTAGTTTCGTAGATGGAATTATGGTGTCTATTTTCATATTTCCAAATTGCACACATTAGTTTTCTAATCATTAACAGATTCTCTCTTCCCTTGCACAACAATGTATAAATGTTTAACACTTGAAGAATTTAGTCAAAATCTCAGATTAAAAAAAAAAAAAGAAAACGAAATAGCTATATTCAATTAAATACGATGTGAGCGAAAAGATTAAACCAATCGTGGTACAAACATAATCTTTTTCTGAAATATACAAAATTTAGGGGGAGGGGATTCCAATTCGAATGAAATTTTAATTGCAATGTTTTAATAATTACTGAAGCACCGTACCTATGGGGCATTAGTATTGTCGATAAAAAAATTGCTATGCTCCCTATTTTTGACACTTTTGTCTATTCTAAATTGGAAAACGCCTAAACTTTTTTCGTCTGTACTTATGCTTGTATGCTCGCCGACACGATAATTTCGTGGTTTCGGGGAATAACGGATAAGTCATTTTGGGGTCAAAACGAGATAAATATATTTCTCTGTACAACTTTTCAAATAAAAGTTTGGTAAAATTCGTTGAACTGTACATCAAAAGTTCAACCTAGCATAATAATTTGAAATCTATATGAATTCATACCTATTTAAAATCAGCACTTCAACTTCAAACAATAATTATCCTGAAAAGTAAAAAAAAAATGAATCGGTAACGTGTGGAGGGTGGGTTACCCCCACGGAACTTAGGCCTCACTAGGCCCATTATGCATCCTCCCAAGATGATAGACACCTCCTAGCTCGTGAGCCAGCCTACAGATTTAATGTAGTTGACAACGTCGCCAAGAGGTGCTTCTATTATATCGGCCGGTGTTAGCCGATACTCGCCGAAGAGAAATCTCCTAATAAATGAGAGGGTCGAGAAATCCTAGAGAATATGCTTGATGGTCTCATCTTCTTGATCGCACCCTTTGCAGATTGCGGATTCTGACAGCCCCATGATATGGAGATGCTTCCGTACTGGACAGTGACCAGTCAGAATGCCTGTGACTAGGCGCAGATTCTGTCTAGTCATAGTCATTGTTTGCTGCAATGTTGTCAGGATAACTTTAAAGCTCCCTAGCAACTCTGCAGTTTCTTGTTTCATCCCATTTGGACTTATCCCCTTATTTCCTGAAATCATCGAATTCTGAAATGAAAACTTGCTGTTTTGATTCTTTTTATTTTTTATTCTATTGATTTTTAGAAATTTCTGTCTAACTTTAGTGCTTTTAATAATAATGTTTTTAAAATACAATGCATTTCTTATCGAGCTTATTTTATACACTTCCACAAGTTTTATGATATTTCTATATTGCTGTCACTCTTAAATTATTTAAAAAATTTTGAACGTCTTTAATAAATTTTTTATTAGTGTAGATATTTATTGAAAGTGAAAGTAATGAGAAAAAAGGTAATTTTAAAATGGAATAAATGTGGATCTTATGCGAATAACATATAGTATGGGGAAGTATCAATAATTTTTGCACGACTTTTAACCAACTCCAGAATGGAACTATTATTTGAATTTGGTATAGTAAAGGGACTCTATATTATTTTCATATTAGTAGTCTTACGGGGTAACGAACCCAAATATATTTAAACAAGCTAGATTAAAGGATAAAGGAGCCAAATAGTTTTTCTTGGATAGGGTTAAAGGGTTCAAATATTTTTACAGAGATAGGCGTAATTGATAAAGGAACCAAATATTTGGTATGAGAAGTTAAAGGGATAAAGGGACCAAATATTTTTACATAGACAGGCTTAAGGTAAAAATAACCAAATATATTTTCCTCGGATTTTTTCTTGTATAGGTACTCTTACTTTAAGAAGACCACATGTTTATTTTCATAACTCATATTGTATAAAATGTATTACTTAAAAGTATTAAAAGTATGTATAATATCTTTTGAGCTTTGTCTTTTCAAGTAATAGTATTGCTAAAGTACCATTCTACGAAATATAATTGACCGTAACAATACGAAACAATTAAGCAAATCTTGAGATTAAAGCAAGTTTTTGTATGACTTAACGCGCAATAAAGCAGGAACATTAACATCTCGATGACGGCTCCATCTGTGATTTAATGCCCGAAATCAAACATCAAACGAACTTCTTCGTCCCAAACCAAGTGCCAGCCGTTGAAAATTTATTGGTATTATCTGAATATCTAATGACAGCGCTTCAAGAATGTTTTATAGTACATCTGTGTCATATTTCTGAATTTAAACGTGACAAACGGTCGCGGGACCAACACAATGCTCGTTTTTAATTATAATTTTCTTTGATAGATTTACGAGGAAGAGTGTTTGTCGGTTTGTTGGACGCGGAAATGTTAATGCGGGATTCATAAATAGATTCGAAATAATGTCATTCCAACATCATTTTCAGTGGTGGAGGAGTTTATTAACCCCTATACATGGGCGTTACATAAATTAGCCTATGTTGTTCGCAAGGTGGCTAGTTCGAATGACTTAATTAAAATGAGTAACTAGTTGAACCAGCAGTTCTTTACAAGTCATCATACCAAAATTACGTTTGAGGCCCTCTGGTTGGATCATGTCAATTGCTTTAAGTTCCAATAACGTACATTTTATTTTTCTCAAAAAACAGATTATTGTTGATTTTAATAAATATCTATCTATTGATTTACTGTATTTTTTTAGTAGGCAATCTTAAGATATTGGTTGATATTTGGACGTTTTGTAATTATTTGTGCCACTTTCTGGAAAAGAATATGATAAAATAGCATGAATTTTCCAATTATATAGAGCAGTGTTTCTCAAAGTGGGCTCCGCGGAGCCCTGGGGCTTCGCAAAGCCTCTGTGGGGGCTCCACGAAAATAATAGTCATAATTAAAAAATTACTAAAGGCGTACTATAAGAAAGTTCGTCACAAAAGGGAGGACCTGGTTTAAGGAGCTTTTTTTAAGAAAGGATCTGATTTTGCTTGAGGACTTTTTTTTTTAGAAATGACCCGGGGTGGCAAAGTAAAATAAAACTATCTAAACCAATATAAAGTTTAAAAAATCTATTTTACATTGCAAATCAAGTTAAAATTGTTCATAAAGTGTATATTTTCTGGTCGGTCTTTAAAAATATCATTTATGTATTAAGGGCGGAAAGTGCTACTTTGCCGTTTAAATTAAAAAGTTGCCGTGCGATGCACAGCGGAGTGCGGTATTTTATCGTAAGCGGCAAATAGCTTTCCGCTCGAATTGCACACAATATTTTTTCTACAATCACACGATATTAGAAGTATATACTTTATTTTGCCGAACTCAAATCTTACTATGGTAATTTGACAGACACGGCTAACTTGACTAGCAAACGAAAAGAATGTTGTATATATTGTGTTGTCTGCTTACTCTAGGATTCATTTTAATCGCAAATTAATGGCTCATAAACGGTTTTAAGTTTTATTTAATTTTACAAAACAAAAAATCAAATTTAAAAAAAAAATAACTGGTGAGTATTGAACTAAAGACCATCAGGTTCTTTTAAATTACTGATAAGCTTTATAATAACAACCTTTCTAATGAAATTTTCTAATGAAAATAGACATGTGCAAAAAGTAACTTTCCGCCTATATGCTGCAATAATGTCAAACCATAACAATTCATGGAAAACGTCAGCTATCCAGTTGAATTTGAATATGCAGAAGCTTATTTTGGATAGTGATCGTAGAAAAAAAAATATTATAAGTTTACCAAGCAATTATTTTTTTTTATGAAATTAAAGAATGATGCAAACCCCAAACTAAATTATCATAACTAGGTAGGTTTACAATGATTTCAAAATTGTTTAAAATACAGACTTACAAGATACTAAGCAAACTAGTACTGTTGATAGAATTGGTTTTCGTTATACAGAGTGTCTTGAAACATTTTTTATATATGTCTAATTTTAAGTTCAATTTACTCAATTTATTGCAACACTCTGTATATCGTTTTAGTATAAAATTTCTTTTAAATTTACCTATCCAACGATGCCAGCATATTAGCCAATAACACATATACAGGGTGTCCCATCAGTGCGTAATTCATCGATAGCTGTTTTATTATTGGAGATACAAAAAACAAATTTATAAAAAGTTGTATGACTATGTTTAATAAATATTATTAAATATACAGGGTGTTTCATAAACGAGGGACCGACCAAACTTATACAGTTTTAAAGCAAAACATCTTGCAGGTAGTTATGCATATTTGGTTGTTTTCACACTGTCAAACAAGTTTACTAGACTTTATTTATTTGCTATCTTGTATATAGAATGTGTGTCAAAATACGGGGTAACGATTTTCTTAATTTTTTAAATTGAATACCCTATATGTTGTACCATCAATTAATTAATACAGGGTATTCCATTTAAAAACTGAAAAAATATTAACTTTACATTTTGACACACCATATATACAACATGGCAAAAGAGTCAAGTTAATTAAAATTGTTCGATGATCTGAAAATAATCAAATATGTAAAACTATCTGCAGGGTGTTTTGCTTTAAAAAAGTATAGATTTGGGTCAGCACCTTGTTTATGGTTTTATGGACCACCCTGTATATTTAAAACTAATTGTCAAATATGTTCATACATCTTCTATATTAAAAATTTCTTCGTATTTCTAATAATAAAACAGCTATCGATCAATTACGCACTGATGGGACACCCTGTATATGTGTTATTGGTTAACATATTGGTATCTTTGTATAGGCAAATTTATAAGGAATTATATGCTTAGATAATATACAGGAAGTTGCATTTGAAAAAATTGAGTAAATTGAACATAAAATTCGCACCACTATTCGTTAGCTTAATATCTTATAAATCTGTATATTTAACAATTTTGAAATCAATATAAACCTACCTAAATTATGATAATTTAATTTGGGATCATTCGCTAATTTCAAAAAAAATTAATTGCTTGGCAAAAACTGTAATATTTTTTAAAAACACTCTAGGGTTGAATACATTATTATCAAACCATTCTAAACATAACATACCGGGTGTTCTATTTAAAAAACATAAATTTTTTATTTCTCAGGCAAAAACGCAACACCCTGTATATCCCAAAATATTTTTAAAACATGTTTTTTTTTCAAATCCATGTAACTTTTATTTGAAGTTTGTTTGCGTGTCTGTAACACAAATTGAAATATTGAACAATTACGCACTAATGGGACAAATATTATTATGCTGAATAAAATAAATGTAAAATTAATAAATAGCAATACTAATCTTAATATGATAAATAAAATATATTTTAAATAATTAAAATTCAATAGTACATTTTTTTATTTTTAATATTTTTTCTAAAATAACAAAAATAGGAAAACTATGGCATTCATCGTGAATTGAACTGCGTCACAAAATACAAATTTACAGCATGTTGAATGTTTAACAAACTGAGCTAACGAGTCATGTCAAGTAATTATTTAATCAAATACGTGTATTGTAAATTTCAACATAAAAATTACAACTTTGATTTATCTGACGACTCGTTTGTAGTGGTTTTAAACTAAATCCTTACAAATGACACTTCCTGAAGATCCCACCTACCACTTTACAATATTCCAGTCGGAAGTACAATCCTACCACTTTGCTGACCCTAGCTCCTAGTCTATAATTAAACCTTATTTTACAAGTCATCGAATTTATCTTGTAAATGTCTTATCTAGTACGTTTTATGTTCTTCTTGACATCTGTCAAATTATTTTATGTTATGATTGTGATTTATACCAGAGCCACAGTTTATAGCTAATATACTGTGCCAGAGCTTCGTTTAAAACCAGTTTAAATATTATTTTATAACTTTAGAGTGTTTGTAATATTCAAATACGAACAAATGATTTTTTCATCCGTCCACTATATGGTACTCACTCAATGTTTTTTCTGTTTTATATCTTCATCTGGATTGCAAACTTGAAAATGTTCTTTTAAAACCTAGAAAAAGCACAATTTTTTTAGGTGCCTGTTATAAAAAATACACAAGTTTATCATACTTAGGGCGGGTGTATAATAAGCAGGTAAAATGTAAACATAATAATAAATAATAATCTTCATTGACCTTTAAAGCCATACATTGTATGAATAAGGTAAGTCATCACATAAAAAAATAAATAAAAGAAAAAAGTGCAAAGTAACAACAGAACACAGTAGGTACAACATGAAAATCTTATATATCAGCTAGGCAACCGTATATTGTAAGTACTAATCTAATGAGTTGAAAATATTAACGATTAAAAACTGTTTAAGATCTCTTTAGAAATCTTGTAATGTTTGATTATTTATTATGTTTGGAGGCAATTTGTTAAAGAGGAAAGAAAACTTAGTTTAAACTGTGAACCTCGTTGTATAATCATCGGTTATTGTAAACATAATTTTAAAATTAAAAATTGTACTTTGAATACAACTAGTTAAAAATTAAACTCCTGTTAGCTAAACTGAGTTTACATAATTCTTTGTAATTCTGTACAAATTTTATTACTTAACGTTAGGTTTTTAACAAATTTTAAACTATTCTTACATTTAAGTCTTTTTTCAGGATCAAGAATGTAATAAAAAATCTCGGATCTACTTGACGAGACAGTCGCCTAAAAATTGTTGTGTGCCCCTCGGCCGTATGATCTAAATCTAAACAGAAGTTGCTATCTGAAAAGTAATTTCGCTATTTCGACAACCCAGCCAATTACTGACTGATTATTTTTTGTACAGTACAATGGTATTATAATGGTATAACAAAAATGTCTGTCTGGAGACAAATTAAAAATCAATGAATGACATTCGGGTTAGATTTCAGCAATTTGGATTAATGGGCGACATTAAGTAGATTCATTAAAAAAATAGGTAGTTAAAATAATCCCAGAACTCTTAAATTTATCGAAACCGCTCCTGGCCTAACTGTAGATGGATAGGAGTAATATTGACGCTTTCTGTCCGTCATAATGAAAGGCTCAATCAATGCCACCGGTTGAAATGAGGATGAAAATGACTGTCTTTTCTCTTCTCGTTCGATATCGTTCTCCATGTTTCATTCCATGTCGTCTAATTATTTTTAACAAAGACACGCCAACGAATTGATTGAATTCTGTTTTATTATCTGGAAACCAAATATTTAACAAAAACGGAAAAGGAAAAATAAGTGGCTAAAATTTATTGTATTGTCTTTATGTATGAAGAAAATTTAACAAGTTTATTCAAGTTAACAGACATTGGGTCCTATGATTGAACGTTTATGTTATCCATAACGTACATGTTAGGTCGAATTTTGACAGTAACGAAGCAAGTTTGTATGATGGAAAACTGTTAAATTAGAACATAACAGGCGGAAAATAACAGTAATGTGTTGGAAACCGTTTTTCATCATACGAACTTGCCTAATTACTGTTAAAACTGAGCCTAACATGTACGTTACGGATAACGTAAACGTTCAATCATAGGACCCAATATAATGTTTCAATTTTACGGTAAGATTATTTCAAAAAATTGAATGTTAATTTTTGCCTAGGTCCTCTAGATAAATTCTGTACAATATTTCTAGTTTTAACGTGTTAGGTTACCGCTTAATCAACCCCTCGAAGTGTGATCGATCAACTACAAGTGAACATTGGTATTTTGAATCTTTTTTATGAATTCAAATAGATGTACTCTCACAAAGCAACTATTAAAAGTAGGTTAAGTTGAAAATTAGTGGGATTATCAGGATCGCCATCAACTGCGATCTAGATAAATCTATTGTGGCTGGTGACTGAGTTATACTTCACTGTTCACACCACACTTTTTGAATAATACCTTGGTTGAGTTGTTTTAAGTCGGTAGGCTCGAGTATGGTAAAACAAAAGATAGGGAACCTAGTTATTTCCAAGGCATCTTTCACGATGTAGTTCGATGTTTGTGCAGATATATCCTCTTCATGTGTCCCGTAATAATTATAGTATAGTGTTTCCAATCCATTTCCGGATCTGATCAAAGGCGTTAATAGAAGGATTGGGTATATACGCCTTCGAATGAGTTAGTCCTGGGGCATCTATTACATAACTGTTTTACCCTATTAGACCGTTAGATAGTGACCGATTTAGGTGCCCCATTTTCGCATACAAGCCTTGAAGAGGGTTGAAAAGTACATCGATGTTGAGTAGAATAAAATAAAATTTACGAGTGGCTCTTGAAAATAACACATGGAAAATTCGATTTTTCTTTTCAGAAAAATTTTCCGACCCCAAAATGCACTTATACATTCGGGTCATTTAAGAAAATATGTTTTTCGGACTAGTGACGACGTACGTTTTCATACATTCGATGGACTTGTGTGGAAAAATCGGTCAAAATCTCGATTTTTCCTTAGAAGATCACGGCCTTATTTCAACCCTTTAGCCACTTGCAACATTAAAGCCATTGGTTTTCTGAAGCCAAGTTCTATTAATTAATCATATAGTGAAAACGGCTTGCGTGGAAAAATTGGCAACAAATAACCTTTTGTTTTAGTTAGGGAAAATCGAATTTTTCATGTGTTATCCCCAGCAGCCACTCGTAAATTTCCTTTCATTCTACTTAAAATCGATGTTCTTTTCAACCCTCTTCGAGGCTTGTATGCGAAAATGGGGCACCTAAACCTGTCACTATCTGACGGATTATATGTTCACTTTAAAATAATTTATTTGTTAGTGGTCTTTGCAATACCAAGGAATAATTCTGGTCCTATAAACTCAGATTCGTTTCCTCTTTTAGCGAGCATGTTCTCGGTTTCATTTCCCAACACACTCCTGCGTCCTGGAATCCAGATCAAAGTAAATTTGATCCTGGTACTGATATTAGAATAAATTGTTTTTAGAATGTTATTCTTGTAATAACACAATATGTGTTTTGCAGTTTTTTTCCTCTTCCTGAATAAATCGGCACAAGTTCTTCTCGGCCAGGCCAATGTTATACATGTGTTTCTTAAGCCTTACAATATCCTGTTAATAGGCCTGCTACTACTCTAGTATTTTTACTATTATGGCTTAGTCCTTTTAAGAACTCTGTTCTGGTGAATTTTTCCACCATTCCTGAGCAGTTTTACCACTCACTCTTTTCTGCTTTCTGCATGTTCTGATAGCTGTCTTTGACACCATAAAAGGGTTCTGGACCAATAAGAGCCATTGCAGCTCCTTGTCAGATTAGTAAATCAGCTATATCAATGCCCTTAAGTCCCCTGTGGTCTGCTACCCAGGATAAGGTTACTCTGTTATATCTTAATAAGGTTATTTACGAAAGTTTAAATATTACTGCAATTTTGAAAGTACTACTAGCGCCATCTGTTAGCGATAGAGAAACACAATAGTAATTTATTTAGCAAGCGTATGCTCGCTCAGGGCGCGCGCACTGTGCGACTAGTCTAGAAATTATAGACAAATTAAAACGGTTTTGCCCCTTGGAACTACTTGAGTAATCAGTATGGCCCTAAGGCTGAAAAGTTTGCAGAGCCCTGGTCTAATATACTAAAGTAAGTCTTTTTATAATTAAAATAAACACATAAAGATACTGCATAGTAAATATAATTTTTTCGTAATACATTCAAGGCTAAATCCATCTATTAACCATAGATGGCTGTCTACGTTGACTTATAAGTCTGTTTCTGATGCAGAGTCTGTGGCTGCTTTATTTTGGTTTTCTTCGCACGTGAGGAGGTTTTAAAAATTAAGGTTTTTATAATTTTTTATTTATAATCACCAGAATTAGGTCGGATACAGAAAAAAATTACTTATAGAGTACCCAGAAACTTTTTAAAAAGTACGGATATATTCACTTAAATTATACTCGGATCCTGATACCAGAGGATAAAATACTAATAATAGTACATTATATACCTAGGGTGAGAAGTGAGCTATTATTTACCGAGCACTTTTATATCCTGAGGCGCGTAGCGCCGAGGGATATAATTAATAATTAATGTATTAGCAATTTTAATTTTGACATAAGTAATTTCCTAACAATTTGTTAAATATTTCGAAATATCAAGCAGACTGGAGCGTGTTTCTAATCAGACTGGCTTTATTTATGTAAAAATTTGGCATGTGTCAAATTTTGGTATGATTCTAGGAAATATCCCATTGCATTTTTGATATTTTTACTGTTTACACTAATATGTATTATCATATTTGATTTGATTAGATTTGATAAATCCAGCTTTAGTTATTTCCTACTTATTTTTCAAATATTTTAAAATATCAAGTAGTCTGGGAGTTTAGTTGTCAAATTAACAAAATGAAACTAATGAAATTTAGTTTCATTATTTACCTAGGTTTTTTTTTATTATCATTATTTACCTAGGGTGAGAAATATTACTTCTCATTAGAGGAATGGAGTAAATAATGGTGCTTTCTCATGTTAGTAGTAAAAAAAAAATATTATTTACTTATTTATTTTATAATTTTTCCTATCGTCCTCCATAAGTGTTATTATGTCCCCTCCTAATACCCTTTGACTTTCATTTCTATTCGCGATTCAAATTAATTTTCGCGCGCCTGTCATTTGTCACGTATAAGTAGGATGTTTGTTTATTTTCGTGTTGTGGGATTTTGTATTTGTGATTTTTTTAACTGTTTTTAGATAATTCTTATTATAATAGTGTTTTTGAGTTTCATTTAGTGTTAATTTAAGTTTAGTTTTCGTGCTTTCGTTATAAATGTAATATTTTTCATGTGTAGTATGGACTAATTTGTTGGAAATATTGATCTATTGGTTGCTACAAGAACATCTAGAAATATGTATTTACTAAACCCAGGACATGTTTTATTACGTGGTTTAAAGGACATATCAGGTACCAAACGTTTATTATTGATGAACTTCTTTAAAAATCTTACTATCCTTATTCTTATATCATGAAGTGAATTGTGTAGTACTTTGTATACATGTAAATGGTAATAAAACCGTCACAACTAATATTGGAGTTTGATTCTAAACAACGTTTTGCAAAGTTTTAATATTGTGAATTTGTAGATACCCATTTATCGTAAGAAACAAAATTGCACTTGCACTTGAAAAATAATGAATACCTACTTCAGTTTTGATTTTGACAATAACACCATATAGATTGCAATTTGCTGGAGGCTTTTTCGCAGATTTCATTTTTAATTTAAATACTATCACATACTATAAGAAATAAACAAATTTAAAGCTAAAAAGTAACAAAAACTCTAATTGTAATTGATACAAATTAAAATGTAAACAATGAACACGAACGCAAATGTTGCCAAATGATGAACTGATTTTGTCTCTGGCTGATTATTTTAAAACTAAAATTAATAAACGAACTGAAATTTAAAAAAAAAATCAATATAATAAATCTTTTTTTTTTTTTTTTTTTTTTTTTTTTTTCTTTAGTGTACGGCTTCAACATCTAAGGTCATTAGCCTAGTGTTCTATGTAGGTTATGGATTGTACTAGTAGTCTAATACTCCATAGTGTAGAAGTATTAGTACTCTAATACTCCTACACCCCTACAGACAGGCCTTGTTACTGTTTCCTTGCGCCACTTTAGGAACAGCACTGTTAATTAGAACCCAACAGTGAATGGTCGAGTGGGGAATCCTACCAAGGCATCAGAATTAATTTTAAATAATTAAATTAAATAAAAAAATCCCGGCCAACGGTGGGATTCGATCCTGAGACCTTCCGATCTCAAAGTCATGACTCTAACCACTGAGCCAACCCACCCCCCAATATAATAAATCGATTTTATAAAAAAAAAAATCCTTAAATAAATATAGAGTATGATTACATATTACTAGACACAAATTTTGATTCTTAAATAAAAGGTCTTATCCATTTCTTCAAGAACTAAAATCCGACGACGTAACGAAATTTTGCTGCTTCTGGCAACACTGAACGTCATCCTACGTATAGGGACCTTCTACTAATTTCCTCCAGAGAGCGTATCACTTAGCTTGAATCGCGAATAGGCAGCCGCAATAAGACTAAGGCCCGCGTCTCCATGAAAACGTAGTAGCCCAATCGGATTAGGTGAAGAACAGGCTTGAGATTCTGAAAAATTCGAAGCAGCAATTTTCCTTCGGAATTCGTTGGAGGGGGTCTGTGGTAGTCTAAATTCAAAAAGTTGGGATTCCAAAGTTGTCGTTACCTCCGCCAGCTTGATTTAAAGGGTTATTTTTTGTATCTTTAATAACTCATTTATTTTCAATTTTACACGGAAAATAGTTTTTACAAAAGTTATTTAAAATTAAATTTCCTACAATTCTGCTTTTTTTTTGTACGATCGATTTTTTTCGATTTATACCCGAAAAGAGGGGGTGAATTTTTGGTTATAGAATAACTCGTTTATTTTTAATTTTTCGAGAAAAATTGTTATAAACAAAGTTGTTTAAAATTAAATTTCCTACAATTCTGTTTTTTTTTGTACGCTCGATTTTTTTGTATTTATCCCTGAGAAGAGTGGGGGTAAACTCTTAGAAAAAATCGGAATCATAATTGTACCAAATAACATTTTTGAAAATCAGCAAAAAGAAAACAAACAGAAAAAATAATGGTACAACATCAATAATAAACGATAATAAAATCTGACCATTAGGGCAATTTTACCTAATTTCTTGGGAAGAGGCTTATTGGAACTGGTTGTCAATGACTAATTTGCATAATATTGTTAATCTGAAACCCGCGTTAGTATAGCGAACAGACTGTAATTGTGCGATATTTACAGGTAATACGAAGTATTTCTGGAAAATATTAGTTGCCTATAGAAATTATCAGGACTGGAGTTATTAAATACTGTTGTCTAAAAAAAATAAATATTAATTTTATTTGGAATAAGCAATTTCTAGTTTTGAAGATATTTGCTTGTTTTGACGGTTCGGAAAGAGAGAGCCTTGCTCTCTTCAATTTAAAAAATCGTGGAGGTCTGATAACCCCATCACAAATAAAATTTCTATATGCGTTTCTACGAAGAAAAAAAAATAAGTTAGCTCTTTTCTCTTACACCTTAGTATTTTTCTATTTGAAAATAATAAATTAAATGAATATAAAGATCAAATATTCAGTCATTCTGAAGGAGAAGGGAGCCATATAATAAAAATAACCAAGCAATCTACAAATATTTTTTGTAGAATTAAATTTTTAAATATAGCTAGAGCGCAAGATTGGTATATCCAAGCTTATTGTTTTCCATAACCAATAATCAAGTTTAAAGTAGTAGTGGCAATAAAGATATGCTTAAAACTTATGTAGGTATGTAATATGTACAATAACTGATTTCAAATAAAATGCGTACTTACATGGAAAATAAAAAAGAATATCTTTTTTAAGTGCAGTTACGTCATTTATTTTGTACCTATCTTTACCTGTCATGAAACAACAACAATTAGCAGGTTGTGCCTATGGGCGTCGTTTAGGGTTTAGGGGGGACAAGAGGAGGCAGTTGCCCCTCCTGGCTTTTATGACTTTACAACGCGTAATGGATGTATGTCACAATACTAAATTAAGTATTAAAGTTTACCCCTAAATTAAGTTATTAATTTAGTACTAAATTTAGAACTAAAAATATTTTTTTCCTTTTGCAACGTTACCAATTTTTAGTACTAAATTAAGTATAGGCGCATGCGCATTGACGAATTATTACGTAAAATTAGCACAGAAATGAAACATTCTGTGTAAATAAGACAAGTGAATTAAAAGATGTTTCTATTATGACTTTGACACTAGTTGACTTGACAACAACCAAATGCAGCAATGCTACTAAAAACCACAAAAAAAACATAATAAAACCTACAAAATCGAACACAAGCGAAATTTGTCCAAGGCCATAATGCAAAGTTGTCGCTAACCAAAAACAAAATGATGCAGAAAAGACCGTTGTGTCAACTTTTTCTGAGAAAAACTTCTGCGCAATATTTCAACGCATTTTTAATACTAAATTTAGTAGAAAATAGAACAAGTTCCAATTCATTAATTTTTTAGTACTAAATTTAATACTAAATTTGCTGTTTGCACCGTTAATTTTTTTAGTACTTAAAAAATGCATTAATTTACTTCTAAATTTAGTACTTAATTTAGTATCGTAACATACAGCCTTAATATATGAACTACTGATATTTCGTTAGGTAGGTACCTGAGAATACCGATCAAGGAGAAGCGACAGCTTGGTGTTTTCAGTGTACCGTTTTGTAACGCGTATGTGCGAAAATAAGTTGTGTATCACTCAAAATTATGTTATCTGTCAAAGTCAGTCCAAGTTGTGTTTAGTACGTGAGCAATGTTAAGTGATATTTTTTGGTGTTTGTTTTGTGTAGTAATAAGATGAAGATTTTTACATACTTATTAGGAAACTAAGAATTTTATCACATGTTTATATATTAAGTATAATGATTTAATCATTTTTGACATTTTATTTTTCATATGTAGGTATTGTATTTTATGAAATATATGTTTTTCTTCTTTTAAATAAATTTAATAAACAATGAACTGCAGATTTTGTTTATTTTATTTTAAAATTGTATTCAAAAAAATAAAATAAATTCGCGTGTTTCAATTAGGATTGGTCAAAGTGGGCGAAATCCCTTTATTATGACTAAATTGTAAGTTACAATTATGTCAATATAAAGATATTTTGCCCATTCATATTTACATTTATTGAATGAATCATACTGGAGTTGATTTTGGAAATATTGGTGCATACTTAAATAAGTACTATTTCTAAAAATTCGTCTATGCACACATAGTTCAATGGACGTCCACTTTAGATCTATTTGAGGGTCAGAACGTCCATATCCGGGCACCCAGTGTACGTCCGTTTATGCTAATTAAATTGACAGCTGAATATCGATACCCAGAGAACGTCTGTTTTTGGACTTAATTTTAAGTTTAGTAGTATTTTGACGTCCAGTGGACGTCCATCTTAGATCATTATTTATTAAGCCTACCAGATAATACCCATTTATATATACTTCTTTTTTTTAATATAACTGGTCATTAAAAATTGACAAATTGAATCTATTGCATTTCATTCTATCAGCGGAAGTTTGAAATCTTATTCAATTATAACTGTATCTAGTAAAAAGTTTTCAAGTGGTTCCTTGGTCTAGCTCGTCTAGCGATTGAAAGCGTAAAACGATAATGGATGTGTCGTGAGTTCGATTCCTGCTCAGGTCAAGCGATTCTTAATAAAAAATAAATAAATGGTGTAAATGGTGGAATTATTTTTTGGTGCAGATATTTCACCATTGCTATGAACCCTAACTACTTCAATGTAATTAAATAACATTGCAACATTTGCGCATGGATTATAACAATAATTTCAGATAATTTGCCAAACTATTTCGCTCAGTGTAGAAAATAAGCATGTTTTCTCAGCGTGCTAAGTTGTGTATCAATCAAAGTCGTGCTGTATAAAAGATACATCCGATATCAAAGGCACCGACAGCTACTGTCGCTTCTCCTTGATCGGTATTCTCGGTAAGTACTATGTGCCACAGTTTGACAACGCTGTATACAGTAAAATTACGTAACTAACACAATTACACAACTGGCACTGACTCAATATTGTCGATTGTCGCCGTGCACGCATAACAATAAACACAGCATAATATGTTAGGTAGCCTGTAAATTGATTGAATTATCTAAGGAAAGAGAACAAATAGGTAAACATAACAGGTGTAGAAATCTAAATGTTACGAATTTCGGACAACAATCTCATAGAAATAATATTCAGGCTAATACAGTTGACGAATATTATAGGTTGAATATATTTATTCTATATCCATATCTTACACGTACCTATACATTTTACTTTTTCTTTAAAAGTAGGTGAAAACAAAACAAAAAGCAATAGCAGTAGCTGTGTTGTAACTTGTAAAAATACTAACAGAAAAAACAGTGTAAATTATATAAATTTTCAGTAGCAAAATGAAAATTAAATCAAAGAAATAAATGGATAGCTGTACAATAAGAAGAAAAATCCTTTATTTTTGTAATAATAACAGTAATACTGGAAATAGTAGATATCAGAAAATTGAAAGGTTTTAAATAAACAATAAATTATTATTTTATAATGCATCCCTTAACTCTTAAATATTCAGCAAGGATTAGATTTCTGCCTTTGATTATTGTATGTGGCTGAAATGCAATCTTGTGACTTATTGATAGAAAACCAATTTTAATCATTAATTTCTATGGATTCTTTCGAACTAAAAATGAAGAAAATATAAATTACGATCGCAAATTTACGAACTATTTATGTTAATACGTTTTAATACTACGTTATTATATAATGGTAATATTTTTATGTTCACATTATTTAACCTATTCCTCAATGACAACTTATTAGGCGAAGGTAACATATCATACATTTTTTTTTTTTTAGTTGAAGTAATAAAAATATATAATAATAAATAATTTTTTCACTTTTATTAAAATCAACATATTTTTTAATTAGGAATTCCATTAAAAATTGTATTGCCAGTATACGCAAATATCTTCCGTTAGTTCATAAATTTGTTGGCGCTGCTGTCAGGCACAGAGCGAATAATCAATGAAAATAGGCTGATGAGCATACATCGAAAAATTATCGAAAAAAACTAAAAAGAAATTATGTTTTCTGTTATCGATTATTTTAGGTAGAGAAAGAAGAAATTAAAAATTTGCGTTTTCCTAGTGTATACATTATTGGGTTTGGTATAATTAACCATTTCCCTAAATGTGTTCCTAAAGCTTGTTCAAGACGAGAAACGTTATTTGGCATATTCAAATCGAACATTTGCCCATGATCATTTATTTCACCACTCCAAGCGAAACCGACCTATCAAAGGCTGTTCATCAAACAGTCTAAACTTGTGCGTTACTTTTTAAAATATGTCGGCGGAGCCGATGTTTAACCATTATTTTGTTTATAGTTTTAAGAAGTTTGATTTATTGGTAGTCGGTAGTCGGTACTTCAATAAGGTAAGTTGTAAGCTTCTACTTGATTTTTATAAGTGATGAATTAGCAAAAATGATACACACTTGCCATTCATAGTGAGGGGCAAGGGGGGCGGAACGGAGCCAACAGGATGTTGATAGAAAATAACGAATGAGAACAGATTAGAGAAGTGTGATCGATCGGACGATGGAACGCTGGCTCCGGATCGCTAGTATCATTTCTTTAATTGATTAATAATTGATGTCGTATTATTATCCGTATTTCTTTAATAATTATTTGTGTAACGTCGTTTAAAGTGTTGTCAACATTGTTTATTGTTCTATATTGCATTAACAAGTTTTACAAGTGTTAAATGTAGTGTTTTGTCATAACAATGTTTGACGGTGACGCCCCAAATATCCGAAATTAGACAAATATATGTATATATACAGGGTAACTATGAAATAACACACAAGCTCTGCTATTTGGTCGGACGTACGGTTTCCTGCAGGGGCCACGCAGAATATTTTCGCCTATGATATGTTTCGATGTTTGAGATTGGGATCAGCTAAACAAAGCAACTCTTACCCTTGCTTATCAGGCATTATTGGGGGATTTTAGTCTTGAGTCAGTAATTATTGTAAAACGTTAATGAAAATGGCGTGTCTTAGTTGTGGTTAATATCTCCTGAAAAATGTAAAAAAGGGTTTTCCTTGTGTGTATGTGTTCCTACACTCGTAGTATTTGGTTATGGTTACAATTCACGGAATGAGTAAACGTTGAGTCATTCGTCTTTATAGTGTCCTGGTGATGGCTTAGTAATTGTAAAAATCGAAGAAATATATTGATATACTTTTCATTTACTACTAACTTCAAATACATTTAATAGCTTATTAACCAGTGTGTACACATTTTACTATCTAGACTATTTTTCTAACTTGTTTGCAATATACAATTTATAACACAAAGATTTTTTGGATCACGTTGTACAAAACCGTATTTATTGAAAATGAAGAGAGCAGAACGTTAGCATTGCCCACCGCTGAGCCAATATACCGGTGTGTATATTGATTCTCCATTATCGACAACCATAACGCGATGCACACAAAGAATTGCACGAATTATAATCCAATTGTGTTTCAATGATACAATAAATTAGGGAAAATTACGCGCCACATTCTAATAATAAAACGAAAATATTGTTTCATAAAATTTTAGTGCTTATAAACGTCGGCGGTACGTTTTTTAAAAAGTAAAATTTGTAGAAATGGTCGTATTTGGCAAATAGTTATTCAGTAACTGGATTTTATTGTTTGTTTTCCTTCCAAAGTTTTAAACATGGTAGAATACAGTAAACTAATTTAAATATTTAGGAAATAATAACAAAAAAGAAGTGCTTATGTAACAACCAACTATCTAAAGAACCTTTTGGTTCATCTGATAAGTCTTTAGCTACTCTTGTCAATACATACTAATGTGACGCGATAGCCGTCTCTATTCCTTGTTTTCTCCTTACTATCATAGTTTTCGATCGTTCTGGGAAGCCAAGAGTCTTCTGGTACAGAGCTGACTTTATATAAATAGAGCGATTTTTTCGACGGACAAGAACATTCAATTTAAGTGTTGGACGAAAAAGATAAATTGTAATAAATAAGTTGGAATTGTGAGTAATAACAATATAATAAGTATTATATAAATTAATTAGTACGTTATAAAGAAATTGTAAATAAAGTGTTTTAAATAATTCAAACTTGGGGTAGCCATGTGTGAGTTTATTTATTTATTTATTTAAACGGGCATACACCCTTTTACAATATATGTACGTTTATAAAATAATAAAGTATCAACTTAACCTAACTAAAATAACAAAAAAAAAAACACTTGAAAGATAAAATTAAAAATAAATTTAAATTAAAACAAATTTAAATTAAATAAAAAAAAAAAAAACAATTGAAATAAACCACCGTTCTAACTGATTCCAGGGCGTGACAAACAGAGTTGTCTCTTAAATTTATTGTAACAGGTTCCTATTATGTCACAGTTATAATTATTACAAAGGCGCATAATTCTAGATAATGGGTTAAAATAACCGTAGTTTGTTCTATGTTGTGGAAGCTCAAACAAAACTACATTTCGTATTAACCTAGCTGGTACACGAAATGGCAACGACGATAATATATTCTTACAATTTATTTTACCTGATAACACTTTATGAAAAAACAATAGATCATTAATACATCTTCTTATAAATAAAAATTCAAGGTTTAAAAGTCTTACAATCGTTTTGTAGTCGTAAGTACCCTGTGCGTATCCCATTCTGTGAGCGCAGATTCTCAGAAACCGATTTTGAACAGCTTCCAGTCTTTGGATATGCACCGAATAATGCGAGACCAAACAACAGATGCATATTCAAGTGTGAATCTAACATAGGCTAAGAATAAGGTTCTTAATGCTGCAATACTCAAGTTTTTAGAGTTTCTATTAATAAAACCAAGTAACTGTAGTGATTTTGAAATGACTGAGTTTATATGAGGAACAAAGGAAATATTGCTATCAAATACAACGCCTAAATCACGGATTTCTTAAACTTTTTGTATTGGATTATTATCTAAAGTGTAATCAAAGGTAATTGCTGTTTTAATCTTACAGAATCTCAAACTGTAACATTTATTAGGGTTCAATAGCATGTCGTTATTTAAACACCGATTACATATTATATCAATATCACTCTGTAGTAGAATACAATCTTCGAGTTTATTTACCTCAATATACAACTTAAGATCGTCAGCAAATGAGAGGAACTTACAGAACTTAATATTGTCATATAAATCATTTACAAACAAGTTAAATAAAAGTGGACCCAAATGGGAACCCTGTGGGACTCCAGATGAAACCTTGATATCATATGAATGAAAATTCTTAATACGTACAATTTGAGATCTGTCAAGCAAGTAACTTTCTAACCACTTAATTAAGTATGGGGAAATATAAAAAAAATGCAATTTAGATAGTAATAAATTATAATTGACCCGATCGAAGGCTTTAGTAAAATCTAAATAAATTGCATCCAACTGCGAATGCGATTCAAGGGTTGTAACGATATTATGATTATAAATTAATAAATTGGTTGTAGTTGATTTTCCCTCTACAAATCCATGTTGATGACTATTGATTAAATTTTTACAATGTCAACGTAAATAATGGTCGATAAGCGTTTTAAACAACTTCGGTATGGTAGACAGTATGGAAATTGGACGATAGTTTTTAACATCATTTTTAGATCCACTCTTATGTATTGGAGTCACATAGCTGTTTTTCCAAAAGGTTGGAAACGTCGATGATGGCAAAGATATATTAAATATTATTTGTAATGGAACGCATAATGTATATTGGCAATGCTTTATGAAATACGGGGGAATTCCATCGGGACTAGTATTAAATTTATCTTTGAGAGTACAAATACCATTAAATACTTCCTCTAATATAAGCTTTATTAATGGATTTGAAATATTGGCGTTAGTGGTACCAGAACTAGCAAGTTGCTGCGATGGTATTTGATCTTTATTGTAATTAGCACTAAAGAAATCAGCAAATAAATTTACAATTTCCTGGCCGTTATTTCCTTCTGTGGTATTCAATTTAACAGATTCAGGGATGTTATTCCTTTTCTTGCGACTGTTTATGTAATTCCAAAACAAGCGGAATTCGAAGTGAGCTGTTGATTGATATTGACCATGTAATTGTCGTAACATTGCTTAGTTAATATTTTGCAGCGATCACGCAAATTGGAAAAATATAAGTAGTTGACCTGTGACTTCGATGACTTATATTTGATATGTGCTTTTTTCTTTTCTAAAATCAGTTGCTTGAGTTCATAGGAGAACCATCTTGGATAAGTGGAATATTTACGTTTACGTAAAGGTACGAACAAATTGACGGCATTATTATTAATATTATAAAAGTTGTCTACAGCTTCATCTGCATTATTGCCTAAAATATGTTTCCAATTAATAGGACCAAAAAAGTTGTTAAGACCAACGTAATTGGCATTTTTATAATCTCTGAAATATTCATCATAAACTAACGGGTTATAAGACTCAACTGCCAAGTCCGCTACTAAGGCCTTATGATGATAATTGTTTTCAAATATTAAGTCAGAACATTCATAAATAGTAATTGTGTCAAGATTATCAACAAATACCAGATCTAAAAATGTATTGTGATTATTAGGTATAAGATTAGCTTGTTTGAGATTAAGATAAGAAAAGGATTCATTCACTACCTCTGCAGCGTAACCATTTGGGCAGTTTATTAATAAGTTATAATCCCTGAAATTTTTACTCCAAGAGGCAAGTGGTAAATTATAATCACCAAATAAGTAAATATTAGAATTTTTATAGTTGTTAGCAACGTGTTCAACAGCAGAACAGTGGTCAGCATAAGTGTTAATATTAGAACCTGGTGGAATATATACCAAACCGATTACTATAGACTGTCGACCTATAAGAACCTCTGTAAAAAGCTGCTCTATATTAATAAAATTAGTTGATATAAACCTAGCCTTAAACTTATTTCTTATTGCTAAAAGAACACCACCTCCCCGACTAAATTCACTAGTATTCACATTTCGATCACATCTGAAAATCACATAGTCTCGTTAATGTATTAAAGGTGGGAAAAAGAAAGAAAATCCTTTATATCTCACAAAGAAATTTGTATTTGAACGGCGACCGGTTTCGAAGTTTGTTCACTTCATCATCAGGCACATCTAGTGGGTAAGAGAAAAGGGAGAATTGATGAGTTTTAAGTTTAAAAATTAAAAAATTAAAAAATTAAAAAATGATGGAATATTGATTTAGTTTAAGTGAAATTAACAAAACCAATCTACTAATATTTATTCATTCACACTAACAAAAAATTAATAATCAAATTAATGTACAAACTGAATGAAAAAGGCGAAAATGAGTAAAAGGGAAAAATATTTGTCAATGAATATTGAAAAAATATGTTGAAACACCAAAATGGTAGAAGATAAAGAAATGACTATATAATAAAGGGTGTCCAAATTTGACCTTCGTATCTAATTTAATAATAAGACACAAAAAGTCCTTAAAATAATATATTATTTTAATGTCTTAAGTTTTAAAGTTTAAATGTTACGGTTAATAATGAAAAATAATAGCCGGCATGTGACCCCTCTTCTTCTTTAGCATGCTAACATTCTTTTTTACAAAATTTTCGCAAATATTCTGTTCAATTTCTTCAGTTTTTTGTATAATGTTCAGTTGAAACTGTTCAGATGTTTTAGAGTTATTAGCATAAACTTTTCCCTTCAAAAAGCCCCACACGAAATAATTCAATGGTGTAAGGTCGCACAACCTATACGGACAATTAACCTCAGCTCTTCGAGAAATTATTCGAATGCCAAATCTTTCCTTTAAAATTTTTACACCCGTATGCTTAGTCGATCGCCAGCGATTCGCCGGCGTATCACCAGCGATTCGCCGGCGTATCACCAGCGATTCGCTGGTGAAAGCCCGAAAAGGTGTCGACTTGCTGGAGATTGTCACCGGCATCTCTCGCATGTTATTCATGATTCGTTTCTTAAAAATCAAAAAACAATGAACGAATATCAAATTTTTTCCCATAAAAGAACATGAAAACTAATTTTTCCTATAAAATAACATGAAAACTTGCGAGAGATGACATGCCGGTGACAATCTCCAGCAAGTCACCAGCGATTCGCCAGAGATTCATCTCGGCGGTATCAACAGCGATCCGCTGGCGAATTGCTGGCGATCGACTATGCATACGGCTGTTAGTGTATTATCCGATGTGTGGCAAGTAGCACTGTCTTGCTGAAACCACATGTTCTGGACATCTATATCTTCTGATTTGTTCCATGAATAATCTCGTAATCATTATCCTGTATCGCGCTCCATTCACAGTTATCGAATCACCAGCTTCATTCTGGAAAAAATAAGGTTCAATAGCGCCACTAGACCAAAAACCACACCACACAGTCACATTTATTGGATACCGTCGTTTTTCCAATATTTCTCTTGGATTTTCTTTACTTTATATTCTGTTGTTGAAATCTCTTCACAAAACTCTCAATAACTTTAACAGATGGTGCTAAATTTCTTCAGAAATGCGTAAGGCATCTTCTTGCACTTTCAACAAAATATTCCCCATTTTGGTATTAAGTTTAAAAAAAAAACGGGGTGTTCGATGTACAGTTGTTCCATGTTGACCAACAAACAAGTATCCGCAAAGTTTTTACTTGACATATATGTCACCATAGAAATATTGTCAATGAAGATTACCAAAAATGGCGGTCAATTTAAATCGGAATGTCAAATTTGGACACCCACTATAATAAAAAACACTAAAAACTCACCATAATCTCTTATCCACAAGGGATAAAACTACTGGATTACAATCTTGAACTGAACGAACTGAACATTTATTATTTTTTAAAAAAGCATTGGTATTTTTGACAAGGGGGGTAGCCATGTGTGAGTTGAAGTAATTTTAAGGTGAAGGGGGGAGAAAAAGTCCTTTATATCTCACAAGGAAAGTCCAATGTTTAATTATTCAACAAAACATTGAGTGCGACCGGTTTCGAAGTAACATCACTTCATCTTCAGGCTCGCCTAGTGGAAAGGAGAATATGTGGTGTAAGGTGTGTTGACTTTGAGCCCACAATATAAAAAATAGTAAAAAATAGAAAAAACTCACCATACTCTCCATCCACTAGGGAATACTACAAACCAGTTTCATCAAAACGTGGGGGATGAAATAAATTGTAAAACAAAACAATGTTACAAGTTATAAAGTTAAAAATATTTGAAAAACAAATATTAGTCGATAAAACAGTTAAAAATTTTAAAATATTCAAGACGATACAAAAACAAATTACATACATTAAACAGATTAAAAGATAAGGCCTGTTTTAAGCAAACATTGCTGTTTTTTATAAAAATCTAACATTTTTGAAAGGAGACCTGTCAAGTTAAGGCCTCTACAGGTGGTGGTAAGTACTAAAGAAAAATTCTTGGATAAACTTATGACAGGGTATAGGTAATAAGATGTAAACTATGAGTGAAGAAATATTTATTATATAAGATTTGGGCCATGAACCAATCACCAAGTGTATGTGATGTTGTAGGATAAAATAAGAAAGAAGAAGAGATGACTGGGTTAACTGTTGTGAAGCAACTGAAAAATAAAAGAAGAAGAAAATGACAGATGTGAAAACGCACAACTTAACCTAGTCCTTAAACATGCACGTTGGTTTTTTGTGGGAAAAAAATTACTTACTGAAATGTACCCCTTGCAAGGAAATATGTGAATAGAAATAAAGGGGGAGGTTAAAAAGGAAGTTAGAACGATAAATTTAGATTAGTGTTGAGAAAACTGGAGGAGTTTCTGACATTATCTGGGCATTTAAGCAACCAACAGGATTTAATTTTAAATTTCTCAATATCTCGAGGCTTTCGAAGCTATTAAGAGTAAATCTATGGTAGGAACTATGTAGGATTTCGAAACCTTCAGTTGAATCGAAGTCGTGATTTGAGTCCAGTAGGTGGTTGGCAAAATGTGAAAATCCTGTTGTATTTTGGTTAAGACAACGCAAATGTTCTTTTAAACGGATCTTGAAATTTCGAAATGTGCGTCCCACATAGAAAGAATGGCAAGATTTACAAGTCAATTTATAAATTCCAGACAAGTCAAAGGGATCTAATTTATCTTTATTATGAACAAATAACTTATGTAATGAGGAGGGGGTTTTGAAAGATACTTTAAAGTGGTCTTTAAGTAAGCTTGCCACTTTATAGGATGCTTTTCCAATAAAGGTAAGAGAAATGTATTTCTTACTGGTGGTTAGTTCATGTACCAAATTAGGATTATTAATATAAACCAAGTTTTGTTGAATTTTATTTTGTTTATGTGTTAGCATTTTATCAATAATATCCAGTTCAAAGTTGTGATCTATAGCAATAGTTTTAATTATATTTAGTTCCTTATTAAAGTTTTCCGTAGACAGAGGGATGTTTAATAGCCTCTCTAAGTAGCAATTAAAGGCAGCCAATTTATGTGTTGCTGGATGGTTAGAGGTATTGTCTATAACTGTGCCTGTATGTGTTGGCTTTCTATAGATGTCAAAGTTGAACTTGTTATTATTGTGTGAGATTTTAAGATCTAAGAAGTTAATAGATTTGTTTATTTCAATTTCTAATGTGAATTTAATATTAGAATGTAAGTCATTAATATAAGTCAAGAAGTCATTTAATGAGTCTAAGTTACCTGACCACAAAATCAAAATATCATCAACATATCTATAATAGAATTTCACATTTGAGTGGAAAAGGTTATTTTTAAGGATTTTCTCTTTTTCAAAATTGTGCATAAATATGTCTGCTAAAATTGGGCTAAGTGGAGATCCCATAGAAAGTCCATTTGTTTGTGAAAAAATTTCATTGTTGAATGAAAAAAAGTTTTGTTCTAAACAAACCTTGAGAAGGTTCAAAAATTCTACTAGTTCAATATCAGACATATTCGAACTTGACAAATGTGATTCAACAAAACCTAGAACTTCTGGTATAGGAATATTTGTGAATAAGTTTGATACATCTAAAGAGATCAAAGAATCTGTATCATTAATGTGAACATTTTTGATGTTGTTTACAAGTTGTACACTATTTTTGACTGTATGTGTAAAGTGATCTTTATAATGGATTTTGAGTATGTCATTCAACCACTTTGATGTATAATATGTTGGTGAATTTATATATGACACGACAGGGCGGATTGGTATGTCATCAAAATTGTCAGATTTGTGTATTTTGAGAAGGCCATATAGCCTAGGTATTAATTTGTGATCTGGTTTGAATTTATTAAACAAGGAATCATTAATCAAATGTGTACAATTTTTAAGGGTAGTTTTAAATTTGGTATTATACTTATTTAAGGGGTTAGTGATTATAACGAAACTATTGGTGTTCAAAAAGTTGTAAACTTTAGACAAGTAATCAAATTTGTTCAGAATTAATAGACAATTGCCTTTATCTGCTTTTGTCAATATTAGATCATTATTTTTAATCTTTTTATTAATATTTTTAATTAAATTATCATTAAAAGTGCCTCTTGAAGAGAGATTATTTAATAACGTTTCTTTTTCTTTTTTGAATATGTTAACTAATCCACATCTAAGATCTTCTTTATTGTCAATTTCAAAGTTTTGTAAAATGGACTCTGCTTCTACTGCTAGTAGTTCTAAGTTTTTATTAAGTGAAATGGCATTTGATCTAGTTGGATTAAATTTTATACCCTTGTTAAGGAGGTCAATTTCAGTTTCTGTAAAAGTAGTATCAGAAAGTTTTCTTCACCTTAAAATTACTTCAACTCACACATGGCTACCCCCCTTGTCAATGATAATGCCAGTCCAGCAACTTTAGCCAACGACTACAAGTTAAGTTCCATCAAGAGGATGAAAATCAATTGTAATATTTACTTTAATAACCGCTGTTTACAAGAAAACTTAACACCAAAATACATACACATCAAGATTAACAGAGAACCTCTTTCATTGAACAGTAGGAGATGCCTACGCCGCCTAAAAGTCTTACTTTTGAAAGAAGAAATCAGGACACAATATAGAAAACTCTACTTTTTAGATTTACGTCTAAAAACAACTTATGACCGTCTAAAAGAGGTTTGGCCTTTCATATATTTTGATAATTTCATGTCTTTTGTACATAATTTGGTTAACTATGATAGATGCAATAAGATGAAAACTTTGAATGAAAAATTAATCAAACTAAAAATTAAAAATAACAATGTTAATAACAATCCCTCAGATCAAAGTTCACATAAATTTCATACACCTCTTCTAAATTTTTCTGATACTACTTTTACAGAAACTGAAATTGACCTCCTTAACAAGGGTATAAAATTTAATCCAACTAGATCAAATGCCATTTCACTTAATAAAAACTTTACAAAACTTTGAAATTGACAATAAAGAAGATCTTAGATGTGGATTAGTTAACATATTCAAAAAAGAAAAAGAAACGTTATTAAATAATCTCTCTTCAAGAGGCACTTTTAATGATAATTTAATTAAAAATATTAATAAAAAGATTAAAAATAATGATCTAATATTGACAAAAGCAGATAAAGGCAATTGTCTATTAATTCTGAACAAATTTGATTACTTGTCTAAAGTTTACAACTTTTTGAACACCAATAGTTTCGTTATAATCACTAACCCCTTAAATAAGTATAATACCAAATTTAAAACTACCCTTAAAAATTGTACACATTTGATTAATGATTCCTTGTTTAATAAATTCAAACCAGATCACAAATTAATACCTAGGCTATATGGCCTTCTCAAAATACACAAATCTGACAATTTTGATGACATACCAATCCGCCCTGTCGTGTCATATATAAATTCACCAACATATTATACATCAAAGTGGTTGAATGACATACTCAAAATCCATTATAAAGATCACTTTACACATACAGTCAAAAATAGTGTACAACTTGTAAACAACATCAAAAATGTTCACATTAATGATACAGATTCTTTGATCTCTTTAGATGTATCAAACTTATTCACAAATATTCCTATACCAGAAGTTCTAGGTTTTGTTGAATCACATTTGTCAAGTTCGAATATGTCTGATATTGAACTAGTAGAATTTTTGAACCTTCTCAAGGTTTGTTTAGAACAAAACTTTTTTTCATTCAACAATGAAATTTTTTCACAAACAAATGGACTTTCTATGGGATCTCCACTTAGCCCAATTTTAGCAGACATATTTATGCACAATTTTGAAAAAGAGAAAATCCTTAAAAATAACCTTTTCCACTCAAATGTGAAATTCTATTATAGATATGTTGATGATATTTTGATTTTGTGGTCAGGTAACTTAGACTCATTAAATGACTTCTTGACTTATATTAATGACTTACATTCTAATATTAAATTCACATTAGAAATTGAAATAAACAAATCTATTAACTTCTTAGATCTTAAAATCTCACACAATAATAACAAGTTCAACTTTGACATCTATAGAAAGCCAACACATACAGGCACAGTTATAGACAATACCTCTAACCATCCAGCAACACATAAATTGGCTGCCTTTAATTGCTACTTAGAGAGGCTATTAAACATCCCTCTGTCTACGGAAAACTTTAATAAGGAACTAAATATAATTAAAACTATTGCTATAGATCACAACTTTGAACTGGATATTATTGATAAAATGCTAACACATAAACAAAATAAAATTCAACAAAACTTGGTTTATATTAATAATCCTAATTTGGTACATGAACTAACCACCAGTAAGAAATACATTTCTCTTACCTTTATTGGAAAAGCATCCTATAAAGTGGCAAGCTTACTTAAAGACCACTTTAAAGTATCTTTCAAAACCCCCTCCTCATTACATAAGTTATTTGTTCATAATAAAGATAAATTAGATCCCTTTGACTTGTCTGGAATTTATAAATTGACTTGTAAATCTTGCCATTCTTTCTATGTGGGACGCACATTTCGAAATTTCAAGATCCGTTTAAAAGAACATTTGCGTTGTCTTAACCAAAATACAACAGGATTTTCACATTTTGCCAACCACCTACTGGACTCAAATCACGACTTCGATTCAACTGAAGGTTTCGAAATCCTACATAGTTCCTACCATAGATTTACTCTTAATAGCTTCGAAAGCCTCGAGATATTGAGAAATTTAAAATTAAATCCTGTTGGTTGCTTAAATGCCCAGATAATGTCAGAAACTCCTCCAGTTTTCTCAACACTAATCTAAATTTATCGTTCTAACTTCCTTTTTAACCTCCCCCTTTATTTCTATTCACATATTTCCTTGCAAGGGGTACATTTCAGTAAGTAATTTTTTTCCCACAAAAAACCAACGTGCATGTTTAAGGACTAGGTTAAGTTGTGCGTTTTCACATCTGTCATTTTCTTCTTCTTTTATTTTTCAGTTGCTTCACAACAGTTAACCCAGTCATCTCTTCTTCTTTCTTATTTTATCCTACAACATCACATACACTTGGTGATTGGTTCATGGCCCAAATCTTATATAATAAATAATAAATATTTCTTCACTCATAGTTTACATCTTATTACCTATACCCTGCCATAAGTTTATCCAAGAATTTTTCTTTAGTACTTACCACCACCTGTAGAGGCCTTAACTTGACAGGTCTTCTTTCAAAAATGTTAGATTTTTATAAAAAACAGCAATGTTTGCTTAAAACAGGCCTTATCTTTTAATCTGTTTAATGTATGTAATTTGTTTTTGTATCGTCTTGAATATTTTAAAATTTTTAACTGTTTTATCGACTAATATTTGTTTTTCAAATATTTTTAACTTTATAACTTGTAACATTGTTTTGTTTTACAATTTATTTCATCCCCCACGTTTTGATGAAACTGGTTTGTAGTATTCCCTAGTGGATGGAGAGTATGGTGAGTTTTTTCTATTTTTTACTATTTTTTATATTGTGGGCTCAAAGTCAACACACCTTACACCACATATTCTCCTTTCCACTAGGCGAGCCTGAAGATGAAGTGATGTTACTTCGAAACCGGTCGCACTCAATGTTTTGTTGAATAATTAAACATTGGACTTTCCTTGTGAGATATAAAGGACTTTTTCTCCCCCCTTCACCTTAAAAGCATTGGTATTTGTCGGGGGTTAAAAACATTAAAATTAAAACGTCACATGTTAAAATAACGATACTAAAAATATTATTGAGCCTACATTACAAAATCAAAAAACTGCCAAAGTTTTTAATGTTTACAAAAGCAACATGAATACTGGCAATGAACATTGAAACGGTTTAAAGGATTACGAAAAAATATCCACTAGGTGGAACTACAAAGTTTTTTAAAAATGAAAATATGACTAAAAAACGAAAAAATGAAAAAATTTAAAAATGTGGGGATATAAGACGAAAAATTTGACAAAAAATTTAATAGATTTATTTTAAAAATAATATTTATTTATGTAAACCAATAAACATATTACTAATCTGGGAGAAAAAAACTTAATTTTAGGAGAAGTTGGTACAACTGTGACAACGAAATGGCAGATCTAAGAAATTTTGAAAATTTAAAATTTGACAGTACTATGCGAAAAAAATGAAAAAATTAAACCATGTGTAGAAAAGATTCTTGGGGAATTGAGGAAGGACTAATAACGAAAAGTCAATAATAATCAGCGAAATAAGAAATTAAAAATGAAGAATAAATATAATTGTTGTTAAACAAAAATTGTTTTCTATTTAAAGCACAATGGAGAAAATAGGAGAAGATACAAATTGGATCTGTGCTTTTAAGCAACCTCCTGGGGAGGCTTTTAGATTTCTCATTATTTCTAGGTTCTCAAAGCTATTAAGAGTAGATCTATTAAAGGTGTTGTGTAAGATTTTCCCACCTTTAATGTTTTAAATAAATAAACTATAAATAAATTAAACAAACGTTGTATTATAAAGGGATGAAGGCAACACTGTCACCAGCAAAATGATCTTGGAGTCCAGAAGGAACAACTATTTACCAGTGGCAAATAAAAATAATAAAAAAGTAAACTCAAAAAAAAATAACCCTTAACATCATAATCCCAGGTAACTAGTTTTAAACTCTTCTAATCCTAGGGGTAGAAACGCCGAGGATTCACAAATGCTCGGAATATTTAAGAAGGGGAGGAGAGAATAATAATAAGTATTAAAAATAGTAACATATGTATTTATATTTAAAATAGGTACAAGTATAAAATGACGAGTAGACTCAAGAATAAAAGAATCAAATTATATTTGATAATATATCCAAACTTTTAATAAAGAGCTATGATTTATGACAAGTAGATAAACTTCCTATTGAATTATATAGTTTGGATTTATTAAAAACTAAATTAGCACTGCAAACTTAAACTATACACTGATATATGAGATAAATATAATACTCGGTACGAAAATGTAAAAATTTGCAATTATATGTATATCAATTAATTATCTCTAAACAAAAACCCAACAACATGTGCAAATAAGTTGAAGATATCTACCTATAGTACACAAATCGCTGCACAAGACGTTACGGTGTTTTGGGACTTAGGGTCCCAAAAACGAGTCTTGCCTGCTGGCAAGTGTTTTGGACCACGGTCTCTATTTAAACCCAAAATTTACGTGACAGTTTTACTCTTTGGAATATCAAAGTACTGCCTTGGATAATTATTCTCTAGTTCAATGTAAGCCATTGTCTAGAGTAATAACCTAATTATTTGTTTTATTTCGATACGTGGGTTTTCTTTTGATTATTAAGTTAAAATATAAAAAAATTCTTTTTAAAATTTTTGTTAAATTCTTTATATTTTCAAATAATAATGCCAATTATTACACTTACTTTTTCATTTGATCGCAAATACAGTACAGTAAGAAAGTACCAACTACACTTGTAGGTAAAATTTGATTTGTAAATAACAAATGGATTTCTTTGTGGGTGATATTTTTATTATTTGTTTTCATCAACACAATGTCTATTCAGTACGTTAACTTACTCATCAAGCAAAATAAAGACAAGACTCTTAATTATATAAGTGATAACAGGGTTCATGACTGGGCACGCCCCAGTAAAGGGACACTTGAACAAAATTGGCATGTACAATGGGGAACTCATGTGCCGACTATGTCACAAGAAACCAGAAACGGCCAAACACATACTGTGCGAATGCGAAGCTCTAGATCGTAAAAGTCAGGCTCTTTTTGGACAACCCCAGGTTGATCCAACAACGTATAGAACCCGCTCACCCAAGGATCTGTACAAACTTGTAGAAGGTACAAAGGTGACATAGTGGGTGCTATGAACTAACATGGGGTAAAACACAATAAGCCAATAGGCTTCAGTGTTATTCGGAGATACATAGTCAGACGAGCCCAGGAGAAAAAAAACAAACGGATTTCTTTGTAGGTGATATTTTTATTATTTGTTTTCATCAACACAATATCTATTCAGTACGTTAACTTACTCATCAAGCAAAATAAAGACGAGACTCTTAATTATATTTGGACGTGTGGAGTATAAAGAGAGTAAGGCAGAGCAAGTTGAAGCGCAATTTGGTGAGGTGACTCACCATGAGTGACTGTGTAACACGGAAATGAATACAAACTATGTCACTTCACCCTACGTACGAACATTTGTTGTTTTATTTATTTCTGTGTTTCACAAAAACTCACGGTGAGTCACCTCACCATACTGCGTCTCAACTTGCGCTCGATCTAACACGTGTCACGCCTCTCTGCCTGTCGTGATTGGACGCATGGCTGAAACTTTACATTTAGTTAGTATGTATTTTTCTACTTCTATCTATTTAACAGTTTCGTTTTTCAGTACCATTCTCCTGGAGTCTATGTTAAAAAATGTACATAGTACGTAGTAAAAATTAATGGATTATTATTCAACAAATATTTAAATGTTAACAAAACTACTGAACTATTAATAAATGATATAGTATTTTAAACTTACTAATAAAATAATAATCATTAACTATTAACAATGCAGAATTTATTTACAAATAAAAGATTCATTTCGATATTTTTAATAGTAACAAGTCATAATTAGTATTAACCACTCATTATTGCATTTAATTAATATTTATTGAATATCAAAAACTATTTATTGCTTGTAATTTCATCTTAAACGGCACTTATTTTCATTTTACACTCGCTGACAAAGTTGAAGTTAAAACTTAATACAAACAAAGCAGAAGTTATTAAAAAAAATTAATTATTATTAAATAAAATTAAAGAAAGTGAAGTGCGAAAAACTGAAATGTAATTTTGTAAATATGAAAATGAATAATCCCCAATTCCACCTACGAAATTATGAAAAATACACCTCATATCCATAAATTGAAAATAAACCAAAAAAAATTGAAAATGCTGAGAATTAAAGAAAGAAAAATGAGTGCATCGACTAGAGATTGAACCTGGAACCATCGGTCTGTAGCCGTCCATGCTTTTACCAGTTGAGCTATCGAGGCACATGGTTTTCGATATTTTAATTGTCGAACTCGTAGATTTAAAGCCGATCAGATTCCGCCTCTCGTCGGCGCAAACACAAATTCTAATATAATTCCAGCTCAAATCTTCTTAAAGCCACCCTTGTAACATAGTGTACCAATTTTTCACACTTTATTTCATTTTATTTAACGTTTACGGCGGACCGTACTCGAAAACTAAACACTAATGAACGAATGAAGGATCTCACAAATTTATTCTAGTGCAATTATATTGTCGTCCTTTTCACACAATGTCACAATGGTGGCTTTAAGAAGAATTGAGAGAGCTGGAATGATAATTTGTGTTTGCGCCGACGAGAGCCGGAAACTGATTGATCTCAGATCTACGATTTCGGATGCCATGTGCCTTGAAAACTTAACTGATAGAGCATGGATGGCTACAGTAGGAGGGTTACAGATTCGATCTTTGGTCGATGCACTCATTTTTTCTATCTTTGATTTTCAGCTTTTTAATTTTTTCTTTGGTTTGTTTTCACTTTGGGAATATGATGGTGTATTCTTCATAATTTTGTAGGTAGAATTGGGGATTATTCATTTTCATATTTCCAAAATTTCAATTAAATAAGCAATACAGAATTAAAATATTTAATTATAATTAATAAATATTTGTTTATATTAAAATTATGATTTATTAATATTTTAAAACTTTTTATTCAGGAAAATACATTAACATTAAAATTAAATAATTTAGGTCATATCCAACACAGGTATTTATTAATTAATCAAAGGTATTTGTTAATTGTTAACAAATTTTCATTATTAGTAACAAATTGTTCTCTCAGTGTAGAACGAACGTATTCGATGTAAATAAATCTAATTCAACTACAAACTTTTTTTTTATTATTCAAAGAAGTAAAAAGCGGTAACGTAGAATCAGTTGAAATATGAGTGTAAATGAAGAAAATAAGAAATAAAAAAAAATAACAAACAAGTACTCAATTGAAATGAGCGAACTAAAGCTTGATTTTAATATGCAGTTATTATATAGTCCTATGGATCGGGCGTAACAGGATAGTTTTACCTAGATATTTACCACAGAAGTGGTAAAAGTCCATCAAATGGTTACTTCCTGTCAAGTAACATCGCGCAGCCACCTGTTATTAACTATCGACGTTAACAACCAGGAGAATTTTTGACAAGCGGCAAAGGCAATCTCTATATACCCCTAGAGGATTTACAATGGGCTTTAATGTCGTAGGGTAGCCCCTATTATTACTTAAAATTTTACACGAGCTGGTATGGCATCTCTTATGCGAGTATCTGACTTGAATTTTATTGGATATACGTTATATATTTTTTTTGTTTTGTAATAAATGCCCCAAGTAAAGAAGCATTTACAATTATTACAATTTGATCATTAAGATCAATAATCAATTCATAAACTGAGATTCTACCCACTAGTATATCTTAGAGTACTCTGCTTTTATCTAACATCACTAAACTAACTCAAAAGGCTTGGTTCTCTTAAGTTTCATTAGATTGGCATTGTTGTGGAGCTGGATAACCTTAACGTTCCCATGTTGGAGCAGTCGTTGTTGGTGACTACTGGCAAATTTTTCTATTGTACTTTCAACAGTCTCAACTTTAAAGTCTCTATGAAGATCAGTATTGCGGCAGTATCAGCGTACATCGACGATGTTTATTAATACTTTATTCTGAAAACGTTAAATAACTTGGATGTTTCTTTAATTGGCACAGCCCCAAAGCTAGATACCATACGTCCATACGGATTTGAAAAACTTCCTAAAAAGAAGCAGTTTGTTGTATGTGGATAATTTGGAATTTTTTCCTAGCAACCAAAACATTTTGTTGTATTTTAAACTAAGCTCTTTGCGTTTGTTTTTAATATGGACTTTCCAACGAAGTCTAGCATCAAGTGTCATACCCAGATAGATATTTTGCTGCATTGATAAAAGAAATCTGTTTGTCTTTTATTATAATAAGAATATATTCGTTTTTTTTTTATTGCTGAAGTTGATATGGACAGATTTGCCTTCATTCAGTTTTATTTGCCATCTTTTCGTCCAGGTGTTAATCTAGTCCATAGATTTTTACAATTTTCTTTTAACGCATTCGTGGTTTTTTCAACAGCAAGGATTGCAGTATCATCAGCAAATGTTGCAATAGTATTGGACTTAAGATTAGGAATGTCTCTGGTATAAGTAGAGTATTTTCACTCCCTTGAGGTACTCCTGCCTTCTCTCAGGCCAGAATAGCCTTCGTGTTTAATTCTGAAATACCATTCTGATAAATTATAGTACTAACTTGGCAGGGATATGTTCAATTCTTGAATCAGGCCTTCACGCCATGCTTTGTCGAATGTCTGGAGCCACATCTATAAAGACGGTGAAGCAAACTTCTAGGGACCAGATGATATATGTGATTCTATGAACTTTGTCAATGGTCGACTCTGAAGCCAAACTGGTAAGTTGTAATTAAAACTGGAATTCGTCTTGGTCAGATGAGTCAAATACCACTTCTGGGTCTTCATGGGCCAACTCTTAAATTGAATTAAATATGTAAATACCAATGATTGCGCCAGGATTTTGCTACTGACACCAATAATCATTGCACGTCGTTCTGGAAATATTGTTTTTGACGAATAAAAACAATGATCTTATGAAGGCTAAAGAAACTATGGTTTACAACAAAATATTAGGTATTGGCGATAAAGGAATAAAATATAAACCTGATTGTTAACATTTTTATTTTTATTGATTTAGGCTTCATCATTTTGATTAGTATGTTAGGTTAGTTATTCTTGCCTATATCATTAAAAAGTTAAAATTGTGAGAATAAGAGAGAACAAAACCTAAGTAATCAAAAAAAATATTTTGAAGTTAAGTTATTCATAGAGGATGCCAAAATTAAACCTAAACCGGAACCCCAATGTTTTAACTCAGAGAGATATGACTCTTCGTAGACATAACTAACAATTAATCATTAAAAAATATATTCTTCTTGCTTTGCTATAATAAACACATTAATGAAGTCCAAGCTTCCTTAGAATTATTATAAGTCAAGAACTATTAAGCTACTATTTCGCAAGCCGAGACCAAGACCGACCTCAAAACGCGACGCGACAGCAAGAGTGACCAGAAACGGTCTCTTTACGTCTGAACACATGTAATTATATGAAACACATTTCGGTAGACGAGATTTAGTATGGCAATATTTGCCGCCTTACTGCTGTCTCGGTCTCCTGTGGTTTGTCGCGCGTTCCCAAATGGTACCTTAGACCAATTTTGTTAACAAAAATCGAATTACAAGGGTTTATGGTGTTATCCACGTAGTTGCCAAATTATTATGGAAAGTAGAGGAGAATCTCATTACAAGGATTGTTTATAATAATTATAATTCGGTATTGACTCAACATAAAACATAAAAGGCTTTCAGGAAGCATATTTGCATTCTTAATCTCAGTTATTATTAATTTAATGTATTTTTCTGGTTGAAACTATTATTGTAGTTGAAGGTGAATTTACAGAAATGTAAAACTATTTATTTTACAGAGTTGTACAAGTAGGTGCATTCATAAATCGCGTGCTCGCAACACAATATAAACAAACTCGCACAAATTTTCCCCACTCAATTTAGTAGACGTCTCGCTCTTTTTAATGCGGTAGTTATCTCTGCTAACATAAAATACAATTTAAATAATGGCCTAATGAATGGGTTAGTTTAGTAGTTTTTTGTAGTTGATCATAAGCAATGTCTAAAATATCGCCAAGAATAAGTAATTTAAATATTTAATAAAGGCAGCTTTAAATATAAGCGAGTAAATCGTGTTCCTCAATACGGTCCTGGATTGCTCTACCTACGCTTTCCAGTTTATAACGAATCTGTCAATCAAATTGAGTACGAATGTTGTGCTGTTTATGATCATTTACTTACACAAAATGACAAGACATCGAATGTAATTAATAATTGCCTAGAGGAATAGTTTTTTACATTATATTGTTTTCAAAATAACTATTTAGAAATGTATTTTGCAAGTGTAGTTAAATCAATACTGAGAATGTCAGTCATAAACTGTCATTCTATAAAAGAGGAAAATATCTTATAATGTATATGAAGGGTAGTCAATCAAATGTTGAATATTATAGAGGAACTGCTATTATATGTGCTTAATCCAAATTGTTTTAAATAATGATTAACACCAAATTACTGTCTCATGCACAAAATATTTTAGTTGATGATAAAAATGGTTGTTTGCTAATAGTAATTTACAGACACTCCTATGAGAGTTATAGAGAGAAAAACAATTGGATATTGTGTACTTAGAATTAACCGAAGTATGTTTTACTAAAAAAGTTACACATCCAGAAATTGAGTATACATGGAGCTACCACAGATATATGGGCTCAAAATAAGTTGATCTAATCAAACTTACTTATAACAGGTTTTCTTGCTTAACTCACTATTCGGTATCCGCTGGTTAACCTCCAAAATCTGGTAGTACGATTTGGAAAAGAAAACCGTTACAAAAAAAAGGCTATAGTATTCTAGAGCTTAGAAAAGAAGACCACTTCGGCTAAATGTCGAGACAAAAGGTGTGGGTCATTAGGGAGTTAGTAATACTTGGTATCATAAAAGTTTCATTAAATAAAACGCAAGAGTTAGTGTTATGGCATTTACTATTTTCATAAGTCACGATATTATAAATTCCACTGTTGAAATGAATTCACCTAGAGCGCTTTTAAAACTAACATATACAGAAGACTCTTCACAATATGATCTCAATAATTTTCTTTACTACCGATGCTACATAAAACAACGAGTACAATACATAAAGATATATTCTTTGAATACGATATTATTAGAGTAAAAGAAAGAATTAATTTGACGCAATGATCACTAAGGCTTATGGCAAATTAAGCTTGAGCAGAATTATAACAGAATTACAACAATTACAGAATTATTTCTATAAATAAAAGATAAATGATAACGCGGATAATTCGTAAATTACTAGTACCACTGATGATCGTTAGACTAAAGGTCTTTCATACCTTGGTTTGTAGATTTTCAGATACCTGATGTCTGGTAGAAATCCATCAAGCGGTGTCGAACTACAAATACTTCGGACAGGAAACTGGATTATAACTTGCAGGACAACAATAGAAAAACGAGAAGCATAAACAGTCTCCGTGGAAAGTAACGTGAAAACTTCAAATACGGTTTCCACATTCTCAGGACTCGATCTGTCTGAGTATGAACTTCGAGTGCACTCTTTTAACTCTGTGTTAAAAGATCGAGATCTTTTGGAAAGTTAAATAATGAAATGTCAATTATGACAATGAATGGCACTTAGGGCGTCATCTCGAACCTTATATGCTCTTAGTCTTGAACTTTAAAACACGGAGGAGAATTGCCTTTTTCTATCTTCTGTATTCAAATCTGTGACTATGATCATAGTGTGATTTTATTATAACGACGTCTTCTGACATTGAAATTTGGCTAACCTCAAATAAAATTGGCTAGAAGTCTTAACACATACTTTATCGAAGTATGTAAGTCTTAAACTAAAATGATATAAAAGTCAAAACTAAAGGTAAGACTACGTGGTGCTTGCAATGTCGCCACAAATAACACATACACAAATGCATAAAAGTTCATACTTATCGCGAAAGTGGTGTCACTTATTTCATGTGGTATCATCTCGATAATTCAGCGATAATTCTAAAATAATACTATTCACGGCTGGAAGAAATGACCAGAAAAGTGAAAACCGCAAGTTTAGTGGTCATTTTCGAAGAAACCTGTTGAAAACTCTTGGTACGAATTTTTTTTTGTCGATACGGAAGCAAAACTGAAATTCTACTATGTGGTAGACACAGATCTGTCTTTTGTTTATGGAAGTAGTTTATTTAAATAGTTTTAAAATGAAAACGTTGTTATGGCTATTAATAAACTAAGGTAGAGTTTCTTTTTAATGTTTTTTAGTATATTACCCACAAAGAGAGCAATAATATCTGCAAAAAATTCAGTACGAGACATTTTAATCAAATCTTGTTATAATCCGAAATTAAAATTATGACAACCAGTTGTCATAAACTTCAAATTAATCGTTATAAATATTCAGGTTTAACTAAAAATTTTCAGTCATCTCTGAAATATTTCATTACCAAGAACACTTTCCAATAAAAAACAACTGTTTCGCCGTAAATAATATTTACTGCAGTCTTTACACATTTTTACTGCTCTGGAAATGATTTATTATGATAAATTTTATTATGCACTTTTAATATCGGCAAAATACCAAACGCTTATTTATGATCGAGCAAGAAAAAACAATCACCTCTTTTTAAATTACGAGCGATTATGTAAATATACCTTCGGATACTTTAATTTAGGTTAAAAACGATATAAAATTAATGAAAGTTGAAACGTTTCGGATTTATTTTACGTCGGCCAATATTAAAGTGAATCATTTGATTGGATTAAGAGACCATATATCTCCTTGAATTGCTCTAAATTAAATATTAAAATGTCTATTAAGACTTACAAATGATCGAGTAATTTTAAAGAGGTACTAAACATATGAATTTATTGTAACATCATACCATTTTAATGTAGAAATGATGAGAGTAAACTTTTGGCATCTTAAATTATTATGATTCCTCAATTTAAAACTTTGATATTGGTAATTATTGAGGTACCCAATCATCTTGCTTTTTATATTTCTATTTAAGATGTTTCTTATATGTTAAGTACTTGTTAAAACTTGATGTTTTTCATGCTTTACTTTCTCCGACCGATACCTTAGGTAAATCGTTTATACATTTTATTCCCAATATCTAGTGACATATCATTAAAAAAATAATTACCTTGTACAAAATATATATTTTCAACAAAATATCAAACTTACCTTATAAAATCAGACGGATTTCGCGATAGATAAAAATCATTTAGTACATCGGATGACCGAGATAATTAAAAAATGTGATCTATTTGATATATTCAAATCAAATGAAAAATGGAAACTTTTGACACAAGGCATAAACGACAAATGTCATTTGAGTATGAGGTGATTGTATCGAAATAACGGTTCCAACCGTTACACATGTGCCTGTCAGTGGTCTGTCATTTCAAACGGGCAGCCATTTTGTTTGGAATGTCCACATCACATACTTTGATTTTCTTTTACTATACGGAGAATGGTCGCACTGCGCAGCTTTCTGAGTGTCTTTTAAAAGGAGATAGAAAACTCCGCCATTTTGAACCCTTATTACGTGTTGCCTACATCTTGGCGCAATATTTTTAATAGGTGCGTTTTAATCATCCGCTTCTGCTTCGGAATTGTCGGTTTTCTTGTTTTAATCTGACAGGTTAGAACGACTGAACTGACAGTTCCAGAAGCAGAAGCAGATAATTAAAACGCACCTGATATTTTGCTTGCTGCTGTGAATATTATTTTTGAAGTCACAGTTTATTGCTAAAGAATCAGTTAGCTCACTCGAACCAGTTGAAAGTTCCAAAATAACATCCACTCCAGGGATACAAATTCAGGATACGCAGAAGACTGCTGTTTTATTATAGGCGGTTGTCATATATTGTATTATCCGAGTTGCACAGTGTATAAACTGAAACATTGAGATCAAAAGTGCCAACGCAGAGTGAGCGATCTGATTCTTTAGCTGTAAACTGTATCACAGGGTTCAAAATGGCCGCGCCCTATGTTGGGCGTGTCGGACCTCTCTCTTGCCTCGTACAGTAATCAAAGTATGTGGTCCACATACTTTGATTTGGGAATGTCTAATACAAGAAAAAATAGTAAGCACGGAGCACAATAAAACTTGGAACATAGTTCTATGTCCAATCAACGAGAGAATCATAGATTCCAAGTAGGTTTTCACACAAAAAGAAATACAGGGTAAGACAAAAAGGAAAGCAAGATTAGAGCAAGTGGATTTCAGTAAGATGCTATTGCAGAGGAAGATGTTTATACATTGGTTTTACGCATGATATGTGGAGAGTTATGCTTGCGTTAGCTATTGAGTATGATTGTTTTCTCAATCAAATGGATGTGAAATCTACATTTTTAAATAGGAATTTGGCAATTTTTGTGTATATGCATTTACCAATGATTTAATTGTTAAAAAGTATAGTAAGTCTACAAACTGAAAAACTATCTTTATGGTTTACATAACAGTACAAGGTGTTGGTATGTATAATTATTTATCTAATAACCTATTAACCTTTACACTTAATAGTTACAGACATATTTGTTTATGGCATGATACTTATTTCAGATGATGTGTGTGTATGTATTTCTGTTTGGCACTGTATTTCAGATGATGAAAAGTATGATTTGTTAGCTGGAAATGATTCTAGTAGGTATAATGTTTCTTATAAACAACTAATTGAGAGTCGTACATCATGTTGGGCACTAGACCTAATATTTGTTTTGATGTTACATGTTTTAGCCAATTTCACAATTATTAGTCTTATTCATTGGAAGCACTTATAAAGTTATTTAAAACAACCTCTATCCCATATATACCCCTAACCTATGCGCAATTCCCGTTGAATTACTCCGTATAATAAAGTATTCTGGCTAACTACCTTACTCATCAAAGCCCAACTGAAATGTTTTAACTCAAGGTATAAGCAAACTTTTCAGTATTTATTTCATTTTCATTCATTACGATAATCCAGATTTTGAAACAGACCTCCCCAATCTATTTTTAATCATTATATCTTCATATTTTCAAAACTATTAATTTTGTGGGTGTCCCTTAGAGTTCATTTTAACAATTTTAAGTTCTTTAATATCCATAATTATTCAATTAAAATAAGATAAGTTGCTCTTATCTAATGATTTTAAATAAACATTCAACTCTAATGATGATTTCAGAAATTTTCCAATTCAACTAACTCCATTATTCCATATTTTATGACGAAAACTTTCCCATTACAGAAAAGATGGGATAAAACTATTCTAATCGTACGATCATTGAAAGAAGGTGTCTTTAGAAAGACAAAATTGCAGAAGGAATAAATTCCGAGTTGATTACTTATTCATGGTGAAGGTTAGGGCGCAATACTGGAAGTATTTTGTTGGTCATAACTCGGCAGTTACCAGGTCGTAATTCTGGGTTACGATTCCTTATGTTTCGTCCGTACTCGTATATACACGTACGGTTGGTGTGTAGTGTAGCGCAAGACGATAAAACACTTTTATCGTTTTGATATCGTCAAATGAATCGGTATAATCCGTGAGAAAGTTATAGCGTGGTACACCTGTTAGCACGCTCATATACAGTGTGTTGTTGCTAAGGGGATTGTTGAAAATTCACGTTGTAAATTTATAATTAAGATAAGATTTGACTTGTTATTTGCTGGTTCCAAGTTTACTCGTTTTCTGAATAATTACCCAATGTAACAGACCGTCTTTTGCTGGCTTTTAAGTTTTGTAGATATGCTTTCCTACTTGATAAAGCGTTTATATGTGTTTCTCGACACATCAAATTGGTTTGTCCACATTATAATTTATTTAACTAATGTACTAGAATACAAGTGATTTTTTGTTTACAACTTGTTGTGAAATATAATAAGTCTCAGAATATACGAATATTTTGTGTTATGCACATTTATGATGTATCTACGGCCCCTACTATGTACCTTTCGGCCAATAATTTTATTTGCATAATATCTTTTAATTGAAAAATACCAGGAATCGGTTTTATTAACTATTATCTACTCTTCTCCCTTTCATTAACTCGAGTTAAGGGGGTGGGTGGCTCAGTGGTAAAGTATCTGCCTGCGGATCCAAGGGTCCCAGGTTTGAATCCCACCGTTGACCGGGATTTTTTTAATTTATTTTAATTATTTAAAATTAATTCTGATGCCTTGGTAGGATTCCCCACTCGATCATTCACTGTTGGGTTCTTATTAACAGTGCTGTTCCTGAAATGGCGCTGGGAAACAGTAACAAAGCCTACAGAGAACACACATGATTGAGAATTTAAAAACACAAACTTGAGACTGGCATATTAGGTATACAGGGTGTACCAATAAAAACTCCCAGGCCGGATATTTTGGTAAGGTAAGGTAAGATTTATTGAATTAGTTTATAAAACAAAATCTGCTTAAAAATGCATTTTTTACAAGACGCGTTATATAAAAAAGATCCTCCCATCGAAAAAAATATATTGAGCGCAGCGCCATCTACCTATTTAAAAATAATTTATACCCAAAAATGAAGCTCTCTTAGTGCTCTATGAACTGAGATTTACAGAATTAAAATATCTCTATTACTTACCAAAATATCCGGCCTGGGAGTTTTTATTGGTAAACCCTGTATACACCTAGGCCATAAATCGAAAAAAAAAAACACTTTGTTCACTTCCTTCCCTTTACAAATTTTACCTCTCAATTTTTCAATTTATTAAAATTTTTAAGATAATGTATTTATGAATCACATTTCAGTTTAAAAATATTTTGGAAAGTTTGTACATAACTTGTTTGCAGCCTTACTTTGTAACCTACACCTTCATGTCAGATGATGCCCCATGAGAGCCGAAACTAGTCGCCGCCGCTTGTAAAACAATACAATTATTGGCCCAAGACTTCGACTTTTGTTTCCTTTTAACTTCCAACACTATTCAAAAAAGAACTAGAAAGTATTTTGATAGGTCGTTATATCAATAAAAAAAAATGACAAGTAAAATGTGCGATTTGCATGAAACTTATAGGTTTGTAGTGGGTTTTAGAATAAGAGGTATTTTTAAATGTTTTCTGTTACATTATTTTTTAAAATATTGAGTTAATAATAATAATTGCAGATTCTTTTTCATAAAAATGAACTGGTAATAAAAGACTAGACGCTGGCAGTCTAGGGTTAGAAATCAAGAACAAATCAAAAGCGAGTTTTTATAATTTTTTAGAAAGTAAGTCACCAAAAGTAACTAATTATATTTGAAGAAAATCCCAAGAAAACGTCCAAGGGAACTTCTAGAATTGTTCATAACAGATGTTATGTTTTGTTGGGAATGGGCTATTAATACACTGCGACCTAAAATATCTATTGTGTTTCCTTCTATCTGTATTTAATGCAACAAGGAAATGTTTTGATCCCTATAACGACACTATCTGTATTTAATGCAACAAGGAAATGTTTTGATCCCTATAACGACACTTCCAATCCTACATTCTCAAGGATGTGTATGTGGCATCAATTTAGGTAGATCGCCCTATTTGGTGTGCTCATGGATTCTGAAGTACTACACATTTAGTCGAAATGTGAACGGATGTTTCGTCCTTATCCTTGCAGAATTTGCACTCAATATCTTCTGCTACTCTCAATTTACTAAAGTGTCCTTTGAGTTGGTAACGATTCCTGTTACAATGCGTAGCCTGTTCTTACTCTAGCAGTAGATACAGGCTTCCGATCTTTTCTGGTTATACTCACAAAGAAGTAGCCCGTCTTAGCCCGAAGACAATGTTCCAGTTATTGATTCTTCTACTGCCCAATTCTTTTTAAATTCCTCACAATATTGTGTTACTGCTGATACTGCAGAATGGCTCAGGTCTCACAAAGGGTGTTTGGGCCCCTTTCCTTTCGAAGTTTCACTGTTGCTGTATACATTCATCGCAGTGTGTTTTACCCGCAATGTTTCCACATACCATTAGGGCTTCTGTGGCCTTTTTATGTATGTTCCAGAGAAGTGTGTTGTCCAGTGTTAGATCTAGATTTTTCTTGAAAAAAGGCTACTAGGTTATTTTGTTGGGGTTTATATAAGTCCTACCTCGCGGTACCATCTGTCGGTGTGTTCTAATCTTATTTAAACTATACTACACAGGATATTTTTAAACTTTCCTCTTACAAATATGTCTATGTGATTAGCATTGTCAGAGTATGCCGAGGTCAGTCAATCTGCATAGAAATTCATTCACATTAGTGGTGATTTAACTCCTTCGTATGACCATCTTCTTGTTATGCAGGTAGAGATGGTGTTCTATCTATGTCTGCAGTTCTCGTAGACAGCAGCTAAGCCATCCATCTGGAAATGGTACTATCTACTCCTATGTCTGCGAGGGTTCTTTTGACAGATTCGTGTGGCGTGTTCTCAAACGCGCCTACTTTCTCTCACACGACCGTTTCTTTGTTTGTCAGTGCATCCTGGACATCGACAGTCAGCTGCACCAGGGTAGTTTCTGTAGATTTTTCTGTTCATTATGCATTCTAGCTGTGGTGGAGTGGCACCCTCTCCAGGATTTATATTTTGATATAATTATCAACAACCTTCTTTCTCCATTGCTTTTAATACAAAGGATGGGAGGTCGGTAGATACATAACAGATAGATTTTATAGAGCGAAACAAGGGGTGGAATACTCTGAGTTAAATAATAAAAACAAATAAAGTAAAAATACGACAAGGGAGCGTTCTTGGCACTGTCTTGTACCTACTATTTACCTACGTTATACCAGAAATAATAACTAACTACAATGTTATACACATGCAGCCACAAAAAGCCACTAACTATTCTGATTGTTTGCTCTTTGTTGATGATTTTAAGGTTTTTAAAACAATAAAGACAATGAGAGACTGTGTTATGTTACAGAAGGACAAATAGTTTTTTTGAATGGAGTCTTAGTAATAAGCTGTATTTTAATATAAAAAACTAATGCTTAAAAAACAATAATTTTTGACTCGGTGTCACATTTTCAACTCATAAAAATATAGCAAAATCTGCTTACCGCATATTAGGCAATAAGGCAAATCGCTACATTTGCTAATACGAACATTATAAAACTCCTTTATTAGTCTAGTTAGGACCAAGTTGGAATACGCTTCTCTAATTTGGTATAGGAATCAATGAACGCAGTTGAAAAGGTTCGAAACAAACTACTTGGATATTTCTACTACAAAACACACCGTGTTAGAACAGATTACAATACGATAAAGTCAACTTAGTTAAGAAAAGAGTTTAAAATTATATTATTGGACAGTAGGCGTTGCCTAAACTCGATGATATTCCACTTTAATACGCTTAATAATAATATAAATGCAACACCATGCTATGTTTAATAACCCTTTTACGACTACCAGAGCTCTTCTTGTAGCCATCTTGAGACTAGCCAGCCACTTCAGTCTGTATATAGAATTGGACTGAATAGTTGCTAAGAGAATGTTCCGTCGAATGATCCTGGATCACATATTTAACATGTCTGTATAAGAATTTTGTTTTTATTTCATAAAAGTCAAATTCTTAATTTGGTTTCAAATTTCGTCCTCTACAATTTCACTAAACTTACACATATATTTGAAATATTTATAATTATTTTTGTTATTCTTATCCCATCTGTGAGAGCTTATTAACGAAACTTTTTAATTGTAATTTTATTTTTTATTCATGTAATTAAACCTTTTTGGTTTGTATGGACAAAAGATCAATAAATAAATAAATAAATAAATAAATTCAGATGGAACAAAATGTGCAGAATAAAATTAAATGATCTAAAATATCTGACTATAAGGTTATTAAAAATAATCAAAATAATATACCTTTAAGATAGGATTATTGGTATCATATGAATTCAGTCAATCGATTGGACCTTTTAAAATAATATAATAGATGTTGATTATGCTATAACAAAACTAAATGGAAAGCTACATAAAGTATTTTTACAAGATGTTTCAAAAAGGGAACCTAGTAATAAAATACTTCATGGTTCAATGGCTCTATTTTCAAAATAATCAAACAGAAGGACAAAGTTCATCGTCGATTTAACTCCAAAGGATCTTTTGAGACTCAAATCACATTCAACTTCGCACATACCAATATTAACAGATAGGTTGAAATTTCTCATTACCAATGTGCTCAGATAATGGAAAATAATATTCTAGAAAAACCTTAGCAGTTTTGGCCATACGTAATAAAAATGACAGTGGCACCTGATTATATCCCAGGCTACTTTCTTTTTCCAAGGAGGCCATACAAAGCGAATTAATAACAATTGACCTTATGTTTTGGCATAAAACAACATTACTAGACTAATACAGTTCTCTCAGAAACCGTTTTTTATAACATTTTTTGTAGTTCGCTTATAAATTGTATTTTAAAAAAGTTCTTACATTTTAATGATTTTCTAAAAATATGTTTTTTTTTCAGGTAAGTTTTTGCTGTACCTACTAGAACTACTATTTTCAAACATACCACCAATGTGGTAAGTACCTACCTACCTACAAAAGGTGAAAAAAAAATTTGGAGATATTTATATGTATTTTATTTTTATGGATTAGGTAACATCTACCTAATTAGCTTGTGATATTTATTGTTATTAATGTGTTCTGTGTAGGCTTTGTTACTGTTTCCTAGCACCACTCCACGAAGAGCACTGTTAATTAAAACGCAATAGTGAATGGTCGGAATGGGGATCCTACCTTTACATCAATATTATTTTTAAATAAATTAATTAAATAAAAGAATCCCTGCCAATGGTTGGATTAGAACCACGGAAATTTGGATTAGCAAGTCCAGTATCTAATCACTGAGCGTACATGCGTTTAATTGTAGTCATCGCAACAAGTGCTAAAAGTGCTTCTAGCACGTGTTACGATCAACATTTTTTCTACAAGCGCATTTATTTCTAAAATAGAGAATTAACCTGTATGTATAATGACATTAGGTACAACAAACAGTTTAAGTATACATATATCAAGACCACAGTACCACCCCCAATATTCGTAACATGAACTAATTTTGATAGATGTCATTTATATGTCATAAATTAAGAATCCTTTTGTTCAGCAGATGGAGCAATATTCCATATTTAATAGTTCTTTTGTTCAACAGATGGCGTAATAATTTTATTAATTTTAAACGGTAACTGTTATAAAATGACAAATTCATCACGCCTAGCTACTACGCGATAATAAGTAAACGAGTTCTTGACCTTGACAAATATTTTCGATGTAACAGGTATAAAAATAAAAGTTTGGGATTAAATTCGACACATCGGTATATTTACTTAGGACCGATTCCACCGTTGTGTTAAACGGAGTTTAAAATGATATTTTTACATTAACAATGTCATTTTAATTTAATTTAATTTAATCTCATTTATATGTAAGTTGGCGGCATCGGCATACGGAAAACGTTTTTAAGAATTTTAAGAAAAAAACTTATTTTTCATAAGCAATTGCATGGTCTATTAATTTTAGAAAAAAAGTTACTTTACATAAAAAGTTATGCATGGTCTAAAACCTAAAATTCAATTATCTGATAACAAATTTTTTAAGTCGTATACAGTGTTTGTCGAAAATAAAGGTATTTTATATTGAGCAAAATTATATTTTTTGACAAACCTTGTAAAACCGACTGATAAAATTTGATATCGGGTGGTTGCATTTTCTGTTAGACCATGCATACATTTTTATGAAGAATTTTTTTCGTAAAACTTGCGTGAAATGACATTCCGGTGACAATCTCCGGCGAGCCGCCAGCTTTTTGGGCTTTCGCCGGCGGATCGCCAGCGAATCGCTGGCGATACGCCGAAATGAATCTCTGGCGAGTCGCTGGCGATCGACTATGCATACGGCTGATAGAAAATCTCTAATTTGACAAATAAATTTATCAAATATTTGTTAATCGTATTTCCAGTTAGATTTAAAAAATACGCAATAAAATTTAGAAATATTTTGGCGGGATACTTGGAAAAATATGTAGAATAAAATCTCCTACTTTTTAGCCTCTGGTTTTAAAATCACTTTTTATGATTTTTTTTTTAAATTCAGTGTATAAACAGGACAAATAAAAAATAGGAGATTTCATTCTCCAAACCTTATACTTTAAGCTGGTAGAAGATTCATTTTAATACATTTAGCGGGATTTAAACGCAATCGGAAATGGTGAACCCTTGCTTCTTATATGAAAAATACAGTGATACTGCGGCCTTAAACCGATGTTATGTGCTGAATTGGTGTAGTGGTTAGGGTTTCGGGCTCATAACGCAAAGATCTTAGGTTCAAACCCGGGCATGGGCGGTAAGTATACCTTGCTTTTTATTCAATTTATATTTATCTGCGTGCGAGAAGATCATCTTCTCGCACGCTTGTAGAAAAAAATATGTTCACTTTCAAAGAAGTATTAAAACAAAAGCATAATTTTTAACGAATTCTAAATTACATGATAAAAATAAATTATCTTTTTTCTTCCACTGTTGTATTTGGTCATCTGATTTAAACTCCTTTACTTTATTCTTCGATCTTATTTTTTATTTATCCTTCTACTTTTGTTTTAAAAGTACGCCCACTTTGACCGGTGTGAAGTAGACGATTAAATCCCAACTGATCGTCTTCATTGATTTTTTTTTTAAGTTTAAGGGTTAACTTCACCCTGTTTGACGGGACGAAAGGGATTTTTGCTTACAGTGTTCTTTAATGAGTGTATTTATGATTTTTTGAATGTTAAACCAAGTTGGGATCTGATCGTTTTCATTGGGTTATTATTTATTTTAAAGTTTATGGGTTAATTTCACCCTGTTTGACGGGTGGGAAGGGATTTTGGCTTACAGTGTACTTTGGTGAGGGTATTTATGATTTTTTAAATGTTAAACCAAGTTGGGATCTGATCGTCTCCATTGGGTTATTATTTATTTTAAAGTTTATGGGTTAATTTCACCCTGTTTGACGGGTGAGAAGGGATTTTTGCTTACAGTGTATTTATGATTTTTTAAATTTGAAATCAAGTTTGGATTTAATCGTCTTCATTGGGTAATTATTTATTTTGAAGATTAAGGGTTAATTTCACCCTGTTTAATGAGTCGGAAGAGATTTTTGCTTACAGTGTAATTTGATGAGTGTATTTATGATTTTTTTATGTAAAACCAATTTGGGATCTGATCGTCTTCATTGGGTTGTTATTTATTTTTAAATTTAAGGGTTAATTTCACCCTGTTTGACGGGTCGGAAGGGATTTTCGCTTACAGTGTACTTTAATGAGTGCATTTATGCTTTTTTTAATGTAAAACCAAGTTAGGATCTGATCGCCTTCATTGGGTAATTATTTATTTTGAAGTTAAAGGGGTACTTTTACCCTGTTTGACTAGTCTGAAGGGATTTTAGTTTATAAGTTATTTTGGTGAAGGTATTTATGATTTTTTGAATGCAAGAGCAAGTATAAATTTGATCGGCTTCATAGGATAATTATTTTTTGGAGTTTTTAAGGGTTAATTTCGCCCTCTTTGATGGATCCAACGGGATTTTCGCTTAAAGTGTGTTACATTAAATTCATTTGTTTGATTGTGAAAGAAAGTTGGTCCGAAGGGATTTTCACTTCATGGGGTAAAGTGTCACCCTGCTTGGCGGACCCGAAGGGATTTTTTTACTGTTAATGTTAGTATATTTTTTATTTTATGAATGTAAGATTAAGTTGAAATTTGATACCCTTCCTAGGTTACGTATTTATTTTTAATTTTAAATATTAATTTCACATTGTTTGATGAGTCCGAAAGGATTTTTGCTTTCATCCATTACTGTTTAGTTCATTTATTATTTTTTAATGTAAAAGTAAGTAGAAAATGTGCATTCATTGGGTAATTATTCTTAAAATTTTTAATGGTTTATTTTACCCTGTCTGACGAGTCCGAAGGGATTTTAGCTTAAACTGGGGTCTATTCTGTAACAATTCCTTTATATGTAACGGCCTTTAAAAATATTTTCTTCTTTACTTCTGTCATTATTTAAACGGATTTTTAAAATACATTAGAGGACTATCTCAAAGAAATCTGTTTAAATAATGACATAAGTAAATTAACGAATACAAATATACTTTTAAAGGCCGCCAATATTTTTAAAGGCCGTTAAATATAAAGGAATTGTTACAGAATAGACCCCACTGTATGTTAGTAAATCTACTATTGATTTTTTAAATATTAATTACTTCACAGGATAATTATTTTATGAATTTTATGGGGTAATTTTACCCTGTTCAGCGTACCCGAAGAAATGTTTACCTATAGTGTATGTTAATGTATTTATGATTTTTTTAAAGTAAAATTAAATTGGAATCTGATATCCATCATAGGAAAATCATTTTTATCAATTTTAAGGGTTATTTTGAACCGTATATTAATTATTTGTCGATATTAATGTGTAAAATATATATTAACAAGATTATTAAAATTGTTGTATGCTGGATGCCACTGTTTTCCCGATCGGTTATTTTTACTGCTAAAAGTTACTACTAATTTCACACCGGTCCCACTTTGTTGTAAAATAATCTTTTAATACTGAATAACTTGATCTTATGCAATTAAACTTGAAAACATTTAACGTAATAACAATACACGTGGTTAATAGAAATAAATAAATATCAAAACAAGCCATTAATATAAAGGTGAAACAAATAAAGTACATAAATTATATTTACAGCCATCTAAAATTATTTAGAATTATCGCATAATTAAATGTCAACCTTGAATTCGTGATAAAGATCATTTTTTTCTTTTGTATTTCAAAGAGCAGTCGAGTTATGTTATGAGATGAGTAACAAGGATAGAAACATACTTATTTATGTGGTATAATTGACGTAACCCAGGATTTATGTTTCCTCTGTGAAATTAGAGAAGCCTCTCGAACTGAAACTCACATAAATAGGAAGATATGTCTAGTAGATATACACTATTACTTACCGATGTCTAATCTCCTAAATGATCGTTAATGGATGTTGAATCATTTCTAATTAATATCGATGATTAAAGTTGGTATTTTTGATTAACAATATAGCTATAAAGAAAAAAATATTTGCTGGTTTTGTACATGGTGAATCAAATTTCAGTCGCATATAAATATTACTTTATAGAAAAGTTCTTAAACAAAATTGAAAGCAATAAAATAAATAAATCGAACTGAAAACATGTAAAAGGAAAATAAAATATGATAATTTAGAGACAGATATTTAGTCACTCATAGGTCCTTCTTCTTTATGCCAGATTTTCTAATCCCTTTTCATTAGATTACCAACCCATATCTTCTAGCGAGGTCCAAAACACAGTGGCTGGTAAATTATTGTAATTATTTTCTTTATTCATTTCTCTAATATTGCAGCAGCAGACATATATTCTCCCTCTTTTATATTTAATAATATTATATTTAAAATTTTAATTTTGGAAATAAGAAACTATTTTAAAAAATATTCTTAGGTTAAGAAGCAATCGATATTGTGACACGTTTGTTTATTTTAAATAACAATTTATTTATTAATATCTTATTTAAACACTTATTTGTTTTATAACAACACTATTCTAATTTATATATATTTCGAATGTCTTTGAATTGTTCACTATTTATCTTCACAGTCCAATACTTTATTTTCAACTGTTTATATACAACTGACTGATCCGTGTTCCTCCACCAATATTTATATACACATTTAAAATCATGGTGAAGGTTCTAGAATGTTTTTCGCCAAACCTAGAAATATTATCTCGTTCTTTCACGAATAGTAATCGAAAGCGCCTTCGCCATAGTCATCACATATGTTTGGTCTTAAGGGGTTTAATTATGTATGATAATCGGACAAGTTGAGCCTCAAAAGCCAAATAAGACAGAGAGGATTAGAGCATGACTAAATAATGAAATGGCTCACATTACAATATCTTATTAAATCTCACGACACTGTACATCTTCATACAAGACTAAAAGCCAGATACTTTATTCTTGGATAGATTACTAAATGGCATGAATGTTTATTTATATAACATTTCAAACAAATTTGAAAGTCATTCCAACCAGATTCTAATCCACCTGGAAACATGAACTTTCCATAACGCTGAACTAATCTGGTACACATGTAACGACAGGCCAAACGGGAATCGTGGAGAAAGTTCTATCAAAGATCCGAGACAAAAAGTTGGCTCGATAAAAATACCCGGATTCTGGCAGGGAATTATTTTACAGAAACTTCGTCGCACAAGTTGTCTCTCTAAGCGCCGTGAAATGAAACTTTTGCTTCCTCTCCTTGTGAGGCTGTTTAGAGAAAGTCTGGCGTACAGCTATATCCCGCTAGGCATATTAGAGAAGTACGGCTTCGGGAAAGCCCGTTAAACTCCTTCCAATATGCCTACCAAGCAGGCAAATCGACAGAATATGCCTTGCACAATCTAGTAAGCAAAATTAGTAGTTCCCTAAATTACGAGGATATTGAGCTGGGTGCCTTTCTAGATATAGAAGGCGCGTTAATAACTCCATTCTTCAGTCTTTGTTCGCTTCTATTGAAAGAAGAGATAAACTGACCTGTAATTGTGTCAAAAGCATGCTGGTAAACCGGAATATCATTTTATCAGTACAAGGAGAAACGGTCACTTTTAGGCCAGCTAGAGGATGTCCACAGGATGGTATACTTTAACTCCACCTCTACTGTGGACCATTTTGGTAGATAACCTGCTGCATGATCTTTCTCGATAGGAAAAAGTACGAAGAGGTGATACTATGTCTGTTAACACCCGTAAAACTATTATCGTCTCCTTTACCAAGAGAAAAAACTCGACAAGCTTTGACAACGTATCTTGACCGGGGAAACCTTTCCTTTTGCGCAAAAGGTGAAATATCTAGGATTATCCTAGATAAGGTACTCACCTGGAAGCCCCAATTGGATAAAACCATCAATTAAGCCAGATTATCCCTCTGGACCCTCAAAAGGATATGCGGCAAAGCATGAGGGATCAGTCCTTAACTGATCTCTAGGATTTACCAAACAGTAGTAAAACTCATGGTTACGCACGACTTTGTCGTCTTGTGGGACAAGGGACTTTAACAAACGGTTAGACAAGGAGCCCAGGATGGTCTCTTATACACTCCTAAAGGTGAATAGTCAATGCAACAAAGACTTATGATGGGGCAAGACACGGGGCTGATCAGTGAGATTAATAACCAACACATCCTCGCAAGGTGCCGCCCGACTTGCTAATTCCCCGACAGCACTTATAAAAGCCATATAGCGACCTCATTCCAGAAACAGACGTATGGAGCAGGGGGATAAAACCCTCTCCCAGGCGGACTATGCGGACGCCTCCAAAACTAATAAAGAAGTAGGAGCTGGAGTTTTCGGCCAGAAGCCAAAAATTGACATATTAATAAACCTAGGCTCTCTGGCCACGATCTTCCAAGCAGAAATGATTGATACAGAATTGGGAGCGAGACTATAAAGATCTTTTTGGATAGTCAGGTACCCCTTAAGGCACTGAGCTACAATCGAGTTGACTCTAAGCTGGTTTCGATCTGTATAAATACCATTGAGTGTCTTGGTGCCCGGAAAAAAAGTTACTTTAATATGGGTCGGTACACAGCGGTATAGGGGAAATGGAAAAGCTAACGCCGTTGCTAAAAGAGGAACCGAATCTGAGTTCATAGGACCAGAACCATTCCTGTGCATTGCAAAGTGCATTGCCAAAGGAATTATCCCAAAATGGACGAAGGTGCAACACTCACGAACTGGAGAGATACTCCAGGATTAAATTATTCGAAGGCGTTTATAAACAACCCTTTCATAAATGTCTCTACTCAGGTCCGAGAATGAAGTAGGAAAGATCTATACATTTTTATGGGACTGATGACAGGACATTGTCGTCTAGATAACCACATCAGAAGGATAGGTCTGCAACAAATATCTAAGTATCGATTCTGCAGATCACATCTTACGTACATGCTCCACTTTGAAGAGAAGCATGTTCCAGATCTTTGGATTCACCCGACCAGAACCTACCGGTTTTAAACAAGTCTCACTCAATTCAACCATGGCCTTCATCAAAAGGTGTTGCTTATACGGCGAACTTAGACATGAACCACAATATATCTTCTGGGTCGCAGTGGTAGGCGATAAGCTCATCCCACTCATTTTCAGACTAATCTAACCTTAACTAAACCAAAGACAGATTCAATGCTAGAATCTAATAACGTTTGTTCACATGATTGTGAAGCATCGCGTGGTTCGTGCTTTGGTAAATCTCGTAATTTTTTATTTATTACTATGTTGAGGTCTCTGTGTAGATTTGTGTTTTTAATATAAAACGGAGCATCCACGATACTCGGAACTACTTTATTTTTGAATGTTTTAATGGGTGCTCTGTTGGTTGAATTGGCGCAGCTCCAAAACTGTAAGGTATATCTCCAAATCAATTTCATAAAATGCTTGTATATTATGAGTAGTTTGTTACATTGTCATTTGTAATTTGTTGCCTGTGAGCTAATGCTTTTTTATACACGTACGTCTAGATTTATTCCTACATATTTCGCTGTGTGTTCATGTGATACCTCCAATCCATTTATTGTGATCGGTATCCTTTGATTATTAGTTTTATTTGTAAACACGAATTTTTTCTTCAATAAGTTTTATTCTTCACTTTTTGACCTAATCGTTAAAATATTTAGTGGCATTTTCTAACTTTTGAGTAGCTTCTTTCACAAATCATTCCTGTTGCCAATGTAGCAGTTTTTACGTTGTTCGTATCCAGAATATCGTGTAGGGAGAGAGTAGGTATTAAACTAAGACAGGGCCAAGTATACTCCCTTGCGGTACTTTTATTTATTTTATTCCAGAACATTAAGTTTCTTGAACTCTGAAGAATCGGTCTGTTATTATGATCCTAGTCTCTAATGTAAGCACAAAAATGCTTGGGTGATATCTATAAACAGTCTTGAGCATTCTGTTTTGTCTTCATACACTTCTTTTATTAAATATGTGATTCTGTGTACCTGGTCTGGAGAAATAATAATGCGAAATGCCAAATATCAGGCTGTCAAGTCAATTCATTCCCTAAAAATTAAATTAAATCTGCCTTAAAGATCAAACAGAACTAATTAATGAACAAACAGATCACAATCCATTACTGAAAGGGGATAATGTATGTGTGTAACTAGATAAATTTGCCCGAGGAAGATCGTCAAAGTTAAAAGTAGTATGCCTAAAAGTGTGGGGTTATTTACCCCACTCAGTTTATCATTTAAATGTGAATAATTCATTATTTGCGTCATTTAAAAATTAATCAATTTTAATACGTACAGATTTGCATTGAAGTGACACAATCAATACAGCAGAAAGTATTGTATTTTTTTACACCAATTTCTCTAAAACGCCGATTGATTGACAAATCCATTTGTATATCAAACATCGATCGCGCATTTATAACATTTATAAATATGCCATAGGACATTACGCGATATAGAAATGTCACTCGTTTGAATAATTACGTTTCGCTATACTTTTCAATCGTCATCATAAATAATACACATGTCTGATTGATGCATGTTCACGTCGACATATTTATCACGACCAATAATCTGTGAGAATCGTGATGGACGGTCAATCATTATTTCAATATTACCAATACATATCAGTGGTGGTGCAGAAAAAGATGGATTTTATTGTTTTGATTTATTCTTAAAGCATTGGCAAATATCCTTGCGTGGGGGAAGCACCATAGGTTACATTTCACAATAAAATTATTAGTAGTTTAAGTTTAATTAAACTTAGTAATATAGTCATCCAGCCAGCGCCGGCCCTAGGGTAGAGCAAGAGGAGCAGTCGCTGTGGGCGCCAGGTGGCAGAGATCACCAAAAGAGGTGAGGTGCTGAAAAAGTTTGTAATTAATATTTAATTAACATAAACTGTAATACAATTCATGTGATGTGAAAGCGTCGACCAAAGGGCTCTGAAATACTATGGGATACTACCCTAATAAAGGACTAATGCCGCCGCTGTATTTAGTCTTATACAGTAAGTATCATCTTTAACTAAATAAGCTATTTAGTCTCATCTTTTGCCGATTGGCAGCAATCGTTGAAGTTTAAGGATACCATAGAGTAGCCTGAATGAAAACAATATTCACGATAAACAAGTATACCAAAATGGAACTCCCTAGCCTCCAAAAAGGAATATTTGCCTTTTCTCGGTATACTAGACGTAAAATGGCTATAAATGATCATTCTCTAATTTACAGTGTACATTTTGGAAGTAGGGACATCCGTTTTTTTCCTTCGGAATCTCTGTATTGCACGCTTAGACAAGATTTTTAGAATATAATCTGCACATGTCTTATAAATGACCACTAAAGAACTGGCAAGCAAGAGGAGGACAAAATAAGGTAATAGTAGCCGAAAGAAAAAAGCAAATTCAAAAGAATTTTCAAGAGAAATTAGGGCTGTTAGTAAATAAACCTAAGCCAGAATTTAGTAGCACAAACGACGGCAAAAAAGTCGGCTTTTTTGAGAACACTGAATTGTCTTCAGAAGTAACAGGTATAGATCAGGAAATTATTTATCGTCAAACAGTAATACTTCAAACTTTATTTTGTTCAGAGAATACTGCCTAAAGACAGCTAGATTGCTTATTAGGAAATATCCTTGATACAACATGCCGACTACGGTGCATATAATACTAAAATAATAGAGTCATTTCTGGTACGCATATTTACACATCCTCCTACAGTGTGTCGCATTTAAGATGAAGGCACCCATATATTTTAACTATCTAAGTAAATACAGATTTGAAATTTTGCACAGTCATACAGGGTGATGGTTCACAGTTTTCAAGATACTCAAATGAAATTTAAATTTTAAACACGGCCTACTGCGAATCCACAAACAGGGTCAATTTTCGATATTTTTCTTCGCGTTAGAGATGTCAGAAAAAGTTATTTGAAAAAGTTTTTCTGAATATTATTCTAAACCAACATACTAAATTTCATGACAAAATTCGCATTTTTAGTTTTTTTCATTATTTTGGTCAATACACAAAATTATTAAAAGTGGATTTTTTTTATTATTTTTTTATTTATATATGCCATGTATCTAGAATAAAAGAAAATAGATAAGTAAAAAAATCCGGGGAAACCATGGAAAATTATTACCTATGAGCGAGATTCTCAAGAAAATGTTAAACAGAAATGAGTGGCATAATTTTGTAAAACGAAATTAGCAAATAATATGTACAAACTTCTTAATACCTACGGATAATTAAGATTACTAATTATAATTATATTTGAATTTTGTATTTATTTTTCTCTTCTATGTATCTAAATAGTTAATATTACTCTTCTTGAGTCATTAGGTTTATACGTAATTTTTTTATTCTTGTAGTAATTATCTCTTGTAGGTATTTATTTTCCCTATTAAAGAAAAACTGTCACCGCTACTGATAAGCGTTCAATCATTATTTCAATATTACGGACCATGCCTAATCATACATCGAAATTTATAACTCGGTGTACATATAGAAAAAAAAAACAATAAAAAATTACAATATATCGACATCCACAACACACATTTTGTCGATTATTTATTGGTTTTAATTAATCAAAAATTTTTATGGAAAGCTGAAGTTTTCATTTCCGTACAATTTAACATAACTTTTTTAATAATTTAGCGAAATATAACAACATCTGCTCTATTCTGATAAAATAATTTTAAAATTTTTTTTCAGAAACACTGTCTTAAACATCAGTGTGAATAATTTACAGTAAAATGGTTACTATTTTATGATGGAACAATTATTATTATTAAGTATTATAAATAAAGTTTTGAAATTAAGAAACAACAATGGGGACTAATGGACTAATCATTAATTTTGTTTTGTTACAATCTTAAATTAAGAAGCGTATGAGTACAGATCGACATAAATAACAAAATAAGTGAGATGCGCCATTTGGAGACACATTTGAATCATGCCGCTTCCATAAATAAGCTATGACCAATCCGACATTAATCTGATTTATTTATTGAGTTAGTTCTTCCTTCCCCAAACCATCCGTCGTAACAATGCCCTGTATACGGCCATGATACTGCTCTGTTTTCAGTAGCCCGAAATTCTGGCTTAAACTAACAAACTTACTAAGAATTCGAAACCAAAATCTGCAGAATCAGTATAAACCTTGGTGTACCAGATGAAGGGCCTTACTCAATCCACAAAAGATCCATCTTTATTTCATTTTTAAACATTCTTTCACACCCTCAATTGGTACTTCGATGTCCAACGTACCCTCGACAAGATGCATCTGCAATTCGGATTCTTGTTGGTTTAATCTAATCATTTTGGCCGATGCAATTTAAAACCCCTTATCCATACTTATTTTGAATACATCTGCCATATTAGAGAGTATTTTCCGACGATGCCAATATCTACATTTTCGTTTTCTCTAGTAGGCAAGTCTACGAAGACATAAACAACCTACCCATCTCTATCCATTTTTAACTCAAAAGGAACTCTAAATGGCTCAAATACCTCGGCCCAATGCACCCACCGAACTCCTTGATGACCAAACCGCCGCACTGTGAGCAATAGTATATTGTTTCACGAGTGACGAAAAATGATTTTCGACGAGTAAAACACTATACTTTTTCTACGAACTCTATTATGTCATGTAGGTACCTACTAAAATGAAAAAAAAAAAAAAAAAAACAAACGTTAGCAAATGCTTTATTTTGTGTTAGGAATAACAAAAAATTAACCAACAATTTAATCTTTCAGAAATATTATTTACTTAATATTTAAATATTGATTTATTGTTATATTTGAACAATTGTTCAAAATTATGGGGGTATCACACTCAAGCTTTTTATTTATTGAGATAGATGCCGACATATTGTTCTACTGTTAAATGTCATTTCAGATGATGATGCGCCATAATCGGATGAACTAGTAGTTTCCTTATTTTGTACAGATTGTAAAATTTTGGTTTGTATTTGGTTTTTACTGTTCGTGGATTCATCAACATATCCTTCCGCAACACTACTAGATTTCCAACCACCGTGCTTTTTTAACAGAAGCAAGTCACCTCCTGCATCCACTAATAGCGTTGCGGATGTTCTGCGGAAACAGTGCCCAGTGTAATCTTGAGGATTCCGAAGCGTTAAAAACTGAGCAATTTCGTTAGGAAATTTACTGATTTTATTAATTGCAACAACATGTCTGCTACACTTTCCATTCTGATAGTTAATAAAGAATCTTGAATTAATTTGATCTATGTTTGCGGGACGTAGGCTCATATATTTTTTAGAAATATCATAAAAGGGTCCAGAAATATGAAAAGAACGCGGAGCTTTTGTTTTTGTATTACGGATTTTAACTAACAGAATACTTCCAGTATCCTTTACATCGCTTATTGTTAAATCTTTTAGTTCGTGGCAACGACAAGCGCCAGATAATCCAAAAACTAATGCTACCTACAAATATTAGTAGTTATGTATTAAGTATTTGTTAAAATAAAAATAATAATTCCGTTACCTTTGTTATTAAATATTTATAGTCAGGTGCATTCTTTAGGAAAGTCATTGTCTTCAGGCGAAAAAATTTTGGATTTTTGGCTTTTAAAACCATCAGATTTTCTTTTGAAAAGCGAACGTAACTTTGGATATTTACTAATATCGACATCATTTTTAACAGAGAGTGTAGTTCTTAGCATCGAATAAATGGACCATAACGTCGACGGTTTAAAATTTGAACATATTTCTCCAAAGTATGCTAGTAGTACAGTTTCCGAAAATAATTTCACTTTATTTTTTTCTCTCCAGTCCAAAAATTTGATATAAATTTCTTCATATCTCTTTTTTGATTTGGCCGGTAATAAATCTGAAGAGGTTTCTTCAGCTTTAAAAATAATTTCTGGGGTAGTACAATCGCTTTCTGAGTCAAACATCATGAAAATGTGTTGAATTTAGGACGAACTGAAACTGACAGTTCTCAAAAGTGATAAAACTTCAAATAAACAAATGAAAACCAGGAAACTAGATGTAGATTGGTTTAATTTGCACTATTTTTATAAATTTTTATTTTATCTTTAATTCATTAAAGTTTAGGTAAAAACGCATATAGAATTTAATGAGCATATTTTTATTTCATTATTAATAATTATAAGCTGCCAAAATATTATACGAGGCGACTGATGTATGAAAATATGTAACAACTTACTTTCGTCACTGGAGACGAAAGTAAACGTTATGGGATTTTTTCTCACTAGTGACGGAAATCAAGTTTTCGCTGAAAGTATCCTGTGGCGAAAGATGTCTTTTTGTAAGAGTTCGTAGAAAAAAATTATTATCTAGGATTACAAAATTAATAATAAACAGCGAGTCCAATTTTTTATTTTCTTTTTACACTATATTTACAAATGATGCGAGAATATAAATTCAACAATTTTACTCATTACAAGCTTATAAAAAATACTCTTATTTACCAAGCCGCGCAAACTATTAAGTAGGCTAATGCTATTTTTCCCGTTGCGACTTGTCTAGCAACACAAATGAAACTTTTCTCATCTGGCCAAAGGGATGCCGTCGCTGTGGTACGAAAAATATCATATTCTCCTAAAAGTGCAACACGATTAAAAAAGTCAGATTTAAATCAAAACCTCAAATCGTCAATCTATTCAGCTGATGAAGTCCTGGCACTATTTATAAGCTTAAAATTGACTCGCAGCTAGTATGTTAGTTTGAGGGAATCTGCTAAGCAAAGAATCTAAAACATATGTATCCTCCTTATTACAATCTATTAGAAGCAAATAAAAAAAGTTTACCATTTTCAAAAATTGTTGTTATAGAACATCTGCTGAGGTTTCATTACAAAGTTTATTAAATCACAGTGTAACCCAAATTGCCGATTTGAAATCATTGTTGATTTGCACAAGCTTTATAATTTGGGTGCAGATTTTACGTGGAAGTCAAAGTAATTATAACTAACATTTTTAATCAAACATACTTAATGAAATTTACCACGATGGCTCAAGTATTCTTACTACATCTTTAGTTCCTTTGCAATTATATCAACAACATCAGGGTTCCAAATTAATTTTATGGCAAAATTCGCGTACTTCTTTTACCCGTTTTTGTAGGCCCATAAAAATTAATTTGTAAAAAGTACTGACGTGATGAAGTCCGAATTCTCCCATATAGAAAGTTAAATTAAAAATCTTACTCCTACCAAACTAATAATAAATAACAAAGAAGTTTTTGTTAACCATCAACTGTTTAAAATAATGATTGATAAAAAAGTTTGCAATGTTTTGACTTCCAATTCTTCTATCCAAAAATGTTACATCTGTAAAACAAGTCCAACTGAATTTAATAAGTTAGATAATTTAGCATCGCGTCGTTATGATCCTTTATCCCTTGATTTTGGTATATCATCATTACATGCCTGTATCAGGTACTTTGAATGTTTGCTGCACGTTTCCTATTGGCAAGATTTTCAAAAATGCCAAGTTCGTGGTGATGAAAATAAAGGATTATATGCCGCTAGAAAACAACAAATTATAACATCATTCAAGAATGAACTGGATCTTCTGGTAGACTCAATTAAACCTGGTTTTGCTACCACAAATAATGGGAATACTGCTTGTTAATTTTTTTCTTATCCAGCATTATCATCACGCATCACAGATATTGACCAAAAATGTATTTATATATTCAGTATAAGTTTAAAAGGCCTAAACTATATTTTTAAAATAAATTCATCCTCTTTTGGACAGTATGCATATAAAACCACAATACCGTATGTGCAGTTATATGAGTGGTACCCAATGGCTGCAACTGTACATATAAAATACTTTTGCATGGAGAATATATTATTGATAATATTTTATTACAAATTGGTCAGATTGAAAGACGCGCAGGAATCAAGGCACAATGAAGTTAAATATTATATACACGAAAGATGTCGCGAAAAGTAACAAATGAAGATATTATGTTCATAATTTTGCTTATTTCACCAGATCCTCCAATTTTCAGTATTTTTACCACCTAGACAAAGTAGTTCAATTAACGAAGATATTATGTCACTATAAGAATCTCTAGAAATTCTATCTGATATCGAATCTGACTAAAGCTTATGTATGTTCTGTTTCTTTAGTTTTTGTTTAATGTTTATAGGTGCATTTAAATCTACATTTAAATTATAAATTAAATATATTAACGTCGCCTACACTTACTTTGACAAACTGCCTTAATTGCTTTATAAAAAGCCACAATTAAATGCCTTAATGTATTAATAATTAATTTTTTGTTATTAAAACATCTATAAAAATATTTTTTTTTTATATAAATGTCATTGGAAAGGGTTTGGAACAAGCTTTCAATTGATCACTTGCCATATGATCCCACTTAAAATTATTTTCCAAAACGGCTTCTGTCCGCCATTTTAAATGATTACATCACCTAAAATTATTAAAAGATAGTATACATTCCTTAGTTCAGATTCTCAAAATTTTAAATTAAAAAAAAAAAAATTAAAAAATTATTCAGTTTTAAAGATACTAAATGAGACAGTATTCAAGTTTGTAATAGGTACGCAAAAAAGTGTTGACTATTTGCTAACGACAACTCAAAAGGAAGCAAAACTCATGGAAATACGTTTATATTATTTAGCTTAGAGCCGATCTTTTCACCTCTGAGTGAAGTTACATGTAGGTTTACTTGACAGATTAACACGCAATAGCTTTATAGTTTAATCAGCAAGTAATTACTTTCAACTTTACTCAGAGGTGAAAAGATTGGCCCTTAATTAGTTTAAAAAGTAAGTCTTAAGTTTCTATTCTGTATACCTAAGTATTTTGTAAACGATAATGTTTTTGAAAATATATTTAATACCTTTGTGCCCTGGTATCCACGCTAGTTTTACTTTGTTGTGGGTTGCCAGATCTTAAGGTTGTTTGGCTATCTGAGAGAATTAGGATGGTTTGTTTTTTGTACTTCCTTCTTAAATTCTCTCGTACACACAATTCGATTGCATGTATTTCAGCCTGAAATACAGAGGTATGTTTTCACAATGATGATGATGTCGCATTTTGGTTTAACTCCATGTACGCCAGAGCCTGTTCTCTTGTTAGTTTTAGATCCATCCGTATACCATACGAGACCGCTAAGCAAGTATTTATCTGTCTCCTTATTTACCTCGTTCCAGTTGCAGTTGACCTGGAAGAGTCTGTTGAAGGTTAGGAGGGGTGACATGTGCTCTGATCCTATGTTTAATATAGAATCATTTATTTCATGTGTTATTTTGGTATGTTTTATATGTCCCAGTGGGTTCCAGTTGTTGGAGATTTTTAGTCTGTATGCACTCATTCTGGTCTTCCCCTTTATGACTAGGTCAAGGGGTGGGAGGTTTAGAATGATTTCATTAGAGGCTATCGGTGTACTTCTCAGTGCTCCTGTAATACAAAGGCTTGCCAGCCCCTGTACTCCTAAGAGGGTATTTAGGGCTATTTTCTGGTTTACTTTTGGCCACCAAACAACCGTTCCATAAGTTATCATGGGTCTTGTTATTGCCAAATATAGCCAGTGGATCATTTTGGGTTTTAATCACCATCTTTTTTCAAATGCCCGTCTCCCTACAATGAGAGGCATTTTCCATTTGTTGGTCACTTTTTGTCAGTCTTGGTTCCAAGTAAGTTTGCTATCTAGGATTAGCCCCAGATATTTTACTTGGTTCGTTTTGTTTAGCCTTCCTCCAAACAGAGTCGGAGTTTCTTAAATCTCCAACCTTGTTTTCCGAGTAAAGGTTATGAGTTGTGCCTTGTCAGGGTTTACCAGGAGATTTTCCCTAACGCACCACATTTCTGTCAGCCTGAGAGCTCTTTGCATGAGTTCAAAGACTGGTTTGGTGTTTCCCTCGGATAAGGATTAGTGGTGGCTCGCTGCCAAAAAATTGGGGGGCCACAATGAGAGAATATAGGTCTCAGTATAGATTTAGGTAAAAAGATTTCAGTGTTTTGGAATGGTGTATTATAAAAGCTGAAAGTTTTTTACGTTCATCTGTACTGAGATCTATATTTTGTCATTGTGAACACCCAATTTTTTGCACACAAGCCGCCACTGAAAAGGATGACTATGTCATGGGCATATCCTTGGGCGTACAGCCCTTGATTGTTTAGTGTTTTGAGCAGTTCATCTGCCACTAGGTTCCACAGTAGAGGAGAAAGGACCCCACCCTGTGGGCATCCCCTGTGGATATTCCCCTGCATGGTTTCACTGAACATTTGTGGCCTGTACTTGCCTTCCGCGTAACATGTCTTCTATTCACCAGCAGATGGTGTCTTCTATTCTATGTTTGCGAGCGGCAGCTACCATTGATTTAAAGGAGGTATTATCAAAAGCTTCTTTTATGTCAAGAAATGCTCCTAGGACTATATCTTGGCTACTGAGTGCCCCCTCTATCTTGGTTACAAGATGATGCAGAGTAGACTCACAAGATATTCCTGTTTGATACGCATGTTGGTTTGTATGAAATGGCCTCTCTATCAGAGTGGTTTGCCGGATATGCTAATCAATCAGTTTTTCCAACTCTTTCAATAGAAATTACGTCAGAGTTGTTGGTCTATAGGCCTTTACCATACGTTGGACGCCCTGGTTTAGGTATAAAGACAACTTTGCTTTGTTTCCAGGTATTTGGTACATGTTTATGCACCAAGCTTGCCCTATAGAGCCTACACATATGCCTAGCCAGCGTTTCTATTGCCTGCTGCAAAAGCACAGGCAGTACTTAATCTGGTCCTGGCGATTTGTATGGATTGAAGGTGCGTATTGCCCATGTTACTTTCTCTGTTGTGACTACTTGTTTAGCAGTTTCCCACTCTTAGCTGTAGACTCCTTTTTGAGAGTTCCAATTCGTTTTGGTTTGGTTTGCTGAATTCAAGTTTGTTGTGCAATCAGGGAAATGAGTTATAACCTTATTGTCTTATCTTTTAAACTGTACTTTCTTTATGAAAAATATATATTGGTAATCTAATGATGTATAAGTGTACCGTGTATTAAATACATATAATTAGGGATTGTCAACATCATTTCATAATTGTCACTGATTCAAAGTACAATGTTAAATTTTTTTAATCTATAAAATAAGATTTTTTTTTTGACATCCCATTAGCAAAAACATTGGCGGCGTCAATTTCCTATGTCATACATTTTTTGACGTAGAACACCTATTTGGTTATTTGGTTTTTGTCAAGTTAAGTCACTGTCTTTCTAAATTAAATGTAAAGTATTTCCCTTCATATTTATATTTACCTAATAATTAAGAAATAACGATAGAAAAAGTATTCTAGTTGGACACCTAAACTGTCAAGAGGAAAATTTTAAACCAAGTTTCAAGAAATGGAGCCAATTGCAGATGTATTAACGCAAACAGAAAAGAAACTACAAGAAGCCCAACGAATGCATTTGATATCGGAGAGAACTACCGAGGAACTTGTTAAGGATGTTCAGACCTATAAAGCAAAACTGGCGAATCTCATTACTGTAAAAGAAGTTAGAAGTGACCTTCTTAGCGAATTGAATGACAATGTAGTCGAGTTGGACGAACAACTGGCGGAGCTCAGGGATTTAAGCGGTGCCATGATAAACGATCTGGAAAAATCTCACAGACTATGTGACAGATACAGGATAGTAGTCGATCAAAAACCTAAACATACTGCACAACTTGAAGCACAACTTGAAGATATTCAAGATGAAACTACACGGCAGGTAACCCGATTTAGAGACAGATGCGAAATTTTGAAGAAGTCGATAATAAAACAACTGAGTGAAATGGAGAAGGCGCTACTCCACGCTTTAATAGAACGAGATGAAGTTTAAAATATATTCACGGATACTATCAATTAATTATCAACAAATCAAAGACAGCATAAGATATAAAAAAATGTTAATGTATCATTAGATATTTATAACTGATACCAGAGTTTCTTATTTCTTTTATTTATTGTTTTAATTTTCTAAATTTTGTTATATTGTATAATTCCCAGAACAATTGAAGCTATTAGTGCGTGGAGGTCACATACTTTGATTTTCTTTGTGGAGGTGTTAAGTCATTAAAAGTATATTTTAAGTTACAGGTCGGCTACCACTTTTGTGGTGCTAGATACATTTTTTTTAATCCAAATGACGCATGGTACAATATTTTTTTTATTCCAAATAATTAGGCATAAGAAAGGATTAATTTATAATTATTATTATAAAAAAAATATAAAATGCGGTTAAAATAAAATAGTTTCAGATCAATTTAAACTCATATAGAATCTTTTTAAATTTTTTGAAATAAATGGGAGCTACTATTGAATGTTATCAAATTTTTTGGCTGCTATTGGTTTAGATATTTTTAGTTGAACAGAAATATATTTGTCTTGTTCGGTAGTATGGGTTTGTTTATGTCTTTTCACTCTTCTTCTTCATCTAGTTCGTTGTACCAAAGCTGTCAATTCTTATCCATCTTACCTGGCGAAAAGGTATCTTCTCGGAATTTTACTTTTCCTTTTGTCCAACTTTCGGGGCAGTTATTTTAAGTTAATAAATTTATCTTCAATTCTGTTAATTACAAACGGATTCCTTTTCCTATCTTCTCTTATTAAGGCCATAATATGATCAATTGTATAAATATTTTGAATTTTTCTAATAACTTTTTTGAAAGCACCAAAGTCTCTATCAATACCCATAAAACTATGGACAATCTCTGGAAATTTATGGAAAACAGTTTTAGAAATTCTTAGTGAATGTAGAAAATATAACACCACTACAACAACACATGCCTAAAACAGTCAATTTTATACTAATGCATTCTGCAAGAAGGCGCTAACTCAATAGTTAACCATTTCATTCACAAATTATCAAGAGTTAACATCTTCTTTCTCTAAATAATTTTGACAAAACTTGAGTTTACTTGTTCTGAACTTCAATTCTAAACATAAATATAGAGAAAAGAGTAAATTAAAAACAAATATACACTAAATTAAAAACGTAAACACAAAAGTAAATGTTCTAAACAAGTAATATTGAAACTTTTAATACCATAATATAACACCATGCAGATATAATAATCATAATATGGCTATAGAAGAAGCTGTGCTGCTTTTGACAGTAGGTAAAATAGGTACATTTTACGCATATATTTTGGAACACCACAAGTGTAATAGGAACATTTGAATTCGAAAATATTAGTAACTATGTAATTATCTAATAGTTTTTGATTATAGTGATTCATCAAAAATGTTTCTAAAGTACGCTGTTTTCTGAACGACGACGATTTCTATTTTAGGCTTCGAAGAACCATGTTCTCTGCATACCTACCTTCTCAATCGCCGTCACAGAAAAAAGGGTTGCCTTCCCATCAGCTGAGAGCAGTGCAGGGTAAAAATATAGCTAGTAGACCAGAATAATGTTTTAGACAAACTGCCAGATTCTTGCTTGATGATAGTGAACTTAAATGTGATTTTCATTCAACCGTTTTATTTACACAATAATTTTACATAATGGAAGATGAGAGCACTTAGATTTATGTTTTAGGATGTTGTTGCGTCGAAAGGTCGAGTCATTCTCTCAGTTTGTTCAGTCGAGTAGTGTGTACGTAACTGCGCCATGCGCCAGTGGTCCTGTTTTCATTGTTATTGGTTGAGGGACATAGCGTGATGTTTAGTGTGAACTTTTTTGCAAAATAAAAATAGAATATTAAAGTTTGAAGTTTTAGATGTATTTTAGCAGTTAATTTTTTTCATTCTTATGTTAGCACAAGTAAAACAAAGTTATGAGTATGACAAGGCTAGCATTAATGCCTAATTCACTGGTAATTTTCAATTAAGGAAGATAGAGATATTGTAAATGTATTATTATGGCTCAAATGCAAATGTGCAAAGTTTTCCTGGAATTCAAAAAAACCGTTAGATTATGTTTGCTGTTGCTATGGAGGCAGAGCCGTCTTCAAATATTTTTAAAATTAAATGTGAATTAAATTATTTCAATTGATTTCTTGTTGTACAAACAGCTAAATAACAAAAATAGACTATCCATATAAAAACATTTCGTAAGCATTTACAATTCTTTACTTTTTACTTTTTCGTTTTTAAAATAAAAATAAATGAAATAATTTGTGTTTATGGATAATATGATAATTGACATTTCTATTTATATAAATAGTAAGAAAACGTATATAACAGGGATGAAAGAATCTGTTTGGAATTAGCCCCATTCTATTCGCGATTCAAAATAAGTGATACGCCATCTGGAGGAAATTTGTAGAAGGTGCCTGTAAGTAGGATATCGTTCAGTGTTTCCAGAAGTACCGAAATTTCGCTACGTCGGATTTTAGCCCTTGAAGAAGTGGATAAGACCTTTTATTTAAGAATCAAAATCTGTGTCTAATAATATGTAATGATACTCTATATTTAATTAAGGATTTTTTTATAAAACCGATTTATTATATTGATTTTTTTTAAATTTCAGTTCATTTATTAATTTTGTTTTAAAATCAGTTCATCATTTGGCAACATGGTTTATATTGTTCTTTGTTTATATTTTAATTTTTATCAATTATAATTCGAGTTTTTTCTTACTTTCTAGCTTTAAATTTGTTTTTTTCTTATAGTATGTAATAGTGTTTATATTAAAAATGAAATCTGCGAAAAAGCCTCTAGCAAAATGCAATCTATATGGTGTTAATGTCAAAATCAAAACTGAAATATTCATTATTTTCCAAGCGTAGGTCTTAAAATTTTGTTTCTTACGATAAATGGATATCTACAAACTCACAATATTGAAATTTTGCAAAACTTTGTTTAGAATCAAACTGAAATCTGATTTGTGACGGTTTTATTACCATTTACATGTATACAAAGTACTACACAATTCACTTCATAATATAAGAATAAGGAGTGTAAGATTTTTCAATAAGTTCATCAATAATAAAAGTTTGGTACCTGAAATGTCCTTTAAACCATATAATAAAACATGTCCTGGGTTTAGTAAATACATATTTCTATGTTCTTGTAGTAACCAATAGATGAATATTTCCAACAAATTAAGTCATACACATGATAAATATTATATTTATGATAAAAGCATAAATTGACACTAAACGAAACACAAAAACACTATTATAATGAGAATATTATCTGAAAACTGTTAAAAAATCACAAATACAAAATCCTACCCAAAACCAACACTAACAAGTGACAGGCGCGCGAAAATTAATTTGAATCGCGAATGGCTATGTTCCTCAGCAATAGATAAATTAATAAAGAAGATTTCGTGTTTATCTTTGTATAGTGCGGCGAATTAGTATGAAATGGAATCTTTTTTAACTACACTGGCTGATTAACCTGCCAGTTAGATGCTGCATAAGAAAGAGAAGAATAAAAATAGAAAATAGAAGAGTGGTTTATTCAAATATAATTTATTTATTTACATTTTTTTGGAATTCATTACTCTAAAAAAAAACTTATATTTACGTTAAGATAATTGTATTTAACATAAATATTAGTTGTTTTTTAAGTAATAAAATCCCAAATAAACAAAAGGTATTTACATTAAAATAAAATATTTGAAACATTTATTTTAATTATTTATACATACATAGTAATGAGCTCAATATTAAATAACAATTGTAAGTGAAATCAATAGTATCCCCCCATTCTTGGAAATAATCATCATATGGGCCATATTTTGTTGGGTGTACATAGGTCTTATTGAACAATTTCTTTTATCAAATGATAATAAAATACAGCTTTTTTCTTAAAGTCTTAAATTTTGGAATCTACTTTTATTTATTTATTGTTGCAAAATAATGTTTCTTTGTTTGAAGAGTTGTTTAAATAGTTCATCACTAATATTATGTTTACGTTCGCAACTAATTTCTTGGTTTGCGGTTTCAACTAGGGGTGGGCAAAATAATCGATTATATTTTTTTAATCTATAACAAATTATTTTCAAGTAATCGATTCTTTTCGATCAAACGATTTTTTTCGCTTAAACGATTTTTTTCGATTAATGAATTTTCTCGAATAATTGATTTTTTCGAATAATCGATTTTTTCGAATAATCAATTTTTTTGATTAAACGATTTTTAGATTAATCAATTATTTTTGATTATTTGATTATTTATGATTTATCGATTATTTTCGATTAATCGATTATTTTCTATTAATGGAATATTTTCGATTAATAGATTATTTTCGAATTATTGACTTCGTATGATTAATCGATTGTTTTAAATAATCGATAATCGATTATTTATTTTGTTAATCGCTTAGCCCTAATTTCAACCCTTCTTATCCTTCATTTTTAGTCAGATTTCAGAACCAATAGGCTTTATTCCCTTGTAGAGCTTGATTTCAAGTTGATATCTTTGTCCGTTTTTAAGGATTTTTTTTTTAAATATGTCAACCCTACTTAACTCCCTATTTTAATTCAGATTTTTTAGAATCAATAGGATTCTTATAAAGCTCCATTTTTACTAAAAATTTCATGATGGTATCTCTTTTCGTTTTTGATTTTTGGTTTTTGATATTTTTTTTTTATTTTTAACCCCTCTTAAACCCTATTTTTATTCAGATTTTTTTTCAATATCAATAGGCTTCATTGCCTTGTAGAACTTGATTTTTGCTAAAAATTTCATATTGATATCGCTTATTATTTTTGATTTATGACTTTTTTTATCATGTCATTTTATGGTAGATATCGCTATTCATTTTTGATTTTTGAGTTTTTTTTTTTATTCAAACCCTCTTAACTCCCCATTTTTAATTATATATTCTCAAAATCAATAAAGTTTCGGATCCCTGTCAATAGGCTTTGTCTCCTTATGGAGCTTGATATCATTTTTTGTTTTTGAGTTACGATTTTTTTTATTATTTCTGTTCCCTTAAGATAGGGATCTTTATTCAGTTTTTCAAAATCACTAGGCTTTGTCCACTTATATAGCTTAATTTTTCCTGAAATTTTTAATTTGATATCTCTTTTCGTTTTTGAATTATCGTGCGGACAAAAAACGTATCATCGGACGGACGAACGGACGGACGGACGGACGGACGGACGGACGGACAGACAGATGAACGGAGGAAGCGAATGCATAATACTCTTCACAGACTACTGTGTGAAGAGTATAATAAGATGACAACACAGTCTGTTAAACGCTTTAAGATACATCTTGATGGAACCTTTATAACCATATTTTCTACTTTTACATTTTTTGATAAAATTATTTTGTGGTCGTAGGAAAAATATTGTACATCACGCTTATGCCTCGTACGACAATATTTCCCACTCGTGTGAAAAATATGACTTTCCACACTCGTAATGTAATATACTAATTTGAGGGTAGGGGGCAAATTTCATGAGCTCGCCGGTATTTTTTTTAATTTTGGGTTTGGAAAGATTGTTTACTTACGAAAAACTTCTTTTTTGATTAAATGTGGATTCACTATATTCTACATTTTCCCGGTATTTCTAAAATGGCAAAAGATCATTTAACGTATCGAAAAAAAAAGTGGTGATGTCAGACTTTCCAAATTTCTGCTTAAATAAGAAATGATAAATAAAATTTAATATATTTCTGTATTAACCTTATACACAATTATATTACCTTATTATCGTTAAATGGAGTAAAAGGCTGCTAAGTTGGATTTATTTACTTTCCATATACAGTTTTGTATATGCTGATCCATCTTAAGCCTTCTATTCAATACCTTCTTTCTTGATGCCGTCCTTTGGTATTCCTATCTTGTACTCTTCTGATGGTTAATTCATTAGGAATATTGCATAATATGGCTAAACCACATTAACCACCCTCTTCTTTTTTTTATTAGAATGACCACTAATAGCTCTTTTGGGAAATGTTAATTTCTTATTGGATCTCTTTTTGTTCTCCATAGAGAATATTTTAGTTTTATGACTTGCTGTTAGAATCAATGCTTATACGAGAACACCAAGAATGTTCTGATCACGTTTTCCGCTTCTTCTGTTTTTATGTTTTTTGGTGTTTCTCTTTTCTCAAAAGACGATGTTTTTAAGCGATTGATCCGTTTCCCATAAGTAAATAATTGACATAATACGAATATTAATGTCAGCTAATAATTTACTGAAAACATCATTAATAATATAATGTAGGTATTTATTATTATTACAAGCTGTAACTACAGAGTCTAATGGTTGTTCTAGATTTCCTATTAGTATGTGGTTTATTTTGGTTAATAAATTACAATTCATTTTTTAGTAGGTAAGATTAAATTAGATTCGAAAGGATTTGGACAATATTTATTTTTGTACACCGCGTCACCGTGTCAGTGGCTCCTGCATGTAGTTCCATGCTTCTGGCTTTTCTTCTAATCTAATGTTAAAAACCTCAATCTAGCCAGGCCTTCACACTGATACAGGGCGTGAATTGTTGCTTCGTCTTCTTTTTAACCGACTTCAAAAAAGGAGGAGGTTATCAATTCGTCGCGATATTTTTTTTTTTTTTTTTTATGTATGTTCAGCGATTATTCTTTAACACGGTGTCCGATTTCAATGATTCTTTTTTTGTTAGAAAGGGGGTATTTCAGGGGTGGTCCCATATAAATTTAGTCAAAATCTAATAATTGGGTCCATGAGAAAATCCTCAAACTCTTCATTTTTTATGTATGTTCAGCGATATTTTTTTAATACGGTGTCCGATTTCAATAATTCTTTTTTTGTTAGAAAGGGGCTACTTTAGTGGTGGTCCCATATAAATTTGGTCAAAATCGAATAATTGGAATAATGAGAAAATCCTCAAACTCTTCATTTTTTATGTATGTTTAGAGATAATGCTTTACCACCTTGTCCGATTTATACGATTTTTTTTTGTTAGTAAGGGGGTACCTCAGGGGTGGTCCCATATGAATTTGGCTAAGATGTGGTGATGGCATCTGCCCGTTTTTGAAGTCGGTTTTTTTGAATTTTTAATTCGTAATACTTGTCAGAGTCTGAACAATCTTGCTTCTTAAAACTTGATATGATTACAGATATATGCATTAAAATATAAAATATTATTCCACTTGTGTATACATACCTATTATTTCTTTCCTCTATGTAACCATTTTGTTTTCAGTTTGGTATGATTTTGATATAAGATGTATCTATCCTACTTTGCATTTAATATCTATCGTCAAGGTCATTAGATAATAGTGTAGAAAAACAGTAATTTATTAGTATAATTTTTTAACACTCAATATAAGTATCTACTGGAGTTCCTCAAATATTCCTTCATTCAGTGAGAGAAATTATCAAATTTTTAATATTAACTACCTAGCCCTTATACAGGTCTGCACAACGTTCTAACACAGATTCCCTTTGAAGAATGGCATACAATTCGAGATATCTGCTTTTTAGAAAATCATGTAAAGATATTTTACTCTTTAAGATTTTATATTTAAAATTTATTTTAAAGGTTTTGTTGTAGAATAATAAGATGTTACATTTTTCTTTCCATTCCTTCAGGGGCAATTTTTGTGTCCAACATGCTGTACTTATTATTAACATGAATATGCATTTAAATGATAACCAAATGTCTTTGAAATAATGTATCTCTGTATACCATTCGACAACTTATAGGTATGTACTAGGGTGAAATGTTTTATGTTTTAATTTATACATTGTGTAACAGAAGCAAATTTGTAATTGATATGATGTACAGACTGATAAATATCTGTTATTCAACGAAGACGAAATAAATTGCTCCATTGATCTAATTTTGGAGAGATTGTCAACCATCCCGGTTTGTTTTTGCTGTACAGCCGGAAAACTCAACGACCAACTTTTAATCGAGCCACCCGTTGTAGCATAAAATCAAAACCAAAGTAATATCGAATGACAGCGTCACCTCTTCTCGTTCCAATCCCCTTTCAAGTCCTCCTCGTTTGGACGCGGTGACGCGACACCTCCAAAAACGACTCTCATTCCTACTTCCTAATGAAATAAGTTTCCTAATTAACCGAAATCTTTGGCAACCGTCAATCTTTTCTGTCTTTCTGTCCGCTCCGTATTATTTCCCACTCTGCGAGCGCTGACACCTTATCGGACATCTATCACTTTTTAGGATTGGCGTCGATTTCGTGGCCGCTGACGAAAGATGGCGCCTCGGTCGCTTAATAATATTCCGAGGCCTGGTCCTGAGCCACTTGTCATTCGCCGTGGACTTCGACTTTAATATAAAACTTTTGTTTTCGGTGAGATTGATAATGGGATCTTTCGAAATTCTTCTTAATCTCTAGAGTGTAGCGTATTCGCTAGTAAGGGATATAGGATACGGAAAATAACGTAAAAGTAGTTGACTAAAAGTATATAAACGTAACATTTCACTAAAGGAGCTTGTCGTAATGAAGAAGTTTTTATTAGTAAAAGACCGCTAAAATCTACGCCGACTTTGGGAAGCGGTCTAGACGTATTTCTGACTCGAGATAGATCAGACATCAGCTTCTATACCGTCAGCTGGTGACCGATTTAGGTACCCCTTTTTCGCATACAAACTACTAAGAGGGTTGAAAAGTACATCGATGTTGAGTAAAAGAAAAATAAATTTACGTGTGGCTCTTGGGGATAACACACGGAAAATTAAATTTTCCTTAACAGAAATGTTGTTCGACTCCAAATACTTTTATCCATTCCGGTTATTCAAGCCAATATGTTTTTCATACCTTCGATATGCTTGTGGAAAATTCGGTTAAAATCTCAATTTTTTCCTACAATATAACGCATTTATTTCAAACCTTTAGCCATTTGCAATATTAAAGCCTTTGGTTTCCGAAGCCTAGTTCTATTAGTTAATTGTTTAGTGAACAAGGCTTGCGTAAAAATATAGGCAAACAAATACCTTTAATTTTTGTTAAGGAAAATGGGGCACCTAAACCTCTCGCTATCTGACGGTCTATTTTGAGAAACGCGTTATGCAATTTCGGATTGTATGTTTTGTTTCTATGAGCCTGTTTAACAACGGCCAATATTTCTAACGGAAATTTGAAAATTCAGTTTGGGCATCTGCAAGTTCTAACTAATCGTGTCCTAACCTCAAATATTCATATTTCAGTATGAGTGTAGTGATAATATTTTTAGATTGCAATAGAATTGGATGTCTTTATAGGGTAATTGTGCGTAAGCTAAACGACCTCGTACTCTTAGAAAGCCAGAATCATCTGGGAATGGAGATAAATGCAATATAAGTTTATTCGAAATTATTGTTTTATTTATACTAGTGTTCGCCGAGTGGTCGAAATTCGACCATAATCATTATTGAAAATTTGAGGAAAACATGCATTTACACATTTCAACTTTTGTTTCATTGTTATAGGTATATTTCTTCATTCTATATTTGAGACCATAAACTTTTATAAGTATGTACTAACAATACAACATAGTTCAGTACCATTCAGTGGCGGTTTGCCCGCAAGAGCACTTGGGCACGTGCCCTAGTATAATAAATAAAAAAAAAAACTTAAATATTTTATATTTTCCTCAATGCCTATTATTATTTTATCTTATATTCAGCGCAAACCGCGTTGGCACGACACTGGACGACCAGGCGTTGAGCGACGTTCCGAGGATTCCGAAATTAAGTGGAAGATGGGCGGCACAGGGTACAGTAAATATGTGGCTCTGTTGTTTTCTCTTTCATTATGATGCAAAAAACAAGGAAAACGACAATATCGCTTAGCAAGAGATGAACACATGCGATGGATTATACGTCACAAGCGGGGCGCTGTCCTCATCGTGACGTGCTGTACCCATGGCACAGATTACCTTAACCAGATACCAATTTACGCAGCGGCATCTTTACCGGCTCCCTCACAAAGGTGATGCCGGTTTCTGCTTAAGGTGTGCGTTTGATGGACCATGATAATAATTTATTTATTGTGATTACGAAAAAACTTTAGTTTGACCATTGGAATAGTTGAGAAATAAAACTACAAAGAAAAATGACTCTTTTTTATAAGGCAGTCAAAAATATGATGAAAAAAATCAATATTATTTATAAATAGGACAAAATTTTAATATTTTTTTTGGTTTTGTCTGACTTTTTCGAGGATTTCAAATCTGTTTGCATATTTAAAAGTATAAAAAATTCTGAGTCTTATAAATAATTGAATGGTGTACATTTTCGCAAATTGTTAGCAAGGATGACTAAATTCTATTTTGCTCATCTCAAAAAGGTATGCGTTGGAAATTCCAGGCTTAGTTGACAAACTATCAAATAGAGATATAAATATTTTTTCTAATTTGAAAATATAAAAGAGACATTTTTCGCTGGGAGATTTTAAATTGCCAAGCACCTTTTTTTCAGAGTCTTATGCTTTAAAATGCGCTAACAAGTTAGAATTGTTAAGTAAATTGCATTCTTCTGAGAAATTTACGCAAATTTCGCAAGAGTGGATATGTAATGATTTTTTGATTAAATAGCCACATAGTTAAATGCATTTTGAGTGGTCACATTTAGCTCCCTGTAGTCACATTCAGAAATCGTTATTGCCCCAACTGATTGTACATGAGGTTGGGTTTCCGTTTTATGATAATTATTTGAAACACGGTTTAGTTCTGTAAGTAAAATGTCATGCCATGTTATCCATCGAAAAAAAAACTTATTCGGTCCATTCCAAATTTTAATAATCTGGTCATCGATCACTTCGCTAGCCAAAAATCCAGAAGAATGGACTTCAACTATAAAAAATAGTATACAACTGCAGCGGTTCCTAGCAGTTAGTCTTCAATTTTGTAATATTTAATTTGTTTTGAAATATATTTAATTTTCATTAAGGGAAAAACTAATCCCGGGATTCCTTCTCAGTGTGTGCCGTACTGCCGCTAGTGCCCACGAGCCGCCACTGGTACCATTATAATTAAATAAAAACACAATTTAAAAATTCTTATTTTTTAATTACCTATGCAACAAACAAATCAACATACCAGAATAATGAAAAAAAAAATGTTCGCCCCCACTTACACTTAAGGGGGAAGGGGCAAAGTGACTTGTTCTTTAGGGGATCATAATGGTCACTCCCAAAGAACGTCCAGACAATATAATACCGTTTTAATCATCATTATTCGATATAAAATTTGTCAACTTTTTTGTTGGGGGGAGGGGGGGGGGGAAGGTAGTAACAAAAATTGCATTACGTCTTACATTTTGGTTCTTTATACAGCCATGGGTAGAAGGAGTAGACAGGTTGATCGAAAATATCTAGAACCCAAAGGTGTACGACTTAAGAGTATAATTTAAAAAAAAAATCACATGGTCAGCAGAGGGCTAGGGGGTGAAAGGAAGTTAATTTTTTTTTGTCTCAAAATCCAATCTATCATACCCGAAGTTCATTTTTCTAAGCCTAGCGGTTTTATATATCGACATCCCATGGGGTGGGGGGAGAAGTAGGGGAAGGTAAGTTGAGCAGTTTTTAAAATAATTTCAGACGGAACCTATGACCCCGCTATAATTTTTTTCTATCCCTTACTATTTTGGCGTGGCAGAGAAAAAAGGGGGAAGTTGGAGGGGTGGGGGAGAAGCAATTATTTTTTGTTTTTCGCGATTTTCTATCCGTTCATGTAATATAGTCCATGTTGGTTTAACATTAAAGGGTGCTCATTTTCGCTATTTTTATTAACAACTTATACATGCAGGACAGAATGAAATAAAAAACACAGTATGAGCACAGGTTTGTAGGTGGATCAAGTATGAATGGAGTACCTACTGGATACAGAGGTTCACAAACAGAGCATTTATGTTAGAACCCACTATCAAAAAACTTCCGGAGTTAATACAGACGATTTCCAACAAAAAAAAACATGTGTGATTTGTCATATGAAGGTGTCCAGAAAGGGTGGGGGGTATTTGTATTGGCACTGCCCTTGTAATAGCGAATATAGGAGGGGCGCGGTAGGGATGGCATGTTGCACTACTCTGTAGACATTTAGTAACTATTGAAGTGTACCTTGGAGATCATCGCGCTTTTTTCGTATGTGCCTTTTATCGTAATGGTGATTCAATGGTCGCAGCTCAATGTTCATATTGTGCAGAATTTAATGTACAGATTGTACCGAAGGACGATACCATCAGAAAATGGATACGAATATTCGAAAATTCACAATTCAGGTCGCCTGCGCTTTGTCCGAACCCAACAAATGATTGGAGAGGTGGGAGTTTCAGTACATGAAAATCCATCTCAATTAGTTCGTAAACGCAGTCAAGAACCACACATAAACAAATCATCGTTGCATAAGATTCTGTAGCAAGATTTACATCTTACAGCCTACCGATTATCCTCTTCGATTGAATTTTGCAACTGAAATGCTTCAACGCTTCTCAACGTTTGAAAATATTCTGTTTAGTGACCAGGCGAAGTTTCACCTAAATGGTCACGTAAACCGACAAAACTGCCGCTACTGGGCCAACGAAAATACAAGACAGAAACATAGTCAAAAAGTTATTGTGTGGGCTGCTATGTCTAGTGAAAGCATCATTGGGCCTTATTTTCTTGAAGACTTTCTGATTTTTTTTATTAAATTTACAAATATCCCCTACCCTTTCTGGACACCTAACTCGGAACGGTGGGGCAAAACTGCCCATTCTTCTTTATGTATGGTATTTATTTTGACTTTCAAAATTTTTTAAGTTTACCTATTTTTATTCGCTTATCACACCAAAAAAATGGAAGATAAATTTACTTAAATAAAATATATTTGTTCTGTTTCTAACATTTTCAGTCATTAGGTAAGCGCCTTTGCCATTTTATCTGATATACCAAACAAACGTTTCAATCATACAGACCCTAGTAAATAACGCAAAATACGTTTTGAAGCTTTTTTAATCAACTGACATATATTAAAAGAGGGTAAAAAATACACATGATACTCGTAGATGGGCAGTCAAGATAATTTCTGAACATGCCAAAAACATTTCCTAAAACTTTCAGACTTGTTGAAAAATCAAAATACTCCTGGCTTCCAATCAACCGAAGCGAAACCACGACTGGAAAGTTACTCGGACATTGTAATTCTCGGCTAACACTTTTTTTCCACTGGAATTAAAAATCGTGAAGCAGCTTGAGTTTTTCACCGATTGCTCCAAATAAAGGGCAAACGTGAAACTGGATTTTGTGTCAGTAGCGCGGCATTGTAGGGAAATTGAGAAATGGTAGATATGTTTGTTTTTAATTTATCTCTAATATCACACCAATTTGTTTTAATCAAAATTAAATAACGAATCAGACTAATTTTAAACAATTCAGAAACAAAAACCTTTAATTTACAATTACAGAATAAAATAAACTATAATTTTAACGATGATAATTCTGGGAGGTGACCAAATATTTTGCTGTTTCTGGCCAATTCATGATCTCTCAATAATAAATTATCTATAGGCCCATGCATTTGACCAGGACAGGGATTCTTATGTGCGAACTCAACACGTAACGAATCGAATAGAGAGAGATATTGCATATGAATCGTTTTCTGTGGAACGAAGATAGGCGTCTCAATACGTGTTGTATTGAAAGATGAGAATCCCAATGTAGATCTAGCATGCGAAGGAACAACCAACAAATTGGGTAAATGTTATCAAAACATGTTATACTGTACAATTTTTAGCATAAACGATATAAACGGCTCGTATCCTGTCAAACCTGCTTTATTTTTTCCTCCAATTCACGAACCTCGGATTCATTTAATACAGGTGGTATCACAATAAAATATAATAACGCAGGTGTATTACAAGGTAGCGTGATAGGACCAGTGCTCTACATGTTGTACACACAGATATGTGATGATCTTTACTTTTACTGAGTAGTTATGGGGTATTGAATAGTTGCTTGATGCAGTTAGCACATAGGTAAAAAGTAGTTTAAGGCAGAATGATTATTTATTAAATATTTGATCATCGGATTTAAACTTGCTTGTTAGAGTTTATCTACACTGTAGAACAGCCAAATGGAATAAATTTGATAATAAATAAATGGGGACGTGTTCGAAAAACGCTCGGACACTTTGATTGGAATTTTTAGTTGCGCATTTCTTTTAACAAAAACTTTTTATACAGGGTGTGTCATGTAATAGTGGCCAATACCAACTTTCTTATTTAAAATGCAAAACCTTGTATATTTTTAAATTTTTGGATTCTTCAAAAAATTCTAGACATATTTTATGTACTATGTTCAATATCAAAATCACTAAAATCAGACAAAAAAATGAGACCAACCAAAAACTTAAATAAATACACGTCACATCTTTGGATTCTATGGTTAAGTTTTTCGCCCATAAAAACTGAAAATGGAGTATGAAATAATAATTTCACCAGTAGCCCCATCTAGAGTTTGGAGCAAATAGCATAAAAAATGTTAGTTGTCGGTTTTGACCTTGGTCATTCACGTGGAACCTCTATGTGCTTTGTGGTCACCATCATTTAAAAATTGTTCGAGTCTAGGTACTAATGTTTTTGATGGGAGTAAAAAAATACATAGTAGCTTAGATGATTTTCCAACCAACATATTAAGTGATTAATTAGAATAAAATCAGTGGCGGCTAGTGAACATAATATATAGGGTTCACAATGATAGAATATAGATCTTAGTACAGATGTAGGTATAAAACTTTCAGTATTGTAGAAAGGTTTTAATATACCTTTCTAGAACACTGAAAGTTTTTTACCTAAATCTGTATTAAGATCTATATTCTGTCATTGTGAACCCCCAATATTTTGGCAACAGGCCGCCATTACCCCAGTGAAAAGGTATCATCAAACTTAAAAAATCAAAATATTAACGTAGCTTTCAAAACCAATAATACGCTTAGAAAGTATAAGTAATAAGGGCAAAATTAATCTCAATAATAAATCGGTAGTATATAAATTAAATTGTGGTAGTTGTCTAAAATTATATATTGGTCAAAGAGACCGTTTTTTTCAAAAAACGCTATTCAGAACATTACAATAGTTATAATAAAACCAAAAATAATTTTATTTCTTTAAATCATATTTAGGCTGAAAATCATTCTTTTATAGAAAATTTTGAGAATTTACGTATAGAGGATAAGGGCCATTAAATGAAACTAAGAGACACTTGAAATAAATAAACTTAAAAATTCATATAGCCTAATAAATGATTAATTAGATATTAATAACTCACCTTTATTAAATCTCTTTACCTGTACTTAGTTTTATGTGAGATAATCCCGGTAATGATAATAAATTAATGGAATTTTAATAATAATAATATATTTATTTTAAATAGTTCACTTTATATATTTATATTAGACCGCAATGTAAATTAGTCATATTTATTTGAAGAACAAGTTGTAAGGACGAATTTCTCAATAATAATCGAGTTTTACGGCGTTAGAAAACTACTTTTAAAATATTATTCCATTTTCAAAGAATTAGGTACTGTTTGACTCCTTTAGATTATGAGCATTACACCAAAAATACAGAGTTGCGCGAAAGTCCGGAATCAAATTATTTTCTGTAACTTCAAAACAAAAATGCTGAAACACGTGAATTGATTTTACATTAGACGCATTTGTTGCCAATAAAGTGAAATTTTCTTCTTTAACTCCTCAGTTGCAAGCTTAACCAACTTTTGTTTTCAAATGCTAAGGTATGTTGTGTGTAGGGTCATTTAAAAGTTTCTGAAAAATGGAATCTCACCATACCTTTTTTTCTTGTACTTATGTGGTTATTGGGAAATGAGAAAACATTATTTTAAGAACAAGAACAAGAAAGTTACAAATACCTTTTTAGTGCTATTGACGGGAGAATTAACGTAGCAAATGTTGAAAATACTTGGCAGGCTCCCAGGCGATGGTCAAACCTAATATCAGTAGGCTATCTTTTTTTCTGAATGAGATTTATTAAAATTTTTATTGATTTACCATGTTTAATACTGATAACGCAACCTAGCATCAACATTCGTTGGAACTTATGATTTCATAAAAAAAAATGAAACAAAATGAGTTCAATCCCAAGCAAGTGTACTTCAAAAAAGAATAAAGTTTTTTGCCTTGATAAATATTTTGGCTTAATTTTTAGCATTTCTGTGTACAATTGAATTGAAACGTCCAGTTATAACGGTTGGAACCGTTATTTCGTTATTTCGACACAATCACCTCTTACTTAAATGTCATTTGTCGTTTATGCCTTGTGTCAAAACTTTTTATTTTCATTTGAATAGATCAAATAGTTCACATTTATTTTAATTTATCTTGGTCATCCGAAGTATTAAATGATTTTTATTTATCTTAAAATCCATCTGATTTTATAAGGTAAGTTTTGATAATAATATGGTATTAAATATATATATTTTGTGCAAGGATTTCTTGAATAAATTGTCGAATTTTAAACATAACCCCATTATCAACAATGAATTACACATGTTAGTTTTATATAAAATTATATATTATTTTTTTGGAATAAGATATTATGCTTTACTATATTTAAATATATTAAATAAGATTTTTTCTTTTCATATTAATTTTAGTCTTTGTGAAATTATTCATTTAATGGTTAAAACATTTTATCTAAATCCTTTTTAAATTTCCTATTTCCTATCTTAACATTTTAACCCTTTTTTAGCTGGTAGCTATATCTAGACAATTTTGATCTCATCTTTAGACAGTTCGAGTTCAAATTCGAATACTGAAGATCATTCACACGTTCTATCACTAGACGTTTCATCCCAAGTCGGTTGAGTTTGAATACCATACCATATCTTGAAGATCATTCACGGTGCAGAATTATAAAGAATTACGATTAAGGATCCCAAATCCCTTAGGTGGAAGTTGCCTGACGAAATACCATGATATAACCTAGATTTACATTACGTATATTACCTAACTTACTAAAAGATAAGTGCATACTCAATAAATCGTTTTCAATTTGAACTTATGTGAATTAGAATTAGAACTACCTTATCTAAAGCATGGTTTAAGTATTATTTGTTAGTGGTTAGTGATTTTTCATATTTTAATCACTAATCTAGTCAAGTGTAGTTAGCTTTAAATATAGTGGTGCATAACTTCTTTTTCAAAGTTATTCGAGTTATTTAAAAACCTAACCTACGCCCTATAAATTAAGCTCAAACACATATTACAAGTAGATAGAATAACTAGATATCACGTTATTAATTTGTGTATTTTAAAAGTGTTCTCTTCTAATTTATTAAACAAAAATGGTATTGTCAGAGAAACAGCCTATCGAAGCCTTGATATTATTGGGATATGGGAATAGAATGCGAAGTTATGTAAGTACTTTATTTAATGCAAAATATCTGAACAATATCATTTCACAAGGTATTGTTAGTAAGATCTACAAATTTGAGAAACATGGTACAGTAAAGGACTTACCCAGAAGTGGCCGGCCACACGTTTTAGACGAAGATAAAAAATTGGACATTGCCTTATCCCTGCAGTAAGATATACATTTGTCAACGGTTTCATTGGCCCAAAATCATGCAGCGTCTAGATTAGGCCTGCACCACTGAGATTTTCGAAGGGCCAGTTAAAAAAAACCATAGGTGTACGAGGGCCAAGAACGCATGTAATTTTTTCTAGCGATGATGGTGTAGGCAACAAAGGATTTTCGCAGGTGCAACGCTCAAATATGTTCATCTTGAGGCTCATAAAAATTCATTTATAGTTTATTTTCAAAAGTTGTTTTTTAAATAAAATAAACATTATTTATTTAGTTTTATTTTAAATACTTACATCAAAGTTTTATGCAGTAAAGTTTTTTTGTGTTTTACCACATATATGATTTGATATCTATTAAGGCAGTTAATATATGCAATATTGTTACAGAAAAATATATAGTTTGACGTAGGCGGGCCAAATTGGTAAGGGACAAAGGGCCAAGAAAACGACAATGGTGGGCCGCAAGAGGGGCGTATATTGTACAGGCTTGGTCTAGATAAACGATTGGGAGGTTTTTGAAAACAGAAAAATACCACCCATATAATATATATCTTGTCGAAAAGCTTTTGGAAGATGACTATGACAGGCACATGCAATTTTGTGAAGAAATGAGGAGATTTGACGAGAATAATGGGTTTCCACTGAATAAACTGTTTTAGGATGAAGCTACGTTTTATTTAAATGGAGTAGTTAAAAGGCACAATTATTTTTTCCGGTCAGGAAAATCCATCTGGATATATGAAGCTCATACGCAGCGTCCTCAGAAAGTAAATGTGTAGGCAGGTATCATCAACAACAGAATATTAGATTTATACTTTTTTGAGAAAAACCTTATAGCTGAACGCTACTTAGACTTTGTAAAAATTTAATTAATTCCTGCTCTAGCGGTTTCCCAACGAAGTAGATTTAGATATCCCCAGTGAAACACTATGGTTTCAATAAGTTTCACATTTTGGTATTAATGTCAAATAATATCTCAAAGAAATATTTGCAGGACGCTGGATTGGACTACATGGTACAATTGAGTTGATACCAAGATCCCCAGACTTAACGCCATTAGATTACTTTCTTTGGGGCTATCTAAAAGACAAGGGTTATCAAAATAGGCCGGCTAATGTTAAAGATTTAAAAAACAACATTAGAGTGGAATCAAATAACATACCGGCTGAGGCTATTCGGAATTCTATAGATGGGTTTTACCATCGCCTAGAAGCCTGCCAAGTAGAAGGTGGAGGACATTTTCAACATCTGCTACGTTAATTCACCAGAGAGAAGTTGATAAGACAGAGGCGTTTCGATTACTTGGACCCTAAACTCTTCAATGGAATTCCCCCAGACCTACAAAACATAAATAAAACAAATTTTAAAAAGCTAAAAATTAATGCATTGATAAAATCAAATCCTGGGGATTTCTTTTAAAATATAAATAATTTTGAATATTACAAAAATATGTTTCGATAGTTTTATTTTTATGTATTATAAACTTTATGCAGGTTTATATCTCCTCTATTGTTATATCTCTTTTATTTTAATTATCTATATTAATAAAATTCTATTTTCTTAGTTTTCACGTCTTTTTGGCCTATTTATCTTGTAAATTAAAAATCCATTTTTAAAAAACTCTCCTGTATGGCGCTATCTGGGTTTCTATTTTTTTGGAAATGTTAAGAAAGTAAGGTAGGTATAAAAATTCATTTGAATCAATAATCATTATAAACAATATCTGCTTTATAAAGGCAATTATCGGGTAATTTTCCGTTAAGAGCATTTTACGGTGTGTAATCCTCGATTTTGGGCTTGATGCAGTGCATATGGGAATAGTAATGCACAGTTTATCACACGAGTGATTACCGTAAATCGTAGTAATAAATTGTAATGTCTGATTCGGTTGAAAGACGATTGTTGAAGATTGCTACGTTTATTACGAGGAGTTTCTACAAGTTATGACGGTATTATAAACATTATTTGTGTTTCTCAAATATTTAGCACAATTTTACAATTTATAGTATTGAGTACCATTACTTGCTCTTTAAACAATATAATATTTTCTACACCCACTTGAGTATCTATTAGTCTCAGAGCTAACGAGCAAATTTGTTACTGATTTTCTGATGGCCGAATTTATTATCAAATTGTTATAATATGTCAGTTTTCAATAGGGTTGTACCACTTGTAATGTTCATAAATACCTAACTTACCCGGTCTAAACCTCGCGCTTTCGTGTAATCGCTAGATACTACACTGTAATAATAAATTCAGCTCTAAGAAAATATGTCACTCGTATACCCACTTACACACCGCATTAAAATATTGGAAAGAAAAAATGGCCCAGCGAAAATGGTGGATGAAGAGCATTTTGTGGAAAACCTAACAAAAACTTGAAAATAAACCGAAAACTAGTCACAAGGAAATAAGACACGCGCATGCCTGCTCATGCACTATTTTAAAACGTTGAAGAGAAAAATAGGCTGCCGAAATTGGTGGGGGGTTTAATATTTCTTGTAAGTTGGCACTTGTCGTCGAATGAGCATAACGAAAATGATAAGAAAATAAGTCAAGTTTTTGAGAGGCATTTACCACTTGTAATACCTATAGCTAAGAGCCCCAGTCTGAACGTCGCGCTTCCCTGAATTCGTTAGACACTTATTATAGTACAATTTAATAATATATTTAGCCGTAAAAAATAAGTCACAAACCTGCATGTTGACTTTAGAACTATATTATCCATTTGTACACAAACTACAGAGCGAATAAGAAGGCGATATTAGTCTAATGAACGGATATAATTTTATATCCATTCTACTAAAGATATGAAATTCACCATTCAACGAACAAATACTTGACTATGACTAGACAGAATCTGCGCCTGATCACAGGCATTCTGACTATACATTGCCAACTACGGAAGCATCTCCATATCGTAGGGCTGACAGAATCCGCACTCTACAGAGGATGCTAACAAGAAGATGAGACCATCGAGCATATCCTCTACAATTGCACGACACTCTTATTTATTAGAAGATTTGTGTTCGGCAAGAATTGGCTAACACCGGCCGATATAAAAGAAGCGACGTTGTCAACTACATTAAATCTGTAGGCTGGCTCACGAGCTAGAAGGTGCCTATCTACGTAGGACAATGGGCTAAGTAATTCCTAAGTTTCGTGGGTTAACCCACCCTCCACACGTTACAAATACAGATAAAGAAGGATACTTTGAAAATAACTTTAAATTAATGTTTTTATGATTTGTTTCTGACCGTTGTTGAACCAAACTTTATGAAACTTTCTGTATACTGAGCGAGTCATCGAATTTGTTCTTGGCGATTTAGTTCACAGCAATGTTAAATGATTTTGTTAAAAAAATAAAGTAAGGTATTATTATTATTATTACCAGGATTATCTTACAGAAAACTAAGAACAGGTAAAGAGATTTAATAAAGGTGAGTTGTTAATATCTAATTTAATTTAATAGGTTATTTCGTTCATATTGCAAGACCTCGCTCTGCTCGTTCCTCAAATATTCACTTGTTACATAAAATAAGACATTTCGCAACCAATTTCATAAATACCTATTTTATAACCAGTTTCATAATATTTAACATTATGTAAGTGATTGTGTAAAGTAGATAATTTTGACGCTTGCTGCGATTACAGAAAATGTTACTTGGTGTCAAAATTAAAAAAAAAAGTTATTTATTCTAAGTAGTCTCCAAATTGATTTTTAAAATGTTCTAATTTTATTTAGTGGACCGTAGAAAATAATTACTGCACAACTCAAGTGGATTGTCCTAACCGCACTCAGACAATTGAGATCTACGCCATAATCATCTTCACACTTCGTATTCGTGAAATATGGCCCATATCCACTCTTTTTGTACAAACTACTATCATGAGATTGGATAAATACACTGATTTACATATAAAATATCCCTTTTCGCTTTCTGTTGGTTACCATTATGGCCTAAATACTGTTTACTTATCCGATTGATGTGTTCATATGGCCTCTATTGTAATATTCTGCCAAAACTTTTACTAAATAAGCTTTTGCCTAACTAATTTTGTTCTATTTAGAAACAAACCGATATAAAAAAAAACATTATCCTGATTAATATTAATCACTGAAAACGTTATAATCATTTCCCATCAAAGTGTGCAATCGCACATAATTATAATTTCTTTGATACTTGAAAACACGATTAAATTTGACAGATGACTGAACAAATACCTGATCCAAAAGCGGAGAATCGTGAAGCACATAGGTATATATGTATACGTGCATGCATCGGTACTGTCATTTTCATACAATTTAAACAATGCAATTTTATCCATGGTCGATCAAACTGATGTTGTTACTAATAACTAATTATAAGCTGAACAATTGTTGCTACCGATCGATTCCAGGACAGGTGCATCTATATAAAATTTCGTCAGGATTTAAAATATTCAGTTCGAGTTTATCTTACGCAATAACATGTCAAATGTACAAAAGACATTTCAAACGTCAGATATGACAAAATTAGGCATTCCAAACTGAATGGCTACCAGTGGGTTTTGACGGGTTATGATATAGCAAAATTATGGCAACCCTGTAGGCCTGGTGATTTGACAAGGTCAATGAAATAGATAGTTACATAGATTGATCATCCATATTTTTCAAAATAAACATAAGCCTTGAAGTAAAAATGTAAGCAATTATTTTTTTTTAATGTCTAAAGGCTAAAAATTAGTTTTAAAACACATTCTTTCTAAACCGATTCAAATTAATAAATATTTGCCAGGCAATATGGCCGTTCGTAAACGACCAGCTGTGAGCAATCTATATAACTATATATGTATCATTGACCCTGTTAATGACAACATGAAAACAGGGTTGCCATATCTAAACTGTCATTACCCACTGGTAGCCATTTGGACAGGTCGTTGGAATGCCTAATAGATATGCCCCGATATAAGAAATGTAAAAAAAGGCAAGTCAAACGTCAAAAAATATGTTCATCTTACATTATATTATGTTAAACGTCACAACATTAAAAATACTTGTTAAATGTCAAATATATCTCAAAAGCGTCAAAATTGTGATGCCCAATGTAAGATAAGGAAAAACAACAAATAAAATATAAAAATAAAAAATATGTTTGTCTTACGTTATACATATGTGTCAAACGTCAAAATTATATTTTAGACGTCAAAATCACTAAACATGCATGTAAAGCATTAGCTATGTCTCATAAACGTCAAAAAGTCATGTCCAATACAAGGAACATTCAAAAGTGTGTTATCCATCAGATATGTCTCATAAACGTCAAAATGGTCATGCCCGATAAACAAAAAGTAAAAAAAAGGCACGTAGCAACAAAAAACAAATGCCAGAAACATTCAACTGTCAAATATGTCTCGAAACGTCAAAATAGTTACACCCGATATAAGAAAAGTAAAAATGTAAAACGTCAAAAAATAAAATTATGTTGTTTTCTTAGGTAATATGTCAAACATCAAAAGGACATTTGAATCGTCAGAAACATCCAAAATGCAGGTCAAACGTCAGATTTCTCTCATAAATATCAAAATAATTATGCCCGATATAAGCAACGTTAAAAAGACATGTCAAACTTTAAAACTTTGATCCCAAGAAAGATATAGGATGACAATGTTTCCTTAAAACATAATTTACTACAGACTAAAAACAACAGACAAGAATCTATCTTGTACTTCACCCAATAACAAAAGACATGCCACCACAACGAGACCTACCATCGTTCCTAAACAATTCTGATAAGGTTGAGCATATAGTAAATTTTTCAAATGTTTAACTCTATTTCACGTTTTTTTTTTGGGGCATCTACATGACCAAGGATAGATGATGGCTTTTTAAACCGAAAGAGTTCGTCTAATTTTAACCAAATGTTTTTTTACACACTGAAGTACTGGATTGATTCTTCAACTCATATTTTGTTTGTACCCAGGTTTTTTTATTTGCTTCTGTAAAATCAGGGATGGCAGAAGGGATGGAGATAACACAATGTAATATAAGTAACACTACTTTCGTCATATTGGTATACAATTTTGACATTTATATATTTGGTTACTTTGTGTGTTGATTATAACTTAGTAATTTTTCTTTTAAAATTAATGAGTGACCAACGGTAAACTCACACCGGTATGCTACACAGCCTGTTTATATTAGTCGCTTTTTGCGCATGACGTCACGCTCGCACCATATTTCTGCCTTATTTTGAATGTAAAACTACGCAGTTTTGAGATCATTGTCAGTTTACTAAAGTTTTGTGGCTTAATATAATATGTTTTAACAAAAAATGCCTGGTTGTGCTGTGGCAGGTTATCGTAATTTTAGCAAAAATACTAAAGGAAGCGAAATTAGATATTTTTCATTTCCTAAAAGCGACATTGCTAAAGAATGAGTTGTAGCGTGTAAACGAAATGATAAGATACCCAAACAAGGAACTCTTGGAAGCAACAAAAGTACTTGATATAGAATTTTATAAGATGCATGGAAACTATTTGTCTGAAGAAAATAAAATATTTACAAAACTAGCAAATAATACAATTGCAAAACTTAACAATAAATCTTCTGTGCCTTATGAAGTTCTTCTTTGCTTAAGTCGAACAAGAACTTATTCGATTACGCGACCTAAACAGAAAAATTCGTTTTGAACATTGTAAAAGGTGCCTAGCAAAAAAAATGTCAAAGTTAACTAATTTAATAAAGTTACATTTCCGTTCACCAAGTTTGTTAATTTTACTTTTTGGGGTAAGATATTATTGTCTTAGTAAAACTTCTAATGAAAATGAACTTAAATTATTTAAAAATAATGTGTTTAAATTTAGAACATATGTATTAAGCATTTTAATATATAAAAATTTACAAACTTATGAAATATAAATGCCTGATTTTCAAACTTATTAAATAAATAATGTATTTCCATTGAAATATATTTCATATTTCTAATAATAAACTTAAATTATATAAAAATAACCTGTTTTAGTTTAAAAAAAAATGGATTAGGTATTTTGGTACTTTAAGATTTTAAACTTATTATAAAGAAATCATGTGGGAATTTCCATTGCAATATTATTCACAGTGCTAACAATCGTAAAAATATTTATTAATTTATACAACAAAAGTACTTTAGATAGGCAAAATAATAATTATTTTCATTCATCGTGGCTTAAATCGTTGAGATAAATGCGAATAATTCATGCGAGGTGCGAATATGACGTCACATTGTGCGAGAGAGACAGAGCTACATGCGTGTCGGCATACCGGTGTACGTTTACTGTGGAGTGCAGAGTTGGGTAGTATCCGGATACTTCTGTATTCGGATACAGGAACCGGATACTTTATGTGTATCCCAAAGCTGTATCCGGATACTTTTTAAAATTTTGTATCCGGTATCCGTATCCGTGACCAAATTTGTAAGAATCCGGTACCGGATACTTTTTTCGGCATTCGGATACTTTTAAATTATTTACCACAATCGTAACGATTCAATCCATATTATCTCTATTAAAATATATAATCGAAATACTCTGAGCTACCCTGTATAATTAGAAATAAAAAACAGTAAAATAATTATTTTATTATGATTTGTAGTTTTGGTTGGTGCACACTGTAAAATTTAAAATAACGAAAAAAAAATTTCTCATCGCCAAGGATGAATTTGACGATTCACCCAGTATACAGACGGTCGGGATTTGTTTCAGTTGGCAAAGACAAGAGACGGTTGTTCCTGTGTTTTTATATAGTGCAATATAACTAAACTTTCTGTATCAGTTTTAGTGCCTAACTATATGCAAAGGTAAGTAGGTGTAGATACCTCGAATTTTTTGTTTTGTAAAATGTCTAATTACATTACACTTAATTACATTATTAGTTCTTAAAATGATCATGTGTTATTTATGTCAGCAACATCAATAAAGTATACAGATCTGACAAGATCAAATATACGAGCCTACTTTGCCTATGCCAGAAAGAACCATTCAGCAATCTCTCACTCCTCCTCCTTTCGACGCTCTCGACCAAGTACCGCTCGTCGGAGGATCCACAAAAAATGGATTGTCGAATACATCTGACACTGACGAGAATATCAAAAGGTTGTATAAACATGGCAAGTCGCGTCAACAACGAACTTATTTCGTTAGATTTATATGGACACGACACTGGCTGGTTTTGTTATACCTTAAATTATTATTGCAGATTGTACCTACTCACTTACAAAAAAATTTTTGCCTGATGATGGCCTTTTAGGTCGAAAGCGCTTGCAACCTAATAAATTTATGTGGTCGACAGACTTTGAGCTTTTTACTTCCCTTTAATAAAGAAAATTGTTTTATAATTTTTCGTTTACGGAGGTAGATCAAATTTTACTTGAAAAGTGGCACTTTTATTTTAATTTAAGAAAATGACCAAATTTTAGAAAACTGGAAACAGATTAGTGAAAATTGAAAGTAGATTTTTTTTTATTCACTAGGTACACCTCATAAGTCAAAATGGGTACAAACGTTAAAATTGGTATTTAGAGAGAATTCTTATACAGTATTATGTGTTTTGTCATTTTTTTTTACTAAAAGTTCGGTTGTTATTTTGAGGATTTATAACCTTTGTAATCCGAACAAATTTATAGATTAAAAATTCTACTCTAAAGCTTAATTGAAAATTCATGGATGCAAATCATGAATATATTAGGGAGATAACTATTGTTCCGAAATGTATACCGCAAGCCACTGGAAGTAATTAGAGACCACCTATTAATTTTTAAACAAGTACTCAGATCTGGTGTAGTATTGAACTGCTTAAAATGTATTGCAAATAAATGAGTTTATTTTTTAAATTTTAATACTTTTTTAGACATAAATAATCCATTTATTTACGCTCATGAATTTTTAACTAAATATCGTAAAATAACGTGATAAAAGCGACAAAAACTAAATAATTATTTAGAAAATAATCTCCCAAAAAACACTCTAAAGCCGCCCCTGTTTAGATCTCCACTTTTCTCTCTTTCTCTCTCAGTACATCACAGGGTAACTAAAACAATTTTAAATTATAATTAATTATCAGTTTAACTTTTGATTTGAAATCATTCAAAAATGTTCGTATTATTTATGGACGATAAACATTCAATGTTTCATGTTTAATGTTTCGAAACACGAAATGCGTAAATAATTATTCACAAATTGATAAAGAGACTCCAAAAAAATTTCAGGTTCAAACACGGTATTCTATAAATAAAGTCCCTATTTAGTTTTGTTTTGCATGTAAATGAGAATTTCAATATTTTATATTCGAGATGTACAAATAAAAAATTGCTGTTAAATAAATATACGACGTATTCAGATTAAATAAATAATTGTATATTTACGATAAATTTAGATTTAATATAAATAAAGGTACCACACCTACAATGTATGCTGCTGCAGTGGCAGCTTGTGGTAATTTAAAATGGGTGTTCACTTTTTCCAATAATTTTATCATGTGTAAGTTCGGATCAAAACTTTATACAAGAGTCAATATCACTGTTTTTTTTTATTATTTGAGTTTGTATTAAGTGTAGTTATTATTATCAACATCATACTGCTTTCAAGCACTACAACTATTAATACATGAATATTTTAGTTAGTGTAATATTTGTTTTGTTTTTAATACGTTGAAAACCATCTATAAACATTATTAGTTAGTAAACTGACTTTTCTTCATAATTTGAGATTATTTTTAAATATATATCAGGTTACGTATAAAGCTTGACATTGATTTTTGTGTAAAAATTTAATATAAAACTTTACCTATCATTTTTTAGTTTTTATTGTAAGTTTAATCATTTTTACAATTTGTCAAAGATGTCAAATAAACAATATATTTTTTAAATACCTTTTATTAGCAAATAAAATAAGAACTAAAATGTTTTAAATGTTTATTTTATAAGATCAGTCCCATCACAATACATAATGTTACACAGACACAAACTAGAATAAAGGTATATACCTGGCAAAAAACGTGATATCGGACAGACAAACAAAGTAAACCTATAATACTCTTCACAAAATACTGTATGAAGAGTAGAAAAAAAAAATGTATGAGATAAAATAAACAATTTAAAAAGGCCAACAATAATATTCAACTTCTTTTATCAAAGGATACTAAAAGTTTGAAATAGCAGCACATATTTGAACACAGAACACAGAAATCTGTGAACTAAACTAGTGACATACATATCGTAAAATGTTATCACACTTAATTTTTCATATTATGATCCTTTCTAAGTATATTTCACAGCACATTTCAAAGTATTCTTGCACTCACTAATGTCCCACCATCATGGCTGCTTTTGCATGTCCAAGTTTACTAAAAAATAATGTGTTTTAAGTTTTAATAAATAGAATAATAGTAATTTTGTTTACATAGGTAAATCGGCTTCATCTGTATTTCCAAATTATTGTTTAATTGTCGATAGTATATTAATGTTTTGATATGTACTTATAGGATTGATTAGCCAGAACACGTAAATATCTGGGATGTGACTTGTTAAGTGCCTAATCAAAATCACAATTTGATATTTATTTCGAGACTTTTTTCGAGTCATTCTTTATTACCAACTGTAAACTAATTTACCAGTAGCCTTATTTTTATTTAATAGCTATAGTGATTCAAATTACCATAACATCTAATATTTTTGAAAATACTAAATTATACAAACAAGGCAATAAAAAAATTTCTGGTTTGTATGCAACAAACGATCTTGGTTAGAGGGTAACACGATTGATAATTGTAGAAAAACATAACTTTATATAGGTAAACTATTTAAATGTACATACCATTTCTTAGGTAACATTTCTCATCGAGTATATTAAATAAACTGGTTAATCCATTTTTCCGATTCAGACTTTTAAAGTGAAAAACCATTTTTCTCTTTATCTTTATCAAATTTTTATTGTACATTTCCATAATGATATCTAGTTACCTCGTCAGATTAATTCAATTTTTCCTTTTAGTGGGTTTTGTGAAAAAAAAATTACAAATTTTTTTGCTTACTTCTTTCTTCATATTATTTACAATTGAATACAAAATAGACCATTTTGAAGTAGTCTTTGGATGGTCTTAGACACTAAAACAAAATATAATACAAATTACAGTCGTAAAATTTTATTATATGTAAATAAATCAACATAACCTTAAAAATTTTAATTTACCTTGCCTTTCGGGAACAATCGTTGAATTAGCACACATCTTTCAACTTATTGAAGACACAGTTCTTAATTAAACACATTTTTTTAAATAAGCACAATTAAAATAATCTTACGTTTTTATTTAAATGTATTTAATAGAGGAGGAATGACACTAATGACAGTGACAGTTTGTTTGATTTGTTACAGTGTTGCCAAAATATGTTTTTGTTATGTACCAGATTTGTCTAAAAAATGTACCAGATTCCTTAAATATATCAGATTTTTCGAATTCTATTTGCAGTGACATATAATTCATTGAAAGAGAAAAAAGGAGGTCTTTATTGATAACGAACCCAAACAAGGAACACAATATATATGGTTTACACGTGAACACTGATGCACGCAGAAAGTACTACATCTAGTACAATTGTGAATTGTACTTTCTAGACTGGCAACACTGGTTTGGCAACCTTGGTTGTGAGCGGAGCGCCAATTAGTGTGTTCTTTGACAGTTTGAAGGATTTGTTGGCGTGTTGTCTTCTCTTTCTAGCTATATACATTTGGCAGATCGTCTCACTCGTGTTAGGCGCCATAAACACAGTATACTTAGATATACTTTGACACAGAGACGCGATCAGCCAGAGGACAATGATGTACAAAAAAATATAGATTACCACGTATGAAAATAAAAATAATGAAATTAAATTTATATTTTTATGTTATTTATGTAATATCAAAATATTGTTTTTATGAAATTTAACTTTGTGTTCACTGCACAAATGAACCAATGGAGAAACCGCCCCTGTGCTGCTCCAAGTTTTGTACAATTCCGCAAGGCTCAAATTGTGCCCACTGACTTTTTTTAGTTACCTATATTTATTCGCGAGGAAAAAATGAGTCGATTACGATTATCTCGCCTAGACAGAAACGCATTATTTTTTTCTTATTGAAATGATTTTTGTGGTATGTATATTAATATTTTATATAGCTATTTTCTGATAGAAACAATATTTATTTCATTTATTTGAAATTATTTCTATAACTTTGTAACTTGTATTATTGTTGAACATATAATATTATTATTATTTTTAAAGTTTTTGGAAAACTGCCTTTATGAAAACAAGTGTTAATTAAAAATGTTAAGGTTGTTACATTTTCAGACGAATTTAATACTTCAGAATTAATTTTCTCCAATTAAGGGATTTTTTGGCTTAAGACTATATTACTTCAGATAATTTTTGTTTGAATGCTGAATGTAAATATATGGCATTCTCCAAAGATCTTGTCGGTTCTTTGTAGTAAATAATGGGTATTTGATTTGAAAATTTTTCTTTTAGTTTGCTATAATGTACATTAGAAGCATTAGCAATACCTTTTTCATCATCTAAAATAGTTCTCTCACTTCAGGTTAATTGAAAACTTTCTGTATAATATGTAGTTGTAAAAAACAAACCATCGAGTAATTTAGTCTCATAGATAGGGGTTCCTCAGGGTACTGTAATTGGATTGATTTTGCTTATATTCTACATTATTCATTTTTATTTTTTTTTATTTTAATATTAAGAAAATATGCTGGCAATTAGTCTGAAAGATTTAACACTTGGATATTTGAAATTTAAAAAAAAACAGTTTAGTTAGAACTAAAATCAATGCCCATTATCAAATTGATATGAAAGTATATCCTTTTAGTAGACTATTATAGCATACATATTCATTCTGTAGTTTGTGCAAAAAAATTATAATAATATGTAGGTGTAAAAAAATAATAAATGTCCCTTGGCTTTTGTGATACCCACTAGCTTAAACCGATCCTGGCCCGCACTCACATTATATTTTCAGTAGCAGTGGCGAAGCTAAAGTTTGTGAATGATGGATTCGTAAGCCATCACAATCCATCTTGTCAAAGACACTACCTTTCTCATATCCGTCACTGTCCACAATTTTCGTCTCTTGTGAGTTACGTCCGTCATTCCACGTCCTTTCCTATAATTCACCGCCACCACCGACACCGGCCCACCCCTCGTCCCTAACTTCCACCCGGATCGATACATTATGACTGACTGCACTACATATATGCCACAATTCGTAAGAATATATAGGAGAGTAAGCGACAGAAGATTATTTGATTAAAAAATTTAACGTATATTTTCATCATTTTTATTCGGTTTGATTTTTATTTATTGATAAATTATAGTATGTAGCTAAACCGATCCTGTCAATTCGAATATTTTAAAATTTTGCATCAATTTCTGTGATAAGCTATATGCACTAATGATTCTGTTTCGAGACCAATTTAATTTATAATAATGATTTAGGGAAGTCAAATATCTGGAGAAGTTTTACTCACAAATGATACTACAATCTTATATCATAATAAAAGCGTCAATATTCTTCATAAGAATTGAAGAATAATTCTCAATTCGTGAAACACTACAAATATTCTTTCAATAAATTACAAAAAAAAAATACTAACCTTTAAATGTAACATTCCTAATGTTTTAATAGATATATTCTAAAAATGTTTAAAGTTTAAATATTGACAAAAATTTTAAATTCAAATCTCATATTGATTCACTTTCTAAAATACTCGCATCAGGTACCCTATTTTCGAACTCACGAGAGTGCTCCTATACTCTCCTACTCGGCTGCTTCATCACAAGTTTTGCCAGAACCAAAATCAAATTGTTGTACAATGCTGTAGAAATTATTTTTTTTATTTCATTTTATCGTACAAAACTGACCTTATTAGTGTGACGTTATCGGAGGCTGGTTAATTTAAGAATTTATGGGGAATTTAATAATAATTTTATTGAGTACACATAAAAATACAAAAGAAAATATAACACTTAACCTATTCTTGTTCAGCTAAAGTTTCAAAAATAATTTCTTCTTGTAATCCTTTCTGATTTTGATCTTTTAATTATTTTTGTCTATAGATTTTTAAAGCTGTCTTGAATGTTGTAACTTCCTATGTAGGTTTAACACTTACACATCCATTATCCAAAGGACCCTTCACTTACTTCCTTATGTAAAGTGGCGACCGGTCAAATTTTCTGAAACTGTGGTATGTTATTGAACTCAACCTAGTAACCAAAAGTGTCAATAGGCTCAACTCAATCCTATGACAATTTTCGATATACAGGGTGTGTTAAAGTTGAAAATTGCCTAGTTTTAGAATTTTTTATTTTCAAACTTACGAGCTAGATTGAATTTATGTTGTATACACACATTTACTACATATTTTAGTAATACATTAGTACATACGTACAATTAAATATATTTCCAGTTACAGGGTGATTTACAAATGTATGACGGTATATAGTTTTTACAAAATCTCACTAATTTTACTGTGACGTCGGGAAGCATATTTTTAAAAAATACTACACAATATGGTATTTTGGCAATAAAATATTATACAATACACATTTCTTATGCAGGATGTTCTAATAGAAACAGTTAGATTACCCTGTATATTTTAAAATCTTATGATTGGATGTTATTACCTTAATCAAAAGTCACTAAAGATATGCAAGGTCGTCTTTTTAATAATTTCAAAACATAATTATTTTTTGGTGGTTGGCTTACCCTGTATAAAAATATATTAACGCAATGAAATAATTTATCTGTGGCGCAACTGTAGTTATTGAGTGTTTGCAGAAAATATATTGTGATTTATTCGTGAAACACCCTGTAATAATTATTTTAAACCAGTGGCGGCTTGTGTCCAAAATATTGGGGATTTACAATGACAGAATATAGATCTCAGTACAGCTGCAGGTAAAAAAGTTTTAGTCTTCAGTAATTTATACCTTTTTATACCGATATCTTTTTAAAACATTGAATTTTTTTTACCAGATCTGTACTGAAATCTATCATTTTGAACCTCCAATATGTTGATCACTAGCCGCAACTGTTTTAAACTGTCCCTTGTAATAGACATCTCAGCAAAACTTAAATTAAACTTATGTATTCTACATAGAGACAATCTAACTTTTTAGTTTAAAGAAAAAATAAACTAAAATCAGCAATTCTCCACTTTAACGCCCTGTATCTCAAAAACTAGTAATAGTATCGGATTTAAAATTCATAAATCTTAAAACGCTGGTAAAATTATTATATAGCGAGAAATGGTTACATTTGACTGGGGAAGTTTTAGGGTGATCGTGGTATTTGTACTTTTATTAAAATAGAATATCTTCCAACAAATTAACTGCCATGAATATTTTGAAGCTTAGAAATACACAAATTTTAATGATACAACACTGCTCTCGCGATTGACATGATTTTTTATAAGTTTAGTCAAGTGACATGCGCAGCAAGGCAAAATCCGGAGAGACTACTTACACTCCTTTCCCCATAGTTGCAGAATACTGCTCCTGGTTGTTATGCTATTAGATCTGTAGTTGTATTAAATACCCAGCAGATTCGGTAACCTCATCTACTGAATTTGGGATCAGAGCTGATCAGTACTCGAGTAAATTTTACTCAAAATTGTACTCAAGTACTCAAAGTACTCAGTAATTAATTGGTACTAATAAGTACTTTCATCCTGATTAAACTCAAACTCGAAAAATTTTGAGTACTTTACATTTTAGAGTACTCAGTACTTCTGATTCCTACAGCTCCGGGGCGACTTAAGGAGGTCCTTTCGCCACCAATGTTAAATAAAAAATATTAGATTATGACTAAAATTAATTTTTTTCTAATAGTAGATGTCCTTATTTATCTAATAGTGAACTTTTAACTATACCTTACCGTGCAAATTTTTGAGAAAATTCCATACCTGTAATTTTGAACCAATCAAAATACGTGTTTTTGACAGATCACCATGGCAACGGAGGTATTTTAGTGGAAATTTTTTTCTCGTGGGGTACCCAACAGCCAATTATACTGGAAATTTTTTGACGTTTACAATAACAGACCATTTTTGACAGACTGGTTTTTATTTGTTCACATAATAGGTTTAGTTTTGATACATTTTAGTTACAATGCTAAGGTGTTTTCTATATTCTTCGGCCACTTCTTTTCTTCTTAATGTCGAAAATTCAGGACTTTGGATGCTTTGAATTATGTGTCTATGTCTAATAAAATATATATATAATATTTAGACACTAATTTATTCACCTTTTTCCCATTCAGCACTTTGAATTTTGCGTACTTTAGGTGCAAATATTCGTGGACAATTCGGAACAAATTTTCGTTTTTCAAGTTGGAGCCACAATCCTCTATTAATCCGAGTAAGTAAGTCATGGTGCAATGATTGATCATTACATCAGACAATTTCGCGCATATTTTGCATAGCGTATGATTTTCAAATCGATTCATTTTTAAACAAATAGGTAATTTTGTTGGTTTTACTTGCTGTGCAATATTCTTTATCGCAACAAAACGCGAGCTATTTAATGTTTTGAACTGTCAAAATACAATGATCACAGCCTCCTACGATTGATGCTTGCTGACGCTGGTTATGAATTTCATACCATTTTAAAGCGCTCATAACGCATGTTAATAAAAACGCAGAAAAACAATTTTCTACCACTTGTAGTTATTCAAAACTTACGTAAAATTAAAGAATATACTATTTTCTATTTTCAAATGTATTCCCATGCAACTACAATGAGTAGAAATAAGCAATTTGAAGGCCTAAATAATTGCAGCGAAACATTTTTTTACGTCGGGCCGCTTGACAACTTCAAAACTGAAATTATATTCGAGGTTAGGGTCTCACTTAGTTACCATGACAACTCAACAATCAAGGCGACAACACATTTTATGTTTCACTGGTGACTTGGAGAAAATAATTTGCATTGTTGAGAAACGAAAAATAAATTTTAAAAATATTTAATTTTCAACCATAATTCGGCGTGGAATTTTCTTACCGAATACCACGCGAGGTCAAATTAATATCAGGAAATTTTTTGACCTCTAGTGGTATTACTAGTGAAAATTTTTTTTTAAAAATGTGTGTGTTTGTACAGTGTCTTACGAAAAAGTAAGACAACAATTTTCGAATTATAATTAATTTTACTATTATTTATTGATTAGATGGAGTAGAAAAAAACTAAAAATAAGGTTTTTGAAATATTTAGGTTTTGTTTTTTATAATAAAATATATAGGTTACCGTGGAATTTATTGAGAAATTAATATTAAAAAATCACAAAAAATTTTCAAAAAAAAAAAAAAATTCCAAAAATTTGCACGGTAAGGTACAGTTAAAAGTTCAACATTAGATAAATAAGGACTTCAACTATTAGAAAAAAAATAAATTTTAGTCATAATCTAATATTTTTTATTTAACATTGGTGGCGAAAGGGGTGGCGAAAGGACCTCCTTAAAGATGATTGATGGTGCCGTTTGACTTACAGGTAAGAAAACCCCGGAAAACCCCACCCACCATCATCGAAAACGGTAACGCATGGTGATTTTTAATATGACAACATACACATGTATATAAGTTTTAAAATATATGACTGTCCATCCCTAATTATTATTTAAATTTAATATTAAAATGAAAAAGTAGGGCGTTCACGTTAATGATATGTGCTAACTAATTGATAGAAGGTAAATGATACTCTCGTTTTTGTGTGTTACCTACTAATTTACTACTACTAATTACTATAATTTCTTTTTTTTAAACTTGAATCACTAAATAGAATTATTTAAAATACTCGTTACTCGATTTGTTCTAGAGGACTCTCTAAAATTTGCAAAAGTACCGATTTACTTTAAGTATTATTCTTATAGGTACTAATATACATGAGTACTTTGTAAAGTTACTCATTGTGAATTACTCATAAGTACTTTAACGCATTACTCTGCCCAGCTCTGTTTGGGATACAGTGACCCCCAAAAGAATTACCTATTTTAACCTTCTGAGAATTTATTGGAAATAAATTGGGAATCCACTGGAAATTCATTGGAAATCCATTGGAAATACATTGGAAATACATTGGAAATACATTGGAAATATATTGGAAATACATTGGAAATACATTGAAAACACATAGGAAATACATTGGAAATACATTTGAAATATATTGGAAATACATTGGAAATACATTGGAAATACATTGGAAATACATTGGAAATACATTGGAAATACATTGGAAATACATTGGAAATACATTGGAAATACATTGGAAATACATTGGAAATACATTGGAAATACATTGGAAATACATTGAAAATACATTGGAAATACATTGGAAATACATTGGAAATACATTGGAAATACATTGGAAATACATTGGAAATACATTGGAAATACATTGGAAATACATTGGAAATACATTGGAAATACATTAGAAATACATTGGAAATACATTGGAAATACATTGGAAATACATTGGAAATACATTGGAAATACATTGGAAATACATTGGAAATACATTGGAAATACATTGGAAATACATTGGAAATACATTGGAAATACATTGAAAAAACATTGGAAATACATTGGAAATACATTGGAAATACATTGGAAATACATTGGAAATACATTGAAAAAACATTGGAAATACATTGGAAATACATTGGAAATACATTGGAAATACATTGAAAATACATTGAAAATACATTGAAAATACATTGGAAATGCATTGGAAATACATTGGAAATGCATTGGAAATTCATTGGAAATCCGTTGGAAATCCGTTGGAAATCCGTTGGAAATCCGTTGGAAATTCGTTGGAAATCCGTTGGAAATCCGTTGGAAATCCGTTGGAAATCCGTTGGAAATCCGTTGGAAATCCAGTGGAAATCCAGTGGAAATACATTGGAAATACATTAACAATACATTGAAAATACATTGAAAATACATTGAAAATACATTGAAAATACATTGAAAATACATTGAAAATACATTGAAAATACATTGAAAATACATTGAAAATACATTGAAAATACATTGAAAATACATTGAAAATACATTGAAAATACATTGAAAATACATTGAAAATACATTGAAAATACATTGAAAATACATTGAAAATACATTGAAAATACATTGAAAATACATTGAAAATACATTGAAAATACATTGAAAATACATTGAAAATACATTGAAAATACATTGAAAATACATTGAAAATACATTGAAAATACATTGAAAATACATTGAAAATACATTGAAAATACATTGAAAATACATTGAAAATACATTGAAAATACATTGAAAATACATTGAAAATACATTGAAAATACATTGAAAATACATTGAAAATACATTGAAAATACATTGAAAATACATTGAAAATACATTGAAAATACATTGAAAATACATTGAAAATACATTGAAAATACATTGAAAATACATTGAAAATACATTGAAAATACATTGAAAATACATTGAAAATACATTGAAAATACATTGAAAATACATTGAAAATACATTGAAAATACATTGAAAATACATTGAAAATACATTGAAAATACATTGAAAATACATTGAAAATACATTGAAAATACATTGAAAATACATTGAAAATACATTGAAAATACATTGAAAATACATTGAAAATACATTGAAAATACATTGAAAATACATTGAAAATACATTGAAAATACATTGAAAATACATTGAAAATACATTGAAAATACATTGAAAATACATTGAAAATACATTGAAAATACATTGAAAATACATTGAAAATACATTGAAAATACATTGAAAATACATTGAAAAATACATTGAAAATACATTGAAAATACATTGAAAATACATTGAAAATACATTGAAAATACATTGAAAATACATTGAAAATACATTGAAAATACATTGAAAATACATTGAAAATACATTGAAAATACATTGAAAATACATTGAAAATACATTGAAAATACATTGAAAATACATTGAAAATACATTGAAAATACATTGAAAATACATTGAAAATACATTGAAAATACATTGAAAATACATTGAAAATACATTGAAAATACATTGAAAATACATTGAAAATACATTGAAAATACATTGAAAATACATTGAAAATACATTGAAAATACATTGAAAATACATTGAAAATACATTGAAAATACATTGAAAATACATTGAAAATACATTGAAAATACATTGAAAATACATTGAAAATACATTGAAAATACATTGAAAATACATTGAAAATACATTGAAAATACATTGAAAATACATTGAAAATACATTGAAAATACATTGAAAATACATTGAAATACATTGAAAATACATTGAAAATACATTGAAAATACATTGAAAATACATTGAAAATACATTGAAAATACATTGAAAATACATTGAAAATACATTGAAAATACATTGAAAATACATTGAAAATACATTGAAAATACATTGAAAATACATTGAAAATACATTGAAAATACATTGAAAATACATTGAAAATACATTGAAAATACATTGAAAATACATTGAAAATACATTGAAAATACATTGAAAATACATTGAAAATACATTGAAAATACATTGAAAATACATTGAAAATAAATTGAAAATAAATTGAAAATACATTGAAAATACATTGAAAATACATTGAAAATACATTGAAAATACATTGAAAATACATTGAAAATACATTGAAAATACATTGAAAATACATTGAAAATACATTGAAAATACATTGAAAATACATTGAAAATACATTGAAAATACATTGAAAATACATTGAAAATACATTGAAAATACATTGAAAATACATTGAAAATACATTGAAAATACATTGAAAATACATTGAAAATACATTGAAAATACATTGAAAATACATTGAAAATACATTTAAAATACATTAAAAATACATTGAAAATACATTGAAAATACATTGAAAATACATTGAAAATACATTGAAAATACATTGAAAATACATTGAAAATACATTGAAAATACATTGAAAATACATTGAAAATACATTGAAAATACATTGAAAATACATTGAAAATACATTGAAAATACATTGAAAATACATTGAAAATACATTGAAAATACATTGAAAATACATTGAAAATACATTGAAAATACATTGAAAATACATTGAAAATACATTGAAAATACATTGAAAATACATTGAAAATACATTGAAAATACATTGAAAATACATTGAAAATACATTGAAAATACATTGAAAATACATTGAAAATACATTGAAAATACATTGAAAATACATTGAAAATACATTGAAAATACATTGAAAATACATTGAAAATACATTGAAAATACATTGAAAATACATTGAAAATACATTGAAAATACATTGAAAATACATTGAAAATACATTGAAAATACATTGAAAATACATTGAAAATACATTGAAAATACATTGAAAATACATTGAAAATACATTGAAAATACATTGAAAATACATTGAAAATACATTGAAAATACATTGAAAATACATTGAAAATACATTGAAAATACATTGAAAATACATTGAAAATACATTGAAAATACATTGAAAATACATTGAAAATACATTAGGGGTAGTTTTATCAAATATTTTCTATAATATAAGAGTGTTTAAATAATAAAAAAAATAATATTTTTTTGAATTGGTTAGCATATTAGGCGTGGCGCTTAACGTGTTAATTAAAATAGAGACATCGTGAAAATCAACTATATCTATCATCTGCATATATGCCAAAGCAGCTTTTCTCTAGATAATTAATTCGTGATTGTAATGAAAAAGAGATAGTAGACAACCCTTGTAAAACAAATTCAAACGCAAAACGAGACTTAAAAGGCTACACATCCTCTTCACAAACAAACCCGATTCTGATCTCTGATCCCCGATCTGAGGCAACGTTGTGCCCGCGGCTCGACAATATCGTTCCGTAGTAATTCTAGTTCTAGCATAGACGTAACTGGTATTGCTGAGAATTCACCTCTGCTGGTAATTTACCCATGAATTGGATAATTGATCGAAAAAGATATGACCTAAGTTTTCAAATGAAGCGATAAATTTAAAATTTGTTTTATTATGTGTGACCAGGTCTGGCTTTTCTAAACTGTAATAATTACAAATACCTATACAAAATTATGAAAATGCACATTATTTTTAACAAATACAATATTTTTAACAAATTGTTATATAACTCGTAAATAAAAATACCAAATTCTTCTTTTCATTCGTCATCATCTTCATTATCATCATCATTATCTTTTTTTTTGTTTCTTCTTCTCATTTTTCTCCTTCTTGTTCTTCTTCTGCTGCCTCTGCTTCTTCTATTAATATTTTTTCTTTTGAACCTTCTATTATCCAGTTTTTCTTTATTTACCTATTCGATTTTTGTCGATTTTCCCATATCCATTTTTATTTATATTATTTCTTCCTTCCTAACGTTTTTACATTTGATAGTTGTTTTATTTCTTTAATGTGTTCGTAGGTAGACATGGGTAACGCAGCGCTGCGTTGCGTTATTGCGTTAACGCAGTTGTATGCGTTACGAGCGTTGATACACCAGCTGTTACTGTATCAGCGCAACGCAATTTTCGATACTGAGTCGAAAGGATCGCGAGTTGTTGATGCGTCATGCGCCAGGCACTGATTCCGTTTTCCGTGACGAGTTGAGAATTTTAATTTACGTACTTAATTGATGCAACTCGTAATGCAGATTACCCAAAATCTATCAAGTAATTATGTTCTTTGCAACATGTCACATCATTTGTAGGATTGTAGGTCCAATTTTATGGATTTTAACCTTGTACATTGTCAGTTTTTAGTTCTTCCCATTTTGATTGGCTACTAGTATACAAAAGTAATATCCTTTTTATATAAATTGGAATTATTGTATTCTTCGTAAAATCTGAACACAATGAAATAAAAAAATGGGTGCATTACACTGTTATATTTTCGTTTATTTTTAAACATATAATAAAAAAAAAATTAGTAAAATCCCCAATTGCGTTATTGTTATTGTCTTGAACACGGTTTGGCCCTTATAAAAGGACAGCCCGCGCTGAATAACACCGGTATCATGCGATACACCGAGGTGCATCGACTTCATTTGGCGCAGGCAGTGGTGTGACGCAATAACGCAATTGCGTTAACGCAATGAGTTGGCGCAATAGAGTGCGCCGGAGTTAGTGTATCAACGCAAAGAATTTTAGTGCGTTACCCATGTCTATTCGTAGGTAATATTATTTTATTACAACTAGAAATTAATTTTCACTTCCAATTCAATAACTCTGGTCCCATAATTTTGTATCTTATTGTTATACCGAAAATTCATCAATAAAAGTAAGAAGAATATTTAATAAGTGATATTTTGCCGCTTGAGACAGAAAGTTGCAATCTGTCAAAAGCGACAACCAACTTTTTGCTCAAAATGCACACAAGATTTTTTCTACGATCACAATATTTTAATTAATAAATATAAAATCTGAAAATTTGACGTAAGTAGTCTATAATGTGTTGCCTATACCTATGTTAATCAAGCAAAAAGGAGTTGATATTTAAAGTCTATGATAACTTGGGAAATAAAACGAAAAAAGATAACTCAGTACAAATAACTTGAAAAGCATTTATTAAAAAGAAATATTATTATATAATACCTAATTTAAATTAGGCGAGCAACAAAGCTGTCAATTTTGTCGCTCGGTGAGTGACACAGTTGTCACTTAATGTCAGTTCGCGAAAAACGTCAACTTTGCGTTTGTAGGATAAGTTTTTATTTGTTTTGTTTCGATTTATTTCGGTATTTGCAATAAAATACATTTCATGGATCCCTATATCAAAGATTTTATTGTTGAAAAAGTGGAAGATTTCAGTCTAAATAATTACAAAGTGCTGCATGATCTTTTATCGATAAATAGAAATTCTGCAAATTTTAAAATTATGCATAATAACATAAACAAAAATTTGGATGAATGTCGATTGTATTTTATTCACAGAAACAAGAATAATTGAAAACCTGGATGTGTTTAATATTCCTGGTTATTCCATTATTTAGAATATTGGTACACTCTAAATAAATGTGATGGAATGGTGATTTTCATAAAAACATGTTTCAAATATACATATAAAATACTGCCCCTATGCTATACGAATGCTCTTCAGGTAATAATATCAATAAACGAATATGAAAATATAATAGAAACAGCCTATTACAGATCACCATCATCTGTAGCTAACAATTTCATTGAACCTTTGCAGGACTTTCTACGAGCAAATGATAAGAATTATGAAAACTGTCAATTTTTTTTAAGTTAACACAAAAAATATATGCATCATTAGATGCCAGTAAACCTTGCTTATGCATGTTTCTTGATTTATCAAAGGCAGTTGACACGGTAAACCATCACATTTTCCGCCAAGCATTGGAAGATAATGGGATTAGAAGCACTTCATTAAATTTATTTACTACTTATTTAAATAAATGCAAACCGTAAGGATAGCCAATAGCTACAGTAATTGTATGCCTATTAAATATGGTGTGCCTCAAGGTACTATCTTAGGTCCGCTCCTATTCAATTTGTATAAAAATAATTTATTTTAGATTAGGTCGAAGGGGGAAATTTTGGGGTTCACAGATGATACGTTTTCTATACTGTTGACACATGGAAGCAACTGAAAAATATGGTGGAAAACGATTTTCCTGCAATATAAAACTGGTTAAACTATAAACCCCTAACTCCTTCAATCAACTAAATATTATTACCAGTAACAACCAATATATAATAAATTCAGTAAATAACATAAAATATCTGGGTATATATTTGGACTCGCATATGAGATGGGATGTACATATTTTGTATACTTGCAAAAAACTAAGATGTTTTCTATATAAGTTTAAATATCTTAACCAGCTTAAAATTCTCTATTATGCACTGGTTGAGTCACCTCAGATTTGGTCTTCTCATTTGGGGTAATGCATTGAAAACTCACCTTCATCCTTCATATAAAAAGGACCTGACATTTCTCACTGACCAATTATATATCGAGGAAAAAATTTTTGATATTAGTTGGCTCTATTATTTCCAAATTGTTTTTTCTTACTACAATAATAAGAAATTCGCTGTACCTTCACATACTTACTACACACGGAATAAACAATTTCAAATAACTCCCTATATGCAAAAATCAATTGGGCAACGTTTCTGTACATATATGAGCCCAAAATTGTTTAATACGATTCCACTAGAATTAAGAGTAATGACCAATCCACATAAATTTAAAATCATACCTACTTGAACAAACTCGACAGTCAATAATTTGTATAGTTAAAAATTCCTAGATCCAGCGTTCTCTATTTGTATTATTTTAAATCATTGTGAGCTTTAATAACTGTTTTTTTTTTGTATTTATCTAAATTTATTGTTAATATATTTGTATATACATATTAAGCTATACTAACACTTTTTGATCTTTGTAATTTTATTATCTATATTTTTTTTTATTTATTTTCGTTTATTGTAAGTTTTTCTATTTTATTATTTTTTTGATTGTAATTGTATCGAAACAAGTGAAAAATTGACTTATCGATTTCTTTTCATTTATTTATACCTGAAGATTGTATTATTATATTTTGTAAATTGGTGTAAATAAATTCATTATTATTATTATTATTATTATTATTTGGAAGCACAAAAGCCTACTTTCGATAGTGATGGTAGAAAAAGTAATTTTTTATTTTAAAGGGCTAGTTCTTTAATAACAGTTTAAACTTTTGTTCACCTGAACTTGGATTAAATATAAAAGTAAGATTAACATCAATAGCGGTTTTCAATCAGGTGTTCTATGTTAACCAATAAAATATATGCAATTAGCCACTTCTGATTTCTTCTCTTTTAAGCTTTACTACAAATCTCTTGTGTTTTATCGTAACTTTTTTGTGCCTTTTTATTTTCATCTAGTTGTCTTTTTCTCTTTTATTTATTATTCAACCAAGTCTCCTCACGATTATCTCTAGTCGTACATTGTACTTAATATTTTTCAATTATTCTTCTTAAGAAAAGGACGGATAAGAAAAACCTAATTACTTTTAACAAAACATTATTATTTTTAGAGTAATAAGGCTAGAACCACAAGATCAACAGCCGCCATTGTTTGTTTATTTAGTTTCAAAAAATACCAACTTAAATTTCCAGTTTTCCAATCCATTACAATCTGGTGATAGCAGCAGCTTCTACAATATTATTATGAAGCAAAGCAAAAACCATGAAAGTCATTAAAAGTTAATTCTCTATAAATTGAATTTTAGGTTTCGAAATCAAAATACACTTAGAACAATAATATTAAGGAAAGTGAGTAGCCATTTTGTACAACATTTATTGAATAATAAATATTGTCATGTCTTTGTTCTTGTTCTTCTTCATGCACGTCCCATACTGATATTAGTCGTGTTTTCCTGTAATTCTCATCGTTTTTGCTAGCTACACCAATTTTTGTTTCTAAAATAATACTATAATAATTACTATACTATTATTACTATCAGCTATTTTATGGTATATTTAACTAGTTTATATAAAATATGTAACTTTCATCATTTTTGCTGTGTGATTTCTTTTAAAATTGAGTTCATCTTTGCTTCTTGCAATAATAATGATAGGTACTTTATTTAATCCACTTTAAAAACAAAGTCTGTATGTGTGTTACTTATGCCAGTACTACTTTTGTTAAACATGTTTCATTCACTACCTACCAGCTCGAACTTTTTTAATGATACTATTTTAGGTTCATTTACTTGAACCCTGTTTTATGTAAAAAAGGTATTACATTTTCCCTTTCGAAAATTATTCCACACACTCCTATGTGTCTTTGTCTCTCTCCTGTCTACGTTCAACGTTAATCCACCCCAATTTATTAATGACAGATCAAAAATAACCGAACCAGCCCAAGGCTAAGTCTTTGTAAACGAGAACAACTCCATCAGCAGCAGGAGGAACAAAGGCAGCAGCAACAGGAACAGCTTCGCGATGGAAAGGACGGTTCCCTTTCTCTCGTGACTCGTAGTTTGATGCGTAGGCCGGTCTACGTAGCAAGAAATTATCGTGATTAAATATATTCGTTTTTTTTTTAATAATAGTATGAAGGTATTTAGCAAAACAATTAGAACTAACTTCTGAATTTAGTTACTGGCCATATTTTAATAATTAAAGAAGCAATAACAGAATTAATTATGTTGAGAAGCAATGCTGTTTACGTGGTATCTGTTATTTAAGTAATTAAGAGTAATCCAATTAAGGAAGAGATTGTTTGTTAACCTCTGCTTGTTGATAATTTGTGTTCCTTCTATCAGTTTCCCAAAAATAAACTGCTTGAAACTGTTTATACAGCTATTCCCTTGTGGTATTTATAACAACAATCTTTATTTGCATAACTATTTTTTGTCCAACACTATACTGTTGGTAATAAATACTTGGGATCCAACGAAAGATATGACAAATAAACTGCATGCATTAAGAATATTTAGACAGAACTGATGAAAGTTAAAAGAGTAAGGATTTATTATACTGAGAATATATTCTTCTACTATAAAATCACTAAAATCCATTTATAAAAAAAAAATAGGAAAAATTAAGGGTAGCAATAGAACGACTTAGTTGTACTTCTAATAAGCTTTTTTTGAGCAACGTCATCAATCATATAAGCAGCCCTGATGATCATCTTCACCCTCGTAAAGAGTGCTGTACATTTAGAAAATGTCATTCATTTAGTTTTATTATTCGAAAACTCATTCCAAACAGATCTTTAGTTCCTTCTATAGATTTCATTGTTTACTAATCTACGATTATTGTGTATTATTTTCCTTATGACTTATTTTATGTTGGGAATGGGGTGTTGATACACTGTAACCTTCTGTCGCTCATGCAGCAAGGGAATATCTCGATGCCTATAACTATCCTTCCAATCCTATCTTCTCAAGAAAGTGTAGGATTTGGCTAGGCTTCAAGTTACTACATATATTCAGTCAAAATGTTGATGAAGGTTTCGTCCTCCGTCTCGCAGAATCTGCACTCAGTATCTTCTACTACTCTTAGTTTACTAAGGTGTCCTTTGAGTCGGCAATGCTCGGTAGGGACCCCTGTTACAAAAGCCTCTTCTTGCTCAGTAAGATATATTATATTCACCCAGAAGTATCTTAGCCTGTCTTAACAAGACATTATTCCAATTATCGGTTCTTCTACTGCCAAATTCTTTTTTAGTCTCCCCTAATATTGTGTTACTACTGATACCGCAGAACGGCTCAGGTCCTACAAAGGGTGTTTGAGCCCTTTCCCTTGAGAGACTATCTGCAATCTTGTTACTCTTTACCCCGTTATGCCCCAAAACCGAAGTAAAAATGAAAATATAGCGTTTTTATGTTAATCTTAAGATTTACGATAATTTTTTAATGACAATGTATGTAGATATATTGAATTTATTTAGAAGATAGTTTTACATTTTACAAATAAAAAAATAATTATTTATATATTTATAATAAATAAATAAAATATACAAAATAACTTAACCCTGGTTTAGGTGCCATCATGAATATTTTTCAAGAGTTACATTCTATGCCATGGAGTCTATTATAAAAGACTAAAGTACGTTCTGACAATTGTATACAAGATATCCACAAAGATATGAGTAGAGTAGGTTTCCTGATTCACAATTATTTTTCAAAATTTAAGTGTGCCATCTTCTTTACATGGGTTGTGACCAACACTTTCTATTTCACCACTAGAAAAATTATTTTGTATTAAATATTATACAAAACTTATAATAGAAAAGCAATTAAAATGCGCATTCTTCTAATAACAAATTCTCATTAGAAATAATATGTACAACGAAATTCTTAAAATTTTGATTAAAATTTTAAATTCCCCTATTTTCAGACTACAGACTAATAGAATAAATGTTGCTATGCTTTTCCTAGAGAAATGTTGATTACACGACTTTCTGATCAGCTACCCACATTGTATCCATGGCTTAGGAAGGATCTCCATGCTGGTTACATTTACCTTTACAGGTCAGATCCCCTTATTACATGCAGAAATGATCGCTATAGATTTGGAGGGATATAGTTATTCAATATTCTCCTTGCCAATAAAACTATAAATATATTTTCTGCCTTTAAAGCTCTAAGCTCTAATTAAATTAATTGTATCGGTACCCGGAACAAAGTTACTTTAATCTGGATTCTAGGTAATGAAATAGCCAAAGATATCGCTAAAAGAGAAACTAAATCTGAGGTGACAAGAACACTATCATTCTTTGCTATTGCAAAGATAACTTACAAAGAAGCTATCTAAATAGACAAAGCGTGTAACACGTAATACTTAAGTACTTAGAGCGATATCCCAGAGCTAACTCTTTTGAAGACATTTATTGTAGGCTACCAAATCGGTTACAAAATAGTTAAAAAGACAAACAATTTTCCAAGATAATCACAGCTTAGCTTTAGTGAAGGCGGGTGTGGTTCATAATGTAGTTAATGGGCACCAGATAAATTCGCCCAAGTATCTAAGAAGTACTTACCAACCTTAGCTTACCTTTTTCTTCTTTTTTGATCCGTTCTGCTTTAACAGACGTCGCAAAAGGAATCCTGGTTCTCTTGTACACACTTTTTCCAGGGCTTTCTGTCCCTTGTCAATGTTTTCATCCAATCTATTGTCTTTTGTTTTTCTGGTAATTTGTTTTTTATTTCAATTTTCTTTTAGACAATCCTCTTTATTTTCCGATTTTCCTAATTCTAAAACTGTTGTTATTATTATTAATAAGTGTCCATACCAGTTTAGTTGGTTGTGTTTTATTTTTTTAATAATGTTTTTTATTTTGTTATTTTTCTAATATCCCCATTTTTATTCTATTCCATTTGGCTTTCGTTTTTCTTTTGTTTCGTTTCCATAGCATTAATGTTTATATCTATTTTTTTCTTACATTTTACCCATTTTTCGCAAATATCGTTGGTAATTTTGGTATTTGGTTGGTAATGTTATTACGTTTTTAACTTCGTTTTGATATTTTTATGTCTCAGTATTGTTTTTTAATGAGTATTATATTTTCATTGATTTGTTCGCTCTGTTTGTTAAATTTGCTTCTATTTTTTATATTCTCTCAGTATCTCTCTGTAACGTGTGGAGGGTGGGATACCCCCCACGGCACTTAGGCCTCATTAGGCCCATTGTGCATCCTCCTGAGATGATAGGCACCTTCTAGCTTGTGAGCCAGCCTACAGATTTAATGTAATTGAAAACGTCGCCAAGAGGTGCTTCTTTTATATCGGCTGGTGTAAGCCGATACTCGCCGATCACAAATCTTCTTATAAATGAGAGCGTCGAGCAATCGTAAAGGATATGCTCGATGGTCTCATCTTCTTGTTCGTATCCTCTGCAGAGTGCGGATTATGATAGCCCCATGATATGAGATGCTTTCGTACTTGGCAGAATACCTGTGACTAGGCGCAGATTCTGTCTAGTCATAGTCAAGTATTTGTTTGCTGCAGTAACTTAAGACTAACTTAAGAGCTCCCTAGCAACTCTGCAGTTTCTTGTTTCAACCCATCTTTCCTTGAATTTCACAAGGGAATGTTCTTTAATTAGGTCTGTCACTACCGATTCTGTCAGGCCAATAGAAGGGCCAGGTCCAAAAAGTATTTGGTTGGCTGCTTTCTTGGCTAGTGAATTGGCAAGATGGTTACCTTTCGATGTGGCGTGACCTTTGATCCATTTTAAGGTGACCACATTGTTGATGGATACTTCGACCAAAGCTTGGTGACATTCTAGTACTAACCCTAAATAAATTCGTGGTCTGTTCAGGGTGAGTAGTGCTTGTCTGTTATCTGTATAGATGAGCGTGTTCCTTTCAGTGATATTGTTTCTGGTTATTTCTTTTGCTGCTATGATAATACTCGTTAGCACTGTTTGAACTACAGTGGCACTATTGCTCACAGCCCATTTTATGTTTAGGTTTAAGAATCTGAAGTATAATCCATATCTCTTTTGTGTTTTTGCTTCTAATATCCTTGGCATTGCGGTTATCTGTTTGCCTTTCATTTACTATCTTCAGTTTTGTTTTAATTATGTTCACCTCCTTTTTCCTCTTTTATTTCTCTAGTCCATATTATTTGTTTTTGCATTTTCTGTTTTGAGAATACTCAATTTTACTTACAGGTTGTATTATTTATATCCAGGTACTTTGTTTAATTATGCTTTTTTCCGTTTTATTCGATTCACCATCCTGTCCATAGTAATTACAAAAAATAATTGGCTTAAATTGTTTCCTTGTTTGATCCCTTGCTTCATTTTAAATTACACAAACTCCTGCTATTTGTACTCTTGCTCTTACTGTCTCCTGTGTGCTTTTTATCGTATTTATTAATGTGTTGGGCACTTATATTTTCTTCAGGCTTTTCCATTTTTACTGTTTTATCCTTTGTGTCGAATGCTGCTTTTAGGTCTACAAAAGTCAGAAATATGTCTTCCCTTCTTTTATTTTTTATAATGTTAACGTTTGTCTACCTCTCTGGTCTAGACGCTGCTTGTTCTTTTTCTATGTCTGGTCTACGTGTTCTCAGCCTTTTTTTCTATGATCTTTGTTTATAGATTGAAGCTGGTTTGGGCCAAACATATAGTTCTCTGTAGTGCTCATTTTTACTTTCCTTCTTGTATATACAAGTAGGTATTATAAGATTATTTTCCCATTCTAGTGGTATATTTTCTTTTATGCCAGATTTCCATGCACATAACCTATATCTACTATTTTGTTTTTTTCTCCCAACCATTTAGTCATTTCCTGGGAAATTTTATCTTTCCAACTTGCCTTTTCTATCTTGATTTTTTTGTAGATTTTCTGCTATTTCTTCTCTCTTTATTTCTTCGTGTTATTCTTGTTCATCTTTTCTATTTAAATGTTCCTGGGGATATGTTGCGTTAAATTTATCTGTGTAGTATTCTTTCAACGTTTCTAATATTTATTTTGTATCTGTATGTAATCGTTCGCGTTTGACTTTCATTGACTTTATTTTTTTTTATCCTGTCAGGTTTTTTATTCGTTTCCAAAACTTTATTTGGTCAAGTTTATTCTGTTATCTCTTCACCAAAGTTTTTCCAACTTTCTTTTTTGAATTTTTTACGTTTTGTTTCACTAAATGTATCTTCCTGTTATACTCATTTATAACCTGCTGTAATTTTGTTTGCAATTATTTTTTCCACACTGTCTTTTCTTTTACTGGTTATTTTTCGTTATTTCATTATTTCGTTCTTTTTAGATGTTTAATAAATTTAATTTTTCTACCTATCTTATTTTTTATTGTTTCTTTGAACGTCCTCCATCCTTCTTCTAACTCCCAGTCTTGTTTATCATTTTGTAGTCTTTGAAATTCCTTGTATGTATCTTTTTTATATTTTTATATGTTATTCTTCTTTATTTTAACTTACTATACTCTATTATGTATTCCTCCTTATTATATTTATAACAGCAACTTTTGCCTTTTGCCACAAAAGTGTATTATCTTCGAATCTTTTGTTCGCACATCGTATTTCTAATTTTTTAATCGTTCTTTCACAGAACTCAATCAATTTTATTCAATTTATGTTTACTGTTTCTTTCCCATGAATTCCTATGAAGATTATTTCTTTGTTATTCAAATTCCGCATTGTAACGTAGGTTGGGCCGTACAAACTGACAACGCTGATATTATTCGCTTCCTTCTCGCACTAATGCTAACTCTTTGTAGTTTTCACATGCATTCATGCAAAGATTATTGGAAATCGTTCCATAGCTAATACTGTATATATCTTCTGCGCTTTGAAATAACTAAGTTAGAGATCTTTGGCTTTATAAGTCAAACCCATTTCAATTATGACTGACCTTCATCAAAAACTGTTTTTACGGTAAACCATAATTTAGGAATAATTCATAATATATTCATATGGGTCGCAATAGAAGACAATGTGATTAGCTTCGGGTGCCCAGCTTCTATGCAAGAAATGGGGGCTCCTCCCCCCTTTACACCTTTCTTAGGGTCACCACCGTTTTTTTTTTAAAGCTATTTAAAGCGTTCATTTTATGAAAATGTTCTTGGAAAAAAGTTATTATTAGAAGGAGATTTTTGATGATTTATTAACACACATATAATGCGGTATTGTATATATACAGGGTGGACATGCGAAAACGAAACAGAACCAATTGTTGGCACCTCAGGTCATTTACAAAAAAACGCTCGGACCCGTCAATTTTTGATTTTAAGGGAAACATTTTTTTGCCAGTTTCACCCCCTGAACGGAAATCCCTTAGCCGGGGTGAAATTTACCCCTAAAATCTTAAATAAAAAGAGGGGTCGAATGATATCTTATTTTGAAGGTATTTTTTCCTAGATTATAACCCCCCAGTTTTAAATAGCTACTGTCTTCCTAGCCATGATCTTTTAACAATTTATTTTTAAATGCTTACTGGATTATTAAGTTGTTTGCTATGTACTGATCGGCATCTTCAATCAACTCTAGTAATGCTGGATAAATGGCGTTTTCTAATAATATTTCTGCGGTTAAAGTTCCAGGTGAAAAAAGGGGCCAGTTATACGGTTACCAAAAATACCAGTCCAAACATTCAGTTTTTCTGGATTTTGCGTATGCACTTCATGAAATATTCTGGGATTTGAATCGGACCAATAACGACAGTTGTGACGATTTACCGTACCATTTAGGAAAAAGTACATTCGTCAGAAAAACACATATTGAAAAGAAATTGCTGATTATTTATTGCCCGTTCAGTTATAATGTCACAAAATTGTAATCGCCCATCAATATCGTCTTCGTTAAGTTCTTGTACCAGATGTATTTTGTATGGATGAAACTTGTGTTTTTTTCAATATCTTCTGAATGCTACTTCTCTTAATACCAGATGTTATCGCCAACTGTCTTGTACTCAATGTGGGTTCTTTAACAACATGCCCTAAAATCGCCACCTCTGTAGCTTCATTTACTACAGCATTATCCATTTCACGTTTTTTGTTAGCTACTGACCCCATTTCCCAAAATTTTTGGATTAACTCCAAAATATACTTGTCGATTTTGATGTTGGTTGCTAAACAGTTGGGCAGTTCTATTAGCACTACTTTACGACGACCAAAGAAAATCATCTAATAACAATAATTGAAAGCCACAGGAATAAAACTAGAATTGTAACAAAAAATTTATTTTTAATAAAAATGTAAAAATTATATTAAACCGGTTTTCCACTTTTGGTGATCCTCTGTATGGGCTACGTAGGGGGTTATAATCTAGGTAGAAATACCTTTAAAATAAGATATCATTCGACCTCTGTTTGATTTAAGATTTTAGGGGTGAGTCTCACCCCCGTTAGAGGGTTTCCGTTCAGGGGTAAAAATGGCAAGAAAATGTTTCCCCCTAAAATCGAAAATTGACGGGTCCGAGCGTAGTAAATGACTTGGGTTACTCGCGAGCACTACTAGAGAGCTGTTTCTGACTCTAAATGAACATTTTTTTTAACGGTGCTTGATGATCTGTAGCAACTTCTACATGTTATCCCTTCTCCCCTCAAGCATTTGCTCAAAAGCATAATAATATGTACATATGTACAGAGCTCTTGTCTTCATAATTATAGACTGTTATTAGTCCAAGTCCAAGTCTAAGTTCAACACATTGTCAATGACAAGTGACGGCGACTTTTTTATCACAAAAAATACAGCCCTGAACGATAATATTTTTAGAAATTGTTTTTCAAAATGGGTTCAGAGTACGGTAAAGAATGGTGGAAAGTCTATAGTTTGTTTTACTTTTAACACCCATATTAATAAATATTTAAAACTTATGGACTTTCCACCATTTTTTATAGTATTTAAAGGCTAAAACGCAACTGTGCTAATTCGAAACATACGTTTAACTAAACTCATCGTATTACGAATTTCTGACATTAAGAGATAGAAATTTAAAGTGGCGTCTTGTATTCGAACAAAAAATCGTTTTCCAACCTAAAAAAAGTTGAGTTGGGTCTTAAAAAGAAAGCTTTAATATTTTGCATGAGCATTAGGATTATCGCAACCTGCAACGTCACAGCTTAACTCTGACAGCCAATGAAAAACTGATGCCGCATTAAGCATCCTGTCGCTATACCAACTTGGGCCACGACAACTTCTTCATTTTACTTATTGGCACTTTGTGTCCACGTTGTGCTATGGGTGCTCCGCACCCAGTTTAAAACTGCTCTGGGTGCTTGCGCGGGGAATCGGCGCCTATGCATACTTACTGATCAGAACTACGAATGCGGGAAAATAAGTGATACTTTTCTCGGCAATTAACAAACAGCAATTCCTGTATAGTAAATATAGTCGTTATTATAATTTAAGATGGCCGCTTGCTTTACTGACGGCAGATTTCTAAAAGCAATATTGAAACCGGACTACACCCCAACAGCATCGATGGCGATGGATAGCATAAATATGGCTCGTTCTCTGGTCTTTGAGTGTTTTAATAATGCATCCACCGCCTTCCTTTATCCCCTCACATTGCTCTCTTTCCGCATCCGACTGTCTTTGAAATTGCGCGCGTGTCAGCGCCAAATGAGGTAACAATCACATCAAACGGTTGCCGGAACAATTGAAGGCATTAGATTAAATTATCTTTAGCGATTTACGCGCACAAAGAGAAGGTTAAAAATTAAAAATAAATAACTGACTGGCGTGTTTGTTGCAGACAAACAAGGGACCCTCTTTAACCAATAACCTGGAATAAATTTGCATCGGTTTGGAATTAAAGGAAGCAGAAATAAGGGTTAAATTTAAGTAAAAAGTATCTACTTCTGACTATGTTTTATTCATTTTATACATGGTGTAATTAAAAGATAGGTCATAAATTATACAAGATAATATAAAGTCAAAAATGGAAAGGATGTACCTATATACAAAAGTGCATACAAATAATGTTATAGCCTTTAGAGTTAATCTACAATTTAAAAATAACTAGGAAACTGTTAAACTATTTATTATTCAAATAGACAAGAAAAAATTACAAAGCTTACCCCATTTTATATATTGTAATATGATACTTGTTATTTTATCTATTTTTTACAGTGTTTTAAGCTCAAATGATTTTGGAAGTGGGTCAGGTTATTAAATAACTTGTATTACCTTGAAAAAGAAGTTGGGCACCACTATATTTAAATCTTATTATACTTGACTATAGATAAGTGATAAAAATATAGAAAATCACTAACCATTAAGATATTATATTTAAACCAAGTTTTGTATAAGGCAGTAACAAATTCTAATTCACAGAGATTTAGTTATTCCAATTTAGATGATTTATTCAAATAAACACTTATCTGTTGCAACAGGAGGTAGAATATAAGGAGGGAATAGCACCAAACTCTTAGGTATAAATCTTCATTAAACTTAAATTTCATAAACTTATTTAGATGTAACTCGAACTAAACCTCGATATAACTTGAAATAAACTTCTTTAGATGTAACTCGAACTAAACCTCTCGATATAACTTGAAATAAAATTTTTGATAGAAATCCCTATGAACAGTTTTAGATATATCTTGAATTAAACCGTCTAGATATAGCCAGGCTATAAGGAAAAGGTAAAAATATTAAGAAAGGAAATAGGAAATTTGCACAGAAACCAGATAAAATGCCTTTTACTATTAAATGAACGATTCAAAATTATTGAAAGAATAATTTCACAGAGACTAAAATTAATATGAAAAGGAAAAATCTTATTTAACATATTTAAATATAGTAAAGCATAATATCTCTTTCAAACAAAATAATATATAAAATTATAAAAAACGTGTTAATATGTGTTATTCATGTATTGAGGTTATGGTTGAAATTTTTTATTTCATTTAAGAAATTCTTGTACAAAATATATATTTTCAACAAAATATCGGTATTAAAGCTTACCTTATAAAATCAGACGGCCAATAAGAATATTAAAAGACAATTAGTACATCGGATGTCTAAGATAATTTAAAATTTAGATCAACTTATTCGTTGACAGATACTAATTGAAATGAAATACCAACTTTTGACGCAAGGCATAAACGACAAATGACATTTGACTAGAGATGTTTGTGTCAAAATAACGAAAACGGTTCCAACCGTTACAACATAAACAAAATTATTTCCTTGTTCTTACTTGTTCTATGTTTTACTTAAAAAAATTCTCATTCTGTTCTAATGCTTTTACTCATGTCTACATTGTTAAATTGTACTCCTTTTTATATTTGTTTATAAATTGGTATTTTACTTTGTGATTGTTTATAATATTGTATTGTAGTAGGAAAGCCCACTGTAAATTTCAGCCGTCATATTGTTACGCAGGTTTTTGGTAACTCAATTTATTTTAACTTAACTTTTACAATTTAACTATACAACTGATAACATGAACGAATCAGGATCACCAATTTATATAGATGGTTTTAACCTTCTAGAACCTTCTCGAAACGTCCAAATGTTCCTTGACATAGAATGACATTTCTAGACATTTTTCGAATATTCTTCCTTTCTCTTTTACTCGCATCTTTACTTATGACGACCATTGCCATTGCATACATCAATTTTTTTACACATATTCTGTATATTTCGACGGTAATTAAGCCAATAAAATCTTTCCCGAACTCGTGCCAGTGTCCTCGTAATATCAAAATGTCCTCCTGAACGACTGCTATGAAGCTCCGTCAACACACCTCTGACATGTGATTTCGGCAGTACCAATTGGTGGACTATATGTATTTCATCGGGGCTCTCTTACTTCCGTGCAATAGGCCATTGTGAAGATACAGGGAATTTCATTAAGTACAGTACCATCTTGCCAAATAGGTGTGACTTTTTTATGAGCCATTCTCGGACAACCTTCAAGTCATTGTCTTTCTTCTACCCCTTTCTCAGGATTTCAAGGGTGATTTCTTCTTCATCGTCCTCTGGCTTGATCGTGGTTGCCGAAGAGTAACTTTATCAACTGGTTCCTCTCGTTCTTCGAGCCTTTTACTGTACCGGCATTGTCATTCTAAACATGGTCGCCTGGTGAGTATGTGTGCAATGCTATGGAGATGGCCTCTTCGATGCTCTACTTCCTGGTTATTGCTAAAAATCCGGTTAGCTGCTGTAATTATTTCTTGTTAGACTTCGTGACGGGCTTTGGGAAATTGATCTATGAAACTTTCTGGCCTTATTCCATGATTATCGATTTATAGAACGAGTCCTGCTTCTACAGATTCTTTGAAGGTGCCCTATTCCCCTTCTTCCATTTTGGCTGTTTCGTTGCATATTTTGCAAGATATTTAAGATTTGTGAGAGGGTAGGTTGAAATATAATATTACTATTGGCCTCTTCACTTTTCTGGAATTTTACTGCTTCATATTCCTGGGCTGCAATCAGTTTCTCTCTCAGCATCTTGTGATGTTGCAGTCGAAAGGCTTGCCGCATTTCCACATCTTGTAGTCTATCAATGAATGTATGTATGCCGATTTGTTCTTGGAAATCTTTTGGCGCCTGTGGATAGGCCAGATGAACCAATATTCCTATATCGGCCTCGAATTCCTGTAGGCTCTTATTATGTTTCTGACTACAAACCTTTAGCTGGAGTTAGAATACTCGTTTCAAATGCTACGGGCCTTACCTTCTCTCCAAGGTTTGGACGAGAGACGAATAACTTGGTTCCCCTTGACGGAGTAACTGTAAAACGGTTGCTGTCTGTCCTCGAAGCGATACTATCAATTAAGCCGCCATCTCTTTTTTAGCCCAGCCGTTGGCTCTAGCTACAGCTTTAAATTGGAGTCGATACATTTTCCATGTTGTCTGACCATCAAGCGTGGGTGGCTTAATGATCTTGCTAGTATGGCTCTGTGGGATTGGGTTTTGGATATGATATAGATGAGGACGAGGTAGTGTTTTTAGTGTCTTTGTTGCTTACCGAAGCCAGGCTACGAATTATTTTTTCTAATTTGCTTTTCTAACTCTACTCTAGCATTTTTTGTTGTTTTAAAATTCTCCCGTTGTTGTTGTTGTTTTAAATTGGTTTTTAAATTCTCATGTTGTTGCTCTAAATGAGTTTTTTAATTATGTTGCTACTGTTCTAAATTAGTTTTTAGATGCTCTTGTAGTTGCTCTAAAAGATCTACTTTAATGTTAAGCTGACCAACCTCTTGCTTAAAGGTTTCCTGGATTTGTAGCAAATCATTTATAATTTTAACTACTTCTTTTCTGTCTTTCTCCTCCTTCTCATCTTCGTTCTTTCTACGCCTCTCCTCCTTCTCATCTTCGTCCTTTCTACGCCTTTCATTTTCCTCCTCTTCTTCCTTCCTACGTCTTTCTTATTCCTCCTTTTCTTCCTTTCTATGCCCTTCCTTTTCCTCCTCTTCTTTTTTCCTACGCCTTTAGCTTTCCTCCTCTTCTTTCTTCCTACGCCTTTCCTTTTCCTCCTCCCGCCTTTCCTTTTCTCGTCTTTTTCTCTGCTCTGTCACCTTCAAAAACCATGCTGGTGAGCCTGAAGCATCCATATCTGTTTCGTGCGCATTCAATATGGTATTTACCATAAATAGAATGCTTAGCTAACGTTTATTTTATATCCCATCGCTGTCACCAATGTTACGCAAGTTTATGGTAACTCAAATTATCAGTTCACACTTACGCGGGTTTCGGATTAAAAATTTTATGGATTTTATTTTGTTTTATTTTATAATTTTTATAAAAAAAATAAAGAAAATGTTATAAAAACCCCAAATGAGACATAGAAAAATATCAACCGAAATATTGTTAAATTTGCGGCTTCTACAGAAATGCTAATCGTTAGATAGGTGGTGAATAATACATGTTAACAAGAGGATCTTCTTTCAACTCAGTACCCGACTAAGATTAATGTACCTACTCCTTTGAAGTTTACTCACACCTCTCGGAGCTGTCATCGAGACAATCAACAATCAATCGAAGAGCACACCGGCGACCTCAAAATAACAAAAAACTTATCCCGAGTGACTGATGACAGTCATTTACCCCTTGCCAAGTGGTCGAACTACTTATAGAGCCGACAGACATCGACCACTTTTTAGTTGTCAAATATTAGGCTACCGGTGAACGGTCAACAGTGTTGCCAATATTTTACCGTTATAGTAAAATATACAGTTATTTTTTTCTAATGTACCGGGTGACAATGAAACTGTCTGTCCTTAACATAATTTAGGAAACGGGTTATATATTATCTTTTTGTCCCTTTTTTGAATTAGGCTTTGCTAAGTAGTAATTAGTATTAAGTAAAGCAGTTGCATTGTGTTTCTGATACAATGTGTTTTGGTATAGTTTAATTTATATTCTGGGTGACAATGAGACTAAGCCCACGTTAATATATCTTTTATTTATTAAGCGATTTAGATCAAATTTGGAAAAAACATACTGAATATGATTTCGAATTGAACTTAAACTTTAATAAAATGACCAATTTCGGGTTCAATTTTTAAAATATATCACTTAGCAGATTTTATGTTTTCTGGAACCTACGGGTTAAATTACATAGGACAGTGTTGCCAAGTTTTTATGTTTACCATATTTTTCATTATTTTTTTTTTAATTTGGTGTCATCGACTTCGACTACTAAGGCCATTAGCCTCGTGTTCTGTGTAGGCTTTGTTACTGTTTTCCAGCGCCACTTTAGGAACAGCACTGTTAATTAGAACCCAACAGTTTTACTTTTTATTTTTTAATTTAAATTTTTTTTAATTTGTATTTGTTTTGTTTTTTAATCTTCTTTTTTATTTTTAAATGTAAAAGTGCATGGTGAATATTGGAAACTACAAAAAAATACTTGTGGTACTCGGGGACTGCCGCGGTAAAGCTATTGCATAGCATTTTTTATCAACTTATGAAATTATAATTATTTATGCAGTATTTTTTTTCTTTGATATTAATTCAAGTTACACTTTTTGAGTGTGGTGACCGATAAGAAAACAATTTTTTTTCTTTTATTGAATAAATATAGGAAACTATAGGTTTATGGTAACTGAAATAAGAAACATAAGTTTGAGACTTGATATCCTCTAAATATCTGGAAAATACCGCGTCAATGGTGGTCCCATATTTTGTCGTGGATTCTTGTGGATCATTATTCATTTTCAAATTTAATTTTTCCGAAATTGTGTCTAAAAGAGATAGAATCAGCTAGCAGCTAGTCTACACGCATACGTCTAGTCGCACGCACACAAACACCATGCCGAAGTCTGCCGAACTTAAACGAAGTTAGACGATGCACGGCTTTCAACGCCGCACCGCTGTGCCGGTCGGAGTGGGGGGTTAGGTTTATTTTCGTTACGGAATTTCTGTTTCGATTTTTCGAATTTTGGATTTTTCGATTTTTCGAATTTTCGATTTTTCGATTTTTCGATTTTTCGATTTTTCGATTTTTCGATTTTTCGATTTTTCGATTTTTCAATTTTTCGATTTTTCGATTTTTCAATTTTTCGATTTTTCGATTTTTCGATTTTTCGATTTTTCGATTTTTCGATTTTTCGATTTTTCGATTTTTCGATTTTTCGATTTTCGATTTTTCGATTTTTTGATTTTTCGATTTTTCGATTTTTCGATTTTTCGATTTTTCGATTTTTCGATTTTTCGATTTTTCGATTTTTCGATTTTTCGATTTTTCGATTTTTCGATTTTTTTATTGAATAAATGAGAAGTTAATATTGTTTAACGCCGCACCGCTGTGGGAGTGGGGGGTGTTAGGTTTTTTTTAGTTACGGTCGTTACGGAATTTCTTGATTCGGTCACCGCACTCAAAGCCCGCGATAAAAGCTATGCAATAGCTTAAAACGAATGTTATGATTAACATGAAAAAAAAAAAGTTGTAACTATTGTGCAATATTTATGGATGTAAGAAGAATGTTCACGGATACGATGTTCAATTATCCTAACACATTGTCCTATATAAACAAAGTTACAAGAGAATGAACTATTCCTAATTAAAATGTGCTTTATATTGTTTGTACTATTTTTAAATTATTTTAGTTTAAGCAATTTAAGTGTTTCTCTACTGTATAACATGTAAATAAATTGTATTATGTATGTTATGCAGTATAAATAAATTAAATGTGTTTAAAAGATTTGAAATCCTCGGATCGACAGAAAAAGAGAAAACACATTTTTATTTTCAACATTTAGAGAATATATTATTATTCATAAAAGTTTTTGCTTGTTTTAAAACTAATAGTCAATCCAAACAGAAGTTGAATATCTATTTACTTTATTGATGCAAAGATATATTCATTTTCTGTTTTGAAACAAGAATAGCATTTTTCTAAAAGGTAAAAATAAAAAAGTTATTTCTCCTCTTTTGTAGTCCATCCGAAGACACCTTGTATATCCTGCTTTACAAAACTTGAAAGTAGGGAGTATCTACCTATATCCAGTAATTACAGTCCATTTGGCAACGCATTCAAAGGGCATATCTACGAACTACGAACCCATCAAAGTGAGCCAGCCCAAGCCAAAACTAAACCAACAACGCTGCCTTGATCATTCACCTCTGCCGTTTCAGCCCGTGACTCATGTATGATGGTGATTGAATGACTTGATGGATATCTGCCATTAGCAATGACAGTTTTAAGACTTTCCCGTTTCTCCCCGCCCTTGTTCCAAGCGATATACGACCTACAGCTGCCCTACTAACAGTGGCGTTCATAGTTACAAGAGCGACTAGAAAAAATAGAGAAAAAGAAATGAGTTTTAAAATTAAAATGATTAAATGTGTTTAAAAAGGCGATGTAGGCACTTTATGTAAAGCAATATTTCCTAACCCGTCGTTGTTAATATGCAGAGGTGGAATCAGCTTTTACAGGATGTTCAAACTTTTATTGGTTTATATTACCTTAGTGATATTGTAATAATTTATTTATTTGTATACTACATCACTCAAAAGTTAAAACCAATTACAGAGAGAAATGAACATAAATTAGAAAATATTAATTTTATTCATTATTAACTAAAACAAGTTGAAAGCTTCAGATGTTAATGAACATAGAAAAAACTACCTTCAATGAAAGATTGTTTAGTTCCATTTGACTACTCACAAGAGCGTATTTTTTTTTAAATATCTCACAAAAACATATTATATTTACAATAGATGCTTACAAATAGATACTTGAGTATATTCTAATGTTGATGTAGAATAGCGCTTAGATATGACTTTGGACTTCATACATTTTCTATATCTAGAATTTCTGAATACAAAAATTAGACTCCGTGAAGCAAAAAAAACTCTTTGATCGATATAGCTAATTAAAGTTGATTCCCTATCAAAATTGACACCCACGTCCTTTATATATTCAGGTTTACTTAACACAGTGCCATTAATCTAATTATTAAAAATAAAATATGAGTTTTTCCTGATGGCATAACTATTCTTTCATTTTTGTTGCTTTAATACTCGTAATCAAATTGACTTCATTTAGTTTTATTTAAATTAACAAATTATTTATAAATATAGACGAAATAAAAACAGAAATCCTAATAACTAAAGAATATACTAACAATTAGTTTAAAAGAATTCTCACTTATTTAAAATTTTAAAAATAATAACAGTCGGATGATCAATATATGAACGGTGATTGGTGGATTTCATTTTTTTGCAGTGTTCTCACTACCTAGAATCGTTTTGTAATCTGTAATCTGTGCGTAGATAAGCTAATCCATGGGGGTGCAGAAAAAAATTAAATCCGCTAATCACAGTTCTTATTTTGGTCATTTTTAGAATTTTAAATAAGTGACAATTCTGTCAAACTAATTATTGTCAGTATATTTTTTAGTTATTGAGATTAAATATACATTAAAATGAGTTTTTCTTGTGTAGAATCGATAAATAATAGCATTTCTATTTTTATTGCATCTATAATTATAAAATTTGTTAATTTAAATAAAAATAATAAGTCAATTTAAATACGAGTAATAAAGCAAAAATGTTTACCGCAAGTTGGTGAGGTCAGTGCACTTGCCTTTCATGTGAAAGGGCTAAGTTTAAATCTTTTTTTCCTATTTTTTCTCTTGTTTATTTTATTTTATAAATTACTAAAAGTCATAAATTATTTAAATTAGTTATTTTATCTTAATAACCAAAAATAATTTTTAATATTTGTAGATTTTCGTTAGTAGATCGTAGAAAAAATGTACTGTACTTGAGTGGATTATCCGTATCGTATTCCACCTACGTCGTTGCTCAAAATTCGTTTTCGTGCGATATGGCCATCCTATCCGCTCTTGTTGTACAAATTACTATTGTTTAAGCTAGTTTTCGTTTAACACTTATCTTCAAAAATAACTTTCAAAAACACGAATTTTGAAAATAAAAGAATAAATTTTAGCGAATCTTTAGACGTTTTGGATCTAATTACAATTTTGAAGTTGTATACTTAACGGAATTGCGTTTTCAGTTTTCGGTTCTATAACAGATACGCCCCTGAGACCTCATCCGTCCGTCAGTTCACATTGTAATACACCAACTGTCAGATCGTTCGTCTCCTTAATGTCGGGTCTGAAGACGACAGCACCGTTATAATAGCGTGATGATTGCTTCAAATGTCACTGCCCTGTTTCGTACATCATCTCTTACAAGAAGAATATCATGAAAAAAAAAATAGAGCAATTGTACTCCCACAAACACAGTCGACGATAATTAAAAACTTCGGGTCATTTTGCATTCAATGTAGTTCGAAATTAATTTGGTTTTAATTAAAAGTACAAATAACAATTCTGGATAAATAAAATTAAAAAATCGATTGAAGTAATAATATGATATATTAATATCATCGATATTATTATTGATTAAATGAGTATGTACCGGGTGTTCCATTAAGAGAGGTAACCGGCTATATTTTTTTTGGAGAAAAAATATTTTTAATAAAAACGGCCAAGAGAAATTGCTGGAAATTATTTTCAAGTTTGTAGGGTGGCCGCTAGGGGGCGTAATTGTGACGTCAAAACATAAAAATGTAATTTTCTCAAAAAATACCAAGTAAAGTATATTGATAAATATTACTATTTTAATATTCAATGTTTTCTGAACAAAAAAGCTTTAGGTGTAATTTTTGTCAGTTCTGAAATAGAGTGGTGGGGGAAGGTTAAACTTTAATTTGGAAAAATGCTCATAACTCCGGTTTGGCTTTACCGAATTTAGTGAACTTGGTTTCGTTTAGAAAAGTTTTTTTAGCTTTATAAACTGTGACTGCTTACGTTTTATGAACGCCGCTAGAGGGCGTTAAGTTAAAAACTGACAAATTTTACGAAATTTTTCAAAAAATTTAAATAAACGATGTATACCTTTTTAGATAGTTAAATAGAGAAACAAAAGCCCAATACTTTGGCGAAAACCGCATTTGGATATCTCTTTTCAAACCGTAGATTTTAGCAAAAATATAAATAAAACGTTTAATGACCCAGCATTTTCTACTAGGTCTATTTTTAAGGTACAAATCAAATTTATAAATTTCTGCAAAACCTAATGTGATTTTTACATATTTTAAATAATCGAACGATATTAGATAAGAATGCATAATTACTTATAAGTATAATATTCTATTGAGCGTATCAAGTAAGCTTTGAAAACAAAAAAAAAATCTTGCAATGTCAAAAAATCAACAATTTTCACGTCAGAACATTATTTTGTCGTATGCGCTGTGTTACTGTAGTGTTTTTTCTTAAATACCTTTGTTGCTTGAAGAGGCGGTTGATATTATCGCTATTTATTTTGAGTGCCTGCGAAATGCGACTAGAGCTGCAAGGCTGTACGCGTTGAGATATCCTCAAAGACGCCGGTACGGCAGCAGAATGTTTACTTGTTTAGCAAATCGCTTTCGAACCACGGGAAGTGTCCTTCGCCCCTTACACCGCAGACAGGGTACAAGAAGAACTGAGGAAAATGTCATCAATGTTTTAGCGTACGTAAAGTTCAATCCCCAGCTAAGCGTTCGAGTAATTTCAAGAGATTTAGGTAACCCTCAGAATACAGTATTTCGAATATTGAAAGAACACAGGTAATTATTAGATATATTATAATTATGATATCCTAATAGTGCTAAGTAATCTTTGTCTTAGGATACATTCATATCATATTGTGCTGCACCAAGCTTTGACCGTCGCAGACTACGACAGGAGGTTAGACTACTGTCATTGGTTGATAAATATGATAGTGGAAGACAGAAACCTTTTAAGCAGAATTTTGTGGACAGACGAAGCAACCTTTCATAGTGACGGTGGAATCAACATGCACAATATGTATTATTGGTCAGCCAGTAATCCCCGTTGGATGCAGGAGGTGCAGCACCAAGGAAGGTGGAGCGTGAACGTTTGGTGCGGTATTTTAGGCACTGAAATCATAGGTCCTTTTATTTGGGATGAGCCGCTTAGAGGGGAAATATATTTAAATTTTTTGGAAAACCACTTACTTATTTATTATACTTATAAGTAATTATGCATTCTTATTTAATATTGTTCGATTATTTAAAATATGTAAAAATCATGGTTGGGCATTGGGTTTTACAGAAATTTATAAATTTGATTTATATCTTAAAAAATGGACCTAATAGAAAATGCTGGGTCATTAAATGTGTTACGTTTCTATGTTTTATTTATATTTTTGCAAAAATATGCCACTCTATTTCACAACTGACAAAAATTACACCTTAAGCTTTTTTGTTCAGAAAACATTGCAGATTAAAATAGTAATATTTATCAATATACTTTACTTGGTATTTTTTTGAGAAAATTACATTTTTATGTTTTGTCTTCACAATTACGCCCCCTAGCGGCCACCCTACAAACTTGAAAATAATTTCCAGCAATTTCTCTTGGCCGTTTTTATTAAAAATATTTTTTCTCCAAAGCTGTACTATTATTAGTTTCTGAAATATAGCAGAGCGAGGTCCCGCAACATGAATTTGTTACATAAAACGTCATTTCGAACGTGTTATATACAATAGTTTTTCTAATTTTGACTAGATTATTTATAAAACTGTGTTTTGGTAAAAAATTACTGACATCTAGGCAACCAATATCACTACTTTCTTGTATTGTCAGTTGCAAATGATTAAGTTCATTCTTAAATTGACAAATAAAAAATCATATTTATTCTCAACGACTTATTGTGGTGTGTTTATGTTGCTTGTTAAACTTATTTAAGAAAGTGAGTTATTTTGTGATGTACTGTCTTTTATTATTATTATATTGTGATTTAGAATGGAAAGTAAGGACCAAAACAACATTATTACTAGGCTGTAAGTTTAACCAAATTTTAGTTTTATAAGTCAAACTGCTCTTTTTTGATAAAAACTTTCAATAATAATGTAAATATTGATTTTAAAACCAAAAATGGTTTATTTATATTGGTTTTCTTTTCGCAACTGGTGATATAATGAATTTTTTCTACACCCGTATTATAATAATGCACTTATATGCCCATAATCCGTTTCATAACGATACAGATTTTTCAATCAAGCATGCTGTGCATTTGATATTTATCCTAGGTTCCTATGTAATTGTTTTAACTGTCAAATCAGTACGTATTAAATTTTCGTAGATAGCTAAACTTCGATAATTATATTATCAAAATGTCTGATATCAGCGATATATAAGACTTCCCATTAATTCCTTTACACATCTCGAAGAAAGCAGAAAATGCAGTATACAATATTTTGCCCCAAAAATTTATGGTTATACCAATACCCGAGATAATACCATTAATTACAATTTTGGAGAATTTTTTATAGAAATACGAGTAATTACTGTTATTGTGTCCAATACAAATATACATATATTTATAGTTTTTAATTAAATATAGGGTGTAGAAAAAATGGCGTATGCAACTCTTATGTAATGGTTATTAAATGATCGTTGCATAATATACTATTTTGAAACCAGTTTGATAGTGTTCAACATTATGCAAAGTAGATCATTTTGACACTTGTTATGATTACAAAGAATGTCATGTAAGTACCTATTTGATAAAACCGTTATATATATATGTTTTATAAAGCTTTTAAGTGAAACGGATTTTCTGTTTTAATAATTTGGTGTTACTTAGAAATAATATTTTATTTTCTTTTATTTCTACCTGATATAAAACGTTTTTTTTTTCTGTTGTATTTTTATTGCTAGGTATATTATTTTATGTCAATGTATATATAAGGATGTCCCAACTTTTACTTCGATTTATTGGTATTGGAATCTCGGTAACTATAAGAGTTATAGGTCCATTTATATGAGAGAAGTTTTACGTAAGCAAATTCTTATTTTAGATCCAGCCTCAAACTTTTAAAATGCTAGTTTTTAAGTAATACCATATTCTTTCTTCTTATTTTATAGATTATTGAGATAACAAGAAACTAAAAGCACTTCTGTGCAGAACCGTCAAATGGGCCGAATCGCCGAATCAGGACAGTTTTAACATATTTTTATAAATAAGGTTTTTTCTAAATGAGATAGAGGCTCCAAGTAAATGCCAAAAGTTAGGTCCCGGTTAGAGCTTCAAAAGAATATACAATTCACACCTGTCACTTTGACAGGTGATTTAAAATAAAAAAAATAAGTGTCCCGATTCGCACCGCAAATGGGGTCAATCGGGACACCCCATTTGTTTTGATGGAAATAACCAATACACCTCTTCGCAAAACTGTCGACTGTGCTAACAATTTTTAGTTTGTTCGTTTATTACGCAGACATCATCAATCGCGATCTTCACTGAAATCACTGATGTAATCAATTTTTTCTTGAAGTTATTTATCGGTGACACGTCTTTTACCGGCTCACATTATAACGATCTTAATCCAAATTAGGCATAAAACGTTATCCGGTTATTCGGTAATAATGCAGCACAGTTCGTGCTAAATAAACCGATTATCTGAAACAAACATCAAACAATACTAAGAAAGAACAAGTGAATGACCTTGAAATGTATCATCACTTTTCACTACATACAAAACCAGAAAAATGGCGAACAAGTCGACATAAGAACCAAAATGTGCCTCATAGGACTCTGTGCATCTAAATTTGGAGTACTGAGTCCGGTGACCCAAATATAGAGCATCAGTTTTTTATATAGGGGACTGCTACGCATGGCTGATGAGTTGTCATTTGGACAGAGAACGTATTAACCAATAGTATTATAGGTACACTGTCCATATAGATAATCCAAAATAAGTCTCACATTTAATGGCTCCTGTAAATAAACTAAAAGATAATTAAACACATTATGAGGGGGTGGGTGGCTCAGTGGTAGAGTATAATAATAATAATAATAATAATAATAATAATAATAATAATAACAATAATAATAATAATAATAATAATAATAATAATAATAATAATAATATTTTTATTGACCATTTAAAATACAATATTTGAAAAAAAAATAAAATACAATTTAAAAAAAAATTAAAGTACCAGAAATAAACATGGTCAAAAGGTCCTAAGATCAGCTCAAGCTGTTCTTTCTCAAAGGCCTGCAAATGTAATCTAAACTAATCTTATAGGGTGTAACACATGTATATAATAAACAGAACTAAAACAAACAAAAAAAGTACAAAAGACTTTTATTTTTTAAGGAAAGATAACGACGAGCGGTTCCGATGGATCCTAGTAATTTATATAAATCAAACAAAATCAAATTACAAACTTACAAATTTGTGCATTGGTCATCATATAATATTTTAAACATTTTGGTTTTAAATGATGCTATGGATAAATTAATTAGGGAAACAGGAATATTATTATACTCCTTTGCTATCTGGTATGAAAACGAGTTTTTAAATTGTTGTGTTTGGTGTTTTGGAATCTCAATAGAATTTTTTTTTTCGTGTATTTCCACTATGAACATCAGAACGATAAATAATTTTATTCCAAAGATATGGAGGACTTTTTTTAATTAAAATTTTGTGAAACAGGGTTAATGAATGAAGTTTTCTCCTATTTAACATATTTAACCATCTGGCATTTGCTAGTGTATGGGAAATTCTATCAAATTTTTTAATTCCCTATATAAGTCGAAGGCAGGCATTTTGTAGTTTTTGTAACCTATTTGAATCTGTTACTGAAAGACAAGGTCCATATACAAAATCACAATAATTTGCATTACTTAGAACGAGAGAGTCACAGAGTCGTATCTTTAGTTTTTTGTCAAATAAATGTCTGCTATGATATCAAGTTTTTAGTTTAAAAAAGGATCTTTGTAGAACATAAGAAACATGATCTGTGAATTTCAGTCGATTGTCTAGTATTATCCCCAAATTTTTTGCTTTTTGAACAGTTGGTAGAGCCACATCGTTAATTTTTATAGACACGTTAGAAGAAGCAGCTCCAAAAAACATAACAGCTGATTTTTCTGAATTAATCACCAAATTATGTTGGGTAGATACTTTCACCAAGGCATTTAGATCGGTATTTATTTTCTGAATGCACTCTGATTCATCGTTTTTGTTAAAAAAACATATATAACTGCGTATCGTCAGCATACATATGAGCTTTGCAATATTGTAAAACCGAACACAAATTGTTCGTATATACTGTATAAAAAAGAGGGCCTAGGATTGAACCTTGGGCTACTCCTCGCCCAACTTGCTCTACGCTAGACGATACACCATTATATAATACTTTCTGTGTTGTTCCCGACAGATAGTTTCTAAGAAATGTTATTGCGGTTGGTCCTAGGCCAATAAAATGCAAAATAGATAAAAACAATTCGTGATTAATCATGTCAAATGCTTTACTATAATCAAGCAGAATTAATAAACCAACATTTTTGGCGTCGGACTCCTTCAGAAAGTCATCCGTAATATTTAATAGGGCCGTACCCCAGCTATATCCCGATCTAAATCCCGATTGTGTAAGTGGTAGAATTTTGTATTTATTAATGTGTTCTCGAAGTTGTTCCTCTACAACTCTCTCCAAAACCTTTGAAAGTGTAGGCAGAATAGTTATGGGACGAAGATCATTTAAGTTTTCAGGGGAAGTGACTTTTGGAATAGGAAGAACTAGTCCCTCTTTCCATATATTTGGGAAAACAGAATTTTTTAGACAAAAATTTATAATGTAAGTTATATGGGGAATTAGGTAGGGACAAAGAAATCTAATTAATGTGACATTAATTCCATCGGTTCCACAAGCTTCGGTTTTAATTTTAAGAATTATTATATTTAATTTTAATTATATTATATTCATCTATTTCTTTAAATTCAAGCAGATTTTCAAAATTTCCTTTAAAGTTGTTTTGGTAAAAATTTTGAGTTTCCGGGTGAGGGTTAATGACAGAACCATTTATTTTCAAGAAGTTTTTATTGATGTCATTCGCATCGAAATTCGAGGAAAGTTGAAACTTATTACTATTCTTATATCCGGTAAACTTATTTTCCATTTTTGTTTATTATTGGCATTAGAAAATTTTTGATTGAAATAGATTTTTTCTTCTGCACGTATGGCTTGTGTAATATAATTTCTTAAATTCTTATAATAATCCCAAAGAGATTTTTGTTTTGTTTTTTTGTATTTAGTAAACGGGTTTATTTCGTAAATTAATCATAAATTTTATATTGTCAGTGATCCATGGTTTAGGACTATTTTTAAAGGTTATGGTCTTAAGTGGAGCATGTACATCGAATAATTGGGTAATAAGTTTATTGAATATTTTGATTTTATCATTAATAGTGGCATTTTCATAAACTAAGTGCCAAGGCTTTGATTTAAGATCAACATTAAAATTTTCTAAATTTATTTTAGAAAAGTCTCTGTACGTTTTTGTTTGATGATTGTTTTTTGTAATTTTAATATTTAATGTACATTCTGTGAGAAAGTGATCAGATAAATTTACATCTATGACATTTAATTTAGAAAAATCTAAATGATCATTAATAATTATATAATCTAATAGACTATCTTTACGTGTTGGCTCATTTACTATTGGTATTAGATCAGTACCCTCGAATAGTGAGTTGAGAGTATTCGTTGAGTTACTTTCGGTTAACATGTCAATGTTAAAATCACCAACGCCTATTAAGTTATTAAATTCAACAGACAGTAGAGATATATCATTTTCAAATGTATCTAAAAATTTATTAATGTTAGTCTCGGGGGGACGGTAAATGACTCCAATACAAACGGTTTTATTATTAACCCTTAGACTTACCCATAGCTGTTCGTAAAATTCATTACTGCTGAAATCGTCTATTATTTTAATTTTTAAAAATTCCTTAGCATAAATACAAACACCTCCTCCAATTTTATCATTTCGATCATTCCTATAACATTTATACCCAACAATTTTAATCGAATCTTCAGATATGTTCTTTTTCAACCAGGATTCCGATATGGCAAATAAGTCGTATTTTTTATTTCCAAGTTCGTCTCTAATAAAATTTATTTTTGACAATAATGAACGAGTATTCCAATGACCAATGCACAAATTCTTAAATTCCATGTTTATCAAATCTAAACAGAAAAATACCAAACAAACCAATAAATAATTCCACCAAGGTTATAAATAAAGTAAGCAAAATATAATAGTGTAAATTTACAAAAAAATCTGCTTGTTTTAAATTAAATTATTTTTTTTTATTTTTTTTCTTCTTTTTTACTCTATTTATTTTTATTTAAAAACTTGTTTTGACTTCTTGTTTTTGGACTATAATGTATTTTTGATCTTCTTCTCTTCTGACTGGTTTCTGTGGATACGTTCTTTTCGGTTGGATTGGATAATGAATACGCTGTATACGACGTCGACTGTACCTTACTAGTCTCACAGTCTACTTCCTCACTTTCACTAGAACTTTCCGCGTTTTCTTCCAGCTCCTTCAATTCTTCTACCGAATATATTTTATTTTCTACCTCCAATGAGAAACCTCTTATTCTTGCCGATAGTTGTTGGTCTTTAGCTTGTTTTAAATGACGTCTAAAGACTTTATTATTGATTCTATCTTCATACGAGGTCTCGTTGGCTATTGCTACTCCAGTGCCCTTCAGCTTTTTGACGTTCTTAAATAATGCTTGCTTTCCTAAAAATGAAACAAATTCCAAGACGATGGGATTGACATCAGTTCCTTTTTTTTCCATTAAATATATATTATTGATATCACAACGCCCTATTTGAATTTCAAGAAGGTTGTTTAAGTTATGTAATACTTCGTTCAATAAATCCGTTGTTTTTCACGACCATACCAAATATTACAATATTATTCTTTCGTACCATTCGCTCCAAAGATTTTCTTCCAATTTTTTTACAACACTTTCAAGTTTACTGGTAATATCTTTTTTATTATGTCAGTTTGTGTAGTATTTTCTTTATCACAATTTTTTCGATAAGAATAGTCAGTTCTATAGCTGTGAGTTTTTGGAGCGATTTGCCAGTGGTAGACATATTGAGATGCACATTAATTTACTGTGGTGGAATGAACAGCGAATGTCTTTGTTAATTGAATTCGCAGTTTTTCTTGTAAAAACAGTTTAAAGCAATTATCGTCCGTATTGTAGCACTATTTAAGGTTTTGTTTCTGCCTGTGGATCCAAGGGTCCCAGGTTCGAATCCCACCGTTGGCCGGAATTTTTTTATTTAATTATTTAAAATTAATTCTGATGCCTTGGTAGGATTCCCCACTCTAATATTCACTGTTGGGTTCTAATTAACAGTACTATTCCTAAAGTGGCGCTGGGAAACAGTAACAAATCCTACACAGAACAAGAGGCTAATGACCTTAGTAGTCGATGCCGATGACACCAAATTAAAAAAAAACACATTATGATGATTTTTGTATTAATGATAAGGATTTATATGACATTAAGGAACTACAATGTACAAAACTATGATAATTGAACAAGAAAAGAGTAAAAACCTTCATGTTAAATTGTTCCAAATAAATAACGTTTTGGATTTTCCATTTTCAATTATTTATTCTATAGGTTTAGGTGTTTCCCCGTATTTTCGTGAAATATGTCACGAGATACCTTCTGAAAACACACAAAGCTACGCAAAAAATTATTTTTCCAAGCAAAGAACAACATAATACATTCACAAGGAGAAAACCAAGTTTTCCTTTCGAAATTAATAATTATGTAATCTGCGACATCAAAGGTAAGACGAGGTACGGTTGATGTTTTGCTTGTGGCATTTCTTTCAACCGAAATAAAACATTTGATATTCAACAGAAATTCTAATACGAAATGCATTTCTTCGTTGGTTCGTCGACGGTTTCTTTGCTTTATTCCTAATGACGTTTCGATATTCCTTGAAATAAAGAGATCTTGTTTGTCCCCTGCCTTTGTGCAATTCGAATCGCGTATTTCCCCTTGAAATATGGATTTTTTCCGTAATTCAATTTTGTCTGTAATTTGTTTCATTGAAAATATCCTTTTCCTTTTATGCAACGATATATAAAAAAAATATTTTTATAATGTTCAATTTTTTTGCAATATAAATTTGTTCTAGTCCACAGCTACCTTCTTTCAAGTACAGTATTTGCCCTTTCTGAGAGGTCTTAGCTGGCGCTCCCCAAAAAGTCTTGGGTCTAGCCTCCTCTTGGAGTCGCATGGCGACACTGTAGCCCCATACTATTATGCTTATTATGCCATTAATTGGATGCCATACTTCTTTCTATTCATCCAATTTATACACTCTACCCACAAATATTAAGGTCTAGATGGGTTCGGTCACTCCACCAGACTGTGATTGGTAACAACACAACTAAATTTTAAAAGCTGTTCTGAACACCTTCCATAGTCAGCCAAGGACCCAGGTCCTTTCGTAGTTATAAGCTTTTTGCTTTTATTTGCGTCAAATTTTATATTTTTTCTTGCTCTTCCTTGTCTTCTATTTCTTTACAAAATCTACATTACCACTTCTTGCATCAAATTAATGTACCTTCACAGACACCAATGGTGTGTGAACAGACCTATTATTATTGAATTTGGGTAACTAGATATTCCATGAATTTGGCCAATAGTTCTTTATTTCAATATTTGGTCTACTTTATTTCTGAATGGTTATTCCAGCATTGGTCCATGCGTGCAATGACCGAGAAAGGTTTGTCTAATTTAAACACTCAAGCTTTCTCTGGTTCTTTTTGAGCATTTATTTTATCAACCAATTCGCAGGGACAGTCAGATCTCAGTCAAAGATGAGTCTGGCCTTCTAGGCCGGATATTAATAGAGATAGTAGTACAAACTAGACGGTGTTATTTATATTTATCTTATGCTTTCTTTTTTGACTTTGCGATTATAGGCGTTCACTACATTTGCCGAAATGAGTGAAAAGGTAGACGTTTCCAGTTACTATGTATAGCTTTTTATTGCTCAGGCAGATGCAGGTTTTCGATATTATCTGGTTCTCGCCACCTAAAAGCATTGTAGCCTATCAAAGCCTTCTGCCCTCTTATTGTTTAAACTCTCCTTATATTGTATTGGTGCTAGGCGAGACTATCTGTAATATCGTTTTCCTTCACTTAGCTGCTTGGCGGAACTCAAGTGTGAATAGCTGTGTTTTCAGCGCCTAGCTCACTTAGTTTTTCTAAGCACCTTCAGACCTGATTATATGAGTTCAGTACTATTACCAGACGTTGATAATCACTTATCTGCTATAGTTTTGACCGATGTTAAACTGGATACATTTCTCAATGGCATGATTTTCAGTATGAAAGATGCTTGAATATTTGCACAAACTTTCAGAGTCCTTGATTCTAGGGCTATACACTCCTATTTGAGTTCTTTCTAGGCTTTTAAAACCATACATATATCATTGATCTGAATGCTTTTTGGTAACACATATTAATACTTTGCAGCCTAGCTATCTGGTTTTGAAGTTCTGGTTCTGGAGCTGATAGTACTCCGTTCCAGATCATTTTCTTTCTTTGCCACGTTCTAAGTTACCAAATATAAAGTATAGAGTGATACAGTGATACAAATTATTCTGCATTATCACGAAGGTAGTCATCAGAACATTTGCAGAGGACTGAATGATATAAAAAACTCTGCATTAGTGAAATAGCTCACCAGAGCAGCTAGTTCCTAAAAGCATCATTGTCAAAATTCACCCAGAGTACTAGTCGACCTATTTACATGGGATTTACATAGGATTAACAAATATAAAACTGCATTTTATCTATTAAAAGCATATGCTGTTAAAATCAATCGATTTCCGAATTATTTAGTCTTAAAGAGTAGATCTTTTTTAGTAATCCCTACAGATTTAATAGTTGGACCAACTAACAATTATAGATGTAGGGTACCAACCTTAAAAAAATCTAATTAGGGTCGTCCAACTTCCTCAAACTTCCCTTTATTGTCAACCTTTTTGGTTATTTTAATTTCCCTTTTTCATTCGGGTTATTTATCTGCTTATGACGTTGGCCCTAGGCAATAGATTCTGACCCTCCCTCTCAATGTGTTAGATGTTCTAAAAGTTCTAGACAGGATCTAAGACAGGGGTCCCCAAGGACAGAAGCCCCCACTCCAATCTTACCAGTTGGTAACTAAAAGAATGTTATTTATTTGTATCGAATATCAGTCGACATAATCTACTTTCAGTTGAGGTATTTAAATACTGAGATAAAATTATATGTAAACCTACCTAGGGAGTACGGTTCCATGCCTGTTCATCTAGGAGCCTCGGAGTGCAAGCAAGAACATTCCAAATTTTTACTAGCAATTAAATCTATCTCAGCCGGTATCCGGTATGGGAAATTGTTACATCCATATTCGGTGGTTAGACTTCACACTCGTACACACTAGAACCATAGTTAATATTTGATACTTGATACTAATATTTTTATTCAATTTAGTCCAAACTGTAATTATTGAAGAATATCCTCTATTTATCTTTAATAAATTCTTCTTTTCATATTATTGAACATCAGTGGTTAAGGCATTTAATACCATCACTCATAGGAACCGAGACAATAATAGGCTCTGATGTCAAAATAGTGTGCAGCCCCACTAATAGTAGTGCTTTCAATATATATTGTTATTGTATAATAAATTATTTCATAGAATTTATCTCTAGTTTTTATTTATTCACCCCTGTTGGTTTACGTATAGAGGGTAAACCAATCATATTTGGGTAGAAGAAGATTACGAACCGCTACAAATTTGGCAGTTGTTGGAAAGACTCGCCGAATATAGATTACCTCTTGGAAGCTAATGTCTTGCCGTCCTCTTTTATCTACCTCAGGAAAACCACTTTATGAATTAGGTAGTCATCGGATGAATAATTATTAATTAATTAACACGCACTTTTTTTATCTTATTTCTATTTATACGGCGAGAATCTGTTTAAGCATGAACATTCGTAGATTTTTTAAATGTTACTTTTCCGAAATCGACAGAATAATACATTTATAAGCATTTTATTTTTATTTTATACGTATGTATTTTCCGATGTAAAATATTGTCTAGATAAGAAAAATATTCTTGTGGTGTTGGGACAATCCCCAAATGAGGGCAAATGCTTGAGTTTGACTGATGGCTTCAACGAAGGTGAACGCGGAACACTCTTTCGTGACAATGATGGCTTACGTATTAGCCTGACCAAGTTCCCGGGGGTTTCGTACGCAAATGGAGAGATATTTCTTCCATTTCCACACTCGCTCTTAATGCTCTCGTCAATCTATCACTCGGACACGGCCGACTCAATGTCATTTACCATTATCAGGGGAGAACACAACCCTCATTATTCATATTCTTAAGGCGAACTTTTTGCGAATACTTTTTGAGGTGATGCGACTAGTGATTTACAGTCTGGGCTGCTCAGATTTACAGCTCGGTTTGTTGTTTCTCTACGGGGAGACGAGAACTGATGTTAATTCGTTCCCTTTTTTCGATTTTTGGTTTAGACTTGCTAAAGAAAAATTGAAGGTCGGTTAAAAAATAGCTAATTTATACCCATTAAATTGTTACAAACCTAAATTCTATTGTAAATAAATACTAGAGAGAGACATTTATAACCACAGAAACTTTAACAATATTATAATTTTTACAGAATTAGTTTTCGATACCGGATTTCACTATACCGAATGTCTCATAAATAAGGAGACATGAAACAACTGGGAACATTCTGATAAAATTAATGGTGACTGAGTCAAACATGCTTAAAGAAATGAGTGCATTTACGAAAGTGAACATTTAAAAATCAAGGATAATTATCGGCCTAAAATTTGTCTTTTAGTTCATTTTATTAAGATTGGCATTAAGTTTTATTAACCTTAGGATTACCTAACTGTAGAAAAACCAACTAATTTGCATATTCACTACATTGAAACTCCAATGTCTTTTTCGAGAGTGTAGTGGATAAAATTTCGGAAGTACCTGAAATATAATACTGTTATCTCACCGTCCCCTATCATTATTTTTGCTGTTCCATTAGTAAATATATTTATAAACCTCATTATCTTATCTTGTGCCTTGTGGAGTAGGCGGACAGAATGGCTTCACCCGGCAAAAATTTACCATGGACGGAATAAGCCCAAAAATAGGGTATCTGGAGACACCTCTCGGCGACTTTATTGACCTGCAGGACTTTGACCTGAGAGCCTGGCTACCCCTATATACCTTCAGCGACAACCAGCAGGTTTTTGATGAGTTAATAACCATAGACTTTGATGAGCTGAGAAGAAGGTTGTGTCTAGTCTCCTTTCAGCGGCAACTAACAGGTTTTTAAGAAGTTGAGAGGTAGGTCCTATATGCCACTGTAAAATTCACAATGGGCCTGATGAAGCCTTAGTAGTGTGGTGCAATCCATCCTCCTCGTTTTACAAATACAAAATATTATTGTGTAGTTACCTGAAGCACTTAATTTGAATCAGATAAGTATTTAATAGAGTCTGTTAGGTATTTACGCGTTTTTTCCTTAATTTATATTAATTATTTTATGTTGATATTTATCATAATTAATTGGATGCTAGTGACCCTTAATATTTTTATCAAAACAGTAATTTATTTGATGCCAATGTTCGGGAATCACTCGCGTCGGCGCACATCTGTGCGTTTGTAAAGGACCTTTTTGGATTTTTAACTCATAGTACCGCATGAACCACTAAAGTGTCCGTACTGCAAAAGTAAAATATTTTGTTCTTCGGTGTTCCGCTTTCCCAGAAGAAAATGTGTGGGGGCCCCCTCAAGAATTCCAGAACGCAGACATACCACTAAGTGAGTCTCCTTATAATATTGGCCTCTTCAGATTTTTTTTTCCTTTTATTTAAATTTATTTATTTAATCGACCGCCTAATGAATGAAGGTTCCCTTGCATCCAGAACTGAGCTATATTTAAGGGAAAAATCAGCAGAGTCAAATTATCAAATACAATATTATTAATATATAAATGACGAGGAATAAATTTATTCTTGATGGCTAAAAGTCCACCAACTTGGATTGTCTACTCAATGATAATCCTTCTTTTAGACCTTCTACTTCTATAACCTTTAATACGAAACATTATGTTTGTTCTAACCAGAGTGTAAATCCGTATATGACCTTTAGATAGGGTTGCTAGATTTCCGAAAGTGAAAAGCGTGACCGTGACCGTGAAAAATGTCCTCACCTTATATGTCGTAAAAAAGATGATCCTTTACCCGCATATTTGTCTATTTTTGTATAAAAGCGTGGCATTTCCATGAAAAGAGTAGCATTTTTGTCAAAAGCGTGGCTTTTTCGTACTGTGGCGTTGCGCGTACAAGCAAGTCAAAAAGCGTGGCAAATACGCCAAAAGCGTGACGTCTTGCAACCCTACCTTCAGACTCATGCGTAGTTTTTTTTAACGCTACAACAAATTTCAAACCAAATATTTTGATAAATTTTGGATATGGATCAAATCGTCAAACTGATTTAAAAACGTCTCTCGGATTAACAGTTTGAGTTTGCGCAGATCGCAGATGACTGTTGTTTTATTAAATACGTATCATTTGTTTTATATTTGTGAACAACATTATCGACGGTTATAAATAGAAAAACAATATTTTGTATACAATGATTGAAGATTTTTCTTCAGACGATGATACATTTAAATCTGATGAATTCTCTACAAATGAAGATGATTTAGTAGAAGTAGAAGAAGTATTATTATGTGACATAAGTGTTTATAGAATATATTTGATTAAATAGAATCGGTGTAGAAGGTATAGATAACAAATAAATGCAGGTAGTATGCGGAATGACAGTCCGAAATTCGTTTCAACAAGAAATCGTACCAAAGATGATTTACAAATAATACAAGAGTCATACCTATGCAACAAATAGAACGAAGAGTAACTTCATATCGGACATGGATCATTTGTTTAAACAAATCTATTAGGAAATTTATTTATATCAGGAAGGAGGTCGAATAATTATAATTTTTAGGTCCATGAATGATATACGGCTAGATAAAATATCGAATACTCAAAAAAGTACCATCATGGTACCAAGAAGCGTTAGAAGAATGAAATTTAGGATTGTGGTTCAATTGTCAAAAGCAGTTTTTTTTTTCGACATTGCGTCTACTGGCTTACGCTTCTTGGAATTGCTAATCAACCTTTAGTTGAAAACTTCTTCCTTCTTCCAGATTGTCAAGGTAACGATATAACATTGATTCTGTCATTATTTGTCTTGACTATCTTGAGTTTTAGAAAATGATTAATTTTGTAACATCCCAGGCAGCACACTTTGGTATAAATTACGTTTTTTTTTTTTAGGTACTACCATACGTATGAATACGGTTGATGTACTACCAAATATATTCGTGAAAACGTGGATTACTAAGAATTTATCCACCTATGTACTACAATATACGTATGGATACCGTTGATATGCTACCCAATATATACGTGAAAATGTCCGCCCTATAAACGTATATTTTTTTATATTTTATACGTCTAACATTACTACTTTATCTACCTTTTATTGTCCTGTTTTACTATACGTCTATATTAGATTTATCTTATTTTATTAATGTGTAAAATGCGTCTACCTGATATTATTTTAAATATATTTCAAACACAAATTAAATAAAGTGATCAAAACAAAATTTCTAAAAGAGGCCATGGAAAAATGTTTATATTTCTTAAATTGACAGTTTGGATTTTATCCATATCAGGTGTTTATACACTAGAAATAGGTATTACTCGTGTTTCTATTTTGGTTGTAATTGGTCTACATATTTAGGAAATTTTTTTGATCACTTGTTCTTGTTATATGTACAGAACAATATTTTATTAAAAAAAAATAAACAATAAAATACTAAAAAATAAATAAGTACTAAAAAATAAACACTAAAATACTGAATAACAAACTAAACGAAACTTTTCTTTAACTAACAAAAAATATATATGAAAATTAAAATCTTAGCTTAACACTTTAGATGTGTTGTGTCCTAGACAGGCTTTAGCTAACTTAAGCCAATCTTGCATAGCACTTCTAATCGTTCGGTCGGTTAAGTCTCTTGGTTCACCCCCATTCCTATAACCAAAATGTAACTGCAGTTCAGGTGAAATATTTTCTAAAAGCTCCAAAGTTAAATTTGTATTATTTTCTAAGAAATTATTATAAATAATAGAATCAGATGATACATTAATGTCCGAAGCCTTATTAATGTTATCTTCACTGGGAATAAAAACAAATTGATTTGACTTTAAAGCATCTTGAACATTTTGTGCTATTTTTTTTAGTAGATGACGCCGAGACAGGGTTATTTTAGACATTTTATTAAATAAAAAACAACTGACCAAAACTAAGGAAAATAAGTATGCTTGAAATAACTAGGTAGCCTAAAAAATACGTATAGAAATACGTATAAAAATAAGAGAAACAAAAGTAAGGTTATGTTTTGGAGATTCTATAAGCATTTTACACACTGTAATAAAACAGTAGTTGTTGTAAAATGCAACAATTATTAAACGAGTAGCTAAATTAAAACATTAATAGAAACTTACCTATGCTTGTAACCAATATCGTTAAAGCCAGGACGCCAAAGCAACATGTAATTCAAGTGGGCACAACAACAACACCAACAATTTTACAAGAACTTTTTATTACATAAAAACAATTATCGTGGTTAGCAACTAGTTAACAGAAATATAACTTATAATAGCGTGAATCGTTTGATTGATAGCGAGCCCTTCACAGCCACCAGCCACCATCAGTCAGCTGATTCCCGATCGTCTGCCGGTACCTTACTTCCCTATCGATTCTCTGTACTACACGCACTTTGGACCAGCCCGACTTAGCTTAAAGCACATCCCGAATCTCACTCACTGAAACGACATGGACTAGTCCACCCCACCATAGTTATTGGCGGGTTATTTAAATGTTATAAATATTACAGGTAATATAATTAAAAAAATATGGTGTGATAAAAATAAATAAATCTATAAGCTTTTAATTTAAATAAACCTAAATATATACATATTATTTACTTCTGTCTACTAGTTCATCGTAAACTGGTAATATGCGTTTAAGGTGACTTATATTTAAACGTAGAATAATATAGGTATATTAACTAGTATCCACAAACAAAAGCGTATAATTTATCTGTTAAAAAACGTTAAGTATAAAAATGGTAGATGGTAAACGTTTAAAAAATCAACCAAGACGAAATTTAAACGGGAGTTATAAACGAAGCACACATATTGTAATATTATGTAAATTTATACGAATTTAATTTAAATAAACCTAAACGTATATTTAGACCCACTGTATATAAATAGTTCATCGCAAACTAAAAATAGTCGTATATTGTTAACTACATTTAAACGTAGAAAAATTTACAATTATATACCATAGGATGTATACAAAAAACGTATAATATATCTTTTAAAATACGGCATGTATAATAATCGTAAACTGTTAACGTGTGTAAAAATTTTATGACAAACCGTAACTCGCACTTGGCAGGAACAACTAGAACCTCTATCTCGAACGGTTGCTATGTCGACAATGAGGATTCCATGAAGTTTTGCCGAGTACCAATTTGTGGACACGACAGTATTGCCGGATTTCACCTAGCGTTGCTTGAGGCAACGCGGCGGATTTGTAGACCTTACTTTAAATACACGCCTCGTATATGCAGCTTTATCGATTTTAAAATTCTTGTTATTTAATTAATCCTAATATCGCTCCAACTTTTTGCCCCAAGTTGGATAGGTAATATTTTGAAAGTCTTGTTTTGTTTATCATCTGTTCGCTCTTTTGGGTTCTGGCTCCTTTTGTTGGTTAGTCAATTGGTATTCTTTTCGCTCTTGTCTGTTTATTTTCTTTCGTTAATTTTTTGAAATGACTGGCTCGTAGTAATTTTGTCTAATTTTTGTTCTTTCTCGCTGTCATTTGAGCTTTTGTCTACAAAGTCCATGGCTTCCGCCTTAGCAGCGTCACACTTTGGTCTGTCATTCTAGAATTGCAGATATTTTATAAGAGTTTTCATAATTTCATCTAGTTCGTTTTATTTCTTATTCGGATTTGCATTTCGGAGAGATTTAACCTCTTGTTTAAGATCGTATACCTCATTACACGGATCTACACTAAGTATTGTCTTGTGTCTCGTTGTCCTCTTTCAGTATTTTGATAATTTTCTTCTTTAAATGCAACAAGAGAGTTTTATTAAACATTCTCTAAAAAAGGATGGTTAAGTCATATAATTCATAAATTGGGTATAATACGCATCAAAAATATTCAGTTAAATATTATTAGTAATTAATTAATAAATGATTAATAATCTCAATCTGGCTTTCGAGCTCTGCTGCAGCTTTTGCCTTTATAGGCCACTTAACCACTAAGTATGATGCTAGAGTCTATCTAGTCACAGCTCCCAACTACAACTTCTTTTCTCGTTTGCAATACTTCTCTGCATTTGAATATGGTAAACCTTACCGTGTGTACCGTTCCTAGTATTCCGTTAAAAAATCGATCGCTTGCCGATAAGCCATATCGTAATCGAGAATTCGGTAAGTCGTTCGTCCTGTATTAGCGGCTCCATAAATTTCCGGATAAAAAACGGTCTCCGATGTCGCTGTATGCAAATAAGTCTTGAAGGAGGGCTGCGGATGGGCGCGGGGTTAGCGCGGCGGAGCCCGAAGAACGAAAGCAACCGGCCCCGTGATATATGGGGCACCGGGTGTCAACTGAGTGATGCATGGAAACCGTCGCACTTGCAGACACATCACAACTTGCACGAATTAGTCCGGTCTCGGGCATTTTTCTTTAAAAACATACGAAAATAGTCCCTGCTTGCTTGAGTCGACTTAGGACCAGTCTTTTCACCTCTGAGTAAAGTTAAAAGTAACTACTTGCTGATTAAACTATAGGGCTATTATTTGTCAATCTGTCTAGTAAACCTACATGCAATTTTACTCAGAGGTGAAAAGATTGGCCCTTAGATTAACTTCCAGTAAAAGTTAAAGTTAAAATATAACCTAGTCAGAATTATTATAGTTTATTTTACCGAATTCGTTGTCTACCTTCATTCAGTGTTTTACCCATCTCAAATAAAAACGCATATTATTAGAATGGGGAACATAAAGTTTTTTATCCCTTATGGACAAACTCCGCGTATTCGCTAGAGGTACAGAAACAGTCCTAATGGATATTACATTATGCGTCTCTAGTAGTCTTATTCTTGTTTACGCATATTTCTTTCTTTGTATACCCTTTCTTTCTTTTCTTTGTTTTCCATTTTCATTGCCACCATTTCTGTACTTTAGTTTTGGAGATTAAAAAAAGATTCAGGATATTTTGTAGTTTGAGTCTCAATGTATATGTCATCTAGAACATTCAAATATTGTATTTTGGTAAGTGTCTTCCTCGTGGCAGTACAGACAGGAGTTGTCTTTTGTTATTTTATATTTGAAAATATAAATGTCTTCAAGGATCCTTATATTGTAAGGAACTGTGTTAAAAAGAAATAGGATTCCTTGGTGAATTTATCCCTCTTCTACTCTTGGTATTAATTTCTTTGTCCAGACAGCTATATTTTATATGGTATTTTTTACCTAGTCTGCCATGTTTTCATTATTAGTATCTTCTCTTTGTCGTTAGCCATAGTATCAACTGGTCGTCTGTTATAGAGATTTTTTTTCGCTCAAATTGTCAAGCGGGATACATTTAGTTCACTTACAGGGCTTCAACGGAAACATTTTTTTTCCTTATCGAGGATATATATTCTTTTAAATTCTACTGCGTTCCTCCTAATATATTAACCGAAACACATCTTATCATCAATCCAGCCTCCAAGTTATTTAACCGCTTTAGATGGATTAATTGTTGTATTCCTCAGTTAAAACGCGATATATTGTCGCTTTTTCTGCCTTTGACTACCACTGCCTCTGTCTCTTTTGGAGCTATAGTAAGTTAATTTTCTTTAATCCAAAATTGTATTTGTTTAAAGGCTCGTGCACATGAGATCGCTTTTTGTATTAGCCTTTACTATTATAACTAGGTCATCTGCATAGGATTTCAAGCTCAAGGTTTAGAGTTCCATCATACAGTATGTTCTACAGGACTGGTCCAAGATTCGAACCCTGCATTATCCTTAACATATTATTCCCAATATGAAATGACCTGCCACCTTCCTATTGGCGAATAACAGTTTATTCATGATATAGGGAACAATTTAAGTATATAACGGAAAATTTACTGTCTAGTAAAGTAATCTTAAGTTGAAGAAAACATTAAAAATAAACTAGCGATATTGTAAATGAAAAGCTTCAGTAGTGTGATTGGAGGTTGATACGTCAAAAGATGAAGAAGAATTAATGCTACTGAGAAGCGTGAAAATAGTAAATTTATATTATGCTTGCATTTTCAAATATGGAACACGATGAACCACAAAATTAACAGGAAGCTGTTCAAATCAGAAATAAGAATAACAAATGGTTTGGGGCAGTGGAAACCAAAATGCAGCTACCCAAAAAAAAAAATAAAGCAAAATAACTTCCAGACGGTAAAAGAGACGTTTCTTGTAAGAGAGTGTATAAAGTCTACTTTCTTGGTGGTGTTACTAAAAGGATTATGCCACGAGTGCTCATTAACGGATACTCTACAAAGGTAATGCATTGTTAGGACCAAATTTTTAGCCATTTTCTAAAGTCTGTCATTAACCCAGCATTCTTATATGGTAAAATAGAAGAGAATATATAAATGAGAGACAACCTAAGGGTTACACAGAAGCTTTTATGACCTAAAACAAGCAATGCCTTGTTTAAAAAAATTGTAAATCATATTACTTAATTAGGATTTGAAATGAATGAAACTAGTCCCTGCTTTTTTATTAAAAATTTATCTTCATATATCTTCATGTAGATGATGGTGTCTTTTCTTCTAATGAGCACTTAACAAAATAATTTTTAGAAGATTTTTAAAATTAATGTCAAACCACCTACCTACTTCCTATATCTAGAAATAGATAGAGGAGAAAATGGGTTAATTCGAATCAGCCAATTTGGAAAGTTAGACTGCGAACCTATTCTTAAAGATTCTAACCAGCAGACAGGGACGATAAAGGAAACTAATAAAGACTTATATTCTTTTTCATATAAAAAAGCCCAGATATATCTTTTAATTATCTTACATCCTATAGCCTTGCAATTGCAGTAAGTGTTGTCTTAAGACACTTTGAGAATGTATCTAACACTGACTTTATAACCTTATAGATGATCCTTTATAAAGCTCCTCCAAAGGGTATTTTTTAAGTATTTTTACTAGTAATTATTGACTAACACACAATTGAAATCTAAAATCATATAAAGTAATTACTTATCTAAGAAAGCACCATTGAGTTCTCTTAATTATTTCCAGGCAAATATCGCAAGCTCACATATTAACGTTCACTGCACAAGTTCATTTGGCTAATTCCATTTGTGCATTCTACTGATTGTAGAGTCCAGTGCTCGCAGTGCTTCTTGACTGACGTAGGAGTTGAATCGAGCCTCATGTTTCGCAGCAAACATTTTTATTTCTTCTTCGATTGTTGACATCGTTAGATCTCTATGAGGACAATAATTTCGACAAAACCAAAATGTAGCAACGATTGCTCTTACTGGCGCATCCTGATTGGTTCATAAATCAACAGTTTATACACTGATGGCTTGGATTTTCTCACTAGGAGCTAATATATATTTTTTTCTAATTTATTATCAAGTTTTATTTGCGTTTTCCATTAAATTTTAAAAAAAATACCAGTGTTAATGGTTAACAACGAATACGTTGTACAATTGTCGCAAAACTCGAAAAAAGATCGCTTTGATAAAAAAGATATCATTACGTCACATTAATAACATTTTTTTATACACTATAAAGTAATTGTTTATTTGGTCCAAAATCGTAAATAAGTATCAAAATTAAATTGGATTTAGCCCTTCAAAAATATACTAAATGTACATGCCTCTAGTTATATCGGTAATTTAGATGCGAGGACTGTGACGTAATGGTATCTTCTCTATTCGAGCAAATCCTATCATTGACGAACCAAGCATATCAGAATTATATACCTCTTTGTCCGAGAACCAGAAGTATCGATAAATATATTAGAGGATGAGAATTTGTTGACATTAATTATAATGTTAAAGATAATACTTTTCCCTGTATTTAATAGAAAATTGACGTTTAGAAATAAGAAACTATTGGAGAAGATTATTACTATTATAAATTTTTAACTTTTGTACGCATTTCTTGGGACTGGCCTAAATTGGCACACAAGAAATACAACAACACTCTTGGTAATTGGAGAGAACATCAACACTTTCTGAATGGTCGCCTTCCAACAGATAACTTTTAATAAAAATGGTGTTTATCTCCCAACAGCGTTTCGAACTATTGCATCTAATTAAATTTATCTCGGATTTGCATTTCGGAGCGAACGAGAAGGCTAACGCCGTTCCCGGTTCCAGCTTGGACCACCACCGATACATTTCAGTTTCTTTTTTATTGCCGTAGTTATCAACTTAACCCAATTAAACTTGAAAAAATAACGTTTGTTTCTGTTCAGAAATTATTAAGTCGAATGAATGGTAAGATATTATAAATTTACAATATTTTTGATAGGCAACATCATTTGATTCTTCCTCGAACAGATCCTCTTGTAGTGTAATACCATAGATGCAACATGCATACTGGTCCTTATTTGTTAGAAGATTAATCAGGCAGAAATCTACCTATATCTATAGGTATAAGCGAAATACCACTGACTGACGCATTACGAGATCTCCAAATCTATAAGCTCGATTGACTTTAAATTTGGCATACACATCACAAGGGGGAAACGGGTGTTTAAGTTTTATTTTGAAAATTGGAATTTTAGCTACTCATCATAAATGAAAATAGATGAATTTTCACATTTTAAGGGGGTGGTGAAATAAAATAAAAATAAATAAAAATAAATAAAAATAAATAAAAATAAATAAAAATAAATAAAAATAAATAAAAATAAATAAAATTAAATAAAAATAAATAAAAATAAATAAAAATAAATAAAAATAAATAAAAATAAATAAAAATAAATAAAAATAAATAAAAATAAATAAAAATAAATAAAAATAAATAAAAATAAATAAAAATAAATAAAAATAAATAAAAATAAATAAAAATAAATAAAAATAAATAATAAATAAAAATAAATAAAAATAAATAAAAATAAATAAAAATAAATAAAAATAAATAAAAATAAATAAAAATAAATAAAAATAAATAAAAATAAATAAAAATAAATAAAAATAAATAAAAATAAATAAAAATAAATAAAAATAAATAAAAATAAATAAAAATAAATAAAAATAAATAAAAATAAATAAAAATAAATAAAAATAAATAAATAAAAATAAATAAAAATAAATAAAAATAAATAAAAATAAATAAAAATAAATAAAAATAAATAAAAATAAATAAAAATAAATAAAAATAAATAAAAATAAATAAAAATAAATAAAAATAAATAAAAATAAATAAAAATAAATAAAAATAAATAAAAATAAATAAAAGTAAATAAAAATAAATAAAAATAAATAAAAATAAATAAAAATAAATAAAAATAAATAAAAATAGATAAAAATAAATAAAAATAAATAAAAATAAATAAAAATAAATAAAAATAAATAAAAATAAATAAAAATAAATAAAAATAAATAAAAATAAATAAAAATAAATAAAAATAAATAAAAATAAATAAAAATAAATAAAAATAAATAAAAATAAATAAAAATAAATAAAAATAAATAAAAATAAATAAAAATAAATAAAAATAAATAAAAATAAATAAAAATAAATAAAAATAAATAAAAATAAATAAAAATAAATAAAAATAAATAAAAATAAATAAAAATAAATAAAAATAAATAAAAATAAATAAAAATAAATAAAAATAAATAAAAATAAATAAAAATAAATAAAAATAAATAAAAATAAATAAAAATAAATAAAAATAAATAAAAATAAATAAAAATAAATAAAAATAAATAAAAATAAATAAAAATAAATAAAAATAAATAAAAATAAATAAAAATAAATAAAAATAAATAAAAATAAATAAAAATAAATAAAAATAAATAAAAATAAATAAAAATAAATAAAAATAAATAAAAATAAATAAAAATAAATAAAAATAAATAAAAATAAATAAAAATAAATAAAAATAAATAAAAATAAATAAAAATAAATAAAAATAAATAAAAATAAATAAAAATAAATAAAAATAAATAAAAATAAATAAAAATAAATAAAAATAAATAAAAATAAATAAAAATAAATAAAAATAAATAAAAATAAATAAAAATAAATAAAAATAAATAAAAATAAATAAAAATAAATAAAAATAAATAAAAATAAATAAAAATAAATAAAAATAAATAAAAATAAATAAAAATAAATAAAAATAAATAAAAATAAATAAAAATAAATAAAAATAAATAAAAATAAATAAAAATAAATAAAAATAAATAAAAATAAATAAAAATAAATAAAAATAAATAAAAATAAATAAAAATAAATAAAAATAAATAAAAATAAATAAAAATAAATAAAAATAAATAAAAATAAATAAAAATAAATAAAAATAAATAAAAATAAATAAAAATAAATAAAAATAAATAAAAATAAATAAAAATAAATAAAAATAAATAAAAATAAATAAAAATAAATAAAAATAAATAAAAATAAATAAAAATAAATAAAAATAAATAAAAATAAATAAAAATAAATAAAAATATTTAAAAATAAATATAAATATAAAAAAATATAAATAAGTAAAAATATATAAGTGAAACTTCTTACGTTATAAAAAATTTGACGAGTTAATTAATAAAATCGACATATCTCGATGTCTTGATAGCCTTTGTATCCTGTTTAATACAGACTGCACAAAGGTCCATCATTTAAGCAATCTGCATGGACATGACTGCAGCGGGCTATACAAAGAGCTGGAGAACTATTAATTAATGGGAATGCCTTCATATGAAATGTTCTTCAATATTGCTTTCCATAGTAATATATAGTAAGTATACCAGGCAGAAATCGTAGAATACGTGGTATACAGACGGTTTTAAAACCCATGAAGTATCAGTAGGTAAATATAAAGACAAGAATCTCACTGAGCTTAGGAAATCATGGGATAGTATTCCAGGCTAAAATAGTAGCACTACATAATTGTGCAAAAGGGGTATTAAGACATAAGGCAAATCTAAAAGTAATTTTCGTTATTTCAGAAAGTCAAGCAGTCATTTCCATGTTGGTACACTCAAAGCTTGCGTGAGACTGTTTGTATGCCCTAATAGAGCTACGTGGTCAAAACAGACCAACCTTAACCTGGGTACTAGGCCCTAAAGAATTTAAGGACAATGAAGAGGCTGATCTATTATTCCGAGAAGCCTTAGGGGCTCTTATTGGCACAGAACTGTTCTGTGGTATCACAAAGACGGCTATCAAACATGTAAGAAGCACTGGATGTTAAGATTGAAATTCCTTACACTTGCAGAAGCAATTAGCTACGCGGGAGAGCTACTTTCTAGTCTATGGAATCTACTTCAAAAGACCAAACTAGACAAGGTACCCTAACTAATGATTAAAGGATATTCACAATAGATCTAAAAATGTATATATGGCTCAAATTCTTAACGAAATATAATCTATTCCTGTCAGTGTAACACTTGGTCTATACGTTATTTTTCCCTGTATGGCAGTTTTCACATTTTTTGCAGGCTTTTAAAAGGTTTTTGTCGCTCCAGGAGTCCTTGCAAGGTTTTATATTCTGACCGAGGTACCAAAGTTGTCGGTGCTAAAAACGTATCGTCACATATGCATGAAATAATATTAAGCAATCAAGATGCTACAGGTACGGAGTTATCTTTAATGAATGAAAATGCGCCGCACATGATGGGCAATCTTTTAAATAGTAATGGAAAAGCAGCTATAGTCTACATTTTTTAGGGTCATCTGGTAAGAGTTTTAGGCCTTATTGACTTAAGTTGAAGGACTTTTGAATTCTATGCCCTTATGTCAGTTATTTTCGGACACGTCAGCACCTCAATCTTTAAGGCCTGTTCATATTTTAGGGTTGTCTCCATTGAATAATTTACATGCAAATGATGTTACTTAGATTAATATCAATAGATTGGAAATATTTCAGTAAATTCATCGGATGGTGCAAGATTTTTGGAAAAAGCGAAGGTACGTACCCTTAAGGTACTGATTTTTTCAGAAATATACAGAAAGGAATGCACAGTGGCAATTTTAAATCAAAATAATACACCTTCACATTGGCCACTAATTGTGCATTTTCCCTTTTTTCATAATCTTATCTCTAAAGTTCTTAATGGCAGATTAGGAAACGACAATTATCTCTCTAAGTTTTGATTTTATTTTGCATTTCTTTAGCCCATAAAGCAAATCTCCATCATAACGTTTAATTAACAAATACCTTTTGTATTGGTATATAATACTCTTGCAAATTAATTTTTTTTAATTCTCTACGATTTAAATTATTTTTTAGATTTATACACAATTTTAAAGTAAATATTTTGTTCAATTGCACAATTTTTGTATTTTTTAGCATTCCAAGGTATCGATAAAGATCTAAATTGCGGAGATACAAAGGAAAGTTTACTATGTTGCGCAGTACTTCGTTCTAAAATGTTTAAATTCACTTAATGCTGCTTACAAACTTCCAAATTATTGAATGACGTAAATCTAATATTTTATTGTGTACTAATAGTTTTTAGCGTTGGTTTCTTGATTGATTTATTTATGCAGTGAACACACAGTTAAATTTCTCAAAAACACATTTTTTTAATATTACATAAATAATATAAAAATATAAAGTCAATATTTTTATTTTTATACGTGTTAATCTCTGTTTCTTTGGTGTGCCACTGCACTTTGGCTGATCGCGTCTCTCTGGTACAGTATACCTAAATATTACTATGTCTGTGGTGCACTATTATGAGTGAGCGTAAAACAAGCGACAGGTTTTTGCGAATGCCTTTAGCTAAAAAGAGAGTTCAATATATCCGTAAACAATGTACTTGCTTAAAACCACGTTATTTTATGCATCGCACACAAACAAGGCGTGACGTCATAAAATAGGGCAGGGCATACGAACCTTCCTAAACCAGTGTTGCTAGTCTGGACGAATCTAGTACTCTAGGACACTCAAAACAAAATCGGTACTTTTTCTTCCTCGATGTGCAGCAGTGTTGACGTGTAAAATATATATTGTGCTACTTGTTTGTGTTCGTTCTCTACAAGAACCCTCTTTTCTGCTCTTTAATGAATTAGATTTTACTGAGAAAGTAGAATTCCAAAAATCTGATACATTTATGGAATCTGGTATATTTTTTATACAAATCTGGTTCATAACAAAAACATATTCTGACACTGTTCCAAAGGTCCAAACCAAACAAACTATTTTAATTGTGCCTATTTAAAAATTGTGTTTAAATAAGAACTGCGATTTTAATAAATTAGAAGTATTTATATCAATTTACAGATTGTTTCCTAAAAACGTATTCAAGTTCAAGGTAAAAGTATTTACTCTTATTATGTTAGGCGTAAAACTATTTTTGAGGTTATGTTGTTTTATTTATCTGTAATTTAGTTTTACGACTGTAATTTACGTTTTATATTCTGTGTTTCAGTGTCTAAGACCATTCTAAGATTACTTCAAAATGGTTGTATTTTGTACCCAACTATAAATACAATGTAATGAGCAAAAACTTTGTTAACATTTTGTGTTTTAAACAAAATCTCTCGAATGGAAAAAATTAATTATTTTGACAAGGTAACTACTTGACAATAAATAAGGAGACGCAAAATTAATAAACGTTGAATATAGGAGATACAGATACATAAATGGTTCTGCAGTTGTTACTTTGCTAGTAGTGCTGTTTACCTTTTTAATTCCAATTGATTTTTTTTCTTTTGAACATATACTTTTCATTAATGTACTTTGCATTGGGCTCTACAGACACAGTCTTTTATTTGACATTTAGAGAGGGTTGTTCCGCTTTTAACTTTCCTATCTGTATACAGATAGATATATAATTGATGGAGACAACATTGGCGAAATTAAACTAAAAGAGGATGATTGAATTTTAATATTTTATGGTAGCTTTTTCTAATTATTGTGTGCATGTTTTGTAGTTTTCAGAAGTTAAATGTATTTTAGAAATTTTAAAAAATTTATGCTATTTACATAATCAGTTGTTTTTAACTTTAATTGTTGTTTTAGTTCTAAGACTGTGCTATTTGCAATTGTTACAATACACCTGCGACAATAAATAAATAAATAAATAAATAAATAAATAAATAAATAAATAAATAAATAAATAAATAAATAAATAAATAAATAAATAAATAAATAAATAAATAAATAAATAAATAAATAAATAAATAAATAAATAAATAAATAAATAAATAAATAAATAAATAAATAAATAAATAAATAAATAAATAAATAAATAAATAAATAAATAAATAAATAAATAAATAAATAAATAAATAAATAAATAAATAAATAAATAAATAAATAAATAAATAAATAAATAAATAAATAAATAAATAAATAAATAAATAAATAAATAAATAAATAAATAAATAAATAAATAAATAAATAAATAAATAAATAAATAAATAAATAAATAAATAAATAAATAAATAAATAAATAAATAAATAAATAAATAAATAAATAAATAAATAAATAAATAAATAAATAAATAAATAAATAAATAAATAAATAAATAAATAAATAAATAAATAAATAAATAAATAAATAAATAAATAAATAAATAAATAAATAAATAAATAAATAAATAAATAAATAAATAAATAAATAAATAAATAAATAAATAAATAAATAAATAAATAAATAAATAAATAAATAAATAAATAAATAAATAAATAAATAAATAAATAAATAAATAAATAAATAAATAAATAAATAAATAAATAAATAAATAAATAAATAAATAAATAAATAAATAAATAAATAAATAAATAAATAAATAAATAAATAAATAAATAAATAAATAAATAAATAAATAAATAAATAAATAAATAAATAAATAAATAAATAAATAAATAAATAAATAAATAAATAAATAAATAAATAAATAAATAAATAAATAAATAAATAAATAAATAAATAAATAAATAAATAAATAAATAAATAAATAAATAAATAAATAAATAAATAAATAAATAAATAAATAAATAAATAAATAAATAAATAAATAAATAAATAAATAAATAAATAAATAAATAAATAAATAAATAAATAAATAAATAAATAAATAAATAAATAAATAAATAAATAAATAAATAAATAAATAAATAAATAAATAAATAAATAAATAAATAAATAAATAAATAAATAAATAAATAAATAAATAAATAAATAAATAAATAAATAAATAAATAAATAAATAAATAAAACTCATAGAATGGTACGGCTTGGTTTAAATGTGTGCAGACGAAGATTTTTTTCTTGGAACAATATTCGTAGAAATGTAATGCTATGTGTAGATAGAGAATGTTTTATGTTTAAATTATTTTAATAATTTATCACGTTTATAAACAAGACAGAATCGCTACTGCAGTTAAATTACAAATAATAATTGTTTATTCTTTGTCCCAGCTCGAAAACAATAATTTCAATGTAAACGGAAGAAAACTGCATGTTTTCTTAAACGAAAATTTACGATAGTCTTCCGCTCTAATCTAATTTCCTCCCGTTCTGTCCTTCTGTCAGCTCCGCTTGTAATGCCACTAAACACGGCTCTATATACCTACGCTTCGTTCCTGAAAGACAAGTTTCGAGTCATGGACGGCTAATTCCATCAATTACCGACAGATGGTCTCATTACTTTCAGACAGTGCAGTATTGTTTCAAAATTTATTGCCCACTTTCATAATTAGAACTTTAAATATTGGACGGCCGATATCCCATAAATTAGGCGGCCCGTGGGAGGTACACAACAAAAGATACATCGACTAATATCGCATTTGACGTATCGTTTTTCGGAGTTGTCAGATATATTCTGTCGTTTGCCTGATTTAAGGCCGTGGTAGGACGTTGTTTTCTAGGAATGATATCTCTTTGGTGCTAGATTTAAATGATGGTCCCGCAGTGATGTATATACATGAAGCCAATGTTCGATTCAAGAGAGATATATTACACTTTTATATCAATGTGATAAGAAAACAAAATAATATACATGTTTGGTTTTTTTTAAATTACTTTAGACATGTGAAATAATATAATTTATATATTAATATAACTTACAAGGGCAACATCAGAACCAAATATATTGATTTTCTTTATATATTAATATATAATTTTATAAATCAGAAGAAGAAACATTCTATGCAGGGTAAGTCACTAGATTGGATCAAGTTAGTACAATAAAATGAATGAACGTATATTTATATTAAATTTTTTACATCAAATACAGCACTTTCGTTTTATTTTTAATGAGTAGAAATCAGTCAGTATGTGTCAGTAAATATCTGTGACTTTGATTCATTGGGGCACACCTTTGTGATGATATGGACTCTTGTTCCATTTCAAATAAATGTTCAGATAAAAACTACTCTTTATATTTTATTGTTAGAGTTAGAGTTAGCTATCAATTAAAATAAAATATAATATATCTGAAATTACACATCTACTACTAACAGCTAGAGGATGGTACAACATATGTCCCAATATGCGACATTGGTCCCTCCTTTTTGACAAAATTTTATAAAATATGTAACATAGATTCCTCGCCAGTGGGGATCTAATAAAACAATAATTATCTGATTGTACAGTTGTAATAAACGTTTATTGCGATGTGATAGTAAAAATAATAAACTTATTATAAAATGCAAAAAAAATCTGTTTCATGCCTAAACGAAAGGCCAGTGCAAATGGCTAACCACCAAATTAGTTTAGACCATAAAGGATAGATATTTTCTTAGTCCAGGATATTATACATCTATGATCTATTTCCTTTTTATTATTTTAGAATAAGAAGAAATGTAGGTTAGGTTAAGTTATAAAATTAAAATGTGCTTCTTCGAAGAAATAAAAATGTTAGTATTATTTGCCTTTAGAGATACCTATATAGTATATACTGTATGGTTTACATCGTTGTAAGACACTAAGTGACCTGTTGCCGGAAGCAAATTATTGCTTAAAGCAGAGGATATCAACCAAATTAATACACGAAAAGGCGTGAATTTACTTGTGCTCTCCGATTATCTGTTTAATCCAACCCCAGAGAACAAAGTCGTAGTTGAAAAAAAGTTGTTCGTGAACATTAAATAATACTCTGCAGAAAGATATAATCTTTTATCGCTAAGTTTAACATTAAAATGCAAAATATACATTAATCGGTATACAAGCTTATATGTGTGTTTTTGGTCCTAGAAGTTCTGCATTTACTTGGCCAGAGTAGGTCCCAGGTCGAAGCGAGTAGGTAGTAAGTAGCTTCGTATTCATGCAGGAGTATCCTTCAGGATCTTAAAGCGGTGGGTACTGTGGGATGGGTATATAAAGCAGTTGTACATGCAGAAGCCCAAAATACCTTATACCATAGGCTTAAAGTTGAGTAGATATTATAAGCAAGTAAAGGTACAAATCGTAATTAAAAAAACTAACAAAGAGCAAATACGTCATTAGCACTCTAGAAATAGAAATATTAAATGAAAAAAATAGCACCTTGGATGATAGATGACCTTAAAAAGGCGAGAACTAATATTTATTACATTTTTATTTTTTTTTTAAATATCCTCATAAAGAGATTCTTCGTTTGTATAACAAACCAAAGTAAAATATTTTAAAAAATTCACATCAAAATGTCCAAAGATAAGACAATCAGTTTTTTCTCTCTCTAAAGTTCTCACCAAAATCTAGTAATTTTGCTTTTAAAAATATTGTAGGTACTGGTAAGCAAATTTTTGGTGTTGGTGAGAAATACCTGAGTCTACCAACATCTGTAAAGGGGAGCCAGAAAAGAAGAATTGTGACAGGGAATTAGAACAAAGTTGAAATATTTAAAAAGAAGATCAACATAAACATAACCCTTCTGGTATCATAACAGAACTCCTTTATAAATAAAATTTCTCAATTCATACAGTTTTGCAAACCCATAAGGTCCAATATTTGATTTTTTACAGTTAGTTAAGTTATATAAGACTGATAAAATCTTATCCGTAATATGATTTAATGTAGCACAATAAAACCATTACAAATAGAAATTAAAATATTCAGAAACTTTATTTGTGAATATTAGGAATGAAAGGAAAACAGTTTTTTGATTTTTTTTAAGACACAAAGGAAATTTGAAAATGACATAAGACCATTTTTTGAGGTATTGGTGATCTTTGGTGCTGCTTCGAGTACATTTTTTGTTGAACAAGCTGGTAGTGTTCGCAAAAGTAAAACATTTCTTCGGGCAGCTTTCTCTTGAATTATTAAATGGTTTCTCATGTTGTTTCTGCAAATCACTTGCAGATAGTTTAACATTTCTGCTAATAGTCCATTCACCACCCTTCATTTTAAACAATTTTTTTAAACCTTGCTTTATACATTGAATAACATGAAAAAACTCATCTTTATATTTTGCGTTTTATATCTAATATGAAAGCTTAATCTGATCAAAGTAATTCAACGAGAATTTTGGATTCTTTTTTGTCTTCTTTGGACAGACGCTGCCAGTGTTGGATTATGTCACTTCCTACTATCTTAAGTAGAAGTAATATTGGATCTATTCATAAAAAGTAAAATCGCCGTTTGTCCATCTGCAATATTTTCTGATCTAAGTAGGGCGTTCGACTATGTCAAATACATCTTTTTATCTTTGATATCGATAATAGCATATAAGGAAGGTACTGCTATACATTCGTTAAAAATATTTTTGATTACAGAAAACAATACTATTCTATTAAAACCTCTATTTGTAAATAAACATATAGGAAATATAGGAAATATATTTGAATTTTATTCTAATTAATATTAATAACTTCTTACATGATGAAAAAAAAAACCAAATAAATTATGAATTAATCTTTTTATTAAAAAATATCATTCAATACATTTATTTTTATTAAAAGTAAAAAATTGGAATAAAGGGAACAAAAACTACAATTTATAATTTTAATCATCTTCCTCTTCATCGTCGTCTTCCGGCTGCTGGTAAATTTCAAACTGGTCTTCATTATCGTCTTCAACGACATTTGTTTCAAGTTCTTCCATCATTTCGGGGTCAAAGGTTCCATCTTTGTTAATGTCGCTCTGATATGGTAGAGCATTGAGACAAGCTTGCCCATTACATTGGCTACAAGCTAAAGATCATTGCAAGCCTGCTTTCCTGGATCCGCATCGCGAACGACAACCACTCTTGCAGTTGCAGAAAATTGTATTTAGCAAATCTTCTGGAGCAGGTGGTAAAATTGTCATGATAGGTTCCAGAAAATCGTTTCGCATTGCCCAACCCCATACCTGGTAATATTTGCAGCTTGTAATTTTTCAATTAACATATTAACGAGCATATCTTTGTTATTTCGATTTGATGAGAATTTTTCTTGTGTAACTGGTACAACCATTGTTTCATCGAAACCGACTTCATACGTTTTTGAAAGTGCAGCAGTTCTTCTCTGCTGCTCCATAGCTTTTACGTTCTTACTGTAGTCTGAATTTTTTTAAACAAAATTTGTAGAGAATTTTGTATTCTACAATATTGATAATAAATTCAAATAGCAAAAAACCCATAGAAAATGAGATATTTACAAAAAAAACGCAAAAACCGATTTTTGTGACCTTTGACCTTGAAATTTAATAGTTGCGCACACCCTACCATATGTAGGTTTTGAGACAACTTTTAGGGTGTCAATATACAAGTATTTGCAGACTTACAGCTGGGTATCTCGAATTCCGAGGTGAACTTACTATAATGACTGGACTAAAATATAGCTGTGTATTTTGTTTATTGATTCCATTTTTTTTTCTACTTTATTCGATGAATTTGAATTATGGGATATTTAAATCTTTTACTTTAGACTTTAACAGGGAATAATGTATCCCTTCATTTTCCGCATATTAGACTTAACTATTTTTATTTTTAATATTTTCCATCTCTTATTGGATTCCTGCTGTTTTGACTAATTTTTTAAAACAGATCTTATTTTCTGTCTTTGTCAAATTCGTATATTCTAAAACGTTTTAAATTAAAGAGGAACAAGAAATTTACATTTTTATTTTCATTTTACCCTATTCTTTGGTTTTTAATTTTCTTATTTTTTCTTGTTACGTGCATCGAAGTATATTTAATTAAAAAATTCTTTTCTACGGCTATTGAATGAACATTAAGTGGAAGAAATCAATTTTTGCTATAAATAAGCTCGGCGATCGGTATCAGAGGACAGTGTTTAGCTGTTTGTTAACTGAAACTATCAGTGACTTGTTAATGTAGGCATTGCTGGAAAAGGCAGGTGTTTGTTTTATCGGCGTACACGTCAAAAGTATTATTTTCCAACGCGGAATAAAATATAACGAACCATTATCAATGAGACAATATGGTGGATGTCATCCATTCGAGATGTCGATAGTTGGATGCCCATTGATTACCCAGTCATAGTTGTCGAGGTGTTTTTAAAAAACGTGCTCGGTTTTTCTTTTATTTTGCTCAGGTGGCAAATGGCAATTTTTATTAATGGGAAACTTTCTTTTGGTTAAATAAGAAATTTGGTACTATCGAAGGCATTGAGCATATGTGGGTTTCTCTTAAATTAGGTAAAAACTTGATTTTAATAGGGGTTATTTACAGAAAAAACGCATGTGGTATTCCAAAATATATTATATGAAAATGATATTGAAAACAAGATAAAATGATTTAATACCTACCTTCTCTTTTTATTTGATAAACATGCGCGGTACGTTGAATCTAGAATTACAAAATCTTTTGCGCCTTGGCTAACTCCTACAATACATGACATGATAAAAATAAGAGATGAGGTACTTTCTAAATATAAAAAGTATAAAAACATATCTGAATACATTTACTATAAAGATATTCGAAATACTGTTACTTCGGCTATTAGAAAAGAAAAATGTGCGTATCTCGCCCAACATTTTAAATCCGGTAGCTCTAAACAATTTTGGGGAATAATAAATTCTTTAAATGTTAAAAATAAAGCTATAACTTTCTTTCTTTCTTTCTTTCTTTAAAAAATCCTACTGAAATAAAATAATATTTTTTATCGGTTTTTACCCCTAGAAATGCCTGTCCATTAACTACTTACTCATTATTATAACTCATTTAAATTTAAACCTGATATCCGTTTTTCTTTTCGTCTTGCTACTGTTGACAAAATAAGACAAATTGATCTCAAATCAATGCAGTTGGTAGTGATGGTATATCCGCTAAAATGTTACAACTTTGTCTAAATGTAATTGCACCTTTTCTGACACATATCATAAATTGTTGTTAGAACGTAGATATTTCCCTGATATTTGAAAATTTGCTTTAGTGAAACCCTTATCTAAAATTCGAAATCCTGAAAGTTTTAGCGATCTACATCCTATAAGTATTCTTCCAAACTTCTCAAAAATTCTTAAAAAAACTATTAGTAAGCAAGAGTACGAGTATATTTTTAGAAATTGTATTATTGGTAATACTCAGTCTTGCTTCAGAAAGGGATTTAGTATAACTACCCTTTTATTAAATGTCAGTGACCACATAATAAAATCCCTTGATATAGGGCTGACAACAGCATTAACACAATTAGACCTTTCGAAAGCATTTGATACTCTTGACCACTACTTATTGTGCGCTAATCTAAACTATTATGGTTTTGCTGATACTTCCTTGAGATTTTTTAAATTTTATTAAAGTAATTGACGTCAAAAAGTTGTTCTAGATAATAGTTCATCCAATTTTTCATGTGTAACCTCTGGAGTTCCTCAAGGCTCTGTACTGGGTCCCTTACTTTTTCTAATTTACACTGCCGACATAAATTCAGTTGTAAATTACGTTAAAATTCAAACTTTTGCCCATGACACTCAACTATACTGCTCCTTTGATCTAAAAAACTTCACTAGTATTTCTGACTACATAAACTGAGACTTAAGCGAAGTGGTTAAGTATTCTAAAGCTCACAATCTAAAACTAAATGGTAACAAGTGCTCTGCAATGTTCTTCTATCCAAAAACTGCCAACGCAAGTTGCTTAAAAAATATCAAACTAGTAATTGAAAACCAACCTTTGAAAGTTGTTAGTAGCGCCAAAAGTCTTGGCATTATCTTTGATTGCAAGTTACGTTTTGAAGAGCATATTTCATTGTTGGTAAAGAAATCTTATTTAGTTCTTCGGAACCGAGGAATTTTCAGTTTTCCCTTACGGAAACTTCTTTGTGAGAGTTTAATCAATTTTAAATTATGGCTTGGTTTTATTTTATTCTTGTTTAGATCAATTTACGAAATATAGGTTACAAAAAATCAAAAACTTATTTTGCAGATGTATTTTTGGATTAAAAAAGGACGATAGAGTTTCGTCTAAAATAAAACAATTAGAATGGCTCAAAATAGAAAATTTATTTAAATTACAAATTAATCTTTTGCATTTTGTCGACTTCTCAACCTGCGTATTTAAAGGACAAATTACTATATCGAGGAGATGAACATAATGTAAACTTTAGATATTTAAACACTCTAACACTACCCAGATTCAATCTTATCATGTTTCACCGTTGTTTTACTTACAATGCTATAAACATTTACAATACTGTTCCATTGGAAATAAGGACGCATTCTTTGAAACGTCTTAAAAAACGCTTAAAAATTAGTTTATTAGCTAATCAATGAGAGCATTGCATTGCATTATGATTACTACCTTATACTTTTATTTTTATTACCATTTCTTAAATTCATTTTTACTATTTTTTTTTTATTAAATTGCTTTTGTTATATATAAAATCAGTTCTGTAAATCAATTTTTAAGTTTTCTAAATATTATTTTGTTTCTAGAGAAAATACTTCCTGTTTAGAGGTTAAGTGGAGTAGCTTAGCTAGACTTCGCCTCTTTATATTTTCATGTATTGTATATTACAATGCAAAATAAAGGAATTTTATTATTATTATTATTATTATTATTAAATAGGTAATATTTTATCTACATATTTCTATAGCGGAAAATACTAATTTTTAAACAAAAAAAAATAATACTTTTATAAAGCAGAAAGCATTCGCGATATGTGTTTTCGTTTGTTTTATTTTGATGCGTAATGTGTCACCTTCGTTGGGATACTTAACACACATATGTTTAACAAAAACTAAGAGTAAAAATATATTGTTTTGTGGAAAAAGATAACATGATATCAATAATTATATCTAGAAATAGCACATATGTTTGATAATAATAGTAGTTTGATTACAAAATCTGTAGAAACTGTTGTAGAGTAACATTGCTCTACGGTACTGTGAAAATGGAGAAACGGTTCTCGAAGAAATTAAAAAGTGTTAATGTAACGATATGAAAGAAAAAATATTATAAAGTTCATAAAAAATTAAAATAAAGATGCTGAATATTGAAAACGTTTTTTTTTTTAATTTTTTAGGTTATTATACCCAAAAATCTATTTAAGTGACAATCAAAAAGCTCTAGAGACATGCAAATAGCGTTCTGTCCAATAGTTTTTTTTTTTTTTAAATAAGGCTATTTTGCTTTTCCAATCTACAAATTTACAGTAATTACTTTAACTATTTTGTCTTGATTTTTTACTAAAATTGGAAACTCATTAACTAAGGCCGTTTCCAAGCACCAATTTTTACCATTCCTGAAAATTTACAATTTTGGATAAACCGCGATTTGCAAGTCTGCTCCCTAAATATGGAAATAATGTTCTGATACAAATCTCAGATAAATTGGCATTCAATTGAACAAGACTTATAAAATTGTTTTGAAATAAAAACTTCTAATTAGAGTCCCAATGCCTATGCAAAGGCATCCTTCTGAAAATTTCTTCATCATAAAATTAGCAGCGCTAATAGGCACATTGTTCCTATCATGACGCATCGGTAAATCATCAGTTAATTTTATTTTTGGTGTACAATAGGAAAAAATATGGGAGTTTTGAAACAATACCGACTGATTCGCCAAAGTTCCCGATGCAATTTCTCACTGCACCCCTTTTAGACAAGAGATTTATACCTGACAAAATTTATGTAAGCAGTCATGAAACTAGCAGAGACAGAGAAAGAGAAATGAGAAACCGTAACAAAATCTGCGCCGCTCTCGCTCTGTCTTGTGTTCGTATATGAAACGATTGAAACTGTTACAAACAACGAAAACGAGATCCTTTGTTCTGTACGTGTCAAAATTTCTTTACGAAAGTGAATTATTAGCAATAAATCTCGATTTCGATGTCAGTCATTGTGATGCACTAACGCTAATCCCGACCCATCATGGATCATGCCGAAAATATATTCACTCCGAAGCCGGTGGGGTGGTTAGTGTTTCATGTTTGTGTACACTCTGTTCCATAACGAAATGTCTTTTGACGAGAAAATTGTTTACGCTCTTTTGAATTACTAGCTTTTTGCCCAAGGCTTCGATTACGATGACTACTCATACACGTAATATTAATTTTTATAGTCACAACAATACATCATTTTATCGATTATTATATTAATGTTTGGAAAAACCAGCAAATTATGTTATGTTCTGTCTAATCACTTACTGTAAATAAAAAATGAAGAAAGATTATAAATATCTAAAAGATTTATACAAATTACATCTAATAGAAGAGTGGTTCCCAAAATTTAACGGCCGAAGGAACTCCCAGAAACACCAAACGAAAATAATTTTTGTCTAGAGGCGAGAAGACACTGGGAATATAGCCCAGTGATGATGGTTTCTCGGATATTGGGGAGAATGGCTCTGGAGGAATATCAGCACCATTGCCCCTATCCACTCAGCCTACCAACTAAAAAAACACCTCTTTCGTCTCCCAAGGTAGGAAGTGGAAATCTCCTTTTGCCATTCGTTCGCACTTCCACCTGTGTGTCTGCCTATATCTCTGTCCACTCTTTCTTCTTTTTTTTAGTGTTATTAGTTTGTTTATGTATTCAAGTATGTTTTTGTCTCCTATCATGGCATGAGGTATATTAGGTTTTGGGGGGTGATGTATTTCCCCATGCATAAACTCAGTTTCCATATCGTCGCAATAGATGCAGTGGTCGCTATTCGTCTTGCCTATATTTTCCATACAGGTCCAAAATGCCCCGTGTCCAGTCAGGATTTGTGTTGGTAATTTAGTTGTCTATGAATACGGTTTATCCATTTTGCCTATTCTTATATTAAGGTCATTGCTCATTGTCCTGTTGATGTGCGTATGTTCCATTTTTCTTCCTAGTTTTTTATTGTGACTCTGCGCTTAGCATTCTGTACAGCCTGAAGATGACTTTCTGTTATTTTGTATGTCGTGTTCTCTTATTTGTCAGAAGATAAATTGGAATGGTGCTCGTGATAAATCTAATTGCCTCCAACGATACGGTGCTTTTCTTTGAACCCATCATCATGCCCTGTATTTTGTAGTTTTGAGTGCCTCAGCTCATATCAGGGCCACGTGCAAAAAGAATTAAAATGGTTACCAAACAGAGTGTCTCCCTCATATTATTTTTACCAAAGATGTAACAATTAAATTATTTGATCCTTTCATGGAACCATGGGGTTGAATGGCATCCACTTTGGCACTTTTAAAACTGCTGGTCTAAACTAAAGGAACTTAAAAATTAACACCAGATCAAATGTTTGGTAGAGTTTGTCATGATACCCTTATGTTTTTTGGATCGCTGAATACAAATCTGAGGATTGCCAATAAAAATGTCCCCAACCCTGATTATTCTAGCTTTCAGGATATCGTAGGGTTTAACGGCACCCACTTTAATAACCATTGGTGTATAAGTTTAAATAATACTCAGAAAGGGACTCCAGATTAAATAGCTGGTAGATTTTTAATTAATATTTGACACCTTTATTGTTTTTGGGTGGCTCAATAGAAATATACAAAAATTTTTACAGGAAATATGTTTTTTTGCAAGAAAAAGCAAAAAAAGTCTTTTTAAAAAATTCCTACACTACGCAGTTTACGTGAAAGTTTATTCTATATAAAATTAAAGAAGCTTAAATTTCCTAAATTTCATGTATTTTAAATTTATATTTCGTGCAAGAGTTCAAAAACTTTTTGAGGATTAAACAATAGCCTGGATTTGAGGATTAAACAATTTCTTACGAACAATAATTTTGCTGCTATCCAACGTTAAATCAAGTGGTGTGATTGTTATCATTCCCTAGTAGGGAAGGATAACTCTTAGGTATCCTAAACAGTCAATTGAGGGATACTTGCGATCTGATTCTTTAAAAATAGTTTGCTGATTTAATCACTTAAAGCTTCTCTTCTTGAGCACACTGTCATGATTGCTGATGCTATGCTTCAGTCAATATTTTCTAGCCTACGTAATTGAAACACACAACACTTTTTTTGTTATGATTATTAATAAGCAGTATATAATCTCCAGTTTTGTCATTGAGACGAGCATGGGCGAAGTTAGGGGGGGGCTTGGGGGGGCTAAGCCCCCCCAAAAACCAAATTAGCCCCCCAAAAATAATTCGAACATTTATCGTACATCTATCCACACATTTCAGATTTCAGAACAGAAATTAATAAATAAAGAAAAATCGTGCCATTTGATTGATTCTGAAATTTTACATTTAGTTCAGGAGGCAGTGAATTTTATTCGCACTCATTTTTCCAATCGGTGTATATGAAAATAAACTGTTCTCTTAGTGACAAAAAACAAACATTTTGAGTCTGACACTTATTTTCCCAGTCATAAATATTTTACATTTACTAAACTAGAACATAAAGCTTATAAAAATAGCAGTTTGGAATATCTCAGATAGTGGAAAGTGAGTGTGGCAGAAAATTTAGCATATAAATTGATACAATCATGAACTGTTAATAATAATAAGTCTGGCTGATTTACGAAATTGGCAAATGAGTCTGGTAATATCTTCAAAATCGAAAAAATATAATATTTTTGCTTTTATTTTCCCGGGTTTGAAAATTTGTCATGTGATAGATTATATTATAATTTTACAGCCCTATTTTATAGCAGATCAAATACCGTTATTTTCGAACGCTTCCATGAAAAATTTCCGGAAATGTTCCTTTTGGTGGGTACCCTGAACGAAATTATACTGAAAATTTTTTTTGACAGTTGAGAAGCTCTTTTATGCATATGTTTTATATGTTGTTCTATGGCCAGCTTTGAAAATTTGATTTTAGTCGTTTTAATGTATGTCTGTCAAGTTTTGAAATTTGGATATTTTGGTGTAAAATTTTCTTACCCAATACCTACCACTGGTGCCTAAATTATTATAAGTAAATGTTTGCACACTCACGCATATTTTAAGAAAAATATCAATTGTCTTCGACTCAGGATAAATTTCAAAATATTCGTAAGTTCGAAAAAAAATTCGGAAATAATTTAGGCACTAGTGGTATTCTAAGTGAAAATATAGGTCTGGCTGACAATTAAAATCACGAAGGCCTGCCAGACTCACAAGTAGTGTCCGGCCGAAGGTTCGGTTACGGTTTTGGCCAACTTCGGCTTAAAATAAGAGTTTCGACTACAGTTTCGGTTTCGGCGGAAAACTGGCCGAAACTGCAGCCAACTACGAAACTACTTTCGAAAGTTTTCGTATCACACTTGGTTGTGTCCGGCACAATGGCGACTGTGCCGGGTGCCATTCCTACACAGTGCACGCGTACTTCTCTGCTTTGTTTCAAGTGAACAGTCTTCAGTGCTCCTGGCCTAATTTATTCGTATCAAAGGAGCATTTTTTTAGGTGAAATGTGGAAAAAATATTATTTCTAGCCTACAACGTTAGACTGTTTACTTATGAATATTAATTTAATTATAAGTAACAAACATATTTAATTATCTGAATTTGTTTTTTTTTTTAAATAAAAATTACATTATATATAATTCCCTTCATAATACTATTTTTTGTTACAAAGAATCTAGTGACAGATGCAGAAATGATTGCTACTTTGTAGTTCACTTATTTTTGTTTTTTAGTTTCAAAAGTAATAAAAAAAAACAATGTCAATAAATTTATTAATGGCTTCTTTGGATCACATAAATAAATAGGTAATAAGTAAATGTAGCTTAAATTTATAATACGAGTTAATTAGTCTTAAACAAAGATATTGCAAATTTCAATAAGAGATTGCCTTAAAAGAAAGTTCTTATTTCTGTTTCGACCGAAACTAAGAAAGGAGCCGAAATTGGGTTTCGGTTTCGGTTATAAAACCGTACTTCGGTCGGACCTGACAAGCCAGGTAGTTAAACGAGGAGAGGAATAGTAATCGAACGTGCAGAATTTAGCGCGCCTGACGATCATTAGACAAGTCTGGCAGGGCTTTCGGGGTATTCCACATTAGCCAGATTGTATTTTAAGCTGTTATCATAATATACATTTTTCTAGTACTGAGGACACTTGTAACAGGGATCCTTACTGGGCATTGCCAACTAAAAGGACACCTTAGTAAACTGAGAGTAGTAGAAAATAGTGAGTGAAGATTCTGTGAGGAGAAGGACGAAACCTTCATTTACATTCTAACTGAATGTGTAGCACTCCAGAATCCAAGGGTACTATACCTAGGAGCATATCAAATAGAAACTTGAAGCCACTTCAAATCCTACACTTCCTTGAGAAAATATAACTGAAAGGGTCGTTATAGGCAATGGGACATTTCCTTGCTGCATTAGCGACAGAAGGGAGCACAATAGATATTAACACCCCATTCCCAACATAACATAACATAGCGAGAAAACTGCAAAATAATGAAATCTACAAATCCCAGTTCATATTTTGGACATCCAACTACCATTATTTTTAAAATTTTAAATTCTGACAAACTGTCAGTATATTTTTTAGTCATTAAGATTACATATACGTTAAAAAAGTAAATTTTAATCAAATTGTATGAAACTAATTTAATTACGAGTATTAAAATTAAAAACCTAAAAGTGGCGGTGGAGCTGAGGACAGAGCATTTGCCTTCCACGCGAATAGCCTGGGTTCGAACCTGGACTATAGGGGCTAATTTTTTTTTTATGTTTTTTATTTTATAAATTAATAAAATTTATAAATTATTTTAAAATGGCTTATTTTGTCTAAATCTAAAATAATTTTTTAAATTTGTAGATTTTCGTTAGTAGTTCGTAGAAAAAATATACTGCACAACTCGAGTGGATTGTCCATATCTACTCTTGTTGCGAAAATTAAGGAAATTTTTGTGATGAAAATTATTGTGATGAAAATGAAAATTATTCAGTTTTTTCCCTTATATATGATATGTTATTAATTTTCATAGATTCGCCAGAATTTTTTTACTTAACTTCAGTATACCTCTAGAACTATTATATATTATATGACTAGGGTTAGGGCTTTAGCCCCCCCAGATCTGATGACATAACTTCGCCCATGGAGACGAGCCTTGATCGTTTTCATTTCGTTTATTTCCAAATTCATGAAAACTGCCATGAAGAACTCGTCATCACTATTTTCAAGGAAATCGTAATTTTTTTGCATTGCTCTGTTCATTTCCAAGTCAAATGGACCACATCCTTTTCTGTTCTGGGATCTTTGATAGTCCATAAAGATTTTCAAAACACTTGTTGTGGTACAGAGCAGTTGCTGTCCATAATCATTATTACGAACACTTGCTGCATTCAGAACCGATGTTTTTTTTTTATTTCTGATTCACAGTGTACACAGTATTTCGCTTATGAACTAAAAGCCTGGGATTGTGCAGTAATAACCTCATCTAAAATGTCCAATTTACGCAGAAAACAACGAGTTTGAAACGTAAACTCAGAGACTGATGACTTTAGTACCTGAGAAGTGAAAGAATCTCCTTGCTCAACCGTCTACAAGTAAGCACTTATAATGCGTTAATAAATCTACATATTTCATGCACATTCAGTGAAATAGGTAAATAAAGAGTATCTTTTCCCAGACTTAAAACTTCCATGTTAAATAAATGAACATTGCTAAAAATACGTTTTGTTGAGAGTAACAAATAAAATATTATTTTATTTGTTTTTGTAGGTGGATGAAAAAGTATTTTACAACTTGGATCTAAAAGACGTTGTGAAAACAGAAGATAAATTAATGTTAATAGTTCTTAGATCTCTTCCCTTAAAAATGCTGTAATATATTTTTATTCAAATTTTACTATTAGGCACATTCCAAAATACTGCCCGTGGGTAATGACATGTTATGATATGGCAACACTGTGGGCCTGTTTTTGACAGGGTCAATGATACATATCTAGTCCTATAGTTTGCTCAAAACGGTTTTTTTTGCGAGCGGCCATATTACCTCTCAAGTGCTCATTAATCACAATCGGTTTAGCAATAATTTGTTTTAAAACCAATTTTCAGCCTTTGAGTATAGTAAAAAAAAATTATTGCCTACATTTTTACTTCAATGCATAAGCTTATGTAATTATTTTGAAACCCATAGATGACCAATCTATATAAAAATTTATATCATTGACCCTTCCAAATCACCAGACCCACAGGGTTACCATATCATAACCTATCGTTATCCAGGTGCAACCGTTTTTTTGAAATGTCTAATTCTCTTTAATTTTATCCATTGCAAAATAGTAGTTATCGCAACAAGTGCTTCTAGCAAGTGTTACGATCAACATTTTTCTACAAGCGCATTTATTTCTAAAATAGAGAATTAAACTGTATAATGACATTAGGTACAACATACAGTTTCAGTATACATACATATATTAAACCGATGTTATGTGCTGAATTGGTGTGGTGGTTAGGGTTTCGGGCTCATAACGCAAAGATCTTAGTTTCAAACCCGGGCAAGGGCGAAAATATATTGCTTTTTTTTAAATTTATATTTCCCTGCGTGCGAGAAGATAAACTTCTCGCACTCGAAAGAGTGCGAGAAGAAAAATACGCACGCTTGTAGAAAAATAAAGAATTGAAAGCATCAATATGAGTTTCTTATTCATTACAATCACTTGAGATTTATTTTTAGCGGTTTTTACTTGTGTATCATATGGGTGTATTGAATATTCTGGTTCATTACTTAAAAGTAGAGTAAATTATACAGAAAAGATTAGGAATAAAAGATTGATAAATGAGTTTCGGCCTCTTTAGGCCACCATAAGGCCTAAGTGTTTTACAAATGAAGGATAGGAGTTAAAGCTTCAAGATTAACTTTTGAAAATCTTTTTTTTTTCTTTCTGGTAGTGAAATGAATAAATTTAAATATTAAACAATTATTCTTTAATAGTAAAAGTAAAATTAAATAATTATTCCTTGACCGGTAAGGATAGTCGTGAGTGAGGTAAAAAAGGGAAGAGAGTGTAAAAATTAGGAAGGGGTAAAGTTAAATGAACATTAAAGAATGAAGATAGTGTAAAGTAAAGAGAAAGAAGGGGAAAGTGAAATAGTCGCAATGAGTGTGGATGCATAAAACCATCAAGCAGTGTCTACATAAAATAAAAAATTAAAAGACTGGTTTGTACAGTTTAATACGTGCAGTGAAGAATTAGAAAGTATAAAATAGAAATAGTAGAAAGAAGAACTTTAAGAAAGATAGAAAATAAAATTAGGATAGTAGGAATAAAAATGGATGCCCAAAATCAACAAGCCATGTTTACATAAAATAAGAAACTGAGAGACTGACCTGTGTGGTTTTTACATGCATTGTAAGGTGAGAAAGAAGAGTTAAGATATAGTGGAAAAATTAAATTAAAAAGAAAAAATTTGGTTAAAAACCTAAAATATGAAACCGTTTGTACTTTCTAGAGTTCTACAAGCTCTACAACAACAAACCAATATATGACGGTCTTATAACCTACTAAGTTACGTAGATCTTGTAAAACTCGAAAGAGTACAAACGACTGCCATATTATGGCTTCAGTTGTTAGCCAAATTTTCATTTGTTAAATATTAGGCTTGATGATGGTCCAAATAGGCAGAAACTAGTTGCCTAATTTATTAATCTTTTAGGAATAAAGTTATTTTTCTAAGTTTGGCAACTTGAAACATTTTGTTGACACCGTTAAGTTGGCAGCTTAAGTTTTATTGTGCTTTTTGTGATATTTTCGAGAATAATTTTAATATTGAACTGTTTATTAAGAACATTTAGGATAATGAAAAAATGTGTAGTTTGCTAAAATATTTAGAATTAGAATGACATATAAAACTGATAATCTAAATGATTTAGATGGTAACAGCATATTGTATTGTAGCTGCAGCCGCAACAGCAGAAAGGTAAAATTGCATTAAATTTAAAATGTAAGGAATCAGTCATTTTTGTAGAAAATTTGCAATTTACAAATGAGCTTTGTGATCATGATGTTACCTATCTACATATTTTCTAAGTTAATACATCCAGGATGTAAATGCTTATATTTTTGAATTCATAGTAAAAAACTACAATATCAAAAAACTTGGAAAATTAGAAAAACCTAATTTGAAGTTAATGTTTGTAGTGTTGAAATATATAAATATATAAAAATCATAAATATACCGAGTAATATATTGTTAATATAAATGCTAAATGTATAAATAGTTCAATGAGATATTTGCCTTCAAATATTTTTTATGCTTCTATTTTCTATGAAATTTCTATTAAATTTTGAACCTATTAATGATCATTGCGTTTCTGTCATGAAGCTCATTTTAGATAAATATATAGACATTGGATTTTATCACTAAGTACGTAAAATAAATCTGTTAATAAAGCCAGAGTGAGAAGTTTACTTTAAAAAGGCATTTATATTAGAATCAGTAATTTTAGTTATTTGTTCGTTTCATTTTTTGTCTACTTTTAAATAACTGGTTACATTACACAAATTTCATGTAAGTCAACTTTTAATGAGGTTTTAAAAAAGCTTTTAGTTCTTACTAGTAACTGTAGTTGTAAAAATTGTGAATTTTAATATAAAAAAAGCAAAGCGGTACTCCAATTCAACGCCCTCCAAATATTGAACGCATTGTCAATACCAGATTGTCCCCGGAAAAAACGTGTAACGCCGTCATGGCATCTCTCAGTTAGAGATAAAGGTTTTTTCTTGCTGATCTGTGACATTTGCTTAGCCGCAAATCTTCTGCAGTCAGCGAGTAAGACAGCAACCTGAGTGATTTACGTCCTTGGGAGGGCCGTTTTGTTTCCCATAATGTTTCCACAAGAATTCGCTACTGGCGTGTCTCTAAGGGCAGCGGCGTATAACGAGGGTGGGGTTTTTTATGTTGACAATCCCTCAACTCGTTGTTTCACGAACGAAATAATGTATACCGGGCGTAAATGAATGTATAAATGCGGGAAATATTTAGTACAGGATACGAAGTAAGGTTGACATTCGCTTATCTCAGGGCTGGCTCTAGCATTTTTTCCACTGTGTGCAAAATCCTGAGTTGGCGCCTCCCCCATTTCTAGCCTAACTACTACATTTTTTTTATATAGGTCTAAAAAATAGGTATACTAAAAGAAACCACAGAAAAATTTACCTAAAAACTTTATTTTTTTTAACATAAACTTATTTTCAAACAATTTAAAAACGAATACCTCTACTTAAATTGGGTCAGCCAAAAAAACATTACCTAACAAAACTTTTTTTTTTCTAACTTTAATTTCAGCTTATGATTTCTATAATATTGGTTTTATGACATATCTCGTGCTCTATTGTAATAATAGAAAGACCACAAAGTCGATTTTGTGTGATTGTGGCACGTAGGTAAGTCTTAGTCCGTTTTAATTTTGAGAAACTCCTTTCTCCGGTAGAGGCAGTTACTGGAAGCGTTAAAACGATCCGGGTGGCTATACTTAAATTGGGAGCAACATTCAATTTTGTTATAAATTGAAGTACTTCCTTAGGATTTTTGTTTGTTTTTTTGTTTAAAAGAGAAGATCGAATGACCAGTTCATCAGCTACCTCTAAGCCATTTATATCACTATTATCTTGGTCAGTTAAGACGTTCTCAAGTTTTTTTTTGCAGTATGCTATTATCTGGCTTCTGGATACTTGCTTTAAGTTGTGAATGTCATTAAAAATTTAAAATTTTTGAGTGATAGCTGTTGCTTCAGAAGATTTTTCTACATCAATTTATGCCGCCAGTTCCCCCGTATCCACGAGCAGTTGATCAAATTGATTTTCTCTTAAATTGTGAAAAAATTCTGAAAATTCTTTAAAACTTCAGTGGCAGAAGGAATATCATGATCATAAGTTTACTTACGGGGTTGACGTATTTAAAACAAGTTACAAAAGTAATTTTAAAAAACCGACTTCAAAATCGTGCAGATGGCATCACCACATCTTGACCAAATTTATAGGGGACCACACCTGAGGTACCCCCTTACTAAAAAAAAAGGATTCATAGAAATCGGATAAGGTGGTAAAGAATTACCGCTAAACATACATAAAAAATGAAGAGTTTGAGGATTTTCTAATGGACCCAACCATTAGATTTAGACAATATTTATATGAGACCACCTCTTTCTAAAAAAAAAGAATCATTGAAATCGGACACCGTGTTAAAGAATTATTGCTGAACATACATAAAATAGTTATTTGTATGCTTAGGCCGCGAAATACCTTTTTAACGTACCGAAAGAACAGTTATCGCCGAGCGAGGCCGCTTGCGGCCGAGGCAAGATAATCTTCAGGTCGTTAAAAAGTTTCGCGGCCATGGCATACACACTATTTTTCGTGCAATCGTTAAAATTATTAAACTAGATAATTGTAAATAAATATATTATTGCTCTAAAATCAACAGCAGTTTAATTTATTTAACAATGTCACCGTGTGCTATGGAAATGATATGTTTCAATACGCTAGTTCAGTGATGATGTAATTATGGTTCCACTGACCATTAAAGTGGCAGTAGATTTTTTGAGTGCGTTTTGTTCGTTTTGTTTACCTAAATTATATCGTTTTTCACTTTCATAAATATATTCCTAAAGTAAGTAGATATCAAATATACAATCGTTTAGTTACCAATTACATACCTTTAAACTATTTTTTATGACCTGTAAACAATATTTTGAAATAAAATAAAAACAGTAAAAACGTATATGTCAAATTTATTTATGTTTTTGTTAAAAGTTTGGTTAGAATTAAATGTCAGTGGAACCAAAATGACATCACACTGAACTAGCGCATATATAAAAAATATTTTGACAGTTCTTGACAAAACGCAAAATGTCTGATACTGATAGCCATATTTCACTACCTGCCACTCCTCCTGAACTCAAAAACATTGTAAATTCGGCGATTTCCGTTTTAATACCCGAAAAATCTAAACGGCAGTACGAAAAATGTTACGGCGAGTTTAAAGATTGGTGTGACAAACAGAATGTTGAGACGATGTCTGAAAACATTTTATTGGCTTATTTGATGCAGAAATCAAAATTTGTAAAAAGTTCAAATTTATGGAGCATTTATTCCATGCTGAAGTGCATGCTAAACATACTAGACAATATCGACATCAAGCAGTTTTCAAAATTAGTACCATTTCTGAGAAGAAAAGCAGTAAGTTATCGAGCAAAAAAGTCCAAAGCTTTTACTCGCGAGCAAATTGAAAGAAGCTAATGATGAAAAATACTTATTGTTGAAGGTAAGTGTTATGAGATGTCATTTACAATTGTTTTATTTATTGGACTGGTTTTTGTAGGTAGTTTTGATAATGGGAATATCTGGTGCCTTGCTACGAGATGAGTTAGTAAAAATAGCCATTGAAGATATTCAGGAAGAGAATGTTGTATTAATAGTAACCGTTCCTGACACCAAGACGGATAAGAAGCGTGTTTTCACTGTTACTAACATTGATTTCATAAAAATTTATCGTAAATATGCAGCTCTTCGACCAAAACATATTGTTAATAATCGTAGAATATATTTAAGATACGTAAACGAAAAGTGCACCGCACAAGTTGTTGGAGTGCATACCATTGGGAAAATGCCTAGTATGATTGCTAAGTATCTCAGATTACCAAATCCTAAAACATACACAGGTCACTGTTTTCGGAGAAGTTCTGCCACGCTGCTTGCCAATACTGGGGTTGATATGTCAATTCTTAAACGTCACGGTGGATGGAAGTCCACGACAGTAGCGGAAGGATATATAGAAGACTCTATCGAAAATAAGAAGCAAATTTCCAACTCAATTTCTGGCGATATAGTATCTGGTTTGAATGTAGGCAATAAGCATTCTGGAGTAAATATAAGTAATAATACAAACTGTACAATTAATGTTAATATTCATACTAGATAATATAAGTTCTTATGTATTTGTTGGTATTCAATAAAAAATAATCCTTGTCTTTGTAGTATTTTAGAAATGTCAAATTTGGAAGTGATATTCAAATTTGGAAGTGACGTTTGGTTTCGCAGCCGTTGCTATGGGTAACGGACGCGAAATTAAATTTCACGAACTGTGCTGATAACGCGAAATACTGACTTCGCGTGCGATTGCATGAAAAAAAATATTACGACGAATTGAGAACCTCCTCCTTTTTTGAAGTCGGTTAAAGAGTAAACCAAATAACAACAGAACATTAAAATTTGAACTGATCAATTTGCGTAAGTAAACCAGACGCTTCATCTCTGATTGCAGTATCAATATTTGGATCATTATCATCAATATTTGGATCATTATCATCAATATTTGGATCATTATATGTAGAAAAAAGAGCTTCATAAATTTTACCTTTTTAGTATCTCAAAGGTTTTATCGCATAAATTCTGCTTCCTTACCTTGTATAGCTGAGTGGTTTCAATGTTATACTCTCAACATATTAAAGTAAAATTGACATTCTAAATGTCGACGCGGAAAAAATTAATAAATCTTTTATACAATATTGAAGAAGTTGGCAGCTTTTAAAGAGGACTTGGCCATGACATTAATTACATTATTTAAAGAGTGACTACCACATGGAACAAAAAATGCACGAGGGTTAATGTCTCGAATTTTTCTTTGGACACCTGACCGTTCCCCTTTCCTATTCGCGCCAATATCGTACCCCTGTCTACGCATATTTTCTAGTTTTCTTCAGCTAATTTAATGTATGAGCGAACTTTAAATCATAGGCTTTATTTAAATAAAGGTTTATTAAAACCCAAAAAACCTCATTGTTTTCAATTGTAACATATTTTATAACAAGTGTCATCTGCTCAGTTTTGTAATATTATTAAATAATACTTAGCTCTCCGGACCAACTCCAATATAATATTTCGCATGTTACTTGTAAGATATCTATCATTTCATTCCGAAGATTCTTTTCCAAATATGTTGCTCTAGTTGTTTCTTTTTTCCATATTCTTCTTACATGCCTCTCCATTATAGGATCGTATTCTGCCAAAAGTTAAGCCAATTTTAAAAAATTGCCATTATTATGCTCATACAATCTTTCCTCAGTACCCCTAAAAGAAAGACAGCTTTGTCCTAACAATTTTATTATGGACACTATGCGACGTAGCACATCATTCAAGTGCTTTATTTCAGCGTTAAGGATCCGTTGTGCCTCGTTATCTATAGTTTTAGAGGTTTTTAGTCTATGCGACAGTTTGAATAATAAAGTTTGTGCCTCGTAAGGTTTGTTCCAACAACAATATTGGAACCATACACAAACCAGTTTACAACTTATTTTCGACGATTGATAGTCGACGACCAGTCCACGACCTGTCTATGATTCGGAACTTGGTTGTGTTGGAACACATGTTTCTGTTGTCACACACACTGTCAATAACGTAAAAGTAAAAAAAAACATTAACAGATGTTAAATTTAGAATTTGGTAAATAAAATAATTATAAAACTCGTTAAAAGATTTATAAATTTTGATTATTCGATTGGTTAGTACATTAACTTATTTTATTTTTTACTGTATCTAAGTCAGAATAATAGTCCTTTTAACTTTTTACACTCATTACCCCACAAAATAATAAACTATAAATAATGATAATGAATAAAAACCAAATTACGATCCAGAATACGATCGATGAATATAATCACGACATTTCCAGAGTTGGTCGTGATTGATTTACGAGCTTACTTTCGTTTTGCGCATGTCTTGACAATTCGTTCCTATTCAGACCCAGGAACTGATTTGACAGTACAGAAACTGGTTTGTGATTAGGTTTGAGTATGTTGGAACACTAGAATATTGTACAGTTTTGAGTCCGAGGTTTGTTGGAACACCAAATCTAGACTGCGCAGAATCCCGACAGTACGTAAACCGATTTCGATTTGCTATTGTGTTGGAACAAACCTGTAATAAACTTTGGTAGTTTCATGTAATTTTAGAATTTTACCAATATGTCTCCAGTCGTTACATCCATTAACTAATGATGTATTAGTGGCAAACAATCTTACCAGCCAATCTCTTAAAACTAGCTCTCCATTTTCCAAGTTACGTTTGTAAAAGTTTAAACTGAATCTTCTGCTGAAACCATAGCTAGGAAATCCAAAATTGTATAGCGGCTCAACTGGAAAACCCTTTACAAGTAGTATTCTGTCTGAATCTGAAATATGACTTGGCCTTGTACCAGGATCTGAAGTTAAAAGTGGTGGTAAAATTTTTACTGTTACGAGGTGAGATATCAGATTCTGATGCATTAAGTTTCTTTTCATTGGACGATACTGGAATTGACTCTTCTTGCTTTTCACTTGATCCAGGGAAGTCTTTCAAAAAATGTTCTAATGCTCCAGTCTGCTTTTTTAATTTCACCTGCTTTTCAATGCGTCTTTTTTTATACTCCGAACCAGAAGGTTTCTTTTTGCTATTATTTTGCCATTATAACATAAATTCAGCGGCAGCGCGATCCTCCACTATTCAAAAGTAGCATAATATCTCGCGGTAAAGTAATATAGAAAAGGCTAGCAAATAGTGACATGAAATCGACACCATACAAGTTTTGAACTAAGGCTTTTACTCGCTTTGCAGTACAGGAAAAAGTCGCTCGCGCTCTATCGCAAAGGTGGCGTTCCAGGGCGCTGAGTTTCTTACGCAGTCGCAGGGGCGACGTCGGATAATAATAGTATATAGGTAAATAATCAAAATTATTTATTTATCTTAATGACTAGACAAAAAACTAATATTTTATTTTAAATTGATAAATGTAACTATTTGGCGCCCCTGGCACATGCCTAGAGCCGGCCCTGCTCATCTGCTTACCGGATGAAAGATATTTTGTAGTAAATAAAATGTTAATAAATATACCGCAAATGTTTTGCCTAAAAAAATACTCTCAATGCTATTTTTTACTTTCCTTTCTGTATACAGATAAGGAAGGTATAGGAATCATGGTAAAAGTTGTTTGTGATGTCATTCTCTACAATTCTTCTTCTATACATGATTTTCCTAGAATGAACCGTCTTCGGAATATTTGAGGGAAAATGCTATTCTGGAATTTTGAATATAACTCAAAAACACCAAATTTTAAACTTAAGCTTTCTTGCCATATAACAAAGCACTTTTGCTGTTCTTTTTTCTAATCGTCTACCATTTGAAATCACGTAATTTGGATTGCCTAGTTGAAATATAATTTATTAATTGGATTTTTTTACATTTTGATGCTTTAAAATTTAAAAAATATCGTAGTTCTAAAGTTTCAACAAGACAGCTAAATTCTATATGGAATTTTATCACAAGCAGATCTACGGACCTTCTGAAGTTCTTTGAGGCAGTCCTTTTAGATTTTAGATACTTTTCGACGACGTTACCAACCAGCAGGATTTTTTGACAAGCTGCAATCAGCTCCTATCCTCTAGACAATGCACAATAGATGCATTAAGGTAATCCACTCTTCCCACCTTGTAGAACAAAACTCAAGCAAGAAAAAGTAGTTTTTTGCTAAAGTTGTACTCCATTCCTGTATCAAAAATTAATAATATGTATAATGTACATATTTAATTCTGTCCCATTAAGTCCCATTAAGTCCCATTAATTTCTTGGACCATATTTCTTTCGTTAAGCCTACGTCAAGAATATCTAATTACTTCAAATCATTCTGATTTAAATCCACTTTTGTAATCACTAGCTGTTAAAGATTTTACTTGGAGAATTCTGATTCTCTCAGTGGTATCATAATTACTAATCTTGGTCTAAGCAACTTGCTTGGTAGCAGCTGTTTGATACAGAATATATAGAGAAGGGGTTCTGACACTAGTCTCTATCTAGATCACATCAAGTTCTCTGGACTAGAGTATCACTAGTGTCAGAGCCCTTCCTCTAATTCTAACTCAAATTTTAAATCAGTTGAATAGTTTCCCAGTAAATAGAGAACATAAAACAACCAATCGTTTTTAAAAATGTACAAGGTAAGGTACACCGGGGTAAGTGGAACAAAAAATCACTAGTTCGACTAAACATGTATCTGTATTTTTTTTATTTGGGTAGTAATGGATAAGGTTGCATAACTTGTTAGCCAAATGTATGCTGAATAAGTGTACAAAGGTATGAAAATGTTAGAGGAAAAAATAAAAAAAATGTAAAAAATGAAATCAAGTACATTAGGTTCCACCTGCTTCGTGCTATGGGACAAGTGGAAACTAGCGTTAAATACCCAGTTAAATATACACAAATAATAACGGGGCAAGTGGAAATAAAAATACACATAGTTTTATTAAAATTTTATTGAGAAATATTTTTAAGTAGTTATTTAACGAACGTTATACTGATCTAAGGATATCGAAAATGAAACTAGAGACGTTTGTCTTTTTGTTAGATGTTGCGAATTCTCTGGATTTGGCGAAACAAATGCTATTTGCTCTGTAAAAGCAATAGAAATATCGTCCACGTTGGGAAAATACAATCTTTCATCGTTTTTGGCGCACTTTCGTAGGCAACTAATTTCAACCTCTAGATCAAAGACCTTCAAAAGCTTAGCCACATAATAAATATTATCGGTCGTTCCTTTAATGGGAAACTTTATTAAAACAAAGTTTTCTGGTTTTGGTTCTCGGTGAATTTCTTCTTCAATAGGAGAGGATGGTGACTTTGCCCACTCAATATCATCGTCGGAGCTAAAATCTTTTGAAAATAAACTGTGGTGTTCATCATCACTACTATCTATATTTTCTTGCAACAAAACTTTGTTTATTTGTTTCCTTCGTTTACCTTTTCCACATAATATTACATCTTGCTGTTCATCATCACTACAATCTTCATTTTCTTGCAACAAAACTTTTTTTGTTTTTTTATTTCGTTTGCCTTTCCCAGATAATTTGGCATCCAGTTGCATTTTTTGTTCTTTCATTTTTTGCACATAGTCGAGAGATGTTATAATTTTAGCTCCAGGTCATATTTTTTTTTCGTTTCTGATTAGTGTTTAACGGATTTTGCTTAACGTGTTCAAGAAGAATCTTTTCAAAAGATATTTCGACTAAACTAGATGTCCCTGGTTCTTGTTGCATGCCATTTTTATTTTGTATTCCTTCTTCGTTTTTATTTTCACATTCTTTACCAATATTATCTAAAATGCAGTTATTTCAAGATGGCTCGACAAGTGATGAGGTAGAAAAAGATTAAATCTATTTAAAGATTCGATTTCAAATTTATCTTTTGAAATAACTGAATTGCAAAATGGATAAATTCCTGCCTTACGAAATCCACTCTTGATAATATCAGAATTTAATTCTTTCCACACTTCGGAAATTATGGCAGAAAACACAGACTTTGGCAATTTTTTACCATAATTTTTTCTTTGCCACTTAATAATTGCCTCGTCGTACTTTTGTTTTAAGGGTTTAAATACTGATAGGTCCATTGGTTGCAGAAGGTGGCTTGTATGTGGGGGTAATTTTACTATTACATTTTCCTGCAAAGCTTTTTCTATAAGACCTATTGAGATGTGGGAAGAATGTCCATCATAAATGAGAACAACCGGTCTCTCTTTTGGAATGTAATTTATGAAGGTTCGGTGAAAGTAATTAGCGAATATTTGTGTTTCCATCCACCCATTTGATGTTGCTGAATATGACATTCCAGGATATTCATCTTCACTGTTTGCTAACCACGTATCCCATACATTTTTCCCTTAAATATAATAAGTGGGGGTAATTTTTCTCCAGCTGCATTAGCACCCATTAGAACAAAAAAATTTTCCCTTCCTGGTCCAGCGGTAACTATGAAGCAGCTTTGCCTTTTTCTCGAACGACTCTTACCCGACTAGGATCGATACAGAAGCTAGTCTAATCCATGTTATAGATTTGTTCTGGTGATACATTTAACGTTGCTTCTTTTAACAAACTAAAATAATTAGCAATGACAAAAGGATCCACGCTTTTCTTTCTAGCTACTTCAACAGCTTGTGGTTTTTTCTGAGGAAGGTGGTGCCATTTTTTAAAATTGATGAAGTAGTCTTCTCCAGGAAGTGAATCCGTAAAACAAGTTTTCAATCCATTCTCTTTTACGTACTGTCCAATGGAAAAAATAATTTCTTTTTTGGAGATTCCAAACCCCCATTTTTCCATAGTATTAATACACTCTGCCATCTTAGTTTCAACGTCAAGGGGTATAGCTGTAGGTCTACCCATTGAAGTGCTCTTTGCGCCTTTCTGCCCTTTGACTCTTTTAAACAAGGTCGCTTTCGGTAAACGATAATGTTGAAAGCTCTATATAGAGTCATCATACTACTTCGAACAGCTTCCCCTGCTTCTTCCAGTTGTTCTTTGGAATATGGGTGCTCTTTTTTTTGTATAATTTCGAACCATTTTTACCTGTAACAATAATTAAGATAACGTATTTTGCCTAATATATATTAAAAAATCATCAACGGGGCAAGTGAAACATAGTCTCCACTTGCCCCTGTGTTGTTGGTTTTCACTTGCCCCAACCACAAAAAAGTGGGGCAAGTGGAACATATCGATTTTTTTAATTAAATGTTATTGAATTGATTACTTCTACAATACAAATAACATAAATACACATAGTCAATACCTACCAGCAGAAAAAATAATTTAACTCCACTTTAAACGACATAAACAGTCAAAACAATAAACGTGCGAACAGCTCAATATCGAGGAAATTATTGACCTTGCAATAACACATGCAGAATAGGCTGGCAGTAAATAAATTATGTAGGAGAATTTTAGTGGGAGCGAAGGGACCATTTAATACTATTTCCTAGAGATGGCACGCGTTATACTATTTAAAGTATTATTTTTGGTCGTGGGTTCCACTTATCCCATATTTACACTTACCCCGGTGTACCTTACTATACAATTTATACAGGCTACATGATTATAGAATCGATGAAACAAAGTATATTTCAATGCACACTTCGCAGAAGATGTAGATGCTAGAGTATCAACTAGAGCAGTGTTACTCAAAGTGTGCTCCGCGGAGCCCTGAGGCTCCGCAAAGTCTTTGTGGGGGATAAAAAAAAGAAGCAGTACACAATATCGCCACAAACGAGAGGGACCAGTCAATAAGAGGAAGGAGGATATGATTTTGCTTTTAGTAACTTTTTTTTAGAAATGTGTTTAGGGTTCCGTCAAATATTTCGCTTTTCAAAAAGGTTTCGTCGCCAAAAAAGTTTGAGAAACATTGAACTAGAGGATACCTATATCTGAATTCTTGGACGTAGTCCTGTTACTTGGACTTCACAAAAATAAATGAATGAATAAATGAATATCTGCGTCTGAAGCAGCAGTTGAAATTGTTTAGTTTTGGAAATTTCTTGTAGAAATTAATGAAGAAATGTATCAACCAAATGAAATCTTTGCATATAATCAGAGTGCCATTTTCTTAATTAAAAAATAGGAATTTCACAAGCGTACAAAACACGTAGAGATCAAGTAGCATTTTAATAAACAACAACCAGAAGCTGGAAACAGCACAGCTAAGTAGATATACTAGCGATTAAGTAAGCAATCCTAACCGATTGCGCTTGATATATACATATATTCAAAATTCAATTTTTGCGAGTGTATAAATAAAAGCGTTAGCCATAGCTATCGCTCGAAAATATTACCGTAGTAAAAATCCAATATGAAGAAAAGGCATCTGGTACGTTTCGCATGAGCAAATTAACAGTGACATTTTTACAGTTGTCGATTTTTCGAAATCGCTCCGACATATTTATGGGCCGACAACTGCACAGAATAAAGTACGGAGAATATTGTGTGTGAGTGTAAGGTTAATAGTAGAGGTAATCAACCGAAAAAATGAAATTGTTCAATTTAAGTTTTTTGTTAAGAAAAAATTTGCATATACCACAACATCTATTTTCATTGGACGTCGCCATTTTTCTTTGATTTACAATCATATTATCAATATGCCATATGCCATTAGCTTTTCACAGCTAACTACGAAAATATATATTAGTCGTTCGCATTTTGGCTTTAAAAACTACTATTGTGTCTGAAACTATTAATTTTGCTGCCAGTAATTTAACATAATAAAAACTAAATAGGCATTCAAAACCTTATAAAAGCCAGTAGACTAAATTTTAGGTTTTAACTCCATTATAGGCTTTCAAGTTTACTATAGGGCTTAGAGATGCACGAGTTTGATTTGATTTTAAGAGTTTGACTTGAATTTGACTTGAATTCAAATCAAACTGAAATCAAACCTAGCAGTGCTTTGAATCAAATCAAATCAAACTATAAAATTTTAAAGTTTGAAATATCAAACCTTTTGATCAAACTAGTTTGAAAGTTTGAATAATTAAATCGCTATGTGCAAATATTTTATTATTACGAATATAAAAAAAGCTGCTTAATAAAAATAAAGTATTTATACTTCGTTTGTTGGATATTAAAATAGAACAGAAATCTTGATTCACAAATTATAAATGTTGATTTACATTTTCATTTTTTCTTTATTTTAATATTGATGTCTGTTAGAGAAGACCTTGACAAAATCCTCTCTATTGATGCCGAAGTAGCAGATATGTCTAAGAAATTTCTAGCCATTTTAGATATTGGAAATACAGTGTCGTGCCTCCTCCATCAATTCAATACATTTTCTAAACTATTAGCCCTGCCTTCAGATAACTATTTTGTAATTTCATATTTCCAGGAATTTTCATCGACTAGGTCTGGGATTTTACTACAAGCTTTTTGAAAGAAAGTTATTACATCTATATCAAAATTTTCGGAATCTTTACATTGGCTTTGGAAGGCTGATTTTGTTTTGTTGAATAGTCCCATCATTGGCTTCAGAATCATATTCATTTTCATCAGGGATAAATTCTGAACCGCCGGATTGAAATGGTTCAGGCTCGGACATTTCCAAATCACTCATAGTCCAATCATTATAGTAAGTTCACCTCGGAATTCGAGATACCCAGCTGTAAGTCTGTAAATACTTGTATATTGACACCCTAAAAGTTGTCTCAAAACCTACATATAGTAGGGTGTACGCATCTATTAAATTTCAAGGTCAAAGGTAAAAAAAAATCGGTTTTTTGCGCTTTTTTTGTAAATATCTCATTTCCTATGGGTTTTTTGCTATTTGTATTTATTATCAATATTGTAGAATACAAAATTTTCTAAAAATTTTGTTTAAAAAAATTTTTCATACGGTGAACCGTTTTCGAGATAGATGACGGAGAGCGCGCGGTCACAGCATCACTTCAGGTCAACCGGTGCCTCCGGTCGAAAACACGCCATATATAGTTGATGAAATATCGATAAATCAATGATTATAAATATTTGTCAATTTTTATTAACTATTATATTATATTTTATCATTTTTTTTTCCTAACCTATCCACTTTTTATTTAGTATTAATTTATTTAACAACACTTACCTGCCCATGTAATTGCAAAATTGTTAATGAAAATATAGGAATTATATTTGAATTTTAACCTAATTAATATTAATAAATTCTTACATGATGAAAAAAAAAAAACAAATAAATTATGAATTAATCTTTTTATTAAAAAATTTCATTCAATACATTTATTTTTATTAAAAGTAAAAAAATGAAATAAAAGGTACAAAAACTACAATTTATAATTTTAATAATCTTCTTCCTCTTCATCGTCGTCTTCCGGCTGCTGGTAAATTTCAAACTGGTCTTCATTATCGTCTTCAACGACATTTCTCTCAAGTTCTTCCATGATTTCGGGGTCAAAGGTTCCATCTTCGTTAATGTCGCTCTGATATGGTAGAGCATTGAGACAAGCTTGCCCATTACATTGGCCACAAGCTAAAGAGCATTGCAAGCCCGCTTTCCTGCATCAGCATCGCGAACCACAACCACTCTTGCAGTTGCAGAAAATTGTATTTAGCAAATCTTCTGGAGCAGGTGGTAAAATTGTCATGATAGGCTCCAGAAAATCGTTTCGCATTGCCCAACTCCATACCTGGGGTTCCAAATCATGCCATAACCAAGTTTGAATTTAATAATATACACGTTTGAAAGGTTGATGAGCAGCTGCTTTTGTTGGTGGAATATTTAAAAGCTGCACAGGTTAATTATGTTTTGTAGACTTGACGTAATGCATATAACGAAGATGATCGAGACTTTTCACAGATTTTGGAGCATTATAGACTGCCAATAAGATTTGAGTTCCACTCTCTAATAATCTCTGGGACGAACAATTTTCTTTCTCAAATGCTGCAGCTAGTTCATTCAAATTTGTCAGTTTCTCAAAAACTTTAAAAAATAATTTTTTCCCTTTTTAAAAAGCGCAGAAGTTGTGTCACAGCCACTTAATGCGTGCAGAAATAAAATATGTGTTTTGGAATGAGGATAATTATCAAAACTTTTAGTCAAGTATATCCCCGTTTTTACATTTCCTTTCCCAACTTTTTTAAAGAAAATGTCTTGTTCGTAAGACAGTGTACGCCCAATTAAAATGACAAGTAAATCAATATCTTGTCCTATTATAACTGCAGTTTTTTCAGAATTTGATTCTTCAATTGCAGTTTCAACAATAAGAACATCAGCATTATCTCTGGCTTGTTTAGTAGTAATATTTGCAGCTTGTAATTTTTCAATTAACATATTAATGAGCATATCTTTGTTATTTCGATTTGATAAGAATTTTTCTTGAGTAACTGGTACAACTATTGTTTCATCTTCTCTGCTGCTCCATAGCTTTTACGTTCTTACTGTAATCTGAATTTTTTTAAACAAAATTTGTAGAGAATTTTGTATTCTACAATATTGATAATAAATACAAATAGCAAAAAACCCATAAAAAATGAGATATTTACAAAAAAGCGCAAAAAACCGATTTTTGTGACATTTGACCTTGAAATTTAATAGTTGCGTACACCCTACCATATGTAGGTTTTGAAATAACTTTTAGCGTGTCAATATACAAGTATTTACAGACTTACAGCTGGGTATCTCCAGTTCCGAGATTCTTACCTAATTTAAGCTTAAATGACTGGACTATCATTAGTATTTTTTTCTAAAGAGATAGGTGGTCAGTATAAGCCTCTGGCTGTGTTTTGTGCCTCCGGCGCTTGGCAAAATATAATCTAAAACAAATAATCTTTCGACGACGCATCGTCAGCCGGGATACTGTATCCCTACTACAGTCTGTTCGCTATACTTACGCGGGTTACGGATTAAAAATGTTATGAGTATTTCCAGGTAAGTACCCGAAATATTGACCTAATCTTTGGGGAAATATCAACTGGTTAAATGAAATGAAAAATAATGTACAACTTTTTAATTAAATAATAATGGAGAATCTTTTGTATAATTGAGAGCTGAATTATACTTCTTCATTAATGGAGTCTAATGTGGCTATTATAAACCTAATAATAATAATTTTATATTACATTTCACACAGAAAATATGGTCTATGTATAATAAGAGGGTTATTTAGTTGTAATAAAATATTTTCTAACATAAAAATTTGTTCCATGTAGAGAATTTCAAATGAAAAATAAAAAAAATTGAACTTTCCAACAAAAATGAAAATCAGTCTTTAACATCCAAAATATCATAATCGTCACCATCATGACTGTCATCACCATTAATAATTGTTATTATGATTGGATTTATTTCGTTTATTTTATTTTCACTTTTAATAAAAGTAAAAAGTCACTTTTTACTTTTATTAATTGACGTTATATCCTTAAAAAAAATTTAAACTGTTTGTGCTTGTAAAAACTATTTTGTGTTGTTTAGTTAATAATAGTCTTACATGTGTTTTAATTAATTTATTCAAACAGATATCTCGCGGTTTAACCTAACCTACAATATTTTTAAAAAATACTATTGTATTACATATGACTTTTTTAACTCGTTTTGTTAAACTTTGTGTAGCGCTTCCTTTATGGAAATAGTCAAGGTGTGCCTGATGATGAAGTGACAGCTTCGAAACCGGTCGCCAATTAAATTGACTTGTGAGAAATAAAGGACCTTTTCTTTAACCCTTACACTTAATCCCTACTACTCACATATGGCTACCCTCACTCCAAAACAATAATTTTTAACAAAAGTAAATTAGGAAATTACTGTAACATAATTTGAGAGTTACAAATTAGATTAGATTTAATTAGGACTCTGTGCCATGTAGCCTCCCTCATCCTGACCTTTTCAGATCTATTGTTGGTATCCTTTAATCGCTGTTCAGTTCGGTCTTTTGTAGTAGACTCCATCAACCAAAAAGTAGTTCTTATAGTAGTTGCTTTTGGGGTAAGGAATCTGTCTTGATCTATCATCGCAGTAGCACAATACGTATACTGCAAAATGTTACATCAAATTCTCCCAGTATTATACGTATAATTAATTAATGAATTAATAAAATTTGCTGATCCTGATCATTACCGGAACTTTCATTATTATATAAAACAATAATTTGCCATATACCTCTCGGACTAAGCTACTAGGATTGTATAAATGTGAATGTGAGAGTGGCGCATGATGAATGTCCATCCATTGTAGCCCTTTTTGCTGCCAAAAGACGACTACCAACAATATCTGTACATAAATCAAAAAGCTGCAGATAAATCCTACGGGTGCGCGACAATTTGGGTGCATTTACTAGTTATGGATCAAAATTTGTTTGCCACCTTTGTTATACAAACATCGATTTCTGTGGACGGTTTAGTGATTGAGGGGAAAGAACAAATTTATCACTTTTTGAAAAATTTGTTCGCCATGAAGGATGTCAGTGTTATTAATCTTTCGCTCTTTCTCTGAGAAAGTCTCGTTTATGTTTCTGGATTTGTTCAAAATTTACCAGTTTGTCGTTAAATAATTGTTAAATGACCTTAAACATTTTTTGAATCTACACCAAATTCATTAAAGATAAAATAGTTTGAAATATTTTTATAAATTATTGAGGTTAACGACCAATTGCCGGAAGGTTCATTAAAATTTGTGTACCAATAAATTTTGACAGATCCTTAGAATGTAAATGGTCTTATTAATATAAACTACAATTTATGTATAGTCTAAACTATGAACTACTAGATGGAAGGTGACGGAATACACCCGATGCGGTCTCAAAAAATAAATTGCAACAGTGACGCTGGTGTCCCAAATGATCTTTGGAATGGATTACACATAATTCACTAATATATAACATACAAAAAAATCCATGAAAGATCCAAGTAGTAAAAATATTAACAATTATAAATAATACCATAATAGACTTAATGATAATTTGGTGATAAAATAACCTGGAACAGCAGCACATCCGAAGATATATCAAAAATAAAAGATAGCAATGATAATGTAATAATTGATAGTGTAAATAAAATCTCTGGTGAATTTTGTGATTTTTTTTCGGACGTTCGCAAACATTTAGGTAACAAAATGCATACAAAAAATAAACCTTTTCCTTCTGGTAAATACCTGTGAGAAAAAATAGTTAAAAGCATAAAAACTTTAGAGAGCAATAAAGCAGCTGCCCTAGATAAAATAAGAGCTGAAGTGTTTAAAACAATAGCTGACAAAATATCACAACCTCCTACAATTATTATAAATGAATTATCTACTGATAAAATAATGCCAAATTGGTTTACGCATGTAAAACCAATATTTAAAAAAAAAAGACGATGAACTTTTTTAAATCAAGTATTTGCCAATGTTCTTAATTTCAAACTTTGCAAATTGAAAAAAATATTGAAAATTAGAATGAGTAATTACTTAAATACAAATAACATTATTTCTAAACAACAATTTGGATTTAAGGAAGGTATATCAACGCAAAATGCAACTATTTTAATTAAAAAATTATCAGAATCTGTTATATATCTTGGTCAATTTAGCAAAGGCATTCAACACTGTCAGCCATAAAACATTGTAAGACACTTTAGAAAATATAGGGTTTAGTGAAAAATCAATCAATTTTTTTTCCTATCTGTCTCAAAGACAGCAATCAGTTGTAATGAACAGCTGGCACCAAAGTGAGAAATATAGATTATGGAGAGCCTCAAGGCACCATGCTTGGACTCAGACCCGTCAATATTTACTTAAATAATATATTTGAAGTTCCTACTAATAGATACAAAAGGTTATCTTTAATGTTTCACCTATCTGATGTTTAGTGTAAAATAAGATGGAAGAGGAGTTGGCCCTAATATTTAGCTGATTTCAAGAGAGCCATTGACTGTAAATTTTGATAAAACTTAACTGATCTTATGTTTTCTAATTTTTAAATAATTATTAAAATGGATACTAATAGTTCAATAAATATGTACATATAAACTACGTTACTACGAAGCTCAGAATTTTATCTATCTATCCCAATTTGTTTTATTAGGCAGATGATAATTTATTCCTCACTAGTAGAATCGCATCTCATATTTGGATTTATTACTTGGACTGGAGCATTAAAAGCATAAGCCTGGTCTAGAAATTATACAAAAGACGTTAATAAAAATTATTTCAAAAAGACATGTTACATACCCTTTGGAATTGCCTGTGGAGCGAGCAGATAGAATGGCCTTACCAGGAAATTTACCATTGGGGTGGTTGAAGCCCAGCAAATGGCCACTTTATAAAAAAGGGGCATCTAGAGACACCTACCGGCCACGTTATTAACCTGCAGGACTTAGACCTGAGAGGCTGGCTATCCATAGACATCTTTCCAGCATCCAGTAGGTTTTTAATGAGTTCATAACCTGTAGGACTTTGATATGCTAGGAAAATGACTGTCTCTAGACACCTCTCAGTGACAATCGACATGTTTTGACAAATTGAAAAGCAGGTCCTATATGCCACTGTAGGATGCAAAAGGGATCGTATGTGGCCTGAGTGCTGTCCTGCTCACTTTATAGATACCCTTCTGACGAAATGTTTGAAGAAACTCAAATATATGACATCGGTCAGCTGCTTTGTGAATGTGTATTACTCACATAAATAAAACTAAACTATAAAATAAATTGAACATAGGTACAATACTTGGTTAAAAATGAACTAACCAAAGTGAAAACAGTTAAATATATAAAGCAGATAGTAAAAAAGTTTTAAAAGTGATTTTTTGTGAAAATGTTCATATGTGGAGTCAGTGGCGTCCACAATTGTTTTAATTCTATAGGTTTTTAGAAGGGTTCTGCACCAACTTGATTCCCCCAACTTTTTTAAACGTGTTATGTTTTTTTTGTGAAAGCCCTAATTTCTGAGTCACAGGCCTGTTATGGAAGGTCATAGTGAAAAATATTCACAATGAAATTTTTCTTTTGATCTTAAACAACTAAATTTTATTATTATTCCTGTGTAATATTGATCATCCATGAAATTGTGAAATAGTTACAAAACTCTTAAACAAATATTCAGTAGATCAATGGAAGAATTGCATTCTATTTCTAACTATGACATTTTTTCATGGGTCTATTACTTAATAATGAAGGCAGGTGTAGGATTTTAGTGACGTTCTATTTTTTACTGAATTTCATTATCTAAAAAAATAGGGGGGCCAAAGTGGTGCGGAAACTTCTAAAAACCTATAGAATTAGGAGAGGAAAAATTCCAATATCTAAAATATGTCCAATTTAAAATGAATAGAAGGAAAAGAGAAAAATCTTGAAAACCCTATCACAGCAAAGCTGACTATCTAGCGACCCTTTCCCTTCTAAAAACAACTACTCCCTTGGCTAATTCCGCAATAGGCGTTGCATTATATCAGTAGTAAAAGAGCAGAGAGAAAATTTTTAAAAACTCTAGCTCTGATTTTGCTTGGGAGAAAGTGATACTTGGACTGGTATTAGGGCTCATGAGCAAGCATTAGAAGATCTCAACTTCAGTCTCTAATGAAGTATGTCTGATACGTTACCTTCAATCATATTAATTAACGATGATTGAGAAAGCGTAAACCAGTAAAAAATGGCAACATTTGCACTTATGAAGCAAAATCAAAGCTCGCTGTGTACCTATAGTTCCCAAGTACAACAAGGAATAATAAACATTCAAGCATATACTAGAGGAAAAGTTACAATTTCTCATCTGTGACCAATTTAAAATAAATAGAAGGAAAAGCGAAAAATCTCAAAGATCGTGTCACAGCAAATTTGACTGTCAAGCAACCCTTTCCCTTCTGACTAATATTCTTCTTGACAGGCATTGCATTATATTAGTAGCAAAAGAGAAGAGATAGAAAATCATTTTCAACGCTCATTTTCAACACAAAACTAGAGGCAGTTTGAGTTTGAGTAAAGTCGTATTGGTTCAAGCATCGAATATCGAATTATTATAACAAGTTTATATACAAAGTTTTGAGAAAAATTCACGACTGTACAGATGTTGCTTCAATAATACCTGTTTAATATGGTTTCACTACCAATTTTCTAAAAAAACTCTTAGGCAAGTAACTTCACAGTATCCATACCTACCTTGTCTGTTCCCTTATTAATGGTTTTATCGACTGCGATCAGAAAATCAAGGATGTCCAAGAACGTATTTTACAATTCAAACTAGGAAAACAATTTTTTATCCATAACAAACTCCACATCAAAGGCATATCAATAAAACTCTTAAACAACTGGGTAACATTCGAACCCAAAACCACAGTTAAAAACAAAAAGCTTGCACCACTACCTACTATACTCATTTATACATTGAAAACAAGAAACACATGTTACATTAGTAGGCAGATTGATTTTGCCCTTCTATAAGTTTTCAATTTTTTAATTTTAATTTATAATAAGTTTAAACCACATAATGTAGTACATCTAATATTCATTAATTTATCCGTTAACCATAGCATCTAATGTTTGTTGTACTGCTAAATTTCCATAGAACCTTGTTAAAATTAAAATTTACATCTTTAGAAGCTTGAGGATGGCTAATTAGCCGAAACGGGTCGCCTAACTTCTTAAATCTGTGTGGTACTGATTTTGCGTTTTATTGTCTCACTATATAAACTTATTTTTATATAGAACCAAAAAAACAGAAAAATCAAATGATAGAGATAGTGACAGATTTAAAACAAAAATTAATGATAGCTCGTGACATATATAAAAAAAAATGTACAATAAAGTTCATGAAGAATATAAATTATTCGGTTTTTGTTCCACACATTTTTCAAGTCTATTTTTTATGCTAGTTTGTTCACCAAGTTCAGCTTCTTATTAGTAAGATCCTCTATAATGACTGTCCCAGTTTCTTTGAGCATCTCTTTTTTTGAAAATAATATTTGCTTCGTTTCTAGTGATGTTAGTTTAAGTTAAATTCTATTTCCATTACCTATTCTGTAACATACATTAATATCTTCGGATTTCAGTTTTAGAGCCATTTTAGAATTCAAGAATTTTATTATATCTTTGATTTTTCATTTATATTAAAAATTCTTAGGCTAGTAAAACGATTTGCCTAATAAAATTTTTCTTCGTTTTTAGTTTTAGATCAATGTCAATTAAAGCTCTGTCCATAATTACATTTTTATTCGCATTCAACTTGCTTGTTTTCAATTTCAGTTCTCGGTAGCTACGTTATTAGTCATAGTTTTTATTTGGAAGCAATTATTTAAAACTATTTTACCGATTTTGTAAGACCGCTCCATAGATGCATGCAAACTTCTATGAATTTTTTTCACCTCCCCGCGCAGGTAGCAAAGGCGGTGCCTAACTGTAAAACCCGTACTCGAATGTCACCGGAAATTGCATTAATAAGAAGTAAATTTAAGGACGAATGTCCTAAATACAGAATGTCGTAAAGCCATTTTTTAAACAAAACAAAAGGGGGGTGGGTTGGCTCAGTGGTTAGAGTCATGACTTTGAGATCGGAAGGTCTCAGGATCGAATCCCACCGTTGGCCGGGATTTTTTTATTTAATTTAATTATTTAAAATTAATTCTGATGCCTTGGTAGGATTCCCCACTCGACCATTCACTGTTGGGTTCTAATTAACAGTGCTGTTCCTAAAGTGGCGCAAGGAAACAGTAACAAGGCCTGTCTGTAGGGGTGTAGGAGCATTAGAGTACTAATACTTCTACACTATGGAGTATTAGACTACTAGTACAATCCATAACCTACATAGAACACTAGGCTAATGACCTTAGATGTTGAAGCCGTACACTAAAAAAAAAAAAAAAAAAAAAAAAAAAAAAAAAAAAAAAAAAAAAAATTGGCTCAAACATTTTTTTCGTTAACTTTAAAATTTTATTTTTTTATCTAAACGCGACATTTTATAGACATTTCTGATTTGTTTAGTAAAATTTGCGTTGCGATTGCTTTTTTCGTTCAAAAGGTATAGTTGAATTACGATTTTCGTAGGTATGGAAGCCTCTTAATGGCTCCTTTTAGTTTTTCGTGATATTACCATGATTTAACACAAATTACGAAACTGCCACTACTTATAAACACTTAATAAGTGAATCAGTCGAGTTTTTCACTTTTTTCGTGCCGAATTTACTTTAGATTTTAAAATAATAAAAGATACCATAGGCGTAGACGGCAAGTTAGTTAGTTTCATTTTTTTATTTAAAAAAATCCTTTTGTTTACAAATACGAATATTGCCTTAACATTTTTTTTAATTTTACAAACCATCTCGTAGTATTGTAAAATAACATCTTCCAAAACTCACCTTACTAAGAACATTACTGCATGGAAATTACCTAACGAGCCCTACGAATTAGCATATTGCCACTGTTCTAAATATGTAGGTTCTTATAAAAACATTTACGATTACTAAATTAGAACTAAAAATCTTATAGGACACATTTCACCTGGTTCAAACCCTCTTGATAAAAAATAAAAATCTTAAGTTACAAATCCTATCTCAAACCTGATTCTTTTGCAAACATCCATCCGCATTATAAAAGGATTAATAATATAATGGCGGCGCGGCGGCATCAACAGCAATACGAGACAAATTAAATGAAGTAAATAGACATTATAAACGGTAATAAAAGCGTCCTTAGATCTAGATTCCGGTTTTTCTCAATAGGATATCCCATCTTAATATCCCGTTTCTAACAACAATAATTAAAATCGAATAATCACATGCTGAAGATGTTAGTACGCTGAAAAACATCATTTATTACTTATTATTTTTTACTAAATTGGTTAAAGAACAAATAATGTAAATGCATTCTTAAACATTTGATGTTAAAAGATCTACAGACGAGAGTATGCATGGCAGAAAATAACAGAGAAAGCAGAGCATCCGAGTCGAGTAGGAGGAAATAGAACGTAGAAGAGAAATATAATTTAAATGTATTGTTTATTATTTTGGTATTTATATTTATTACATTTTTTAAGAACCGAACGATCCTATAGAGAAAGATAATTATTGATTGAAAATTTGCACAGTCACCACATCAATATAAAGTTCTGTTGGTCTTATAGTTGGTCCTTGTAGAACTCCTTTGTCTTCCTTCTTATCATATAATTAGAACTCCTTTGTCTTCCTTCTTATCATATAATTTTTCTGTTTTTCAAACATCTAGCAGTTGTGAAAAGCAGAGTTTACATCCAGCGATACTAGTACTGTGTCCAGTACAATATATTTTGGACTTAGAAATACAGATCTTTTCTTAAATATCGTCATAAAATTGGCTTAATTTAATTGATTTTTTATTTTGTTAGAGTTTATTGAGGTCAACAGTTATAAACAATATAACAATATAAGAGATCATATTTTATATTAAGGCTAAGGTGTAAAATAACACTATTTTGTTTTTCATTCTAAAAAAATTATCTTATTTGTTAATAAGACTTTTCCATCCTTCGCTGTTTGAAATATTTCATCATAAGTTAGGAACATGGGTCTAACCACTGGCTTCCCTCAACAAAGCTCTTGGGATAGAGCATGCTTTTCGCAGATATCTTATTGTGTCATCATATGGATGCCCTATCCCTTCCCATTCATTCAGTTCATGCATTCTTCCATCCATTCTACGGTCTAAGTGGGCCTCGAGCTGTGCAAGTTCGGTCACCCACTCAAGCCACAACCACTCCATCACTACTGGGAGAACTTAATCGGTGATATTGAATATTATTTCTTCCATTCTATGGAGTGATCCAAAAAGTAAGCCATAGGAAAAATTACGCATGTTGGAATTTCCGGTTCTTGGATTTTATTCATAGGTATGTGTAATTCTGGACATGACTCGTATCTTTGTCTTTATCGCTTACTAACATATTTTTGGTTCAAAAGGTATTTTGATTAAATATTATATTGTTTTCTATATTATCAAACAAATGTATTTATTACAAGTATATTTGATGGACTGTGGGAAATATATGACTTGTTATAGGTAGGTGTGGTGTACTGTGGGCATTTTTTTTTAAATCCAACTTTTTCTGGTCTTTTACATTCATCATCATTGACGATAATAATGTTAGTAATTTTTGTCTTTAGGGATCTTTATTTGTTTTTTATCATTTTTAAGCCTTGACATGTACGACCATACCATAGAGGTAGTATATTAAAGAATAAGCTACGTCCCTTTAATCCAGTATTATAAAAATTACATCAGTGGACGGGGTTACGTCGACGTAAGTGTAGCATCAATATGGCTGCCGTACTAGGTCCAGACTTACTGCTTTTTTCAATCTGAATAGAATGCCCAAGTATATACCTAAAAAATAAATTTTTTCCATTAAAGGCGGAAGCAGATGTAAACAATTTTATTAGTATAATTTTCAACTGTATATTTTGATTTAATTAATTTTGTTTCGAAACTATAAAAAAATCAGCTTTTGGAAAACTATAATTTAAACAAAAATTTTAAATTTACACTGAATAGAAGAATGGTAGTCATTGCACTTTTACGGTAGAAGTTAACACCTTTTTATTTATAAAAAAAGTAGTTTTTGTGTAAAACATGTTACTGTAAAAACTGAATAAATAGTAATTTAGACAACACGAGTAAACACGGATAATCGACTCAAGTTCTACAGTATATTTTTTCTACTATCCACTAATGAAAATCTACAAAAATTTTAACATTAATTTAGAGGTTATTAAGATGAAATAACTATTATTTAAAAATATGATGTTAATTAATTTTAACCTTAGATTTAAACACCGGAATGTTCTCGTAGGAACTCAGTACGCTGTCTCTGTAGTAACGAAATAAACAAGATGTTTTTTTATGCTGATATTTAGTTTATTTGTAAATACAGAGAGGGTTTGTAGAGTTATATATAATTGCAAATTTCAAATTTTTAATCCTTACCAATTACAGATTATAAATTGAATTTAATTATTTCAATCAGGCAAATATTATTAAATGCGATCGAAATTTATTTTAAACATTTCTAATGACTTGGGGCGAAATTAATCTACACTCTTTTTTTATTTGCCAGTTTGGTCTTAAGAACTTTGCTTTTCACGTGCTTCCATAAAAAAGTCCAAAGGATTGAAATCTGGGGATCTTGGTGGCCATTCAATAGGTCTACTTCTACCTCTCCACCTGCCTGGATATACAGCATCGAGATACTCACGAACAGGTCTTGTGAAATGGGGAGGCAAACCATCTTATTGAAATCAAATTATATCTCAATTCGGGACATTAGCATGTATAGGGTTAGGAAACAACTCAACCAATTGCGGCACTAATTCTTCTTGCAAGAATTCCAAAGATCGTACTCCATTGAGAGTTTCGGCAAAGAATATTGGTCCTATAACTTGATTTCCTACAATCCCTGCCCTGGGCATTGAGAATGGCCTTCCTGTATCTAGCGTGGATTTTCATCCACCCAATATCGACAATTTTGTCGATTTACCTCACCATCATAAATTTCATCAGAAAACACAATGTTCTACTAGAATGTTGTTCGTGTTTAGTTGATTCATAATTGTTCACAAAACTGTAGTCTTCTATCAGGATCATATTCCAGGAGGATTCCTGGAGGATTGTAAGTTTGTGAGGATGCAATTTATGTGCTTTAAGATTTCATGCTACTGACGACTCGCTAATTTCGACATATTTAGGTATCTGCTTAGTAGAGATATTAGGATTTTCTTGAACAGATATTAGTACATTCATTTTGATATTCTCACTAAGGGCAGTTTGTCGATGAGTACTTATTTTTCTTACATGCCCGTTTTCCCTAAATTGTCTTTCTATTTTACTTACTGTACTTTGCGATATGGATGGCAGGTCAGGATATTTTTCTCTGAATAGATGCGTAACTTCCGTTTGTGTTCTTGCTCCATCTCCATATCCCATCATTTGTAAAACTTCAGTCTTGAGCTTTTCAGTTAAATAAACCATATTGAACGATTTTTCCAAAAAAACTGACTTTGTTAATAATCGATATGTACTTTTAAATGTCAAAAGATATGTTGACTTGATAAAAACCACAGCAATGCCATATTTTTGTTTAATACCTACTTACTAGTTTTTCTATAAAATATTAATGAAGTTGACCAAGTCTCCAGACATGACATTTTCCATCTTGTCTTTTTTGCTATGGAATAAAAATTTGATGTTTGTCAGTTATGTACAACTTTACAAACGCTATAAAAACAGCCATCAAAATGAGTGTTGCTATTTATGAAAATCAACGATGACGTCATCTCTAAATTGGGACAACCTGTATAAATTATTATTGTGTTTAAAAATCGCGATTGGAAATACTAATCGAGGAGTCAAAGCATTTTTCAAAAAAAAAATAGTATTTGAACTATTGAATTTATTCCAAATTACAGATTATCGCTGAATACAATAAAAACTCCCAGGCCGGATATTTTGGTAAGTAATAGAGATATTTTAATTCTGTAAAAGCCAGTTCACAGAGCACTAAGAGAGCTTCAGTTTTAGATATAAACTGATTTTAAATAGGTCAATATGTAGATGGCGCTGCGCTCAATAATTTTTTTTTGATGCGAGGTTCTTGTGTAGCGCATCTTGTAAAAAACTCATTTTTAAGCAGATTTTGTTTCATAAACTAATTCGATATATCTAGTCATTTTTGATATACAGAGTGAGTCAATTAAAACAGTTTCGTCCTGTTTTTCAGCATTAATCATTGGATTTTAAGAAAATGCTAAAACAGGTCGTTTTTTATTCCAAATTAAAAACACTTTTACAATACAGACATCTGTCATGTGCCAACCCCCTCCCTTGTACTTCTCCACACTTTAATTTTAAATAGGTAATGTACCTTGTATGGCACATCATTCAAAAGGTAATTTAATGGGGGATTCAGAAATATTTCTTTACATTGCGTTACTTAAATTTTATCGCCCTCTAGCGGGATTAAAAACTACTACGTATTATAGAGTGTGATACTACAATGTGTAGTACACCATTAAAAAGGTAATTTTATGGGGAATTTAGAAATATAACTATTTATTGTGTTACTTTTAATTGTACCGCCCTCTATCGGGATAAAAAACTACGTATTTTAAAGTGTGACACCTTACTTAAAAGCAAATTTAATTACTAATTCGATGTACCACATAACATTAATTAATAACATAATATTAATATAAATATTCATATTGCACTTGCAATAGTTTGAAAATTAGTCATGCATTATTTTAAACTATATTGCTAACTTTATTTTGTTGTAAGTGCAATATGGAAATATTTATATTAATGTTATGTGGTGCATTTAATCATTAATTAAATTAGCTTTCAAATGAAGTGTTACACTTTATAATACGTTACAGATTTTTTATCCCGATAGAGGGCGCTAAAATTAAAAGTATCGCAATAAAGTCATATTTCTGACTTCCCATAAAATCAACTTTTTAATGATGTGCCGTACATGGTACATTCCTTATTTAAAATTAAGGGGTTGGAGAAGTGGAAGAGATGGGGGCTGACACATGACATATGTCTGCGTTGTAAAAATGTGTTTAATTTGGAATAAAAATCGACCTGTTTTAGCATTTTCTAAAAATCCAATGATTAATGCCGAAAAACAGGATGAAACTGTTTTGAGTGACCCATTCCGTATATCAAAAATGGCTAGATTTATCGAATTACTTCATAGAACAAAATTTGCTTATAAATGCATTTTTTACAAGATACGCTACATAAGAAAGATAGTCCCATCGAAAAAAAATTATTGAGAGCAGCGCCATCTACATATTGAGCGATTTAAAATCAATTTATATCTAAAACTGAAGCTCTCTTAGCGCTCTATGAACTGGCTTTTACAGAATTAAAATAACTATTACTTACCAAAATATCTGGCCTGGGAGTTTATATTGGTGCACCCTGTAGATGAATATCTTGTTTGTAACAGTAAATGCTTTTTCATTACAGTTTGTATTATATTTACCTAGCAAATCTCCAATCTATTCTTGTGCCTATATCTGTAACTATATCATTTTTTTTTCAACATTCCGACCAAAAATTAACTTATTCGTTCTTAGTTGCGTGTAGAAATTTCTTTAAGGCATCAAATCTTATTTAACCATGCATTAATTTTCTCGAATATTGTTGTATTTTTAATTTTTTTTTTTTTTTAATTTTGTTATAGCCTCTGGTTTAAATAAAACTTCATTTCAAAAAAGGTTTGTCTGCTACTAGTAACAATTTTTCTCAGTGTACACAACCGTACAATGACGATAACTTGATTTGAATTTTGAATGACACATTTCATTCGGACAGATGTACGCAAAGCGAATTGAGGTTTGACGAAGCGAAATAAAGAAAAGGAAAAAAGGGCAGTGAAAGAGATCCAAACAATATTAAAATGTAATCTGGAGATCTAAACTGAGATACCAGTCTCCCTTCACTGAAGACCAATAATAGTGAACATTACACAAGGAAAGATCGCAGGATGATAATGCGGATAATGACAGTGTGTTGAGTGTATTTTTTGTATGTGCGTTAGTAGAAGAAATATAATGGCTTGTGCTTGTATTTAAAAAATAGTTTTTAATGTATTTGTACATTTTATTTACTATAGACAATGTATATCCCAGAGAGGGTCCGGACGGCTTTACGGACAGTGGAAATTTAAAGAAATTTATTTTTTCTTAGGAGGAGCGTATTTTAAATATAGTACATTTAAAAAGAAAAAATTGCGGTAAATGCATTATGTAAGCCAAAAAAAAATTATTTAATTCCTATATTTTGGCGACTGTAAACATCGAAACTCGAAGGTGTCTATTAAATTTTAAAAATATAATTGCGACGTTGCCGGATTGTGATAAAATTATTAGTTAACAGAAAATGGAAAAATTCGCCAAAACATGAACGGGCCAATTTTTTCGATTGTTTTAAGACCATTTTGGACCTTCTAAAAAAAAAACACTTTTGAATACATTTTTCGCCTTAAAACCCCTTACATTTTTTTTTACCTTAAACGTCCAAATGTGTCATCCAATCACGATCGTAAAATCACGTGAATTATATCATTTTGATTGATTTCTTGTAGTAAAAGCTGCTAATTATCAATATAGAGCAATAAACCATACAAAATGTTTTTGTAAACGCTTATAATTTCTTTGTATTTGACTTTCAAAATTTTAAAACTGTTGGTTACTTCGTAGTGACATTTTATCTACTGTCAGTACTGTCGTTTGAAAACATCTAAAAAATACAGTATTGCCAGATCAATTCGAACATGTCAATTGTCATATTACCTGTATCCTGTGTCCTGCGTTGTTCCAGGCTATCAAAAAATGCGACTTTCGATCTTTTTCACACAATCTCTTGCGATTACGTACACCGGTCCATGAATATACAACAACAAGAAAATCAAGCAACGTAGAAAACATCATCCCATACCTGGCTACGCCGACCGCCATAGACTCCAACGGCCTGGACATAGCTCAAATTGAATTGAAGACGTAAACTTTTTTACATACTCTCTAGCGATTGCGCATACCAGTCCATAAAATGCAACAAGAAAACGAGGCAACGACTTCTCTTAGGGTGAGGGCTTCATCGCCACTAGAAAACATCAACCCATACCTTGCTACGCCGACTGGAATAGACCCCAACAACCTGTACACAGCTTAAATTGAATAATTGAAATGAAAAGTCTCAAATAAACACATTTATATTCTGGTTTTATTATCTGGCCTGGAGCTATTGAAAAAACAGCCAGTGTCATTCCTGTTATATACTTTCATTTACTATGTTTGGCAATACCGCATTTATAGAAATAGAAATATCAGTTGTGATATTATTTATAAACAAAAATTATTTAATATCATTAATATTTCAAGATTTTAAAAACCAAAAGTGAAGAATAATTAACGTTTACAGAAAATTTTCTTTTGGTTTATTGCTATATGGATAGTCTAATATTGTTATTTAGCCGTTTGTACAACAAAAAATTAATTGAAATGATTTAATTTACATATTTTTTTATGGTCGAGTCTGGACAAAACATTTTGATGATTTTAAGGTAAAAAAAAAACAAGTTTTTAATTGTCAGCAGACTCTAAATAGTTTATGTGGTGTGTGTTTCACAAGATTTTTTAAATTTTAGTAGTAATATTCGCCGTTCATGTTTCATGGTATATTGCCCAGAAAATATTTTTCTGATACATAGATTGGAAAAAAATAATATAGAACGGTATTAACATGAATATGTTTCTTTAGAATAAATAACAAAAAATAAATATATTTCAAAAATAGGAAGGAAGGAAGGAAGGAAGGACGGAAGGAAGGAAGGAAGGAAGGAAGGAAGGAAGGAAGGAAGGAAGGAAGGAGAAAAAGCTAAGATGAAGGAAGAAATATCGACCTTGTTCCGACGTCTTCCTTAACAAAATTAACCGGAACTACTCAAAACTATCCAAAATAAATACAAATCCCAAAGTAACAAAAACTAACCAACATAAATACAAATAAAATACGTAATATATAAGAACATAAGAATATTTTTCGCAAATTTGGAGACAGATTATAAAGTCTTTGTTGAACTGTGGAACCAAAAATTTGCGGCCACACAAACAAGTCTATATACTCTACTAAAAATGATGAACTTATCACTCCACGTCTCCTCAAAAACATTTTGAGACAACTCCAAAATCCCCTCAAACTGGTTGGTACATACACCTGTGTCTGGATCAGTAAAGTATCTGTAATGGTTGACTGTGCGATGAATATACCCCACTCTAGGTTTCGATAGTCTCTCCACTCATCGTCCATATTTCAGAGCCTGGTCTCACCACTTCCCTTATAATAGGTACTAAGGTGCCTGCAGACGTATCAGGTACATATTTAACGAAAACTTTTTTTTTAAGTTATATCATAGAAACTCAATATCCACTTCTCTCGCACAAGTCTGCCCCTGTTATATTTTCTTTTAGTTATTGCGGACCCGTCTATTTGAACAACATGCCCAGGACCACCCATTAAAAAAAGCATCAGCTTGATTTGGTTATAGTAATTTCCAACTAACAATGTCTCGATAATATCTGTACTGTTGGATAACCATTTCTCGACGGACATTTAGTAATTCCGCAGCACAATGCGAACAAATATCACGCCCACAACCACATTAACTGTATGACTTTTCTAACCGGCACTCTTATGTTATAGAAAAATGTTCCAGAAAGTACTTATACATCTTTATGGCACTTTGAACAATAAAATGACATACCTATTTAATGAGTAACTTGGCACCTATAATTCAGTTTAATAAATCCAATTTGTTGTAAAAATTGAAGCAATTCTTCATCATTTTTATTAACTATTTCATAAATGTCATTAATATTTGCAGCGTTCATTTTGAATAATTACGCTCTTTGATTTTTAAACAAGAAATAACCTGCAAACCTCCTTTCAGAAGAGAAGCATATAAATCAATTAACAGCATCGCAAAAATCATGCACAGGCGCTTTTAGTGTGACTATCAAATTTAAAAAGTTAAAAACAATATGGCTGCGTGAGAATGTCGTGAATAAATGCATATTCTTAATTTTTTAGCTTACAAATGTGTTTTAATAATATTTGTTGCTTTAATTAGGTTAGTGCACGCTTATGGAAGATTAAAAGCTGTAAAAGTATTATGGGTTTACTGAATCTTTATGGAAAAAGTAACAGAATTACTGTCCCTAATGACGTCCTTAGCCAGAGAAATAAAAGAACTAACAAAAAGAAAGGAAAAGGAGAAAAAATACCACATTCCCTGATGATAAAGTAATCTTTAACAGACAGCCATTGCCCGGTTGCAAGAATTCTTTTAGAATCTCAATATCTAATAATGATCTTATAATTTTATTAGCGCGCTTAATTTAAAGTTCATACGTAATTCAGAGATAATTCTCAAGCTCTGTCAAATTGTCTGTTTATAGGCCATACATGTTCATAAACATTATGAAAGCTAAAAAGAAATAAATACAATTAAAAATGTATAAATAGGCCCCTACCTAAGAAGTTTGCGAACGACAAAGATATTAAGGAGATATAGGAAGCCAGACATTATATAGACTATAATACTAACGATAGAAGAAAACAGAAGCAGATCTTCGCAGATCTTCTTGAAAATATTTTTTTCAAAACAAAATGTAAGTAGGTACTCATATGGTTAAACGATGATAATAGGAAGGTATAAGATATTCCGGGGGTTACATCTTAAGAACTAAGGAAATCAAAGAAAGTATCTGGGTACGATCTGATCACATGTGAAAAATTTTAGAACAATTAAGTAGAAAAGTCATTATTAAACTCACTAATATTAGTAATAAACGCTCCATTTTGACTATCTAGATATTTGCTGACATTATAATGGCACCCACCTGGACAACTACCTACCAAATGAAGTCAAGCCTTGAAGACCTATATACCTGTTGACGGTGCTATCTAAACTATTCCAGAAGCTTTTACTAAAAAGATAGTAGACCATCATAGACAGTAAAAATCTCCGAAAGGTACTTGTTATTTACCTATGATATGACCTCCGACATACTTCAAACGCGAAATATGAAAGAACGCGTATTTTCGACTACACAGCCATACTAACTATCAAACTATAGAAGAATCGATTAGAGAACTCTAGCAGCCAACAAATAAAACGAGTGGACAAATATATGGCGCGTTAAACTAAACGAAATTAAAACAGTTTCCCAATTAACTTTACTAATAAAATAGCAATAGAATACTAGAAAGCCATTACCATACCAGTAGAATACCATATTCTAATTCGAATAAATACTTAGGCATGAACCTAAAATTAAATTAAAATTAAAGTGGAAAGAACACAGGAAAAAAAATTAAAAAGGTGGGCATTGCACACAGAAATTTATATTGGTTGATGAATAGAAAAAGAAAACCTTCAATTAACACACAGACACAGATTTTGTCAGGCCCGGCTTACTTCCTGTAAACTGGATCGAAACCTCCTGGACCCATTTCGTTGACCACCTGAAAACTTCTCTGTAGGATCCTCAATAAATTTGTACACCATACCTTCTAAGAAGACATACTGTCATTTAGTCTGACTTTACTCCTGTTAGGTCGCCTGTTTGTGTGTAATATGTATACGCCATTGAAATAGAATGAAGAGATGCTATGACGGTGTGTCGGATCAGTGTAGTAGTTGTCTAACGCGCTCGCATTTGTTTGCGAGCAGTTTATTTATTTGCGAGCTATTTTGTGGTTCTACAAAATATCGAATTTATTTGTATGGTTCTCTATGGATGCCGTATTAGCATAAATTTAATTTCAGTTGATATGACATCCAGATTATAAAAATCGCCATGCGTTACCGTTTCGATGATGGTTGGTGGGTGGGGGTCTTCGAGTATTGCTCACCTATAAGTCAAATGGCACCATCAATCATCTTTAAGTCGCCCCGGAGCGCCACGGCAAATAATAATAACCGTCCCTTCCCCGGATAAGCTCAGCTTTTGGGGTAAAACTTCACTCACCGCTAAGAGCATCATGACGGTGTTATGGATGTACCTGTGTAAAATGTGATGTTTGGCTGAGCCCAAATATTCTTTAGGTTTGTTTTACACGTCTGCCCCAGGTCGTGGAGGCATACGTCAAGGATTGTCAGTATATTTGCCGGAATTAATCGCATTTTCGTTATTAGCAATAGTTTGCTGTTTCTTCCTATCAAGCATTTAAACCTTAATCTGGCTTGGTTTGTCTTGTTCACCACCATGTTTACGTGACTTGTGACTGTTTTTAGTATTTGGTCTTTCTTACTTCAAGGCATGTTGCTAATTGGGTTAATTAACGGACATGACATCCCATGTTCGTTCATTTTTATTTTTTCACTTGGTTAATGCTATATCTCTTTATCATATCTTGACTTTTCTCTAGCTAGGCGTAAAACATATAAGTTAAAAATGTGTTTGTTTTGCCGAACTTGTTCAGTTATCTATTTTGAAATTTATAGTACCTAGCATTATTTATACATTTTATCAAAGGTTTAAGTAGAACAATACAAAAAGTAAAGGTGCATTAATTATTTCTCCTAGCATACGGAAATTTGTTAGTGCTACCAAAACACCGTTCACTCAAAATGTCATTTCACCCTTATGTATATGTACAACGACCATTAACTAAAAATCATCTGATCCTTTTGTTGACTGAAGAAAAATAAATGACTGTGTGGGTGATATTCAAACGCGAATGACGATCAGCTACACAATACTTTAGCCATCTGGTTTTATACGGATTGTCCCAAGAAAACTAGACCAAAAAAATTTTCTTTAAAAACGAAATATTCATAAGATTGGCACTAACGATTTTTACTAGGGATAAAGATGAGAAAAAATATACAGAGTGAAAACGCCTAATTATCTCGCAAATGGGTAGACGGAATTTTATAAAATTTGGGATAAAACTATTTTGTAATGAGAAGTTTCTAGATTTGACATTTGCAATGTTGCCAGATTTACTGTTTTTCTGATAATATTAGTCACTTTGGTTTTTTACATAAAAACCAAAGTGA